>CM060833.1:1202500-1802500 GCA_030762175.1 Metallyticus violacea | reverse complement strand
AATTAATCATTATACCAAGATTTGTTAAGAAAAAACAAAACTTTAAAGTGCTCTTAGGGGAACATAAGATAGCAACCTTAACTCATACTTGAAATGTTGTTTCAAAGTCAATTTGTTTTTTTCAAATGGAATGGTGACTTTTTTTCTCTGGGAATGGAAAGAGAATTGAAATATTAATATAAAAGTTTTAATGTATCTATCAGCTTGGGTTATATGATGAGATATTGAACAAATAAGACAGCAAATATTATTCATTTACTTTCACTTCTCCCTCTTTTGTTTTGTTGTTGCTATGAAGGAAACTCATCTTATTCTGCACAGATGCTCATTTGTTATATGCAAACAACTGCTCATATTGCCATTCAAACCTAAAAGAACATTATTCTCAGTCAATTCCACTTCGTTTTCAATAATGGATGTTCCATACACAATCAATGAGAGAATCAACATGGTTTACATTTATAGCAAAGCTCATAAGAACGCTAGAGCAGCTTGCAACTTACACAGAGATTGATATCCTGAGAGGAGGCAGCCATTTGTTAGAAAGTTTTAACAACTTGCAAACTTACTCTTTCAAACAGGAGGTGTTACACCAAGAAAACACATCGAATGAGAAGTGCTACTGGGGAAAATTTGGAAGTGGCTGTATTAGCAACATTACTGCTAATCCTCAAGCTAGTTCCCGTCAACTGGAACATGATTCCGGAATCTCTCAAAGGAATGTTCTTCGAATACTTCAGCACCACAAATACCATCCATATCACATTAGCCTACACCAAGCCATTCATGAGGATGAAAGGTGTTGAATTTTGTCAGCGAGCTATACTTAAATTCAAAACTGTAATTTTTCCAACATTTAATTTTCTGATAAAATGTGCATTATAGGGCAGTGGAAAATCCAAGATGATTATGGGAAGTAGAGCATCATCTGAACATTTTGTGTGGCATTTTGAGATTCCATATAATTGGACCATACTTCATTGAAAGTAAACTTAATGGGCAGAAATACAGAAACTTTTTAGACCAAGAACTTACAGTGTTGCTTGAAGGCTTGCCCCTTGTGGACCAGGCTGCAATATGGTATCAACATGATGGTTATCCATCTCATTACTTAGCTGTAACTCGAAAAATATTAAGCAGGGAGTATCCTGGTCAATGGATAGGATGCATAGCACCTGTCCATTGCCCTGCCCATTACCCTGATCTCACTTCTCCAAACTTTTTCTTATGGGGATACATTAAACATAAAGTTTATGAAGAAGTACCAACTACACCTGGTAAACTATGTGAACAAATTAGGAATGTCTGTGCAAGAATCAACGAAGAAATGTTGAGATGCATTTATTGATCTTTTAAAACACGTGTTTTCGGAAATGCATCAAGTTAATGATACTTTCAAGCATTTACTGAATTGAAATTGTTTGTTATGTTGTGTAATTATTTGTACTGTAGTGTACGTAAATTGATGCCAGTAAAGTGAAAGTTAGCGAAAAACATTTGCTGTCTTATTTGTGCAATATCTCATCATCTATCCCCCAAGCTAATAGAGGTACTAGAACTTATATACTGAAAATTGAGTGCTCTTTCCATTCCTGGGGGAAAAAATAAACCATTCCATTTGGAAGAAAAAAATTGACCCTGAAATGACCTTGAGAATGACAGTTCAAGGAGGAGTAAAGGTCCGTTATCTTGTGTCTTCCTAAAGAGCACTTCAAATTTTGTCTGAAGCATTTTTTTACTTTCCTCTTCATTTGAGAGTAAAATGGCCATGGCACTATAAATACCTAATCCTGTGTGTGTATGTGTGTGTAGCATCATCTTAGATTAACAAGCCCTATAATGCCCCAATTTTGTTTTTTTGGTTTTTGATTTGATGAATTGCTTGACAATTAAATTTAAAATTAATTTCTTTATGGAACTATTACAGTGAAGCTATTAAAATATTCTAAATTAGCTAGTGAGTCAATTTAATACTCTTATGCTCCACTTACCATTGAATTATGTAGAACATGTTTCTCAATGTGGCCTTTGTCCACATCACCAGCTATGTGTCGACTGCCAAATTGGTAGTTGGATGGTGTTTATTTATATGCTGTTTGCTTTATTTATGGATGCTCTTTAACATATCAGGTCATCAGCGTCCTATTCTATTCAGGGTGTGAAACGGCCGACAAATTTTGCTCAGGGGCCTCTTTTTTTAGGCCTGAGGTTCTTTTTTGTGCCGTAAATGTATAACACGGAACCCACGGCTTTACTTCCCTTCAGAAGGAAGCCGTACTTAGGATTTTTACGCCCAAAAAATCCATTGATTCTGGCCGGGTTTGAACCTGGGATCTTAGGTTTAGCAGGCCACTATGGTTACCACTACACCACCAGGAATGACGAACTTGGTGGCTCTCATGAACATTTTTATGAACTTTTGAATTAATTTGTCTTCTGTTGAGATCTTGACGTTCATAACCTTATCTTCATATCTTTTTATAAATTTTTTTTTCCATATTGCCAGCTCCAAAAGTCTATATATAAATTTCAATAATTTGGCTTCCATTTTTATATCATGTTTCTCTCTCCAAAAGTGATGTGCAACCACTGATTTTTCTATCTGTTGTACCTGATATTTCTCCGGTGTTCCTTTAGCATAATTCCAATGCTTTTCTTTGTTTTGCCAATACTTTGTTACATTCTGAACTGTTGATTTTATATATTCCTAGCTGCAACTCATTTGGTATTCTATCTGTTACATTCTGAACTGTTGATTTTATATATTCCTAGCTTCAACTCATCTGGTATTCTATCATTATCACTGGAATTGAGCAGATCATTTTAACTAAATTTGTTCACTGGGGACAAAGTAATCCCAAACTCTCCCGAGTATTTTCTGGATTTTTTTGATGGCCTAAGGATGTTAAGTTTCTTGTGAGTTGTTTCTTTTTTTGCTGTCAATGTTGTAATCTCTTTTAACTTGTTCTATTGTTTGAATTTTCTTGTCTAAAATTTCTTGGTTGTATCCATTGGTTTTGCTGTTTGTGTTATATGAGGTACTCTTTGCTGTATTCAAACTCATTCATGGGTATGTTAATGAGACTATGTGCTCAGCTGTTGAGAATTGCATGTTTGTGTGCTTTGGGATTGTAACCACTTGCCTTTATGTAATTTTCAGTCTGCATATCCTTTCTGTATGTTCCAAATTTCAAATTATTTCTTTCCTTATAATCTTTAAGTTAAGGAAAGGAATCGCATTGTCTTGTTCTGTTTCAGAAGTGAATATAATTTCCCTATTTTGTAGGTTTAGCAATTTCAAAGCATCATCCAAGTATTTCTTATTAACCACCACAAAGATATCATCCAAGTTTCTGTGCCAGACTTTAAAAATGTATTGAAATGATTTGGCGATGTACATATCTAAACTATGCATATATATAAATCAGCCAGAAAAGATGCTAGCAGGTTTCCCAAAGCTAAACCTGCTTCTTTATGAAATTCACCATTGATCCTGAAGATATTCTGACTGACTGAGAGCTACACCAAGTCCACCCAACCAACAATGAATCCAGCACTTGACTCACAGCTATGATGTGTGAAACATGTTCTGTATAATTCAATGGTAAGTGCAGCATAAGAGCATTAAATTGACTCGCTTGCTAATTAAGAATATAGTTCGCTAATTGTTTATGCCGAGTTTCATTGAGAAAAAACAAAAATTGCGGCCATTAAAACATTTTTTGAAATTTTTGCTTTAGGTTAACCTCCGCCCCAATAATCCAATTTTACTAGTTAATGAGCTCAATGAATCTTTTGTTAACTGATCATCATGTGCTGAGTTTTGTTGAGAAGAAACAAACATTACAGCTGTTAGCGTGTTAATAGACACACATATACATTTTTTTTTCATTATCATTTTCAGTGCATAGTAGGTAGGATTGATTAGATTTGATGAAATTTTTTAAAAAATCTTTCCATGAGTGCAACTCCAATAGCTAAATTTCTTGGAATTTGCTGATAATAGCATACATCAGTAATAGTGGGGATATTAAGTACTTGGCGAAGAAGATATGACTGGAACAGAAATTCAAACAGATATGACATATACACTAGGGAACTCTATGCCATCATTTTCAACCATTTCCAAGTGGACAACAGCCGTGAAATCTTGGAAAATGATCCACACAGCTAACCGCCAAAGTCTTTCATTACATCAGAAATTCTCAATAAGGTGCACGACATGGTTCTGGAGGATCATTGGTTTAAAGGTGTCTGAAATTGGTGAACCTCTGGCCATTTCAGGGGGATATGTATTTTACATTTAATAGATATCACAACTGTTGACGTCAGTCTAGTGGTGTAGTGGTTACCATACTTGCCTCCTATACTCAAAATCGCGGGTTCGAACCCGGCCAGGATAGATGGATTTTTTCGGGCGTAAAAATCGTAAGTATGACTTCCTTCGGAAGGGAAGTAAAGTCATGGGTCCTGTGTCGTACATTTACGAAAAGATCCATCAAGCCTGAAAGATAGGCCTCTGAGCAAAATTTGTCAGCCCTTACAGCCGTTTCACGCCCTTAGTTGAATGGGATACTGATGACTTGAGATGTTAAAGAGCGTCCATAAATAAATCAATCAAAAAAAAAGAAGTGTTGACTCATAGTGCAAATTTCCATAGTGCAAAGTTTGGTTTGTTTATTTTGAGATCAGTTAACTTTATGCACTACTAAGCACCTGAAACAAAACAAGTGTAAACAATGGAGGCATTGCCAAAGAAGGCCAAGTGTTGACTCAGAGTGCAAATCTCTCAGCAAATGGTTAGTTTTCATAAAGAAAAACCAACTTTGTGTACCACTACACATATGAAACAAAACAGTAAAACTATAGATACAGTAATGGCATAAATCATATTCAAAAACAAATAAAGCCAGTATATAAGCAAACACTATATTTTGTAACTTAAATGTAAAATTGGAACTTAAACACAGTGAAGCCAATCATATTAATGGATATCATTGTATGATTATTTGAACTACACACTCTTAAAGCTTCACTTACTTTTTATAAATTTTTTATAAAATTTTTTATAAATTTATAAAAAGTAAGTGAAGCTTTAAGAGTGTGTAGTTCAACTAATCATACAATGATATCCATTAACTATATTTTGTGTCAATTTTACATGTTACAGTGTACATATTTGACACTTTGTTGTCTGTCCTAGTAGTCTAGAGGTACCCATACTTGCCTCGTAGATCCAAGATCGCACGTTCAGTCCCTGCAAAGGATAAATTTTTTTCAGACGTAAAAATCCTAAGTATGATTGATTCCTTTGGAAGGGAAGTAAAGCCAAGTGTGCCATGTCGTAAATTTACAGCATATAAAAGAACCTCAAGCCTGAAAGCAAAGGTCTCTAAGCAAAATTTATTGGTCATTTCATGCCCTGAATTGAATGTGATGCTGATGACCTGAGAACTTAAAGAGCGTCCATAAATAAAACAAATCAGCAAAAATCAAAATGTTTGTCACTTTCTTTTAAAAGGGTTGCTAATTGACATTTGCTTCTTTGCTGCTTTTCTTTTCATGCAAAATGAATTTTCCACATTCAACGCATTGTAGCTCACTGTCCATACTGTCATTGTTATGTGCATAGAATATGCCCGTGCAGTTTCATATGCTCTCAGAGCTTCAGCAAACATTGTGCTTCGGCTGTTGCATTATCTTCCCCCTCTTCCTCACTCCCCTCCCCCATATGAAAAACACTTGCAACTCCTTCCACTTTGTCATACATTTCACCAACACTGAATGCCACACATGAAGTCTTTGCCACTGCCTCATAGGTGTCAAAACTGATGGCAGTGGCAACTCTGGCCCGTTCTTCCTATCGGCTATCATCATCCTGCAGCTCTAAAAGCAGGGCAACTACGGAGAGTTCCCAGTCACACTTTCTCTGATCAAGCATGACACGAAATCTGTACATGTGACGATCTCTGCTTTACTATTCCAGTTTAAAAATGATCATTCAAGGATAGAATTTTTTGGGACTAAACTTTTTGAATGAATAAGCAGGAAGATGATTCTTCCAGGAACGATGAATGTGGGTTTTATTTATATAAGATACAAGGTGAAACGTTTTAATACCGGATAAATTGAATGATACATCTGGGAAAATGATAGATCGGCGTTCCACTGTAATGCATATTAAATTAATGATCTCCATCATCTTACTACATATTTTATAATAAATGTAAACAAACAACACAATGAGTTAGCTTGGACGACAGTATTAACTTAGCTACAAAATAAATGTTAGATAAGCTACAGGAGCATTGAAGAAAGTATAATAATTGCTTATTTCCAATATAAATTTAAAAAATAAAATAAAACTTATTGTATGTGTATTTGCAAACATTATCATATATTGCATTTAGTTTAAAATTATCATATCACATATTGTGCATCACTGCCACACATGTTATGACAGGTAAACATTCTCCTGTTGAATTTGACAATTTTACAAATATTTTAGTTTGTCAAAATTGTATGTGACATTATTATATTAATAAAGGTAATATGTCAAAATATTTCTAACCGATTGTCACTTTTTATCAGTTACACTAACATTTTTATGAAAGAGAATATGACAAGCTTGTTGTGACAATTTTATAAATTTCTCATGTTTGTGAAACAGAAAATTGTCAAGTTATTGAATTATAAAACTATTGCTTGTCAAATTGTCAATTTTTATGGAACAGGCCCCCAGATTGAGCACGTCATGTTCTTTTCTAAGTTTGTGACATGGCACTGAAATGTAACAAATTTTTCAGCATATGGTGCAAGAAGATGCTGTGCTAGCATTGTTCTACACCATAATGAAATCCCTGCTTTCATCATCATTCTCATGCACCAGACCGTACTAGCTTTGAAGGTACAGGAAAGTTGCAGCTTCAACTCAAGCTTTTTCATTCTTATAATTCCTCATGTGATGAGAGAGACTTAATTTTGTTTATTAAGCACATACTAAATAACTTGCTGCTCCAAATCATTAAGCCTTCCCTTCTTAGGGCTCCTTAAAGATTTTTGAAATGAATTGGCACTCTTTAAAGTTTCTTTCATTTGATGCTGCTTATGAGTGTTTGCTTCGGATATGCCAAATTTTCTTTCTGTCACACAGTATTTGTGTTCTCTGCTTCATTTATAATCATTAATTTAAAGTTTGCATTATAGTGTCTATGGGAACTTGTTGGAAACTGTAATACCACCAAACGCTCACATGATTCTTTACACTTTTTTCCTATTGGCATTACTTCTTTACAGACTTAAAAGCAACTTGTGCTTGCATTTTAATTAAAGTTATTCTTTAAGCTACATAATGTTATTGGCTATCATAGTTTTATTTTCAACTGTGTAAGTGGCTATTGGTAATCTTATATACAGGTAAATATGGTATAAAAAGACTTGACGCAGAGATAAGATAATCTTAGATTTTTTTTGTTGCTAATGTTATTCAGTAGTTCATAGAATTATATAATGTGCAAGCTGTCTAAATTTTTCACAGTTCCAAATTTCTTTACCAATCATTTGGACATATTATGAGAGTGAATCAAATGAATATAAATTAGAATTTTATTTTACTGCAGTGAATCGTGCCTTTGATAAGTTAGGCATGGGGGTTTCAGGAGTAGGGAGGAAACTGGTTTGTCTCAAACAGCCATTTGTTTGTCAGTAGCACCATGTCCAAGCAAGATTCATCATCAAGTTTTTACTTGAGAGATTAATGACACATTTTGAGGATAAGACACCAGTTTATGAGTGTCATGGCAGTTTCACAGAAGGGCAAGAAGCTCTTGACCTCAGGTGAGCACAATGGAAAGAAACATGGAAGCTTTTCAATCGTGATTGATATTTGACAATTACTGAATCACTGTGGTTGGGATTAGCTATGGAAGTGTTCAGTCTATCATTTCTAATAACCTGGATTACCAAAGAGGCTCAGCAAGATAGGTTCCTTATAGTCTCTCTGAGGGTCAAATGTGGGAGTGTGTCAGAGACTGTTGTCTCAATACAGAGATCAAGGAGGAATGATTCTGCATTGAAACATTGGTACACCACAATACTCCTGAGTAGAGTAAAAGATGGAAATCAACTCCTATAAAAAAAAACTCTTGTCAGATGGTAAGGTTCTTTTGATAGATTTTCTGGAACTCCCAAGGCATTTTGTTCATGCATGTAAAACAACCAATGCTTATCATAGACTGTTTCATAAATGTTATACTTTTATAGGTGACATGTAACAGGAAATTGTGTGACAATTTTACAAATTTATTGTGGCCATTAACAAGTTTTTATTTCAATAACTTATAATCTGACAGTTAAAAATTTGACAAATTTGTCAAACATTATACTGTCTACAGTTTTATGAAATAGAAAATATGTCATTCGCTCTTGACATACTTTTATAAGTTGTAAAATGTCATTGCAGATATTACAGGTAATTCTGCATCTGATATTGATAATATATCGCTGATTTAAATTATTATTGATCTTGAACTCTTAATAGTAGCAGTGATAGTGATGAGGAAATTATTAGACTCATCACCTTACCTTCAAATTCAGTGACTTTTGTTTTTAAAGAGAAATTTTATGTTAGCAAGACAACAGCCAAATACATTATAAATTCAATAGTAGTCCCAAACACAAAGAAATTATGCATAAACACCTCAAGAGTAATATGACAAATTATTGTTACGAAATCACTCAAATTTCACTAATTTTGTTCCACTTACTTGGACATGTTTCAAAGGCGATTGCCTCCATCTTCAGCTTGGTCCCACTAGCCACTTCCCAGTGTGGTTTTAAGATGTCGCTATGTGGCTCTAACGAACTTATTGATGAGGTAACTGTTGTTTGGGAGTTACTTATTGATAAGGTAACAACAGTCGCCTTTGAAACATGTCCAAATAAGTGGAACAAAATTAGTGAAATTTGAGTGATTTCGTAACAATAATTTGTCATATTATAATATATTTCACTGTGAAAAATTCCAGATACAAAAAAACAACTACCTCAAGAGTAAATTTTGTGTGCAATGCATTGGCTGGGCATAAGCACGTATCCTGTAAATGCAGATAGTTTGTTAAAGGCCATAGTATGGTGTAGAGTAAAAAGGATGTGCACGCACCTGGAGAAGAGGTTCATTGGCTCTGTCCTAGCTATTCCACAGCTTCTTTGCAAGGCAGCAAATTTCCAAGAGGTGTTAATGAAGATTTATGCCCCATATACAAGAGCTGTTCAATAGAGAATATCATATATATTTTTTGACAACATACCTTTACTAATCCTCATAATTTTTATCTTTCTCAAAATAATCCCATTGGATGCATGCACCTCTCCCAGCATGTCTGCCAGTCTTCAAAAACTTTTTTGGCAGGTCCTTCAGAATCAATTCCACAGTCTTCAACACGGCTTTTGATTATGGAAAATGCCTCCTATAAAGGTTTTTCTTCAATTAGGGGAAGAAGAAAAGGTCACATAGGGCAAATATGTGGACTATGGGGAGGGTGAGGGACACACATCAAGATGGATTTTTCTGACATTTGTAAAGTGTAGTCTTGTTTATCATAGCTAATTGCCCTGAAATGTAGCCTTTTGCTTGTGATGTGATCTTGCAGAGTTTTCAGTACACCTCTAGTATTAACAATTAAAGTTCTGTTCATAGGTACATGCCGGTTAACCATTCCTTGAATATCGAAAAATGAGATGACCATAACTTTCCCAGCAGAGCAACCACTTTTGCTTCTTTTGGTACTGGTGATGATCACAGAGCTTTCCTGTTTACTCTCAGGACTGAGATCATGTAGCCAAGTTTCATCAGCAGTGATTACCTTTGAAAGAAACTCTGCATATTCCTGTAATATCTTCAACAACATGCAAATCTGCATGCATATGTCCTTTTGTTTGGGAATCAGCAGTCTTAAAACCCACTATGAACAAACACGTTAGCAAAACTTTTCATTTACTGCAAGTGTTATTAATGTTATTGGACAGTGCTCTCTCACAATGACAGCAGCAGTGTATTTTGTTAAAATACAGCTGTGGAATATATAGAAAAGAGTCAAATACAGAAAATTACATTAAAAAATTGGTCATAATCCCATCCCACACAAATATGCTGTGTTTAACAGCTTGGTACACACAATAATTGACATCCCATTTACAGAAACACATACAAAACATCAGCAAATAACACTGGATAATAAAGTTTGACATTTTGTTTCCATTATGAATGAAATCTCACTTTTCTTAAGGAGTGCGCTATGCTGAATATGAATATGATAACAACAAAGCTAGATTGGCTCCAATTTAGGAATAAATTAAGGACAATTTCAATAAATATTTTCTATGAAAATCTAATTGATGTCATTTATTATATATTTGTGATCACTTATCTGGATTAAATGTTTTCTCTTTGCTTCTTTTAGTCAAGTTCTAGAGGTTCCCTAGTCCGCAGTAGTCAGCAAGCATTCATTTCACTTTCCTTGGTAACATTTTTCCATTAACAAGATTTATTGGTGGAAACATTGACTGACTTTGTTGCTGACATCCCCAAAACTGTCAGGAAAACAATTCAGGTGCGAGTGTAAAAGGAATTTAAGGGTTATTTTACATTAATTAAATTGTACTTATGACCTTAGACAATGGAGTGGTAATATAACCTACATTAATGTAATCAACTTGTTCACACCAACTTCATTTACTTACACTAGCAAATTTAATATATAAATCTTGTACTTACAAAGCTGTTGACAATGGAGTGGCAATATAACCTCAACTTATGTATTCACTTTTTTACACTATACTTTTATACACTATAAAGAGTTTCGAGTAACGGCGGTTCAGGGAGCAACTGAAGATGGGAGAGATTCTCCCGAAACGTGTCTTACTTTTGTGTAAGTGAATGGAGTATAGTGTAAAAAAGTGAATACATAAGTTGAGAATTTAATATAATTGAGTCGAATTTGTAACACATCACTTATTTTTTTGTATCGGGGATTTTCACAGTGAAATATATTATATGACAAATTATTGTTACGAAATCACTCAAATTTCACTAATTTTGTTCCACTTACTTGGACATGTTTCAAAGGCGATTGCCTCCATCTTCAGCTTGGTCCCACTGGCCGCTTCCCAGTGTGGTATTAAGATGTTGCTCTGTGACTTTAACGAACTTATTGGTGAGGTAGCTGTTGTTTGGGAGATCAAAGTTAACCAAAAATTCTGTTTTTGTTTATAAATATATTTTCTCATATTGTTAATTCTATGGGTTTTTGAAGAGCTTTTAATAGTTTTGGTTCCTTTCCGAATTCATGTTTTGTTTTGTTTGTTTGTTTGTTTTTTTTGTTTTTTTGCCAAAAATGGCCTGCCACTGCTGATTTTTCTGTGTGTTTATATTTAACATTTCTCATGTATTCCTTAAAACGTATGGTAACATATTCTTAGCAGATATGTACATAAGTTTTTTGGAAATAAAATTAGTTGAGGCTTTTCCACATATATATAAATGTTGGTACCATTATGTGGATGATGTCTTTGCAATAGTAAATGAAAATTGGAAAGAGGATGCCATAAAACTGTTCAATCTACAGGACAGCACTGTTGAATTCACTGTGGAATTAGAAAACAACAAGGTTCTTCCTTTCTTGGATATAAAAATTAAAAAAAGACAATACACTGGAATTTGGCATATACAGAAAAGATACCCACACAGATAATTATATAAAAAATAACAGCACAATCGAAAACAACATAAAACTAGCCATAATCAACAGCCTCACATTCATATTAACAAACTTGCCAATAAACAAGACAGAATACAAATTGGAGTACTAAAAAATCATAGATATAGCACAGAAAAATGGCTACACAATAGATCTTGTCAACAAGAAAATAGAGAAATTCAGAAAGAAAAACAAATTAAGGACATCACCACACTAAAAGGCTACAAAGCAAAACATATATATAAAAAATTCACTTTCCACCCATGAGCACACCAAAAATTCCAGAAGATTTTTAGAGAGGTAAACATCATATTGGTCCCAGTGAATAAATAAAGTTTAAAAACCCACTTAAACACCAACACAAAAGACAAAATTCCACCAGGAAAGCATTCAGGCATTTATGAAATTGGTTGCAAAGATTGTGACATGAAATACATAGGGAAAACAAAAAGGTTTTAAGGAACACATGAGAAAACTTAAATATAAACACACAGAAAAATCAGTAGTGGCCGACCATTTTTTGGCAAAAAAAAAGAATTCCGAAAGGAACCAAAACTATTAAAAGCTATTCAAAACCCATAGAATTAACAGTATGGGTAAATATATTTATAAACAAAAACAAAGAATTTTTATCTTATTTTGATTTAAAGTAAAATACTAAAAATCATGTCATCATGTTAAAACTCTTGAAGTTTCACAAACACACACATACACTTATAAAAGTAATTTTGGGACATGTTTCCTGAGGTATATTCTTCATATTGTCAACCAATCAACGACTGACGAGTCAATTTCGGTAAGGCATGTGTGTTTTTATGTTTGTTCTGGTGGTCTAAGTTCTTTCGGATGTTGAATTGTTTTTAGTAATATATTCCTCTCTATTTCATGATTTTCATTCCAAAAATGTGCATTCACTGCTCATTTTTCTACTTATTTGTATCTAATATTTCTCCAGTGTTCCTTTAATGTTATCCCCAGATTTCTTTTTGTTTTTCCATTATATATTTTGTCACAATCTTTGCAATTAATTCTACATATACCTGAAATTTCTTCTTTTTTTGTTTAATTTTATTTAGATTCAATAATTTACCAACACTATATCTGTTTATTGGTGCCACAGTGATGTTATACTTTTTGAAAAACTTTTGGAATTTATGGTTAACATAAGGGTGATATGTGAATTTTTGATGAGCATTTTCTTTAAGGAAGAACTGAGTGTGGTAATTTGTTTAATTTCCTTTTTATTTTTAAATCTTTTTATTTTTTATCTACCATTTGTTTGTTAAATCCATTAATTTCTGCTGTGTATATTATGTGTGTGTATTCTTTCCTGTATTCTTCTTTAACTAACCTCTAAGTCATACTATTGAATGCTGCTTCCTTGTGGGGTCTGGGGTTTGCCTTTATGTAATTGTCGGTATGGGTGTCCTTTCTGTATATACCAAATTCTATATTTTTATTACATTTTATTATCCTTAGGTCCAGAAAAGGTAAGGTATTATTAGCCTCGGCTTCCATAGTGAATTTTATTATTGGTTCTTAAAAGTTCAACAGTTTCAATGCATCTTCCATGAATCTATTTTGTACAATGGCAAACACATCATCTACATATCATCTACGTATCTGTACCATGTTTTGAATATGTATGGGAAGGCTCTCGTTATATGTATTTCAAAATAGCTCATGAACAGATCAGCCAATAATGGAGATAGTGGACTACTCATCACCAAACCTGATCTATGTTTAAAAATCTTTCCTTCAAACGTGAAGTAAGCTTGATCCAAACATAGTTCTGTAGTTTTACATATTCTTTTGTATGTGTTTCTGTAAAGTTGTTACACAGTAGCCATTTTTTTTAACAAATTCAGGGTTTTTTCTTTTGGAATAATGGGAAATAATGCCTTTACATCAAAGGAAACCATGATATCATTTGTGTTTAGTTTGTGATCCTTGATTTTGTTTACAAGATTGAATGAATTTTTTAGCTTAGGCTTGGGAATCTGGGTAATGTATTAAATCACATGGTTAACTATTTGGCTAGGAGGTAACATGGGGTATTGATATTGTTAATTATTGGTCTCATGTCTTTTCCTGGTTTGTATATTTTTGGTAATCCTATTATCTTAGCTATTGATGGAATAGGTATTTTGATTTTGTAAGCATCTGATTTTGTGAGTAAGCAATTTCCTTTTAATATGTCTTCTATTGATTTTTTAAATCTGTATAGAGGATTTTTTCCACTTCAATGAACTCCTTACTGTTTAATAACTCTAGCATTCTTTGTTGGTAATCTTTGGCTAGAATTACAATTTGATTTCCCTTATCTGCTTTTGTATATGTGACTTCTGTTGTATTTAATGATTTTATGGTTTTTTGGTATGGTTTGGGGATTTGGTTATGTTTTTTAATTTCCTGTAATATTCCTGAAGACATTTTTCCAATATAATTTTTATCTATGGGGTTTAATCTCTCAATGGTTAATTCGATATGTGTAATATATTCATCAACGTTTGATGAGAAATTGACACATGTATTGATGCAGTTATTGAATAATTTTGTTTCATTCTTATTTGGTTTTTCTTTCAAAAAATTAATTATTTCAAGGTTAGGTTTCTCTTTGATATTTTTATTTTTATCTATCTGTTTTCCGTGTAAATTTTTAAATTTATTTTTTGGCATGTAGTTTTTTTGTTTTATTCTGAAACTGATGAATTCCAATATGTTCCTCTCGATATTATCCCATGCAATGATTCCTAGTGGTTTACTTAATTTCATATGTAATTCGTATAGCCTAATGTCTATATGTGCGATGTCGGCATAATGTTTGTTACGTTATACAATCATAAAGCAGAAATAAAACATTATCGAAAACTTAAAGAAAAAAAGGAGATGCAAAGCAGCAGATATCAGATTCATAAACAGATGTTTGAAAGAAAAAGGTTGCCCGAAGTTTATCAGGAAAATAGTAAAATACAACAATAATAGTCATGTACAAAAGGCAGCTGAAAAGAAAGTATTGGAATTAGAAAGACACAAACATTACGTTGTTGTGTTTTTTGAAGATCCTTTGGAATTTATAGAAGACTGATGGATGGTATGTGAATTTTTTTGTACATTCTATTTTCTTCCTTAGGTATAAGTGTTTCGATTCTATTTTTCTTTGCTCTTTTTACTTTCTTATATACAATTTATTTTTTAAATCCATTTTCTGTGACTATATTTATTATATTGCTTAGTTCTTGATCATACTCCTCTTTTTTCATGGGTACATTTACCAAACTGTGCGCAAGACTAATACTGCATGTTTATGGGAGACTAGGTTATAACTATTGTATTTTATGTAGCCATTGGTGTTAGTAGATTTTCTATATATACCGAATGTTAAATGATTTTCTTTCTTGATTATTTTAAGGTCTAGGAAAGGTAGTTGTCCTTACATTCTCTCTTCATATTGAATTTTATTGATTTTTCTTGTAGATTAAGTAACTTAAGCGTATCTTCTAGGTGTTTCTCAGGGACTATTGCAAAGATGTCATCAACAAAGTGATACCATGTTTTAAACAACCAGGGAAAACCGTTCGTAATTCTGATTTCTAATGCACTCATAAAGGGATCTGCCAATAGTGGTGATAATGGGCTACCCATTGCTAAACCAGAGTTCTGTTTATAGTACTTTCTATTGAAGGTGAAGTAATTTTGTTCTATGCACAAGTTTGTTCGTGTGATGTATTCTTGAGTTTCTTCTATTGTTTTCACTATTTTTAGCAACCATTTTTTTGTGTCAATATGTAGATTTGGCATTGGGATACTTGAAAAAAGAGCTTTGACATCAAAAGAGACCAAGGTATCTGTTTTTTCTATTTCTATATCTTTAATTTAATTAATTAGAGCTAAGGAGTTTTTTATGCTTCTTGTTTCAAATTTAGGAAAGAAAGAAAACCATTTGGCTAATCTGTATGTTGGAGCATCTATATTGTTTATAATGGGTCTCAATGTTTTGCCTGATTTATGTACTTTTAGAAGACCATAGATTCTAGGTAATGTAGGGTTACTTATTTACTCTACTTACATAAAATAACACTAAGACATGTTTCAGAAGCACTCCCTCATCAGCTGTTGACCGACTGCTGCTACTCAAATTGGTGGCTGCATCCCAAGGTGTTTTTATGGCAGTCTGCTGGTCTAGTAGGAACTTGCTGAGTTCATCCATGTGCAAAACACCAAAATTTGTTAGGTTTTTCTTATTTTTTAAAATGAAAATCTTTTCCCAATTGGATAGCTGCATTGGATTATGATGCTCTTTCTGCAGCTTCACCTCTGGTTTAATTTCATGATTATTGGTCCAAAAGTAAGCTATCACTGATGATTTATCAATCCGCTTAAAATGAATATTCAGTAATCATGAAATTAAACCAAAGGCAAAGCTGTTAAAAGAGCTTCACAACCGAATGGAACTGTCTACTTGAGAAAAGATTTTCATTTTAATAAATATGAGAAACCTAATGAATTTGGATGTTCTGCCCATGGATGAACTCAACAAGTTCCTACCAGAACCAACAGAGACTGCCAACACCTTGGGATTCAGCCACAAATTCTAGTAGCAGCAGCATTGTTGGTTAACAGCTGGTGGTGGGAGTGAGTGCTTTCGAAACATGTCCTAGTGTTATAGGTAAATAAATGAAGTTGCTATGAACAAGTTGATTACATTAGTGTAGGAGATATTTTGCATCCCATTTTGTGATAAGATGACAGCAAATTTGTAACAATGTCCTCATAGTTTCCAGCTTGTTTGTTTCCCAGACTCCACCAGAGGTTCATGTTTAACATTTATATTTCTAGTTTCTATACTTTAATGCAAAGGCCATTCCTTTTTTTTCAAAATGAGAAACTCTCTCTCTAATGTCCATTCACATAAGAAAAAACAGTATTCCAGTTAATACTGCAATTGCTTTCAAATCAGCACATATTTTCCATTTATAAGTGTTATATGAAATTGAATCAAGGAGAAGTTTCAGGATGTCACATGATTCTTTCATATACATAGAATAACTAATAGGAATTGACAGCAACTGATTGTCATTATGGAGCAATACTGCTTTGAGACTTAATTTAGATGCATCTATGAACAACTGCCACTCCTCAGAGATGTGTTTAATGTTCACAGCCCCCAATAAACCTAATATCACTGCAAAACACTAAATTGCCTTCTGTAGAAAAATAGGTCCAAAAGTGTTTTTGGCAATCATGAAAAAATTACTTTCACATTTTCAGCACGATAATTCCATTATTGGAATCTGGAGGCTAACAGCCCGTCTTGGCTTTTGAAAGTTCCAGATCCCTCACTAAATCATTTAATTCACTCTGGCAAACCATGTGCTGTTCACAAGATTTAACATCAGGTGTAAAGTCAGGACCTGTGGGTGTGAATATGATCACAAGGTTCTATTGAATATGATTCAGGGAGTGTGGGAATGGGTAGTTCATCACTATAACATGCAGGAAGAGCAGCCAAATGAATACACTATAGTCAACATACTTTGGACTGGTCGAACCATACAAAAATAACAGTCTTCAATGTGGTTTGTGGGTCCAGCCATATTATGGGGATGACAAAAAGCATCGAGGGTCTCCTGTGATTCAACCAACCCAGAAGACTCGTGTAACAAGTCTTAAAACAGATATGTAGAGCCCAATTCTTATCTTAGTATCATAATTTGCAAAATTTACTAAACTAAAGATTGTAAGCTGTTTTTACAATAGGAGTGATAATCCTCCACTTCACAGCTAACATCGCAAATATATTGGATTATTTATGCATTTTGTGGTTTTGTTAACAAAAATACTTCTTCGGAAGGGAAGTAAAAGTGGGTCCCATGTCATATATTTACGGCACGAAAAAGAACCTCAGACCTCTGAGCAAAATTTACTGGCCATTTCACATCCTGAATTGAAAGGGATGCTGATGACCTGAGATGTTAAAGAGCATCCATAAATAAAACAAATCAACAAAGCACTATGAAATGCTTCATAGGCACCGAGTAACCTACTGTAAATTAATTTTTGTTTTGTATCTTTTTCTTTAGCTCCTTCCTGCAGTAACAAATCTAAGATTAGAAAAATGCAGCCTTTTATGAGTTTTTATTTCATTCCCTACTACATAACTTATCTAGTTACAACTTCCTGTAATTAGCGATGTGTCCTACTATAAAGATAAGAGGACACTGGCAAATTTCAATAACATTTTCGCCTTTAGTGGTGCATTTTAATTGGAAATTTTATACACTACTCATGTGGCAATTTTGCTGTCGACCATTGTAATTAATTCAGCAATAGTCAATAATTTCAACAAACAACTGCCATAGTGGCCGAGGTTATTCAGGTGTGAACTTGTGAATGGGAGGTCTGGGCTATGATTCCCACCAGGACCATCCTACCTGACCAAGATTTTTTTTTCCAGGTTTTCCTCAGTCCTCATAAATGGCAAATGCTGGGAAGGTACCCTAAACTTAGGCCTGGAAAGCTTCCTTCCTTTAAAAAAAATTCCTTCCCCAATTTATCATTACATCTCATATATCATGTCACTGCTTGTGATGCCTCAGTAGTTAAAATGGGCACTAAACACTAATATACATATATATATATATATAAATAACAAAGAGACAATAATAAAAATTATTAATAAATTTAAAAGCCAAAAAATCTGTAAGAGATATTTCCACACCAGAGAATATTAAGGAAAAGTATCAACTTCAAAAATTGCACATAAATCAGACTTACCACAGTAAATTCAATAAGATATTCAAAGAATATGACATAAATTAGCCCCAAAGAACAAATATAATATCAAAAATACACTAGGTGCCATAGTAAAATACACCATACCAACAATGAGAAATGAGAAATTTAGAGATTAAATGTGCAGAATGTAATAAAAAATATATCAACAAAGGAAGAAAAATGTAGAATTTCAGAAAAAGGAAAACTTTAGGAAAATTCATAATAGATAAATCAGTGGTGGTAGCTCATTTTTGGGTCTAAAATCACAAAATGAAACTAGAGGTTAAACAGCTGAAAGATTTTCACAATCAATATTGCAAACTATTTCGAAAAAAGTTTTTATCCAGAAAAATAGAGAAAAATAAGCATTTTGATGTTCCACCTGCAAATGAATTTGGCAAGTTCCTGTTTGAACCATCAGCCCCCTAAAAAGCCCTTGGGATCCAGTCACACCTTCAAGTAATTAGTTAACAGCTAATGATGGAGCAACTGTCCCGAAATATGTCTTAATGTTGTTGAAACAAAAGCAGAATTTCAGAGTAGCATATTGTTCATCACATGAAACCTCCATTTTGCTGTAGGTGGAACTGAACATGTCTCTATTTGTACATTACTCACAGGCGGGAACTGGGAGGACAACAGTGAAACTAGTACTGTATGTAGATTATGCGTTAAGCTAACAAAATATTGTAAGGTTAAATTTTGGCATGAGAAATTATGTCTGTAAAAACATTCAACATATATGAAATTGTCATGTCTGTCAAGTTTTATGAAACAGAGCCCTTTGAGGTAAGGACTCCAACAGACAATTGCAGAACATCTGCTCCTAGACAGTGCCTATCCACAGTGTAAAAACTTGAGAAAATCCACTGGACAGTGTTAAAACACCTCCCTACAGTCCAGACATCGCCTTGTGGTTATTTATGTTTAGATTGAAAAAAAAAAAACATTAGGAGGTTGACAATTTGACAGTGAAGAAGGTGTTAAAGTATTCATGCACAACTAGCTGGAATTCCAACCCCACTCTTTCTTTAGCTTCCTCTCTGAAGGGATAGATGTGTTTGTAAATTGGAATGTTATATAGAAAAATTAGATGTATCCAATTTGTTTGCTTTCAATAAGTTACAAAAAAAGTCAGTTTTATATTTGATTCACCCTCATATATGTTTACAGAGTGTGCCAAAAAATCAATACACACTTCAAGCAAAGAAAAAGCTGCGTTAACATAACTACTGAATTCACACAAACAGAAAATGATGAGCACTAATCACCTTAGACTTTTACAGTTACAACAATTGCTCAAAATGCTCACCATTGGCGCCGATACACTGCTGAGTATGTTGAACAACTGGTTGAGCAACATTTGCGAAAGTATTATCTGCAATTGCTGTACATGCTGTTTAAATTTCTTCCCGAAGTGCTGCCAGTGTAGCTGGTTTTCTATGGTATACAACATTCTTAACGGTTTCCCATAAGTAGAAGTTCAATGGAGTTAGATCCAGAGAATGCAGTGGAAACTGAATAGGACCATGTTGTCCTATCCATTGTCTTGAAAGATTGTCATCAAGGTACACACGTTGGAAGTAAAATTCATTATTTCCATAGAGTGTATGAATGGCAGGTAAGACAGATGTGCATATTATGTTCAGGTACACTGGGCCAGTTACTGTACCTTCAAAAAAGAATGGTTGAATTAGACCCCTAGATCACAACCCACACCAAACATTAATTCCAGGTAAATTAACAGCCTTTTCCAAAATAACGTGGATTGTTTGCACACTAGTAGATACAGTTAAGTCAGTTACCAGTTCCTTTCAATTTAAATTATGCCTCATCAGACCAAACAACTTTTCCTACGTAGGCCTCATCCTCTTGCACCATGTTCCGAAGCCATTCACAGTGTTGCATTCTCCGATTAGGGTCATCTTCATTTAATGCATGCAAAAGTCTTGGGCTGAAAACTTTCAACTTTGCTGTTTTAATAATGCGACATGTACTGGTTCTGCTAATCCCAATCTCATGTGCACATTGCTTTATAGATTTCTGCGGTGAGTGCACAAAATATTCCAAAACCATTGCCAAAGATGCAGTACTTGTTACTCCCAGATCTGCTCTTGTGAACATTGTATACTGTACCATGAGTCTCAAATTTGACTTAAATGTGTGCAATTGTTATTAGTGTTGGCAGTTCTGTACACGTCTCCATTGCCTTTGAACTTCCACAACATTCTCAGTTTTCCAATACCACTTCTTTCTTTAATAGTATTTAACGCCCATTTTTACTGCTGAGGCACCACAGGCAGTGGACACTGATGATACATGAAATGAAAAGATATATTGGGAAAGGATTTTTTTTAAGGAAGGAAACGTTCCAGGCCTAAGTTTAGGTACCTCCCCGGCATTTGCCATTTATGTGGACTGAGGAAAACCTGGAAGAAACCTCAGTCAGGGAGGGCGGTCCTGGTGGGATTCGAACTCCAGACCTTCCGCTCATGAGTCCATGCCTTAACGACCTCGGCCAACCGTGGCAGTCTAATACCACTTCAACATTGCTTTCCACTGTTCAAATGATAATCTTGGCTCCATTTTCTTTTAGTAATGCCTAGCATAATGCAATGCGAGTCACAACTGTTTACAGAACATCATACAATAATCTCGGCTTCTTTGGTTCATTATTGATTTATGATAATCTTGACTTCATTTATTCATTGTCGATTTACATTTCATGTAACAATGCTATTATAATGTAAGTCACATCTGTTTACAGAACATCATTCTAGACATCACTGTTGTTTTTCGGTCCAACTTTGAAATATATTAAATAGATAGATATATAGATATCTGCAGATATAGATATAGATAGATAGATAATCTACTGTGAAAGTGTGTATACTTTTTTTGGCACCCTCGTATATTGATGCATTTATACTATTGATTATTGGGTGCATGCTCTTGTCAAGTTTATGTATTTTGAGCATATTACTTGAACATATTTTAAAGGTTCATTTGCTGTTGGCCAAGGCAACAGCTTTTGAAATATATTTCAGTAACTTCATTAAAAATTATTGAATTTTGCATGGGGATTAATGTCAAAATTAAACCCTTAGAGTTTGTTTTAAAATTCTATTGGTGAGAAAAAAATTGGAATTGTTTTGTCATGTGGTTTTGAAGTCATAACTCAAGAGACAGGATGCAGCAAGAGCTTGCATGATATTTTATATAGTTAGATCATTAAATTGTGCAGATGAAACAGAAACTAACCTGTTTTCTTTATATTCTTTTGTTGCAGGTCCAATTAAAAACAAAAACTAACCCTTAAGTTGCGTCCATAAGGCAAATCAGTTTCGAAAATTTTATTGAATAGGTACTTCCTTTTTAAGTGCACATAAGATTGGCTCCAGAAATAAGACTTAACCTTCATTTAATCCGTTTCCTGGTTTCTTTGCTGTGGAGAGGAAAAAGCAAACAATTTGAAATAAGTAGTTGGACCAAAGGAGGCAGAAAACATCATTGTGGAAATAATGTGACTCATTGTTATTTTCTGAGGTGATTCTCATTTGCCTCTGAGGTTTCTAGTAAAGTGAGATGGAAATAAAGTGTGCATGCTTCGTATAATGATTGAGAAACCATTGTGTAACAGCCAGAGTTAACTCAGAAAGGTTTATCATTGTATAAGTAAAGTTTTTTCTGGCATCTGCGAGAGTACCTTATCTACTGAAAGACTGTTGCACATAGTTCATCTTCACATTGGTTTCTCTTCATCTTTAGTCGTGATGCTGTAAAAATTGCTTCCCATAAATACATCTTTCGGTAGCTGAGGTATTGTTCATGATTTTGTACAGATATATACAGAATACATGTGTTCGACTTTGTACAAAATCATTCTGTTCTCTAGAAATAGATGCTTTAGGGGGCATATCTCCTTAACACATCTATGTTAATTTATCATGCATTATAGACAATTGCGCAATTATTTAAAGGGTTGATGTTTCCTTTTTTTTTAATAAAAGTAAAAGTAAACTAAAAAGTGAATAATTATGAATAAGAGTAAAAAAATATAACGTTGTTGTCAGAAGCTCAGACTGTGTGTAACTGTGTGAGCCAAGTCTTCATTTATTCCTGACAGTTCTGAAAATTACGAGAAGAAAGGAATAGTGTTAAAAAGTATAGGAACTAATTGTTCTTCAATTTCTATAAGAAATTAATTTTGTACTCAACGTTAGCTGTACAAATCTGAAAAATAAGGAAGAGAAAAAAAATAGAAAAAACCAAACTCTATATATATATATATGCATTCAAATGAATATTTTGTAATTAAGTGGTGAGTAATTAAAATGCGAGCGTATAATAGTTGAATGTTAAAACTATTTTTTAAGGAAAGAAAGCTGCCAATATAAATTATTGCTTTGGTTCCCTTGTGTGATGATGAATTTTTACATTGGTCTGTATCTTATTGTGTAGGTTATATTGCTTATGTGTATTAAAGAGAATGTTGGTTTGCCAAAATGTGTTGATATCTTTCTGTGGATATAAATGTTGAATTTGCTCTTTAAAAACATGGTACCTCCTTCATATCCTTCCACTTTCTCTATCACCAAGTTGTTATAAAAGATAAAATGCATAGGATTTAATTGATTGGTGTATCCTGTTTATTTGTAGTGAATTTTCCCCTCTACAAGAGCTGTGGAGAAAGTTCTTTTGCCTGAGAAAGGAAACAAGATTTTTTGCCTAGTTTATTTTTTTTTTTTTTCAACGTAGTAGCATTTTAATTCAATACATTTAGACCAATGGTGTTCTAGTTTCTTCAGTATAATGAGGTTTTTTATGATTTAAGCACACTCATCAACATCTTTGGTTATTACCATCCCTTTCAGTTCAGAATGCGAGACAGCCAATAAATTTTGTTAGGAGATCTCCTTTCAGACTTAACTTTATTTTGAATGCCATAAACCTACAACATGGTGCCAACAGCTTTACCTCCCTTCGAAGGAAGCAACACTTAAAATTTTTACATCCATCAAACCTGGTCAGGTTTGAACTCGCAACCGTGGGTCTAAAAGGCAAATATGATAACCCCTAGACTACTAGGACAACTAATACGAGAGTTGTTCATTATATAATTTTCTCTATGTTGTATTATTTTAATTCCATAACTTACACATGAAAACAACATGTAGGAATAGGTGCATCATTCACTACTATCTACATAATTGCCATTAACATTCAGGCATTTATCCCGATGCTTATCAAACCTCTCTGCAAAAAAAAATACCAGCTCAGGCCTCACAAATCTCTTTGTCCTCTGCCTCTGTGTGAAAATGTCACTCTACATTTCCTTCATTGTTTGGAAAAGATGAAAGTCGCTCAGTGCCAAATCAAAATGTTTGGTGGATTCTGCATCTGTTTCTACCTCCATTCCACAAGTTTGGTCTCTGTTTGTGCCTATGAGTGCAGATGGACATTGTCATTGAGTAGGATGACACCAATTGACAATAGGCTCTCCAAAGTCTGATAAAATCAATTGGCCATAATTGTATGTCCTTGTTCCAGAATGTCAATGAGAAGTATACCCTTTGCTCCCAGAGGACAATCACATTTCTTGCTGATGGCATTATATTCAATTTCTTTTTTGCAGGGGAACTCCAATGCTTCCACTTCATCAATGTTCCCTTCCATTTGAGGGTGGGGCAATGAGTAAAGCTTTCATCTGGTCATGCGCATGAGCCATCATTCTAGTACTGCATTAAACTATTGATGCTACAGTTCATTCTCGTTTGATGATAGTGAGGAAGTGCGTACACTCTTTACAGTATCCCAAATTTTCAGGATGATTTTTGAGCTGTTTCATTGCCAATTCCTAACATTTGCACAATCTCATGAATCTTGATTCATCTGTTTTTCCAGATCAGTGCTCCATTTGGACCCTATTGGCATCCATTATGGCATTTAAAGGACTACCAGATAGAACCCCCTCAAAAATACCTACTCCTGCCTTCAGGAAATGTTGCACCACCTTCAGCACAGGCATTATGGCATCTCTGTACACAGTCAGAGACTGTGCTTCCTGTGGATGTCATTGGCAGATTCATACCAAATGGCTGCATGCATTTCTGAAAATGTCTGCCACACATATTCATTTGCCATGCTGCAATACTACTTCTGCTTTATTCCACTATTTCACACTGGGCCTCCATTTCCTGATCCTCTGCACGATGAATGACATGCAGTTAATCTGTAGCTCTATAGGGGACACAAAATAACCATGAACAAAGGGATTGTCCATTAGCATACTACTCAAAATGCACCATTGCTGGCAGATGAAAAATGGGAAGACAAACAATTGCTTGCTGTCTGTGTCATATGGACAGGCATAATGTTGCAAGCTTTGCAATTACAAAATATTTAAGAGCCTACAAGAATGTATTAAATATGTTCACACTTACACTGGGACATGTTTCTGGGGCAGTTACTCACATCATTAGTTGTTGACTGACTGGTCGATTTGGTGGCTGAATAACAAGGTACTTCATTGGCGGTCTCTGTTGGTTCATCGATTGGCAGAATAACAAAATTCTTAAAGTTTTTTCGTATTTTAGGATGAACATTTTATGATTTTTGATCCAAAAGTGAGCTGTCACTGCTGATTTGTCAACTTGCTTAAAACAAATATACTTAAAATGTTCCTTACTCCAAATTTCCAAATTTCTCTTGTTTCTTCAATATATCTCTGATCACAATCTGCATATTTAATTTATAAATTCCTAATTTCAGTTTATTTGGTATGGTGTCTTTTCCTGTACTACCTAATAAAATTTTTATATTATATTTGTTCTTTGGGGCTAGCATTATGCCACGTTCTTTGAATATCCTATTGAATTTGTTGTGGTAAGTTGGATGGTACGTGAAACTTTTGAATTTGTATCTTTCCTAGATGTTCTTCTGTTAAAAAAATCTCTTATAGGTTTTTTACTTTTAAATTTTTATTACTATGCCTTTGGTGAAACCATTGATTATTGCTGTATTAATTATCTATTGATGTTCCATTTTGGAGCTATCCACTTGGGGAAAAAACTTTCATCCTAAAAAAATAGGAAAAACTTAATGAGTTTTGATGATCCACCCATCATTGAACTAGCAAGTTCCTGCTTAAACCATCAGAGACCGCCACAGAAGCACCTTGGGATCCGGCCACCAAATCGAGCAGTGGGTCAACAGCTGATGATGATTGTGATTGGCCCAGAAACATGTCCTAGTGTTGTGAGTAAGTAGGGTTAGTGTGAATATATTTAATACATTCTAGTAGAATTCATTGGCACTTAATTATCTATAGCTTTGTAAGTACAATTTAATTAATTTAAAGGGCTATTTTTAACAGTGAACAACACAGAAATGTTCATTTAATGAATAAATAACAAAACTATTACTTTAGCTATAAAAGTAGAAAATATAAAAGAACTGCCAGAACATTGTAATCTTCTTACTCCTCCTGTTCATTATATGTGTCGGTCCTGGCGGTTTAGTGGTAACCATACTTGCCTTGTAAACCCAAGATCGCGGGTTCAAACCCAGCCAGGATCAATGGATTTTTTTCAGGCGTAAAAATCCTAATTATAACTTCCTTCTGAAGGGAAGTAAAGCCGTAGGTCCCATGTCGTACATTTACGGCACGAAAAAGAATCTCAAGCATGAAAGAAGAGGCCTCTGAGCAAAATTTGTCAGCCATTTCATGCCCTGAATTGAATGGGATGCTGATGACCTGAGATGTTAAAGAGTGTCCATAAATAAATCAAATAAAAAAAAACTCTTCAATATACTGGTGTTTATAACAGATTCATTATCCTTCAGATTGATAATGAGATTTCTGTTCCTCTCTTGTGATTCCATGAAATATTTTATGTATGAACTGCTCAGCATTTTCAAGTCGAAATGTATTATTAACCATGCACTTTGCTGTAGCCCAAATAAGTTCATTTGGGTTATATTGGCAATCAGATAACTTGTTGGACCATTTCTAAAGCTGTCTCATCTAGTTTATAGCTCAAACTTCTTTTTTGTTGAACAAAATATTTCATTCCTGTCTTTCAATTTTTTTCCAACTTATTTAATGTTTCGTAATCATAATTATTACAGAACCTTCCTCCAAGTAATTAATAAAGCTGTTAGTAAATCACTCTTTAAAGACATAGGTAGTCATTTCTAAGCGTTAATCACAATCCTTGGAGTTTGGGAATGAAAAGCCCATTTACTTTCGGATAAAAATCCAATTTATGCCGATTCTGCATGGCATATAAGTAGAGGAGAATTTGCATCATCCTCCTTTTCCAG
Organism: Metallyticus violacea; assembly: GCA_030762175.1. Taxonomy (NCBI): domain Eukaryota; kingdom Metazoa; phylum Arthropoda; class Insecta; order Mantodea; family Metallyticidae; genus Metallyticus; species Metallyticus violacea. The sequence goes on along the minus strand of CM060833.1, from coordinate 1,775,642 downwards.
GGGAATCTTGCCATATATCCTTCCTGATATGATTATGAACCATGAGCAGAAACCTAATTTTGGCAGCAATAATGCCAACTTTCCCAACAAAAATTTCCTACCATCATTTGTATGTAACTAAACCCAGAGATTTCAGATTTATGTACATAGAAGATGTAGAACCCTTATAATCTATTTTCATTAAGCTTACAGCTGGAAATTACTTATCATATATATATATATAGTTCAGCATAAAAAACATTATTGAAAAGCATCTAAATTTCTGGCATGCTTTTGCACTGTACAATGTTTTCCAAGAGACCTAAAAGTGGGCATAAGTCTTATTGCCTTCTTTTAAAATTTTTGTAACCACATATGTGCTAATATAGTAAGCTTCAGCTGTCCTGGTGGTGTAGTGGTTACCATGCTTGCCTCCTAAACCCAAGATCGTGGGTTCGATCCAGATCAAGACCAGCAGATTTTTTTCAGCCGTAAAAATCCTAAGTATGGATTCCTTTGGAAGGGAAGTAAAGCCGTGGGTCCCATGTCATACATTTATAGCACGATAAAGAACCTCAAGCCTGAAAGAATAGGCCTCTTAGTAAAATTTGTCGGCAGTTTCATGCCCCGATTTGAATGGGACGCTGATGACCTGAGATGTTATAGAGCATCCGTAAATAAACAAAAAAAAAAAAAAATGACCTGTTAATACTCTGAGCACAATTCATAATATCACCCATTTCTTTAATAGACAAGACAATTTTCAAAAAAGATATATACATTAAAATCTATAGCTCTAGTCTGTAAATGCAAAACTTTGCAAGCGCCATCACTAAGACTACTACAGGATTTGTTTGATAGATTTGCTAACAGACATTATAAAAATTTATCATTACACTAAAAAGAACAAACTTTTTTCACAAATCAGAACACGTGTTCACTTCTAACTCACTGATATATATACTGAAAATCTTTTAGACTTCTTACAAAAAAGGGTGCCTGGAATATATCACAGCTGACTCTTTCTTGTTTAAAAGGGAAGAGTAGTTCTGTTAAGTACAAAGCTAGCACTTATCCTGCATGAACACTGTATAAACATGGGGTCAGTCAGCTTCAAAATAAATACTACTTTCTCATCGCACTATAAAAAAAAGTTATAAATGTAAAATATACTGAGAGGCAATAAAAAAGGCAACAACTCAAATTTTTTAATATTTTTAATTTTATGCATTATTATATGTGAATTATTATAATTCCCTTCATTACTGAATGTTAAATACTTTTCCAAACATTTTGCAACTAATATATTTGGATAACATTTTCAGTCTATGATTTCCTTTATTGTTTGAGCATTAATGCAAAGCAATTTAATCACAGTTTTACACCAGGGCCAATTGAAATGTCTAATTAGCAAGGTTGTTGTGCTGTTGTTACATAAATTTTATTCTATTGTTGAGATATTTCAAACAGTTTAACACATAATTTTATTAATGCAAAGATGTCATTCAATTCAGAGGGGGGCTGCTGCAGTTGCCCTATTGGAAGATGGACAGAGCATGCATATGTTGTCAATGTCTCTACTATATAAAGTAGATATTGAAACCTAAACTTAGGTCTTCATTTTTTACACTAAACTCCATTCTCTTACACAAAAGTAAGACACATTTCGGGAGAATCTCTCCCATCTTCATTTGCTCACTGAACCGCTGTTACTCAAAATGATGGCTGGACAAATGGATGTTAAAAACATCGGTTTAGTGAGCAACTGAAGATGGGAGAGATTCTCCCGAAATGCGTCTTACTTTTGTATAAGAGAATAGTAAAAAATGAATGCGTAAGTTTAGGTTATATTGCCACTCCATTGTCAACAGCTTCGTAAGTACAATATTTAGATATTGAAAGTTTAGGGAACTTAAACATCTACTGCAGAAGACCAGGATCAGTTTGCAAAAGGGTGATATATGCCAGTGATTATCAATTTCTGCAGCTGCAAGTTTTGTGTGATTCTCACACAATTGCTATAGAAGCTCAAAATTGCTTGCAAAGGGCATTAGGAGTCAATGTCAGCATGAGAACAGCGAGGAGAAGGCACAGCCCACCTCTAGAAGACCAGCCAGAGGGCACCTGCTTATCCAGCATCATTGGCAAGCATGCCTTATCTTTGCTCATCAACATCTGGAGTGGAATGAGGAGCAATGAAAACTTTCCTATTCCAGATAAGTTGGGTCTGCATAAGATCCCCTGATTGCAGGGAAAGAGTATGGAAGAGGACTAGAGAAAGGTATGCCCCTTGCACCTTCTCATCAACGATGACTTTCAGGAGAGGTTGTGTTGTGGCGTAGTTTGGTATCAGTGTGGAAGCCAAGAGTTGGTTTTTGTGGAGAACAGGGTCCTGAATGCAAAGCAGTACATTGAGGAAATTCTTCAGAAGCATGTTATCTCCTAAGCTCCATATGCTAGCAATGAGTTCTGCTTCATGCATGACAATGCCCATCCACATGTGGCCCACATTGTGACACAGTAATTGCATGAAGCAGGGATTCACGCTCTAGTTAGGCCAGCATGAAGCCCTGACATCAACCCCATTGTCTTTGTTGAAACCATTGACTATAGCTGTCTTTATTATTTATTTTTATTCTATTTTGTACTCTGTTTCTGTGAGTGGAATATTCACCAATCTGTATGCCAAACTGTGAAATACTGCATACTTATGTGGAATTGGGTTATACTCTCATTTTTATGTAGTTTTCCATGTGTGTTTCTTTTCTGTAAATTCCAAAATTCAAACAATCTCCATTTCTTATAATTTTTAAATCTAGAAATGGTAGCAAACCATTTCTTTCTTCTTCTATGGTAAATTGTATAGATTCATGTTGCAAATTAAGAAGTTTCATGGCATCTATTGACTTTCTTCGGTATTATTGCAAAAATGTCATCCAAATACCTATACAATGACTTGAAAATTAAAGGGAAGGTTGTTGTGATATGTGTTTCAAATGAACTGATGAATAACTCTGCTGGAAAAGGTAACAAAGGGTTTCCCATAGTTAGGCCTGAAACTTGTTGGTAACATTTTTTGTTAAAGCTGAAGTAATTTTGTTTAATCCAACACAAGTTCAAGAAAATTTTCAAAGAACATGGGATAATGTTAGCCTCAAAGAACAGGTACAACATCAAGAATTTATTAAATTGCACAATAAAAGACTGCATATCAACAGAACAGAAATCAGGAATTTACGAAATAAAATGTGCGGATTGTAAGCAGAGCTACCTAGACAAACAAAGAGAAGTTTGGAAATTCAGAGGAAAGAACATTTTAGGGAATATTCGGTTTAAGCAGGTGGATAAATCAGCAGTAGCAGCTCACCTTTGGACCAAAAACCATGAAATAAAACCGGGGATTAAACTACTGAAACATCTTCACAACCCATTGGAGTTATATACTTAGGAAAAAATTTTCATATTAAAAATTAGAGAAAACCTAATGAATTCCGAGTTTCCTCCTATGGATGAACTCAGCAACTTCCTACTTCAACCAACAGAGGCCACCACAGGAACATCCGATTGTCCAGCCATTGTTTCAAGTATCGGCGGTTCGGTGAGCAACTGAAGATGGGAGAGATTCTCCCGAAACGCATCTTACTTTTGTGTAAGTTAGTGGAGTTTAGTGTAAAAAATGAATACCTAAGTTTAGGATATATTACCACTCCATTGTCAACAGCTTCTTAAGTTCAATAGTACCATGGTGTTAAGCTAACAAAATATTATATAAAGTTAAATTTTAGTTTCAGAAATTATGCCTGTAAAAATATTATAATTCTTTATTGAACAGTATTCATACTTTGACTTTTTGTGCCTTGTTTAACATACCTGCCTTAATTTATTTCTTTATCGTTGATATTAAAAAATTTCACTTTTTTAATTTCCTTCTGTAACTACAACAGGACAGTACTGATGTTTTCTAGTTAGTTCATCTTTTCTTTAAAAGTAACAATGAGTGTCACCATTTAAATTACTGCTTGTTCTGCCCTTTCAGTCAGCTCACACTTTCTTTCCGCCTATGGTGTCTTAATTGTAAAAACGGGTGTTAAACCATTAAAAATAAATTAAAAACACTTTCTTTAAAAGCAACAGTGAGAGTGGAGTTAGAGATGGTATAGGTTGAAATCTTATCTAGTTTTTATAGTATCTCTCTCAGTTTTCATTGTAAATTGCAAAATTATATCAATACACTTGGATCTAACAAATTTTCAGTTGGTGGCAAAATTATTCTGTGCCGAACATTTGAGCACACATAACTGCAAAAGGTATATGAGAGTTGAATCCGAAGTCATGGCAACTACTGTATTTACACAAATCTAATTTGAAACTTTAAAAAGATTTTGGCATACAGTGTCTTAGAGATATGCTCGTCCACTTCGTAAAACAATCAGAACATAGAGTTTATAAAAGTGGACTATTGCTACATCTTGGAGCATATAGAACAAAATCCATCATTTGTGCAGTTGCAGGGAGAATCAAAGAAGAAAAAGTTAAATATTGTACTTACGAAGCTGTTGATAATGGATTGGTGTATAACCTAAACTTAGGTATTCATTTTTCCACTAATCTCTACTAACTTATGTAAAAGTAAGACACGTTTCGGGAGAATCTCTCCCATCCTCAGTTGCTCACTGAACCGCCGATACTTGAAACAATGGCTGGACAATCGGATGTTCCTGTGGTGGCCTCTGTTGGTTGAAGTAAGAAGTTGCTGAGTTCATCCATAGGAGAAAACTTGAAATTCATTAGGTTTTCTCTATTTTTTAATATGAAAATTTTTTCCCAAGTGGATAACTCCAATGGGTTGTGAAGATGTGTCAGCAGTTTAACTCCCAGTTTTATTTCATGGTTTTTGGTCCAAAAGTGAGCTGCTACTGCTGATTTATCCACCTGAAGATTAAAAAGGTATTCGCAGGGAATAGGTTTTATTGCTAAGGGAAACGTATAAGAAAATATTTTCTCAAAATTATTATTTGGAATTTTTGGCATCTTTTAAAAATTTTACAAGGTGACAATTTTATTGTTGTTTAAATGAATCCTGTTTTGCTTTGCTATAGATTTTCCTTAATAATCTCTGTGAAAGTTAACAGATCATTTTTTTCTGGATAAAAGCTTTGGATCTGATAGACAGAACATGAATTTTGGAATGCCAAAGGAATTCTCCGACTACTTGGAGAAAAGGGATAAACACTATTAAAGAATACTATAGGTCACTTTTGAAGAGACTAAAGAGAGCCATCACAGAATAGCATCCAGGAAAAGAACGTATTTCACCATGACAATGTGCTGGTGCATCCAATCCACGTCACTCAGGACACATTGACTGAATTACAATTTGAAATTCTGCACTAACCTGATATTGCTACCTCAGATTACCATCTGTGCCAAAACTTCAAAACTTTCCTGACTGGATACAAATTTTGAAGAGGTTACACAGGATATAAACGAGTATTTTGAGAGCCTTGAAGAACCTACTGCTACAAGGTTATCAGAAACCTGGAGAAATGAGTTGAGCTTTGAAAAGTCTATGTCAAAAAAAAAAAAAAAAAAAAAAAAAAAAAAAAAAAAAAATTGCAAGACAACTTGTTCTCTTTAATACCAAACCATCCTCATAATGCGTGCTATATATTGATATGTTTTTGTATCTTAACCAAAGTTCTTGTAAGACAATAATAATAATTGCCAAAAATATTAATGACTGACTGACACATTTGTGCATAATAGTTAACTATACACATTACAGTACACTGTACAAGCATCCCTAGGTAACATAACATGCTATTACAACAGCCATGTATGGAACATTCTGGGAACTTTTTCAATTAAGCTTGTACAAAATTGACACTAAGAAAAATGAGATTGCACATAGGCAAAGAAAAAGACACTCAGCTTTAGTTTACATTTTATTTCTGCTTGTAAATTTCCAGCTGGATGATGTAAAGTCCTGAGGAAAATTATATCAACACTGTTAAGAAATTTCTTCTCCTGAAAAACATTTTATTTGAAAATATTTAAATCACAATTACACTAAAAGTTACTGACCAAAATAATGTTCAACTAATATTAAAACAAAAACTGCATACGATGATTGAAATTAATACTTCAGGGTTCTCTTTATTGATCAGTCAGATTTAGAAATGTCTTTATCATTCTCAAGTTCTTAACAACTAGATCACCGAAGTGCATGGTGTGCTAATTCCACGGACCATTCTGCACACATGCACACATATAATACATATACACATTCACAGAAAATAGTCAGCTTGAGGTTTTTTGGAGGGGATGCCTCTACTCTCTTGAGGGGCTGCTTCAAAGATGGTGAAGTCCCTCTGTAAATGTTCGTTAAGTTCTAGAATTGCTGCAACATTGCCACATCTGAAGTACACAATAAAAGAAAAAGATGTTAGTTGTATATTTAAATACTTCCATGCAGACTTCTGTTCCCTTTCTATTAATAACTAAAAGCACTTATCACTCTACTGGGGGAGCACATTGCAACAGTGTCTATCAATGCTATAGGATTGGTTATCCAAAAGATCTTGCAATTTTTTATGAGGAAATCACTCAAATTTCAGTAAATTTGTTCCACTTACTTGAACATATTTCGAAGGATGACCATCACCAGCATCTTTCCACTGCAACTTCCCAGCAAGGTATTTAGATTAACTGATATCATTGCATGATTCAGTTGAACTACACACTCTTAAAGCTTCACTTACTTTTCATAAATGTATGGAACCAGTTTCGAGAACATTTAATTCCCATCTTCAGCCAGGCTATAGTTCAACTGTCCGATCATTCGTTGAGCTGTGGGAATGTATATTCTGGTGGCAGTGTGAAAAACTTGTAGTTTATGTTTTCATCTCTGGCAATGTTGAATTTCATTAGACTATCTTTGTTTTTTATAGATGTTGATTTTCTCCCAGGTTGCTAGTTCCGTAGGTCCTTGTACCAATTTTAATAATTTTGCTTTATTTATTATGTGGTGATTTTGTGTCCAAAAATGGTATGCTATTGCCCATTTCTCTATTTGCTTGTACTTTATGTTTCTGAAATGTTCATTTAACCGTGTGCCTATGTTTCTCTTTGTTTTTCCAATGTAGATTTTATCACATTCTGCACAATTTATTTTGTAAATACCTGATTTTTCCTCTTATGGAATACTGTCATTAACATTATCTATCAGTAAGTTTTTAACATTAAATCTATTAATCGCTGCCAACCTGATATTAAAATCTTTAAGAATATTCTGAAATTTTTTGTAGCCCATGAATGATATCTGAAATTTTTAAAAATTAAATAAAGTTCACATATCATCCATGGGCTACAAAAAAAATTTCAGAATATTCTTAAAGATTTTAATATCAGGTTGGAACCGATTAATAGATTTAATGTTAAAAACTCACTGATAGATAATGTTAATGACAGTATTCCACAAGAGGAAAAATCAGGTATTTACAAAATAAAAATGCTAATTCTTCTTTCTTGAAAGTTTCTTTTGATAGATTTTCCACATAATTTTGTTTGGGTTCTAGATTTTTAGATTTCTTAGGTTTTTGATTTAGATTTCTAAGCTTTCTTTTTTGATTGGTGTTTACCAGATATTGTATATCTCCTGAAGCTGTTCTGATTAAGTTATCCCATATTATGTTTCCTAACCTCTTTTAAATCTGTAAGTATTTTTTCATTTGGCTTGATCATAAAACAACACAGGGCAAATTACTCCTTCCTCAATCTCCTTACCTTTTTAATTTGTTTAGCACTGCTTTGCCTTTTCTATTTGAAATACTTTTTTCTCAGTGGCTATTTGCTTGCGACCGTGAGTTATACTTAGAATTCATACAAAATTTGGGCATATTTTGTTTTAGGTACAGGTTTAAAAAACAAATATCTGCTTTTTCCTTTTAATCTTATAAATTAAATTAAAGAATATATAAGATTGTATCCAGTATTTCAAATGAGATGTACAAAATGCTAAAAAGTCTATGTTCCAGAATGAAAGAAAAACATAGACACATAGTTACAAGAGCACTTTAGGAATATAAAATACAAATAAATGGAAAAATCAGTGGTAGAATCTCATCTCTGGATACAATCACCACATAGTGAAAAATGCAACTATTTCCTTGGGCTAGCAGTTACCTCTGCTGACTGCTGGCCAGGAGGCCCGGTTCGATTCCTTACCTACTTAGGAATTTTTCAAAGTTAAGGGAGGTCTGGAATGGGGTCCATCCAGCCTTGCGAAGACAACTGGGAAGCTGCCTGATGGAGAGAAGGCACTTTTCAATCACAAAAGCAGTATGATAGGCAACCTTTGGGGTGCAGGCATGCCGATCACATGCCCTTCTACAATACTGCCCTCCATCGATGAATAAGATGGAGGTAGAGGAAGCAGAGGTTGCCGCAGCAGGCCCAGGCCCACCCTGAGATGCAGTGGAAATGGGAAGAAATGAAAAAAGCAAAATTATTAAAATCAGCCCAAGGACCCGTGAAAGAAAATTTACATTTATAAATAGAGAGGCAGATTAATGAACTTTGACACTACCAGGAATGACATGTTCATCTTGCATCCCTAAAGGAACGTTAAGTCGACAGCTGAGATATGGGTAAGGGTCTGCAAAAGATGTTCTACATTTAAACAAGTAAGTAGAGCCAAGAAGAATGTGCAGTTTGACTCGATTATACAATCTTAATTACAATTTTTCCTTTTTTTTTATATGGAATATATTTTCCTACTGTTAATTATATGGGTTTTTGAGGAGCTTTTAGATGTTTGGAATTATTTTGGAATTGTGTTTCTTGTTTGCTAGAAATGGTATGCTATTGCTGATTCTCCATGTGTTTATATTTTACATTTCTCAAGTGTTCGTTAAAACACAGAGTAATGCCTCTTGTGTTTTGCCATCTTTGCAATTGATTTCATAAAGGCCTGATAGTTTTCCTGGCAAACTGAGTGTGTGTCCTTTGCGTTGGTTTTAGGTAGTTTTTTAAACTACATTTGTTTACTGGAGACAATATAATTTTTCATCTTTAGAAATCTTCTGGAATTTTTGGTGTACCCAGTATGGAATGTAAATTGTATATATGATTTCCTTTGTAGCCATTTAGTGTGGTGATTTCTTTATTTGTTTTTGTTTTTTTAAATTTTTCTATTTCTTTGTTGGCTAGATCTATTGTGTAGCAATTTTTCTGTGTTATATCCATGATGATTTGGTAGTCAGATTTATATTGTTTTGGTTATTGGTAGGTTTGTTAATCTGAATGTGAGGCTGTTGATTATTGCAAGTTTAGGTTGTTTTGGATTTTGGGTGCTGTTTTTCATGCCATTATCTGATGGGTATCTTTTCTGAATATGCCAAATTTTAGTATATTGTCACCTTTATATAATTTTTACATTCAGTAGGGAAAACCTTGTTGTTTCCTATTTTCACTGTGAATTTAATGGTGCTGTCTTGCTGGTTGAGTAGTTTTATTGCATTCTCTATTTATAATTACAAAGACATCTACATAACGTAAAAACATTTGTATATATGTGCAAAAGCCTCAACCAATTTTGTGTCCAAGAGACTCACGTACCATCTGAAGTTACAGGAGAAAAACTAACAAAGTCCAAAAACCATAATTTTACAGGAGAGAAAAAATCAACTTTCAAATGCTTAAACTCAGACACCTTTGTACCTTTCAGTAATAATATTTTTTAAAGTGTTAGTGAAAGTGCAGATACATTTCTTTATTTGCCCAATTAATTATTTAATTAGCCCATAGTTGGACTCTGTTGGTTTTCCTGCTGGATTTCTTAAGATAAAAATACACTTGGCCTGTTAAATTAATTTTAATTATATAATGTAATTACAAAAACAAAATATGAACTTGTGTTGACAGACATTACTCTCTTAAGTCTAAAGAGAGGCTTAGTGGTTCTCATTGTCAAGCCTTTTGAATGTATCTCTAAAAATCACAATCATTAGAAATATCTTGGTCTTAATTATTAGCAATAATTTTTGCTAATGGGCAGCAAGTAGTCAGCTGTAGTACATCTTGGAAACCTCATCTTTACAGAACTTCATGAAGACCATCAGGTCCTTACACTTCTCTTTAGTCAGAGTAAGAGTGATATCACTGGATTGGTTCCTGAATATCTTGTGGCTGTTTCACTCTCTTTTTCCTTTGATTCCTTATCAGAATGAGAAGAAGGCTTCATTGTAAGTGTCCCTATGCTCTACGGTTTTTGATTTTGACTGATGCAATCTTAGCTGTTTCAGTGACCTAAGAGCAAAAGGTATCTTTTTCCTGTATGACTTGGAAGAAAGAAATTTACTCCAGCTTTTAAAAATTGCTTGTTCACACAAGACCACAACAAATGGATTAGGCTTGATTCAGGTCTGCTTTATCACTTCTCTAAAGCCACTAGGAGTTCCAGTCTTTGCAGTATTGGGGATCAATGTCATATTTTTGCCTGCATCCATGAAAGAATGGCCATGCACCGTATGTAAATGTCTCTTTTACAAAGCTAAAGCTATTCAAGTAAATTAATTCAGCAAGAAACACACTATTACATGATCTGAAACAATGCGATAACCTTAGTACATTCAGTGATTAAATGATTTTTTCAACTGACTATAGCATGGACTGTTCATTTTTCCTTTAATGATTTAACATGATGAAACTGCTAATCCTCGTTTTGTGTATAGATATTGCCTTTGAATGTTTAGTAAGTTTGATTAATGCAAATTTTGGTGGGAGTTTAGATACTGTTCTATTACTTTTCCAGGTAGATTTATTTATTGAGGTTAGCAATGGCTTAAATATAATCTTTGATGTTGCTGGGAAACAGAGAGACCACATCATAAGAAACTAGCAAACCCTTGCACACCTGTCCCATTCTTTCTACTGATTTTGATGAGTGTTTTTAAAAGGTAATTGGTTAAATTGTATGTAGGTGAATTTATTGTGCTTACATTTTATTACCAGGTTTATGTATGTTCAGTAGGCCATAGATTCTGGGTGTGGTAGGGTCGTCTGGTATAATCTTCTTTTCCTCCTTATTTAGAATGGTTACTTTTGTTAATAATTTGCTTACTGAACTAATATATTTCTGGATAGGATCAGTTTTCATTTTTTCATAATTTTGACCAGTTAGTAATTTGTACAAGCTGTTTTCATATGTTTCATTAATTATTATGTTTTGTTTTGTCAGCCTTACTATGAATAACACATTTTTCTTTTAAAGATCTGGGTACCCTTGATATGGTCTATCTGGTTGACTATCTTTTTCTTCAGTCACTCTAGAACTTCCCCACACCGTGATCTGATGCTATTTTTTTCTTCAACCAATTGTTGTAACTGCTGCTTCGATATCCACTACATATTCTGCTATATTTTGCAAATAATCTATACAAGAGCTAAAAACCTACATTTAATACCTTCGAAATATATTTAAGTAAGCAGAACAATATTAATGAAATTTGGAAATTTCCTCATTAAAAAATTCAATATATACTATATTTTATGTAAAAATGTCTGCTATTTAAAACTAAGAATAATCATCATTTTACAAGTGATTAAACAGTATGAAAGTACAGAAAAGAGTGAAGCAAGTTCATAGCAACACCTACCTATCTTGGCAACTTTAAGGTAAACTTCTAATTGTGGAAATTGGGCAAAATGTGTTCAAGAACAAATTAAATTTTAAATTGCAGTGTATGTTATACCTGTAGCAATAATTTGGAGCAGACCAGACAGTGAGAACTGTCTCATTGAAGTGCCACTTGTATCCCTCCATTACAAGTTGATGTGCCCTACATATCATGTCTATGTCATTTGCTGCATTGAATTGTGCAACCACATCAGAACCAAACAGGTAACCAGCTCCTCTGGGGCTCACTCCCCAACCCTGAGTGTCTGAAACAAGAATAATTCTGAATAAATTCACGTGATATATGTAGTACTAAACACTCTTATTGCTTCACTTATTTGTGTGATATTTGGAACTGGTTTTGAAGACCTTTATCTTCATCTTCAGCCAAGGGTACAACTGATTGGAGAATCCAACAGCTTTGTAGAGATGAAGTGCCGTCCTCGTGGTGTTTTAATGTACTTAAAGTTGGTGTTTTCTACCTTTGGAATATCAAAGCTCATTAATCGATCTCTGTATTTACGAATGTAAATTTTTTCCCAAGTATGCAGTTCTATATGTCCCTGAGTCTCTTTTAATAAATCCACCTTCTTCACAATCTTGTGGTTTTTTAGTCCAAAAATGATATACCATGTCACAGCTGATCTATCTGCCTGTTTATATTTTATGTTCCTGAAATGCTCTTCTAAATATGTGCCTATATTTCTTTGTTTTTCCGATATGGATCTTTTCACAATCTGTACATGTTATTTTGTAAATATCTGCTTTTTTTCTCTTGTGGGGTCTTTACAGCCGTTTTATCTTTCAAGATGTTTTCTAAATCAAATCTGTTGATGGGAGCTAATTTTATATTGAAACCTTTAAAAATATTTTGAAATTTTTTCATTGCTTTTGGATATGTAAATTTTTTAAAAACTGTTTTTTCTATATCTGCTGATAATGTGGTGGTATCAGGTTTTTTTTGTGGTGGAAAGATTTAAAAGGAAAAAACACAGAGATAAGTAACTTTATTTCTCTTTTTATGTCGAGATTATCTTTCCAAAAATGGTGTACCACTGCTGACCTGACGAAAGACACTAAAATATTCTACCCTCTGATATTTAAGACACTAAAATATTCTACCCTCTGATATTTTAGTGTCTTTCGACATAGTATCTTTATTCCCGAGTATTCCAACTGACAAGCTTTTATCGTTTTTGAACGATTGGTTAAAGGAGATAGGAATTAATGAAACTCACAGGAAAGAATACATCCACCTAATTAACATTTGTATAAACCAGTCATATTTTACATTTGCAGGAGAATTCTATAAACAGAAAACAGGACTCACAATTGGAAATCCTTTGTCCCTCTTTCTGGCAGATTTATTTATGAGTACATTTGAAACTCGCATAATTTCCGCCTACGCACATTATTTTAAGTGCTCGTACAGATACGTTGATGACATTTTTAGTATAGTGAAAAAAGAATTTGTTGAAGGTGCTTTGAAGCTATTAAATATACAAGATAGGAATATATCCTTCACACTGGAAACAGAAACAAAGGGAATGTTGCCATTTTTAGATATAAAAATTAATAATAATCATGGAAATTTAGAATTTGGAATCTATAGAAAGGATACGCACATAGATAGCTATATAAAATCTAATGGATTTAACACCATTGCTCACAAGCACTTAATTTTCTACAGGTTGGTATACAGACTGGTGAATTTATCAATCAGTAAAGAGGAGTACAAAAAAGAATTTAAGAAGATACAGGAGATTGCCGTTATAAAAGGTTTTAACAAAAATTTAATAAACAAAAAACTTAATAGATTCCTAAAGAATAAATTGATCAAAAACACCATCACACTATTAACTGAAAAAGAGAGACCAGTTTTTAAAAAATTCACCTACCACCCAGTAGCTATGAATAAATTTCAAATTTTTTTTTAAAGATATTAACATTAAATTGGCATCTGAAAAATGCTTTAGTGGACAACAGGAGAAAAAGTCAGGCATCTGCAAAATAACATGTAAAGAATGTGATAAGATATACGTTGGAAAAACTAAAAGGAACATAGGAACACGGTTAAAGGAGCATCTCAGGAACTTGTACAAACACATTGATAGGTCAGTAGTGGCACACCATTTTTGGAAAGATAATCGCGACATAAAAAGAGAAATAAAGATACTTAAAGAAGCACACGGACGTACAGAATTGGACAAATGGGAAAAAATTTACATTCTTAAACTTAGGGATCATCTTATGTATTTCGACATTATAAGAGAATGTAATACCAATTTCCAGTTTATAAAGGGAAAAATCCACCAGACGGAGCCACAGGTCCTCATAGAGTTGGTTTCTTGTATAAGTTATAAAGTTTGTTCAAGATGGAGAGGATGTCACTTCGAAACTGGTCCCACCGTATTTAAAAGTAAATGAAGCATAAGAGTGTGTTAGACGACAGATTAATTATAAATTATACCAGATTATATTCATCACAAAAGTCCAATAACTTATTTCCTTCCTGATTATATATTTTTTCTTTACTAACCTTTCGAACCTGTCTTCTTTCCCAGCATCATTTTCTAGGTCAACAAAATGTACCAAACCTTCCCCTACTTGCATTAAAATCACCTGTTATAGTAAAATTTGTGTGTTCATATTTGTTTTGAAGTACCTCCATGTCCTTTCCTAAGTTATGGAACAAATTTGGATTACAGAACTCATTTGGTGGGTTATATAATGTTGCTAAACATACTTTTTTACTTCCATGTGCTTGACTATTTCACACCATAGTACTGAATTACCCCCTAAATCGTTAAACACTTTCACTGGCAAACGTTGTCTTACAAACACACTGACAATCACACACTTTCTTCTTAGCACCAGCTTTACTATAGAAGTTGAAGCCAATGAGCTCAACAGTTATCTCTTTCTAACCATGATTTCACTATTGCCAACACACCACACACCATAATTATCTGCATTACTTCCCCATTTACCACTTTACTTAACAAAACATGCCAGCATATAACCACTAATTCCCCCTATACTGATCCCTTTCTCTCAAATCTAAACTCATGCAACTTAGCTCTGTTCCTGGTCATCCTGTTCCTCTCTCACTTCCATTATACTTCCACTCAGGGAAGACACAATACTTAAGCCAGTTTTCCTCTGCACGTCCAGCCCAGTAGCTCTCCCTTGATCTCCCCAGGTTTGTCTGACTCTCAGGTGACACACGTCTGGTGGTGACGTCATCTGGATTGCTCTTCCTCCTGCCTCTCTTAACACTGTTGCCAATTTTTCTTTCCACTTTTTACAGCTGACTGTGCTGCCACTTTTAACTATGGTATTCCATATTCCAGGTTTCTGCCCTATCTTCCACTAATTTCCTGCTTTCTACCATCTATCCATAAATCGTGTCCTCTCACATATACCTGTTTCCCCTCTGTCCTGGCTTTTTTCATTTGTCTTAAAAGAACACCTCTCAGTTCTTTATCTTCCTTTCCATAGTAATTTTCAATAAATATGTGGGATCTTTTGAACTTATCCCTAAACTTAGGTATTCATTTTTTACACTAAACTCCATTTACTTATATATAATAAGATGAGTTTCTGGAGAATCTCTCTCATCTTCAGTTGCTCATTGAACCGCCGTCACTCGAATGTTTCTGTGTTGGCATCTGTTGGCTGAAGTAGGAAATGGCTGAGTTCATCCATTTAGAACAATTTAGGAATATTCAGCTTAAGCAAGTGGATAAATCAGCAGTAGCAACTCACTTTTGGACCAAAAACCATGAAATAAAACTAGAAATTCAACTGCTGAAACATCTTCACAACCCAATGGAGGTATGCACTTGGGAGAAAATGTTCATATTAAAAAATAAAGAAAACCTAACGAACTTTGAGTTTCCTCCTATGGATGAACTCAGCCACTTCCTACTTCAGCCAACAGATACCAACACAGGAACATCTGAGTGTCTAGCCATCATTTCCAGTAATGGCAGTCGGTCCTGGTGGTATAGTGGTTACCATACTTGCCTCCTATACCCAAGATTGTGGGTTCGAACCCAGCCAGGGCAGATGGATTTTTTCGGGTGTAAAAATCCTAAGTATGGCTTCATTCGAAAGGGAAGTAAAGTTGTGGGTCCCGTGTCGTACATTTACAGCACGAAAAAGAACCTCAAGCCTGAAAAAGAGGCCTCTGAGCAAAATTT
The DNA here is from genome assembly GCA_030762175.1 of Metallyticus violacea. Lineage (NCBI taxonomy): Eukaryota > Metazoa > Arthropoda > Insecta > Mantodea > Metallyticidae > Metallyticus > Metallyticus violacea. The sequence goes on along the minus strand of CM060833.1, from coordinate 1,759,781 downwards.
GTTGGTCATTTCACACCCTGAATTGAATGAGACGTTGATGACCTGAGATGTTAAAGATCGTCCATAAATAAAATCAATCAATGAGTAACGGCAGTTCAATAAGCAACTGAAGATGAGAGATTCTCCAGAAACTCATCTTATTTTATGTAAGTAAATGGAGTTTAGTGTAAAAAACGAATACCTAAGTTTAGGATAAATTAGTGGTATTTATATTTTTGTTATGAAGGATAGCATACTATCTTGCTAAAAATTTGCTAAATTAATACAAAACCATTATAGGAATATCTAGACACTCTTCAAGATCACATATGTAGAAACTATTAAATACCATAATGGTACAGGTAACCAAATAAGACAACTGTTTGGCCAATAATTCTAATGCAGCTGATGACAAAAATGGACAACCCCAAGACAGAACGAGCGCCATTATGTAACACTTACAACATACCTTCAGGATCAGACCATAGCAGATCACACATTGGTCCATCGTGTGGAACTTCCTGTTTTCTGTCTATTGTACGTATTTGGTCAAGCGTCTGTATTGAAGGAGACAGGCCCCCATGCACACAGAAAATCTGTAACAAATGAATACAAGGCATGTTCTAACTCTCTATGATCAAAAATCTTATCCTAATTATTTGATAATTCAATATTTTTCATAAAATTTAAGTTAAATGTGTATTTAGCACTTTAATTGAATTGCTTCTGACTTCAATTAATTGTACATAGATATTAGAAAACACCTGGTATACTTTCAGACTAACTGTGAAAAGCATATACAAGATAGCCATAAACTGAGTATAATTACACATGCTACTTCATTATTCAAAAAAAGCATAAAACATTCTGGAATTATATTATACAACAAGCTACCTGATAACGTTAAATATACCACATCAGAAGCTATATTTAAATGCAAAGTGAAAGAATTGTTATTACAACACTGTTTTTATTCAGTTGAAGAATTTGTAAATACTTTTCAACAAACTTGTTGAATTAAAAGTAAAACTTCTAAAATCATGTGAATATATTAAACTCTCTTAATGTTTCACATTAACACTTTTTTATTCAAAAGTAAATTGTACTAGTTTGAGTCACTTGCTCATATTGTCAACCAATTGATGACTAACGGATCTCTTCAAGTAGGATGTATACTTGGCTGTGTGCGCTCTGGTGGTCTGTTGATGAACTTGTACAATATGGTGTCTGTTCTGGTATATCAAAATTCATAAGTCTATGTTCATATTTTTATATATAAATCTTTTCCCATACACAAAGTTCCTTTGGGTGCTGAACTGCTCTTAGCATTATTATATCTTTTTCTATTTCATGAATTTTATTCCAGAAATGTGCTGCTACTGCCAATTTTTATATTTGTTTGTATCTGATGTTTCTCCATTGCTCTTTCAATCTGATACCCAAGCTTCTTTTGGTCTTGCCTACATATACCTTATCACACTCCTTACAGTTGATCCTATATATGCCTGAACTATCTTCTATTGATCCGAGTTCAATTTTGTTTAGATTCAGTTATTTGCCTACACTGTATCTATTTACGGGTGCCAAAACGATGTTGTATTGTTTGAACATTTTTTTTAAATTTGTGATTGATGTAAGGGTGGTATGTGAACTTTTGATAAGTTTTTTCTTTATATAAATTGCTGAGTGTGGTGATTTGTTTGATTTTCTTTTTTCCTTTGATTCTTTTTATTTTTCGATCTATCATTTGTTTACTAAACCCATTAACTTTTGCTGTGTGTATTATATGAAAAAATGGTATTATTTGATGTAAAAGCCATGTTCCCAAGTATTCCATAAAAGAAAACCCTGACATTGTTAAGAAAATGGTTACTATCCACTAACATTACAGAAACACATACACATGAAATTGTCAAGCTCACGGAATTATGTTTAAGTCAGGCCTACTTCACATTTGAAGGAAAATTTTAAGAACAAAGTTCAAGTTTAGTAATGGGCAGTCCTCTCTCTCCATTTTTTGGCAGATCTATTTATGAGCTTTTTTGAAATGCACATAACTAAAGCCTTTCCATATATGCATTCATGGTCTGGTACAGATATGTGGATGATGTTTTTGCCATTGTGCAAATCAGATACATAGAAGATTCAAACTCTTAAATTAAGAAGAAACAACAATAAAATTTACTATGGAAATTGAAACTAATAATACTTTACCATACTTAGATTTGAAGATAAAAAATAATAATAAATTAGAATTTAGCATAAACAGAAAAAATACACACACCGATAAATACATAAAAGCTAATGGTTTCAACCCTAGACCTCACAAAGAAGCAGCTTAATACTATGATTTATAGGTCTATTAATGTACCACTTAAAAAAGAAGAATATGAGAATGAATACTCGCATATAATACACACAGCAAAAGTTAATGGTTTTAGTGAACAAAAGATAGATCAAAAAATAAAAAGATTCAAAGGAAAAAAGAAAATCAAACAAATCACCACACTCAGCAATTTATATAAAGAAAAAACTTATCAAAAGTTCACATACCACCCTTACATCAATCACAAATTTAAAAAAATGTTCAAACAATACAACATCGCTTTGGCACTCGTAAATAGATACAGTGTAGGCAAATAACTAAACAAAATTGAACTCAGATCCAAAAGAAGATAGTTCAGGCATATATAGGATCAACTGTAAGGAGTGTGATAAAGTATATATAGGCAAGACCAAAAGAAGCTTCAGTATCAGATTGAAAGAGCATTGGAGAAACATCAGATACAAACAAATATAAAAATTGGCAGTATCAGCACATTTTCTGGAATAAAATTCATGAAATAGAAAAAGATATAATAATGCTAAGAGCAGTTCAGCACCCAAAGGAACTTAGTATATGGGAAAAGATTTATATAAAAAAATATGAACATAGACTTATGAATTCTGATAAACCAGAAGCAAACACTATATTGTACAGGTTCATCAACAGACTACCAGAGCGCACATAGCCAAGTATACATCCTACTTGAAGAGATCCATTAGTCATCAATTGGTTGACAATGTGAGCAAGTGACTCAAGAAACTAGTCACAATTTACTTTTGAATAAAAAAAGTTTTAATGTGAAACGTCAAGAGAGTTTAATATATTCAAAAGTCAGATCTCCTGCTCACAAGTCCATACCTTAACAACCTCAGCCACCCATGGCAGTCTCTATATTGACAATGGCTGTAACTCATGTGTTATGTTCATAGTAGCTATTATCCATGTATCTTTGTTTAGTTTTTAACTAATGTTGTAATTCAATATTTATATCCATTTAAGACTGGTTGAGTAGAAGAAAAGACCCTAAGACCTTAACTCTGCCAGTATAAATAAATAAAAATATATATATTCCCAAACATACCTTGCCGTCTATGATTGCAGAAAGGCTCAAGTAATCAAATATTTCTGTGCAGTATCGCCACACTGTTATGCTCCCATATTTTCTTAGACACTCATCGTAGAATCCGTAAACCTGAGTGATTTGCCTAGACTCATGATTGCCTCGTATCAGAGTAATGCGATCTGGGTACCTCACCTGATAACAGTATAAACAGTCAATATTTTTTAAAATTCTTGAATTATTAGAACAGCTTTAGTACAAATTTTCATATATTCATGCCATTCAATCAAAGTTTATAAACTTACCTCAAAGTGAGTGTACACATTATTATTTGAAGTTTGTGGTGGTTAGTACCCAGTCGTAAACTGAGATGCTGGGTTATGAACGTGGCAAATTTTCACATTACATTTGCATACCTGTCTTTTTTTTCCCCCCTAACAGAGTGACACTGAGATGCTGGGTTATGAATGTAGCAAATTTTCACATTACATTCTCATCACTGTCTTTCGTTTACCCCCACCAGAATGACTCTGCGAACTATCTTTAGTGGTTTGTCATTTATTTTTCACAGTTTCCAATACCTACATAATGTTATCATATAGTAATATTCTGCTATGTCTTATATTTTTTGCAACCCGGATCAAACTGTTTCATCTTCAATTTTTCCTAACAGTTGATACCTGCTTGAGTGATTTCATGTTTGTTTTTCAAAGTTGCCAATCCAACTATTAAATACCAACTACCAACATCTTCACACATCTTTTTTGCAATTAGGAGGCTGTCGGGCCATAGCAGTAAACCAGGGTCCTCCAGTTCCTGGGATTTATCCAAGGTTTGTGTGTGTGTGTGTGTGTGTGTGTGTGTGTGTGTGTGTGTGTGTGTGTGTGTGTATAAGCGTGTCAGTATATTTCAACATGGGCATGTGCAATTTTGGCATATTAATAATGCAATGCCTAAGAGTGAGTAGTTTGTTGTGTACTGTTTACCCATTATTCCCTCTCTATTTTGTTTGTTAATTTAGAAACTGTTTATTTTGATCTAGTAATAATTTTTGCACATAACCTTTTATCTTAGGTAACTGTTTACACATCCCTTCTGAGTCAGATGTTTAAAACATTCTTTATAGTTTCACTTAAATGAGATTTACTCAGGACATTTGTTTCATGGAACTATCATCCACATCATCAGCTGTTAAAAGTGAAACCATAAAGAGTGTTTTAAACATCCAACTCAGAAGAGATCATTAATGGGTGTTTCACTGTGATCGATCAAATTGAATTAATATTATAACTTTCTACACAGTTTACGAAATTTACCCTTATCTCTTACATTCCTGTTTCTAGTGCATATGTTACTGCTGATACAGCCATGACATTAGCACACCAGGCAGCAATTTCAGCTTTAAAGTAAATCCATTTTTTTTGAAAGAGTATGTGGCATACTAGCTTTTAACTAAGTATCATCATCGTCTAACACTGTTTTTATTCTCTTCTGTTATTCTAAGCAAGTTCAACACTTCAATTTCTATGGCGTGCATAAATTAAATTTTTTTCACCAGGCTAAATTTGACAAATCTTTTTATTTTATTTTATTTTGTAAGTCTTGGTTCTGTGCATACATTTTTGTGCATCATAGAGCAAGCATGATCACACTGCAATTAAGTCATCTTTTAAAATCCAAATATTTTTCGTCTCAGCAATTTGCATAAGAAGTTACCAATTACTGAAAGTCAAAACATAAATGTTCCTAATATATATTATGCATATAAAACGTTACCTTGAGAGCTAGTAGCAGAAGAAAAGTTTCTACACTATAAAATCCTCTGTCGACGAAGTCTCCCATAAATAGATAATTTGTTTCAGGAACATCACCCCCAACTTTGAAAAGTTCCTTCAGGTCATAGAACTGGCCATGAATATCACCACACACCTGCAAAGCATAATCATTAATATACCGCATATATTTGTATATGAATATTGGGTTGATGTAACAGATATGCTGTGCACAAGTGCTTTCAACAGCCTGATCAACTCTGGTATTCTTTAAAAAACTAAAACGCTATGAAATTGCATTATTCACTATATCTCTCTATTTTTTAGCTATTTGGTAACGTAAGTGTACTTACGGTTACTGGGGAATCCACTCTCTGAACATTGCTCTCCTCCACTAAGATTTCTCGAGCTTTGGCACACAAGGCTTTTACTTCCGATTCTTTTATTATTTCGCATTTTTTAAGCTGTTCGATTTGACGATCAAGATCACTGGATTCAGTCATTTCCTTGACGTACCTGCAAAAACATTTGATTACCACAACAATATACAAGCTTAAACTAAAAATCGAACATCTACCTAAAAAAACGGATTCCCATAAGCTTTCACACTCTTGTCAGTCTTAATCCATAATATTCAACTAATTATGCAACGTATATGTTCAAAGTTTACCTTAATATGCGAATAAGTGATATGGATCAGTTAGCTATTCTGATAACTGTAGCCATTTAACTTGTCAGCTACCATTAGTATCCCAGAATTCCTTATCGAAGTTTGTGATTGGTTGCTTTGAATTCGCGCCCAAGTGTCCATGTTTAGATTTTATATGAGTAGTGAAAAATGGTGCTCTTCCTATGGTATTTTCATTCCTAGGAGCGATATTGCAGCTCACTTTGAAACTCCTTCATTATTCAATATCCTGTTGTGTGTTAATTGACTTAGTGATTCACGTTTGTATATGAAATTGCTATAAATTGACACTTCCGAATGCGACTAGCGTTTCTTAAGAAGTAGAATTTCGATCGATTGGCCCACAGCAAAGCATCATGGGAAAGCATCACAGCCGTAGCAAATAGAGAAGAACTGTCAGTGCTGTTAGTTTTGGTATTTTGGGATGATGTGTTGATGTTGTCGGGAAACGGTGGTGCTTAGTGTGTTTTAGAATACCGTGAAGATCTGTGTCATCGCCTGGAGTACAGCAGCAATGGGAAATATTTACACCGTGGGACCAAACGAGGCGCTAATAGTATCAGGTAGGCGTAACTTCACGTTGGAGCTGTACACACCTGGGGTGAACGATGTTTACAGGTTTCATCTTTGCCAATTGCCGCAGAAATTCCCAATTTCACAAATTATACTTTGGACATTTATATTGAAAGGAACATTACTCTCAATAGTTCATAAATTAATTATCTGGAACGAAGTGGATAAATTATGTTTACGGTTTTGTATTTGCTGATGCGGTAGTGTTAGCAGGCTTATAGTCCAACTATATAAAGGTTAACATATGAGCATTTAAAAGTGATTAATATGTAGGGATATATAAGGTTTTAAGATGGATGCTTGCTTGCTCTTCAAGCATTATTTCTAATGGTAAAGAATTCTACGTTAAGAATTTCGGAAATGCCCTCACCGGTAGAAGTATTGAAACAGTTGGTTGACAGTTCCTCTAACTTGTGTGTTAAGACCGTTTGGTTCCTTCAGCAATACATTATAGTATGTTATTTTAATAAATTATGCTTTTCATTAAGTAAGCTTTAATACCTCTGTGCTTGAAATCTAAGTGGCTTAAAGGTTTTTAGCATGTCATATATTGTGCACGTACATGTTTAAAAGACCAAGGTTACATATTTACTCGTGCAGTTTTCCTCAAGCGAACAACCGAATCATCTCGTACATGACGTAAGAATCCAGAAATGTTCAATTAAGACAAGGAAGAATGCGTGTAAGTGGTATGAAGTAATTTTTAAAGACGTTCCGTTTTGTTAGAAATGTCTTTTAATAATAATAATAATAATAATAATAATAATAATAATAATAATAATAGGTATTTGAGTTTGACTGGTACATGTGAGATATTTATAGCACTAGCAGCAAGAGCAGACGCTGGTTTTTTGAGTTGAACCCGCGTCTTCGCCATCTTACTAGAAACGTAATATTCCATTCTATTAATACAAACATATCCAGATGGCAATAGCTAACACAAATAAACATTTATATACCTATGTATGATGGTATGGTATGTCAGCATTCCATACTTTCAGCAAACTGTCAGCTATTGGCACGTGCAATAGTTATACAGTGCGTTTTATACGCAACTAAAATGTTAGCATTAAATGTTTCGTTGATTGCATAGGATAGGATGCACGAATTAAGTTAGAATGTTTTGTGTACAGATTAAGAAAATTCAGTTCTTGATTGTGGTTACAGTTAAAGAAAGCAATGCAAACAAGCAGCTGAGCATAAAGGTTAAGGTAACGCCGGATTCCGAATTTGTCTGTTTGTGGGTAAATTGTTTTGTTGTACACAAGTAGAGGTATAATATAAAGGACAAAGTGGAGACGAAATAATATATTATCAATTCACTTCCAAGTACCTATTATTTACCTGAATGACTTTTAAGGTCACAAGGTTAAAGCGTTTTGTAATTTTTCTCATAGGAGAGTTAAATGTTTTACCTACTACATTTTCTGGTCGCTGTGAGTGATTTATCTTCTGCAATTAAGTGCAAAATAAGATTTTTGCAGATAATTGCTTTGTTAATAGAAACATTCGAAGTAACTTAGATACAAATTGATCTAAACGAGATTCATAACTGGGCATAAAAGTATAATGAAAATCCTAGACTAAATTAGATTATTAGCCTTGGAAATTACAAAATAATTCGTGTCATCCTCAATAGTATTTACATCAAATTTAACTTAAGCAGTAGGATACAGTGATATCGGTATAATCATCTCACTGTATTAGTCTGCTTTGATATGTAACGAAAACATATGTAGGTTGTTATCATCGTGGGATATCTGGTAAGCCTATGAGTGATTTAGATGTACATGGTGTTGGATGTCATTATACTGCATTAATTTTGTTTGACGCGTAATTTGAAAGATAAAGTTTAAAATTCAAATATTAATTTGGATAAAATATCCTGTTTATAAGATGAAAACTATAGAATGCCAAAATAAACAGACAGTAGCAATTTCATCGCAGTTGTTTTGGATACTTGAAAAAGTAGTAGTGCATTTAGGCATTATGTTGCCTATGCCAAATTTAGATCGATCCAAATTATGATAATGCATTTCATTGATGATGTTATTTAGTAATTTTTGTACAGAATCAAATAAATGATGCCTAAAGTTCAGGGAAACTGTTTCATTTACATATAATTTTCGTTGATTGTTAGCCGCTGTTAATTTATTTTTTGTTTGTTATTTTTCCTTGTGTCAACAAGTAGATATCGCACGTTCACAAATTAAGGCATACGTGTATACATGAGAAATAACATTGGGCCTAGGATTGGGGTTCTCTATGTTCTATAATGTAAACTTAACATTTTACCGAGTATTGTTTCATGATTAACCGTTATCAAAAGTTTTGCTGAGATACTAATAGAAGGCATTTGCTTGTTCCCGTTTTATCTTTGGTTTTCGGAATGTATTCTGAGAAAACAAGTATGGCAAGAATATGTATAGTATTTCGTACATCAAGAATGTATATTTTTCCAAATACACAGAGAAAGAAATCTGAACATTGAAATACTTAAATATACATTTGTCAATAAGTCTCGGGCGTGATGATTACCTGGTTGGATCTCGTGGAATTTTTTACATTTTGTTAGGGTATGCCAAAGGAAGCATTAATTCAACTGATAACAGAGCAACGCATACATATTCAGTGAAGTATGGACAAGTAGGCGATAGACATTTCTATGTTTTAAAAAATTAAAGCATTTGGATGGAAACTCCTAAAAATCATAGACTTTAAGTGTAGCATTTCTAACATATCCTTGACTGCGAACCCCTAAGATTTAATTCATAGTTTAAATTCCTAAATTTACATCTTATATATATATATATATATTTTAAAGTTGTTCATTACTGATTTACAATTTTAAAGATGTAAATAAATTAATAAATGCAAATGCTTTCAGTCCTTGCTTTTTATTATAATGTATCCCTAGATAATAGTATTGCTCCTAATATTTTCAAAAAGTATATAAAATATAATTAAACACGAATATTAGTAATAACTAATAATACTATATGAATGCACAACATTAAACATATTTAATTCCTAAATGAGTAGATTGATGTAACAGCCGTTAAAAGTAATCTAATATGTCGGGGCTTAATAGGAGAACGCGTGTTTTGAGTTCTGATACTGTTTTTCTCCAGTTTCTGGGATTTACCCAAGGTTTGTGTGTGTGTATAAGAGTGTCAGTATATTTCAACATGACCATGTGCAATTTTGGCATATTAATAATGCAATGCCTAAGAGAAGTAGTTTGTTGTATACTGTTTACCCATTATTCCCTCTATTTTGTTTGCTAATTTAGAAACTAATTATTTTGATCTAGTAATAATTTTTGCACATAATCTTGCAAACCGTTTTCCGAACGGTTTATGTATATAATGAGTCCAGGGAATGGTTTTTCACACAGGTAAATTGTTAATATTTTTATTTCTCTGATCGCAGTTAGCTGCTGAAAGATGTGTATTGTTTGTCAGGGAAACTATAGCGGAATATTTGGTATTCTTGCAGGTCCACGTTTTCGGCTTACTGTTTGAAATCTCACTCCGGAATAAATAATCGTCTTCTATTTACAAATAAAATACATATCGTAAATTTGAATGACTTTTAGTTTTCTCCTACTTCATCGTTTGTATCCAGAATAAATACTGTTAACAGTTCTGTAATGTTTGCTGGACCCCGTGGGAGGTCCTCGCTGACCACCCTTTGAGAACAATGCTTCTTTCAGATATACTTTCTGAACCCAACCTGGAAGAAATATAACGAAAATAAAAATGTCACAAACACAGAGAAAGATAACTTTTTTTTTTTTTGTGTAACTTTATGCATTATGTGTGAATTATTCTAATTATATTCATTTTTTGAACTTTAAAATACTTTTCCAAACATTTTGCAATCACTTTTAAGTGTTTGGATATCATTTTCAGCCTATAATTTCCTTTCTTATATGAGCATGAACATGAATGCAAGTTAAATCACATTTCATAATCTCGTTTTTATCTGTAGGGTAACACAACGCACACGGTGGCCCTCTCAGAAGCGGTTGTTTCCTCCTCTGGCTTGTGTAACAGCTTACGGGCATGCTGCGGTTCAAGGTCCTTAGGTTTTCTTATGGTATGACCTCCCATTGCTCACGCAAAACTTTCTGAAGTTCATTGAGGCTCTCACGAGCACGTTGACGGAACATTTTCCCCATCATGTCCCAAACATTCTCGATTGGTTGAGGTCAGGATTTCGTGCTGACCGAACTAGCGCCTGAATCCCCCATCTCATGCAACTACTGTGTCACAATGTGAGCCACATATACGAGCATTGTTATGTATGAAGTGGAAGACATTGCCAACATATGGAGCAAGGGGATAACGTAATCGAAGAGTTTGCTCAATGTATTGTTTGCTTTCAAGGCCCCGTTCTCAAAAATAAATAAATAAACTCTTGGCTTTCACACTGGTATCAGCCCGCCCGACGACGCAACCTACTCTGAAAGTCATCGTCGATGAGCAGGTGCAGGGGCATACCTTTTTCCAGTCTTCCTCCATCCTCTTTCCCTACCCTCAGTGAATAGGGCAGCTTTCCATTGCTCCTCTGTTTACTTCAGATGTTGACGAGGAAAGATGAGCAAGGTACCTCTGGCTGGTCTTCTAGAGCTGAGCTGTCCTTATTCAAATCTCCCTGTTCTCACGCTGACATTCTTTGCAAGATATTTTCACTTCTACTCTGTTGTATAACGATCACGCAAAACTTGATCTCTGGCAAAAGTCACCTGGACTTCTGTAGTAGATACCAAATCCCTAAACATTCGGTATAGTTGAGACATTAACTCCGCAACATAACGCTTGCTCCAACAGGACAACTGACTTAACGGTATCTTTACCTCATAAAATTATGTTAAATACCTCAACAGTAGAATAAAACTGATGTAACAATACCATTAGACATTTCAATTGGCCCAGGTGTAAAATGTGATTAAATTGCATTCATGTTCAAGCTCATACAATAAGGAAATTATATACTCAAATGATATTCGAATACATAAAATTGTTTCAGAAAGTTTAGAAAAGCATGTAATGTTAAAAAATGAATGGAATTATAATAATTCACATATATTAATGCGTAAAATTACAAATATTCAAAACATTTTAGGTGTTTATTTTTTTTCCTCAATGTTGTAAAAGTTGGTTGTATTAATGTAACGTAAATAGCGAAACAATGCTGCTACTCATGCATAGTAGCGGAAATTAAGGGCGCGACGCCATCACGTTCGGGGCCAAACTTGTAATGACGACGCCGTAAACGTAGTTCCTAACACCGCAATATGCTCAGCTAGTTCACTCTTTGGTATTATAGCTGCATTTTTCAGATTGAACTTCTGGGGTGAAAGGAGTGTGACTTTAAGTATAACAAAATCACAATGGATAGTAATCTACGAAATGTATTAACGTCTTGTCATTAACACGCAACAATGCACTTTTCTTATTAAAATGTGCTCGGAGAATATTATTAGATGTAAACTGAATACGAGACAGACGTGATGCAATTGATATTTTTCTCCCGACAGTCGTGCTTTAATTACAATGTTCCTTTCGTGGTCGGCAATACCGACGATAATCTATTTGATAAACTCTCTTCATCACTAAATATATATTATTTTATCTTTGCCCTGGTATAACTCGTATAACATTTTCCTATACGTGACTCTTATGATACACCACAATTAATACTTTTGTAATTCTTCCCACGAAATATTAATCGCCATTTATCTTTACGTAATGTTAAACACAGCTTCTCTATACAAAGTACTAATCATGATTTCTTCCAATGGAATATAAAGAACTTCTTTCTCTTCCCACTAACTAAATATTTTTAAATACAAACCATCACCTATTACAATGGATTGTAATACTACTATTCAATGCAATGAATTATTTTCAACATAAATATACTAAACGAATGAAATTGGTTAATTTCTATTTAGCCGCAATAAAGCTGTGTCTCGTGTTTCATTTTTGGTACATATTATTAATGTTGTTACGCTTGCCATTGGTTGATTACAACTTTCTTTATCTGTAGTTAATCTTCTCATATTCTTGGCTATGTGTGTGGTCCTTTGAACCGTTATATTTATATTATTATTGCCATAAGACCAACAAACAAACATTATGACATACATTGTAATAGTCCTTATCTGATACATGAAATCTCTACAAATGAATTTACTAAATTTATACGATTTAAAACATATTGCCAACGAATATTTGTTATTTGAATTGAAAATTAAAGTCCTTACCTAACTTAAAAAATGTGCAAACGAACTTATTAAATTTATATGATTAAAAATATATTATCAATGAATGTTTTGAGTTTTAAATCAAATATTACTGTCTTTGTCTTATGTAATAATATACGTAAATGGATTTCTCAAATTAATATAAATAGCTATTACCTTAAATGTTTGTGGCTTAATATTAAGCATTATAGCCTCCACCTAATATAAAAACATGTGAAAACGAACTTATTAAATTAATATAATTGAACAACTACTACCAATAAGAGTTTAAGGTCTTAAATCAGGTATTTTCCGCTTCAGCATGCAGTGCGAGAATGACTTAATGATAATTCTGCTCTTCCAAATTTCCAGCTTTTTTTACTATATATTTCTTCAGTAATATTTGAATTTTTAAATATACTTTATCCATTTATTCAAACACTTAAATTACAATAACGAATGCAAGCTTGTGAATGATTAAACGAATAACTAATTATATTTTGCATTATGTATGCCACACGCGTCCGCTCCAGAATTAACAATTCGCTTTTTATTTTGCCAACCACCAACCCTGGCGTCATTAATAAATATTTCGGAATACTTACATTTGGCATTAATTATTAGGGTTTAGATGATATACGTATGCCTGATAGCTGTATATTTTATTAAAGACGCTGCGATAAGTGTTCTAATTTGTATTCAAATATGCCATTCTATTATTTATGCAGAATCATCTGAGGGAGAATTCAAGTAATACAGTCAATTTCGTGACATGCACTCAAGATTCGATTTAGCGAAATACCCAAGCCATTCCTATTTTGTATATACCGTGATGGGAACAATTGCCTGACCTAATAATTGCTATTAGGCTACTTGAAGGCCATTTGAGCTACAAATGCGAAGATTTGCGCCTTATTACCTGTGTTTTAAAAGTGGAATTTTCACAAAATAATGTATAACAGTCCTAAAGTAATAGCCAAGATTTGCAAATGACTTAATAAAATACAAGATAAAAGAATAGCTGTTTGCCATACGACGCATACCTTCAATTAGGTTATATCACTACTTAGTATTAAATTTGTAAATATGAATGTACAGAAGATTACCATTACTAATATATTGGTGTGATATTTTTTCTTGCTAGAACTAATAATCTTTTAAGTATTATATTTATGCATTTGTCTACATCGCAACATCAATCATTCTAGAGATGGCATAAAAACTGACCTCTTCGGTTATGCTCTATCATTTATCATTTACAAATATTCCTCCAATCGCATTTTATTCCAAGTAAAATTACAAAAATTGTGTCAATAAGAATAAATTACTTGTTTTAAAAAAGAGTGAGCCAAGTAAGGAACTTTTCTTTAGTCATTCAAGAAAGATGTGCTGAAATATTGAAGCAGAAATGACCACTGTCAGTCATAAGCGTTCTACTTTAATTGTGCTTTATCCAAAACGTTTATTATACTGAAATAGTCAAATAAATGGATATTTATTCTTATCATCAGTATATTCTCACACTTATAGAGAAAATGCACATTACAACAGCATTATTAATATTAATATTTCTAAACAATGAATAATAATATAGAGTAGTAAGTACAAGTGTAGAAAAACACGGAACACAATTGTACCAATAGTCTTCGGGATTATTGGTACAAACATAAACATAATACTGTCACAAAGTCTGTAGAAAGGGAAACGGTAACGTCCTCATTTAAAGCTAAATTTGTCTCTCGTATATCAATATGGTTATTTGTTATTGTTGTCTTTGTTTTCTAGATCCCAAGGAAACGTAATGCTTAAGGATATTGAACAAGTGAAACATTCAAACATAAAAAAACCGTCGCTTGTAATATAGTCATGTCATGTCATGTCATACAATTTTGTTAGTCACCCAAATACCATCTACCAATATAGCATGTTTTATTAGTTATGCTGCGCTGGGATTAAAATGTTTATCCATATTATGGCAGGTAAGAAAATTTAAAATTGTCTTTAATTTTTTTATTGGAAAGTTTGTGGTTCTGTGAATTACATATACATTTAAGAAAGCTGGAAGACTTATATACTTGCACTGTAGAGTAATGACTGCCCCTCAGAAAAGGTTTTAGTGAATTTATTGATCTATTCAATGCCTAGCGTTGCATTTATGTAGATATAGATAGGTTCATTTTAGTTATCAAAGTTATCAACAACAAATATAATAGAATTACAGGGCTGTTTAATAAAGAATGATAATATTTGGTAACATAGCTTTTCTCATTTTCATAATTTTTACATTTCTCAAAGTAGTCCCTGTTGGATGCAATGCAATTGTTGTATCGTTTCTGCCTGTCTTCTTCACTTGCCACTTCCATTTTTCTCTTGGCAGAAATGAACATGTTTGAACTTGCATACCTCTCACAGGCGAGAACCGGAATTGACAACAATGAACGTACATGTTAAACTAGAATATGTTCTAAAATTAAACTTTACCGTGAGAAATTATGTTCATTCTTACTTAACAGCTGTACCTCCAGCAATAGTGAGCATTTGAGCTTCTTAAATATGGTGTACATCATAGAGGATTCTTAAAGTACTTTTTTGCAGTATGAAAACTTTCTTACTGGGGACAGAATTACCCCCGTATCTCACGAGGGAATGAAAATATTCAAAATACTCAGGGTAAAGCAGGACGAGTTGAGCTTTAAAATTGTAGTCTCTGTTTCTTCATCAATTTGTAGCTCCAAGGACTTTCTGTTGAGAATGTTTCTTATGTTGATATTGATACCTGCTTGTTTTTAGTTCTAAATTGAATAAATTTTGTTTTGTCAAGTTTAATAAAAACTTACCTGCTTCACATCTAATATTTAATCCTTCAAATGCTTTTGCGGCTAAGTATGAAAGCTGAGGATTTGACTCCGTAGAAATAAACACACTATTATTATCTTCAAGAAGCTCTATCTTAGATTCATTAATTACACTAAAATATAAAGGAATAGTGGGAAAAATAAGTCAGATGTTGAACGAGGCAGCAAAAACCATGATACAAGGAAAATGTGGACAGTAGTTAAAAGTTTGTGCAGAAATGAGATAAGGGATAAAAATATAACTCCTAAACGTTGATGTGTTTATTTCACAGCGCTATTATGGCAAGATAATATAATTATGACAGAAAAGAATTTCCTAGAAAATAGAAAGCTATTAAAACTTAGATATGGAAACTGCGGATGCATGATTTTATGATCAAATTAAGAAGCTGAAGATGAGGAAAGCAATGGTGTTGGTATTTTGGAAGATTTGGACTAAAGAAGATGCCAGGAGAAAAACAACGATTAAATTGCTCATTAAGATAATCGAGGTAAGGGAGAGTTGTCGATTTGGTGTATTTATGAACGATCTCGGATCATCAGCGTCTCATTCAATTCAAGGCGTGAAACAGCCGACAAATTTTCCTCAGATGCCTCTTCTTTCATGCTTAAAGTTCTTTTTCGTGCCGTAAATGTACGACACTGGACCCACGGCTTTACTTCCCTTCCAAAGGAACTGCTGAAAATTTTGGAGGAACACTGTTTAAATCAAAGTTCCAAAATAAATATTAATACAATTTAATTTTTGACACTTTATAATCATAGATTGAAGAATTGTGTGAAATTAGAATAGGCATTGTAACAAACTTTTGTTTCACAGGATTAGAAATGTAAACAAATTGTTGTTTCATACGGAAAACAAAATGGAAACACAAGATTACATTGTTTAGTAATCAATGTTTCCATGCTGTACCTCCGTGAGCTGCGATGACGTGACATGCTTCGCACCAGCTTCCCAATGAAGATTTGTGGGATTCTATCCCATTCTTCAGCTTATCCCGTAGATGCTCAATCGGATTGAGGCTAGGACTGCATGCAGGCCAGTCCATCACCCGAATATGGCATTCTTGCAGGACATTTTTGGTGTTCGGTGCTGTATGAAATTTAGCATTATCGTGCCTTAGAAGAAAATTAGGATTCATACAATAAGCAAAGGGTACGACATGTTGAAGAATAATGTCATTAATGTAAACATGAGCATTCATGTGCTGTGTGACAACAAGCTCTGTCCGAGACTCAATAGTGATGCCAGCCCAAAACATAATTGAACCGCCTCAAAAGCTTTTCTTGTTCAATAACGGAGGCTGGAGCAAGACGTTCACCATCACAACCCGTCAAACGAACTTGTGACTGTCTGTGAAGAGAACATCCGTCCATTGGCCGAGCTGCCAGTTGAGATGATTCTGAGCAAATTTCAGCCGGGCTTTCTTGTGCTAACGTGTCAAACGAAAGGCTTGGAAAGGGATTGTAGATCTTAATCTTGCATTTCTCAATCTGTTTCGTAAATCTGATTAGAAATCACCACTTCAGTTGTTTGTTCGTACATAATTTTTAGATCTCTGGCGTAGATTTGCATCAGCGCAAAGCTGATAGGACACATATCTGTGTCTTCTTCCTACGCCTTTGTTTGGGCCGCCTCTTGTGTCACTTGTCTCTATATATCGCCTCAAACCGTGTGGATGACAGAAGGGCTGAAATGAAGAATCGTGGAAACAAAGTGAATTTCCAATCCACGCAACTGCTTGTGCGACTTGTGCTTAAGATGTCCCATTGCTCTCAGAGAACACAAAATAACACAGAGTGCTGTTAAACCCTGTTTCAAAAAATTAGTCATAGAGCGCTCACTTTGGTTTCAACAGTTCTTGAAACTTGACTTATTTGTTCAAAGATAAACTAACAAATCCTGAAAATCTTTATACAAGTTTTAAACTATACTTCAAAACATAACATCTGACTGTCAAAAATTACATTGTATTAATATTTATTTTAGGGCTTAGTTCAAAATGTGTGCTTGTAATTTTTAGCAATGTATAAAGGGAGTATTGATGTAAATAATGCAGCGAATTACATAGGAATAAGTCTTCTTTCCATCTTAATAGGAAATGTTTTTACTGGGATCCTAGCAAATAGATTGCAGAATTGGGCTGAGAAGGAGAAGAAATTATTATAGTTTCAAAACATCGGATAACTTTCGTAATAAACATAATTGTGTATAAATATTTCAGTAATAAAAGGGGAAGGGCTTACATGATATTTATAGACTTTTATACCATAAATAGAGAAGCGTTGTGGTTAAAATTATAAAGAAAAGGGGTTGGTAATACGTTCATAGAAATATTTCCAAAGATATACAGAGAAAACTTTTTGGGTGGGTTTAAATTTTCAGCTAATAAAGTAACGAATTATATGCAAAATCCAATAATAACAACTGATTAGCGGGGTTAGATCGATATCTAGTGGAGGATTCAGAAGGGCAATCGAAATAGGGAATAGTTTTTGTAATGAATGGAGATTGAAAATAAATGAAAAGATATCAAAGATCATGGTTTTTAAAAATTGAGAAATGACAGGTAAATTGCCCAAAAATAGAGGTCTAAGGAAATTGTGTTATCTAGTGACAAGATTAAGTTCAAATGGAAGTTGGAATGAACAGGGGAAAAAAAATGAAAAAGGCAAAGCAGCTATGAGTGTTATAAAAGCATTTTTAAGAAAATTTCCAGACATAACAGTTAATTAGTTGGAAAGAATATACACAACCACAGAAGAAGCCAAAATGTTATGTGGATGACGGTTTAAGAGAAATATAATGCTTTGTAACAATCTTTGAGTTTGCCGATAGCATCGCCAAACAGAGCTGGATAGGCTTTCCACCAAGATAAAAATCATTACAAGAACGTGGTAGTAAAATGCATATAAAATATAATGCTATATATACATTGGAAGAGTGATATTAATAAACAATATGTCCATATCCAAGAGAAATGTAAGTGGAAAGGATCGATGTATCTCAAGGCACAAGAAGTTTTACAACAGATATTATGGGACACTTGTGGACAAACGGACTATCAAAACGAAAAATTCCAGAATGAAATAAACTAAGACTGAAAGATATTAAAAGGCAAGAAATATTTAATAGTATGAGAAAAAATAGTTCTCTATGAGACTACATAAGGAAATAGAAATATTATGGAATTGAGAGTAGTACCATGCGATCAGTTTTGTTTTGTCTATGGGCGAGCTCGTTGATCAGCGGGAGGGTAAAACAATAAAAACGAACCAATTTAAGACACTCGTTACTTACCAAAATTTCAAATGAGTTGCTGAAACTGCCCGCCTTCATTCTCCACACATTTTTGGCATCTCTTTAAGAAATAATTCATCATTCGCTGTAGCTCATTTTGAGAAATCCGCACAGTTTCCTGACGAATATTATGTTTGTAAGGTGTGTAGGTCCGTCATGTATAGGGCATTTTTTAATTTACTCCAGAATTATGGTCGCAGGCTGTTAAATTTAGTAACTTTTTGCACAGACTCATATGAAATTCCCCTTGTGCAAGACAACGAAAGGGTTTTCTAGGGGAATTTTCTAAGCGATTACCAATGTCATGTAATCTTCTTCGGTGAGAATCCCACGCAGTGACTCTCCCCCCCCCCTTCTTTTTTCCCTTGGGCTGGACACTTTCAATTTCCGAAAAAGTATTAAAGCTGTTTTACGATATGGGGCGTCTAAACCCGGGAATCTTGCTTAAAACAGCCTTCGAACTTCATGCGCTGAGTTGACACAAATTGATCGTACAAAAAGACACACTGTGTCGTTATAAACACACGAGGCATAATGCTCTGTATGTCACTGTCGAACGAGCAACACAACACACCCAGGAACAGTTACGACTGCGAAAGTCAGCAAGGTCAACAGGGAAGGAAATAACTTTTGGTTACAGATGGCTGTTGTGCAGCAGTGACGCCTCTGTTCACGAACGGCAGCGTGGAAAACCGAGTGACAGTTGGTAACAAATGCGGGCGGATGGAACAGTCGTAGCGCACGGAAACAAGCAATCGTACACAAAATTAACTTTTTAGGGTGCGTGTTAATAATTAATTACCAGGAGAAAAAAAACCATAAGTAGCAATGTAACACGTAAAGTAAATAATCACATGGGAAAAAGCATACTCTATATATAAACAGACGAAACAAGCTACAAGAGTCTACAAGAGTGTGTGGGGAAAATATTAATGTGTAAGGTTTATGCGCTTTATGTAAAAATATAGCTGCCATTTCTCTAACTCTAAGTAAACTTTCAGAGCTGTGTGTAGGTAACGCATCAATAAGTGTTAAATTAAAAGCATCATCAAATCCTTACAGTGAGATAAGGAATGTTGGGCAACCGGCAAGGGAGACTCGGTTTTAACAGAACGTCTATGGTTGTTCATACGGAGCGACGGCATAATTAGCGCACAGGTTTCACATTTAGGGCGTTGGAAAGGATATGAGCCTGCAACGGGACGAGGTAATTTCGAAGGAGATAGGTTTCGGCGAAATATACTTTTAAGGTTAGGGGGTGTTCTAAAAGTAAGGCGGGGTACAAATTTAGAAAAATCATTTAAAGATGGATGCTTTAACAGAGTATCGTGACATTCTTTCAAAATAGGTCTGAAATATATATAAATTAACGATGTGGCTTTATCTTAGTGTTTTATCCTTTTCTACTTTTATAATGACTTAATTTGTTACATTGTTAATAGTGGTACTTTATTTTTATTACACACACACACACATTTAACCTAACCTAACGTAAATTTGCATCGTTTTAACGCTATAAGTTTTAAATGTAAAAAGCAAAATGTATTGGAATAATATATACAAATTATGAAGATTAAAACAAATTGGCAGTTGGTGGGATCGAATCCACCTTCCCAAATAGTAGCACTTGCTCTCTGATCGACGTGAACAACACGGTAATTAACTAATTATTTTCCTACATATGTTGAAGTCACACTACCTGAAATCATGCTCGGGTTTCTCCGCTGCCGTGAGTAAGGAAAAGTAGCAAGCTCCGCGGCGGGCGGCTTGCCCATACGAAAAGTCCCCCCCCCCCCCCGCGGGAGAAAGCATCATATAGAACTGTGTGATAAAGAAAACCGGGAAGGGTTTGCATGTGCTAGAACTGGAGTTAAGAAATCAAACGATTAAAATATAAATGTTTAGAAAAATTTTCATTGTGTGGATAAATTAACAACATTATGGAGAGAACAGAAATGGAATAATTTAGATATAGAAATGTTTAACTGTATAAAGAGAAAAGAAGGGGGATATTTGGTCAAAGTTAGAAATGTAATCTTAGAAGTATATATAGGAGTTCGTGTATTAGAACCACAACCAGAACTTCAGAGAGAAAATATTTAGTAATATTTTTTGTATAGTGGCTTAATTCTTTCTGGAAATATCCCTGTTAAGAATGAATCATTGCAAATGTGACCGAGAGATTCTTTTTATTTATTAGGAAAATATTTCACAAAATTTCTTCAAATATTATTTTAATAGATAGAAACAATATAAGCATTTTGTTATTTCATTAAAAACAAGTCATTGTAACGACAAACTTTTAAAATGCAGGAAATAAGCAAATTAATCACTTTTTTATAAACGTAAAGTTCCTTCATGAAAGAAGGAAAAAGTTGCACAATTAGTGGCCTCGTTTTACCAACCTCGACTTCTCATTTAAGGCTATCAAGAAGAAACTTGCCTTGTAAAAAAGAAAAAGAAAATAAAAATTTAAGCAGGTAATCTATATCTGCTAATATTCATCATCCAAGGATTAGGGCAATAGCGTGTTCCAGTTCCTTGTTGCCTCCAACTTTTGTCCTTGAAGATCTGCAGGAAGTGTGTTTGCATATTGAAACCAATTACTTCAATTTTGTTCCTTACGAAAATTAAAAGTGCGGGTAAAGTTATTAAGTATCACTATTTCGGTTTGTGTTTTGTCTTTGATAATAATAAAATTAGTAGGTTCCAACACATATGTGGGACAGGAAAAAGACCATTACTTACTTGGAAAAGAAAAGCTTTGAAATTTACGTAAGATTCCGAATAAGAGTAACTATTAAAAACTATAAGAGTATTTGAGATGAGTTGGCATGAATAACGAGCAAAACTTATCTGATCTACAAGATTAAAACCGTAGGGTACCGCATATATATAAATGAAAAATAAAGTAACACTAGAATTTAACTAAAGACACTGATTATCTCTCGCTCTATTTCCAACTTGTACTGTACCACAAAGTACAAAGTTACATTAATGATATCTACACGGGGATGCAATATATAAATACACATGCTCAATCTCTCACACATATTGAAAGTACTTAAATTGCATTACAACAACAACAAACTTCTGTTACGCAGGAGCGCCTAAACTAAGCGAATTCCTCAGCAAATAGAATAACCTTAAAAAAGAATATAAGATCAAAATTGTGTACTTGTTAATTAATGAAATAAATTATTGCACTCCTGTAGTTAATTATCATGAAAAATTCTAAAACTAATCAATAAAAGTAAGACAACTATAATACATCTTAACTAGAATTGTCTTTTTTGTATGTTTGTTTGTTTGTTTTCTTCTTCTTTCTTCAAAATCACTTGAAAATAAATATCTATAGTGAAATTACTGTAATTTTCAAAAGTAAGGAGATAAAATTAGAATTCTTGCAATCTATAAGTATAACAAAATAGAAATATTATTATTATTATTATAGTTGTTTTTTAAATTAAGCCACAAAAGTTAATGGTATTCTAGTAATTAAGTGAAATATGTGACCGCTGATAAACAAAGTTATACTGTTTGGGTATTTTTAAACATTTTTAAATGTAGCCATGTTTATGAACTGAACCCCTATATCATCTTTACATTCACTAAAATAGAGCAAATAGCAGAAAGTTTCGAGTTACATTCTGTATTTAAGAAGAAGAAAAAGAGGTTTATATGTTTCAATGAAACAAAAACATGTTAGTACTCAAAATAATTTCATTGCACTAAGTAAATGCTCATTATCAACAAACAACAATCTATAGTTCATCGATTTTCAGTGGCTTTGGGGGTTAAAGCAAAATTTAAAAATCTCTCTATGGGCATTAATATTTGTCCTGCAACGAAACTTCGTAAATGCAATTTAAATAAAATTTAAAAAATGAAAATAAGTGCAATCGGATTATTAGCATGTGGGGGGGGGGGGTTGCCTGCACCCCAAAATTTAAAATAGCTCTGATGCCATTAATATGTTTTTCCTCGACGAAAAAGAAAAATAATTTCTGAAAATAAGACAAGTCGTGATATAATGAGAGGGGGTTGCCTGAAACCCAAAATTTAAAAATCGCTGTAACAGCACCAATATATTTTTTCAACAAATCTCGGCATATACCATTTGAATAAATAAGAAAAGTAGTTTTTGAAAATGTGGGAATTTGGACTGTTAGGAGCAAAAATATACAAGGAAACCGGAATTTAAAAAGTGCTCTGCGTTTAATTTTCTCAGTTTTAAAATAAAATACCTGACGGCCTTTTCAAATGTACCCTACTCTTAATGGTTCATTTCCCTAATTTTCAAACACTATTTTTCTTATTTTATTTGATTGTGCATACCCAGTTTCCATTTGTGGTCGTAGAACGTTCACACACACATTATACGTATCCGTCTAGTCGTAAATTTTAAGAAAATTTTCAAAAATCTTTTCATGGGTACAACAGGAACATTCACTAAAAGATACCTGTGCAGTGATATGACATCCACCTGTGAATTCGTCAGCTGACTAGAGCAGATTTGAAACTTATTCTATTATCAGATTATGATAATTTCACAGTAACAGGGAGAGCGCGATAGATTCTGATGCATTCCTAATAAACTTCACCGCCACGCGGAGGTCCGGGGTTCGAATCCCGCGAGGACCGTCCTCCCTGACAGGTTTTTTGCAGTCCTCATAAATGAAAAATCCGGGGAGGTACCCTAAACTTGGGCCTGGAACGTAAATATAAAATATATCATTTCCTGTATCATCAATGTCCACCGCCTCAGTAGTAAAAACGGGCGTTAAACACTATTAAAATAATAATAATAATCTTATTTTTATGACAATATAAATTCGCAATGGGTCTGTGCATCGCATTTGTGTCGTGTATTTGCATATTGTTAATGAACTGGTCTTGACTTATAATGTAAAATTCATAAGAAAAAGTTTATACTCAAAAATGTAAGTTTCTGAGATAAATCTCGCATGCCTTCTTTTGTAATTTGAAAACAAGTTTTCTTTCAACTGAGTTTCCCAGAATATTTCATAATCGACAAGAAATATGCTTCATAACTAATATGAGGGAGCACATTGGTTCGTGTGAGTCCTGGTGGTGTAGTGGTAACCAAGATCGCGGGTTCGATCTCGGCTAGGGTCGATGGATTTTTTCGAGCGTAAAAATCCTGAGTCAAGGGAGGTAAAACCGTGGATCCTATGTGGTACCTTGTAAAAGAACCTCAAGCCTGAAAGAGGCTTCTGAGCAATATTTGTCGACCGTTTCAGCCCTGAATTGAATGGGACGCTGATGACCTGAGATGTTAAAGAGCATAGGTTGGCACAATGACCGATGTGTGTGCTTTTCAAATTAAGTATGTCAACTTGAGGCGCTAGATATTGCATTTGTCTAGTATGTGATTATTAGCACTTATGTTTTATGTTTAATGTTAGCTTTGAACCAGTTACAAACTGTATTAAGCAAATAATTCATTAGTAACACGAGTGCTGATAATTTGTTAACGAATGTTTCTTATTGTTATGAAATGACAACAAACATGAGTTTAAGAGCTGAATTAAATTACCCAAGAAAAACTGTAAGAAAGAGGGAAATACTGCAACATAATTGCAATATGAGAACGATTTTTAAAGACCTATAATCATTGCATTGATTTAGCTTACTTGTTTGAGCTTTCTGAATACATACACTAATATTATTATTAACTTTTATTCCTAGCAGAACGGGATCAGATCTAAATTAAATAAAATACAACAGAACACTCTTATAAATTACAAATTACTGCTATTTTGTATCAATTACGTCATATTTCGTGTTGTGACGAGAACCTCTTGTGGAAGGAAGTGAGATAATGAAATTAAAGCAGAGGTGATAGAATGCATTGTTATTAGTTCTTGTTCCAAGAAGGTATCTGTAATTGGATAATTAAAAACAAATGTACATGAACCTCATGCTGTTTGTTTTAAAGGTAAATTTAAAATGAAATTACAATTATGCTATTTTATTTATTGTTTAATTTAAATGTGTTCTTTAATGTTTTCGTTGTAATAGTTTGTTGTGCAATTGCAATTAATAACAGCAATGTTGTAAGGATGTTTTCTTGGGGTCCAGCACTTCCACTAGGTTGGCGTGACTGTGTTCTATTCCAGTATCTGCTAAATTCGATTCAATTGAACGATTTCTGGTTTTCTTGGACTTCATATCAAGCCCTGCCTTTTTTGCCGCGTCTTTTGTCCATTTCAGGATTTCATTTCTTCCGACTGGAGTATTTTTATAACAACTGTAGGTAGTTTTCCAATTGCGAGTAATCTTTCGGTTTGTATTTTTGTATTTTTTTTTTCAAAGAAAGTCGCACAGGACGTTTATCGATATTTCAGTTATAAACTAACCATTTAGAGTGTGATATTTTATTACTCCCTTCTTGTGCTGTCTTAGTAAAAATTGGATCGTATTCGTTGGCTGCCCTTCATGGAACTTCTCTTTGAAATGATACACGAGGCAACTTCATAAGACGCACGATGAAACTCTTCTGGGTTATCTTCTCCCTAAGTTGGATTATTTGTTCAATTTCTGAGTTTAGCTTTTTTGTGTCAGGAATGTGACGTCTTTTAGCATTTCGGGCGTTCCTCGCTATGCCGTTGAATGGATCAAGTTTTCTTTGATTAGCTTTGCAGTTACATTCCACATAAGTTTTACAACACCATCTTTGTAATTTTCACAGTTCTTTTTCTTCATATTACAACCCCAATTTGCAATTTCTTCCAGCTCTCGTTGTTTGTTAAATCTCATAATTTCCTTCGGCGCAAAACTCAGAAAATTGATTGCACATTCCTTTTTGTTTCCTTTAGCATTATGCTGCATTAGACATGGTACCGTTTCTTTTATATTTTGAATTTGTAAATCACCAATTCTCCCTATGTTTACAGTTTGTATGAACCGCCCAAAGTGAGCGGGAAAATACATGAAAATATACCTCCTTGATCTCTAATCGAATCGAAGCAGAGATTATAGGAGTGACATAATAAACGAAGGAGAAAAACTATCAGGTTTTTTAAGCACCTTGCTTCAAAACTATCGATTAAGTTAACCATTCTGATTGGTGAATAAGATATTGTCACTGGCTGAAAGGTGCTAGTCGCATGCAACTATTACACTGGTTAGTCAGCAAAACTTTTCAGCCATTAAGATCAAAACACGCCTTATCCTGTGTTAAGAAATGAACTAAAACTTGTATTCAATGCTACTATTGTGACAACCCTGTATAGAAATACAGTGGGGTTATTTCAGACTGCAACTGCCGCAACGGCGCGTAATGTCAATATTTTATTTTAATATTTATATGACACAAAGTATTTAAAACTTATAACAAGTCCTAATATGTATTGTGGGAAAAAGTATGTCCCTCAGCGGAAATTCATTGCCAGCATCAGCTTAGAAATTCCGCATCTGTAAGAACTCGTTTCTTGTCATTGAGATATCGTGTCTGTCGTAACTTTTTAACAAGCTGGTGTTCAGTTTCTGTACCTAGAGCAGGATTTCCAGAAATTTTCTTGCGAATCATTTTACCACTTCGCTGCAAAATCCGCTTTCTTATGTAGTGGCATAACTAACTAGAACAATGCCAGCATCGAAGAACACACTGGTTGACAAACTCAACCTGCCACCTATTTGGACCATTGGTATCTCCCAGTACGCGCCGCGCTCTGCCGGCCCGTAACTCAAATAACCTCACATACTTTATTCATTTCTGTATCAGGAGATTCTTGACAGCGGACTCCATTCTCGCTAAGTTTAGCTAAAAGTTTAAAATCCTAAATTTGCATTCTATAATGGTTTTTAAGTCTGTTCATTATGGTTTACTAAAGTTAAAGATATAAACAAAAATTAAATTCGCTTTTTTTAATTAAATGTTTGCCTTTTTATCAAGTAGTGTGAATTTGCACAATCGTACATCATAACAATAATAGTACATAAGTAGTTCATTATGTATTAAACAATATTAATATATAGTCCGAAATTTTGCAACAGAAATTCCCATTATGATTAGAAAAATAAAGGCAATTGCAATTGATAGTGCCTAAATTCAGTATATGTATAAATCAATTAATTTATGTTCCTTATAAGCATAACATGTTAACCATTGCTAGCAAAATAATATTTTCCTGGAAAGAGAAGCTTGGACACCAGAGATTCTCAGAGTATGTGAAATTGAAATGACTTTATGGTTATGACTTTAAAGTTATGCAATGACTTTATGGCCTCATGCCAGGGAGAAAATTTCCAAAGGCTACGAAGTGAGAAGCAGACCGATTTCTTTGTCATATTTCGACCCAAGCTTCTTCAAGGACAAGTTCTATTGAATGTGTTGCGTAGATTTCAGGTCAGGGATCTGCGATAGAAGCGCATCCCCAATGACGGAAATGCTGCGAAATTAGGAGGGAGAAATTGCTATCATCCATAACACTTGAAATGTAGTGACGCATCGTGCGACGTTTGATAAAACGGCTGGACGCCGGGAATCGACAGGGAGTTCACTGCAGTTAGCTTACATTAATTTGTATACCGACCAAATTTCTTCGGTGTTTGAGTGAATATTAATGAATTCGGTGACTAGTTTAGTGTAGAAGAGTGCAGTGTGTGAAAGAAAATCAAATTGTCATTCTTGTGTTCCGCGCGATAGACAAACTTGCACATGCATTCACTTTCCAAAACATGCGAGCGTCACCTAGGACGCATAACAGTGTTAAAAGACACCCTTGTGTCGCAGTGGTTATTCCGACTTGTGCTTTCCTCTCAGTAAGATGTAAAATTTAGTGATTAACTGTTAATTCCAGTGTTTTAATTGGACTCGTCCTTCTACCCGAAACATCTCCCAAAATTACACTAGTCAAACTCCATTGTAGCCAAGGTGGCGAAAGAATCCTTCCCTCATCATCCTCAACAGCAGCGAAATCCACGGAAACCGAGAAGAAGGAGCCGGACGAGGACTCTGAGGAGTCCAAAGCCTCGTACTGCACCCTGAGATAACTCTAAGAACAAATCTAATCCTTCCACTCCCCATGACTACAAGGACATCAATTCTTCATAAAATTCCTTCTTAAGTCATTTTCCTGATTAAATCATCAAGTATCCCCGCTTCAAGTGACTGAATAAATTGGAACTAAATTAATTATTTAAGTAAGAAACGACAACATCACTGCAAAATTCCCGCTTCAAATTTGTCTGCAAATAGCTCATCGTTCGTCAGAGTTCAGGTTTGAGGGTATGGTATGGGTGTCGAAATCTTCGACTCAGCATGTCACGACTCTTTTCCTTCAGTACTTCCTAGACACCGTTGTTTTTCTTTATTTAAAGTTTATCATCACCTTCCTCTACGTAGACTGTGTGACCTTGGCCTTTTCGTTGATTCTTATTTTGAAAGAGGATCGTAGTAGAAGGCTTTAGGTTTGCAATACTACATTTTTGTTACCGCGATAAAGGTTAGAAAACGTCTCACAACGTTCCACGTGAAGTTACATTTGAATTTGGTCTTGCACTTACCGTAAATGTTGACGGAAAATATGAAAACTCCAACCTTCAAACGCCTGTTACTTCCTCTTCGAAAACGGAGATGTTTTCTTGTGTTATCTTCAAGGCTGTCTCTGCCCAAACGAAATAATTTTGACCACTCCTTTACAATGAAATATGAAGGGGGAACTTTCCCATACACGCCACCAAGGGGTTTTCTTCAGTTAAAAAAGTTAACCACTACTTAGTATTCAGTTTTAAACATCACACTGCATTATGCAACATGTTAAGTTTAAATTAAGTTTTCCAAGTAAATAAAAGGAGACGCAGTGTTTACATTCTTGAAACACCATTGCCTTCTCTGCCAGGCCGTACCGCACTATCGTGTTGATACTGAATTTGCTTACAGAAACTGCAGGTAAATGTTGCCTGATGTTTGCACGTTAATATCTTCTTTGAAGGTAAAGATTAGTTTAAGACATGCGGTTATCTCTTCTATTAGCCTTAGTTGGCAATTAATCATAAACTGTTGCTTTCTTTGTATTCAGAGAGTGAATAATACTACTAATTTGTAAAGAAGGCAGAACTGACCAGCCCCATGTCAGCGTCCCGGGTTTAGGTATTCTTTGGCTACCCATTATTTTCATCATGCCCATTGGGTCGCTACTGCGTCTTACTCGGCGCCTCCTCACAATGCAGCTGCCATTCCTCTACGCCAAAGTTCCAAGGAAAAAAATAACGATTCGGAAATTACAGCAAGACATTCTTGGGTTTGCACACCGCACCAAATTTGTACTGAGGCACATGGTGCGACGTGAGGTATTTTGCGCTCTTATATTTTTGTAAGAAATAACCCAACAGGAAAATATTATTTGAATATCTTGCAGCTTTTCCTTTTTGGACCGTATGGGAAAAGATTATTATGAAACCTCTCGGGAAAGTGAATGCCGCTACTTGCAACATGGCATAACTTGAAAGTTACTGTTGCATAGCGCATGCACCACCTGTGTTTCTTTTCAATATCGTATCGATTACTGATTATGAATATTGGCGACTGTTATTTCCTTTGCTAACATAACTATCGTAAATTAATTTTGTAAGAGTTTTTTTTTTTTTTTTGAGTAGTGTTTAACGCCCATTTTCACTACTGAGGCACCACAGGCGATGGACACTGATGATACATGAAATGAAATGATAAATTGGGAAAGGATATATTTTTTTTTAAGGAAGGAAGCGTTCCAGGCCTAAGTTTAGGTACCTCCCCGGCATTTGCCAGTTATGAAGACTGAGGAAAACCTGGAAAAAACCCCAGTCAGGGAGGACGGTCCTGGCGGGATTCGAACCGCAGATCTCCCGCTTACGAGTCCGTGCCTTAACGACCTCGGCCACCCGTGGCGGTCCTTGTAAGAGTTGGCAGCACTACCTTCCTCATAGTTCAATAAAACGTACGTCATGTATAAACAGGCCAATAAATATGCGTGATGGTTTGGATCGATACCATACTGCAAGATGTAGCGACTTCTGTTACGGAAGCAATTCGCCTTTCTCATTTACTGATGCGTTGAAATGTGTCATATAACTTTCAAAGGGTTAACGGCATTCAACTCACTACTCTCGGTGCGGTGTTCCGCATTTTTATGTTAAAAATGTATCCCATATGAAGTTTTTGGAGACGCCATAATCCCACATTTCTCCAAATTGTTCTTATTAATTTACCGTTTATGTTCAGAACTCCATTAACTATATCAATCACTGAAATACCGTACAAAATATGAAAAAAGTTTTCTTTTCCCTCGCATTGTTCAAATGTCGAGAGTTGTCAACAGTTAAATGCGCGACAAATAAAGTTAAGGTGGGAAGAAAGTGTTATCGAGAGTTTACTTATTCTAATACACTCAAATTTTCCTTGTATTAGTATACCGGAAAACATGGGCACCGTATGAATTTAAACAACAGTGGCGCAGAAAATATTCCTGGCCTTCGGTGCTGTGCAAAGATGTTCCAATTCAGTGGCGGTACGCGCTAAAGGGCACAAGGCCACGTGCCCATCCTTTAATTATGAATTATATTATCTTTAAATAGTGTCTGCATTTATTGCCAGCTCAAAAGATTTTAGAATTTCATAACCGCAAACCCTGAATGTTTCAACATCTGCATTGTAGTGTACAAGAGAAGCCCACATTTTCTGCGAACTTGACGTGTGTAAGTGAAGAGAACGGGCTATGGACGGACAGAGACGTATGGAATCTGGCATCTGGCTGCAGTCCCGAGATACAGCGGAGAGAGCCGAACTCCTCAGTCTTGAACTTCTGAATAAGGCAATAATGGCATCTGCAATAAACGCATGCAAAATTTTCTTTTTGTGTTGATAAGGACATAGAATTTCTTGTGCAAGTATTTCCTCCTTTTCACTGAGAACAGAAACATCTTCAATGTCTATTATCAAGTATTAATATCTTCAGAATGTCCTATAGGGTGTTCATTGCGGACCTGAAATTGACATATGCTGTGCATGTTTAACACATATTCCATTTAATGCTGGAATCAACGCACGTGCAAGAGTGTCTTGCACAAAATATATTTCGGCCGCTGTCGATGAGGACGGGACCTTCCTTAATAATGCTGTCCTCGTGTTTTGTGCCTGCGACGCATGTCTTTGATTTTAAAGTTTAGTTTTCCTTTCGTGAGTTCAATGAGCCTGTAGAACAAAGGACACAAAGCATTCCGCATTACTCACCTGTCTCAAAAGCGGCGACTTCTCTCTCTTCCAGTAATGTTATTACAATTCTGTAAACATCTGCTTGTTTTTTTATTATTATTTTTTCTCCAGGGTCTGTCTATGTACAATAGTCTCATTGTTGGCGCTTGCATTATAGAAATCCAAGCTTATAGAAGGGTTCTGCTAAATCTGACATAAAAACTTTAGGGGAAATATTGCAGTCAGGTGACTTTGAAGTGCAGCGAATAAGTTCGACTCTCTCCGCTGTCGCTCGGGACTGCAGCTAAGTGCCAGTTTCCACGCTCTCTGTCCCGGGTGAACGTCCATGCTTAGCGCAACAGAATGCTCTGGTTAGTTGCTAGGCACTTGAAGCTTCACGAAAGGCATGCAGAATTTGTGGACTTCCCACGCACATACGCCCTGAGACTGTCCTTCCTATTGTACCGCCCAGTTGATCCTGGCGGTGTAGTGTAACATACTTGCCTCCTAAACCCAAGATCGCTGGTTCGATCCCGGGTAGGACCAATGAATTTTTTCGAGCGTAAAACTTCCTGAGTATGTTTCCTTCGGAAGGGAAGTAAAGCAAAGCCTTGGGTTCCGGTCGTACATTTACGGCACGATAAAGAACCTCAAGCCTGGAAGAAGAGACCTCTGAGCAAAATTTGTTGACCGTTTCACGCCCTGAATTGAATGGGACGCTGATTACTTGAGATGTTAAAGAGCGTCCGTAAATAAACAAAAACAAAAAGTTACGCCTGCAAGAGGTAACGTTATTACATCCCATCAGCTGTTTCATCTTTCACTCCAATGAGGAATGTGAACTATAAGAAACACTTCCACTCTAAAGGCAACTCAAATAACGTATCCGTAAATAATACTTCGTTTTAAAGAACCATCATCTCAAATAAGAGTAAACGTAAATGAATAATGAGAAGCGATTTTGGCACTTCTGTTCTAACCGATTCGTTGTACATATTAATATACTAGGAAAAGAAGAAGTGACGTCAGCAGGCTTTCTAGAGAAACAGTTTTGTGCTAGTTGCTGAATTTAAGATGGACAGAACTTACAAGATGAGGGCTGAAGAAAATATCGTATGCGTAACATTTAAGTACATCTCAGATTGTATAAAAAAAGCGTGCACGATCATGTTTGTGTCCTCCAGTTGGATGCCCCACAAAAGCGCTGAAGAGAACCAGGCATATTTCTGATGTCTTCACGGGTGATGAAACAATTTGACCAAGGGACAGTCGGCATTTTGGCGATCCACCAGAGAGGCCGAAGTGTTCACCATCCAGTTCCAGGAGTTCAAGGGCTGAAACTAATGCGATTGTTTTCTCTGGTTAAAATCGCATTCCAGGAAAGTGATTTTCTTCTGAAGAGACTGGCTGCACATGAAAATGAACTTTTTACCCTTGAGGAAAATGAGTGGCAGGGGTGCTTTGATGAAGAGGATGAGAAAGAGTGGAGAGTAAATCCCTCTACTATACAAGTATGAACACGCTTTGCGACAACCGAGCTCCGCCAGCGTCAGCCGCCTTTTTGGACCTGATGTCTGTGTGTTGTGCAGAACATTTTTAAATTTTTATTTAATTTAGTAAATATGCCGGGGTGTTGTACAACTCAAGGAAAGAAAGGTGTTAACGTTATATTGCATTCAAGGTTTAATTTCACGTGTAAAATAACTTACGTGATGATTTGTCAATGGCTACGTTGTATTTAGCAGTTACTATTACTAAGTGTATTACTTTGTCCTTATTCTCGAATACATTTGCCGTAGCATTCAAAAATTAGATGAATGTATGTAATTAGTGAAGGTGTTTTGAATTTTTTTACATAAAAACAATCTGCCAATCATATAGCTTAATTGCCATGCCACTATTGCAGAAAAAATAATTTTAAAATTTTAAAATGTATGTTGGAAGAAAAGAAATAGAAAATGCAGATCTATGAATAGTTTAAAATTAGTCTATTCATCTCTTGTTTTCACAAACCAATTAAAAACACAGCCATTCTCATTGGGCGAATGAAATGTTAAACTACATAAAGCGTTTGTTCTAAATTGAATTTGGCAGGAAGTCCTCTAAGCCCTATAATTCTTATTATTGATTCTTAACTGACCGGTTAACTGTAGGCCTTTACAGTTTATGTTAACACTGATATAATAAATAAGTAGGGAATAGCAAAATAAAATGAAAAAGTCTTATATTAAGTTTCACGTATTAAAAGGATGTAATTAATAAGGCCTACGTTTAATATTGCGATTTATGTTTTAACCGATGACAGTCTTTTCCTCTGCCGGCAAATGACCCGTCATTGGCCACTGAGTTCGGATATGGTAACTATAACTGACATACTCTCAAAAGTTTATGACCTTGGCCTTCTAATGCAAAAAGGACATAAGCAGACGCAGAAGGTTACCATTCAACAGTATAACACAAATATTTAGGAATTAACTGTATGGCAATCGAGTAAAACAACAGAAACTTAACATGGGAGTTAGAGCGTGTCCATACTTGTATAGTGCAATTTACCCACTCCTCACATTTTGTTTAGAATATGGTGCTTCGACACAAGTTTTTGATCATTTTATACTAAATTTCAAAACACAGTAGCTCTACGTTTTCCTATTTCTTTCAAAATGTCTGAGGAATAAACCTACCAGAAATATGTAATTTTTGAATGATTGCTGCGAAAACAACAGATATAACAAATCTCCGTTAAATTGTTTACAATATATGGACATGAAATGTGTCTCTTTCGCACAATTTTGTTTTGTTTCATAATGAGCGCTATCTTATCCTGTCCAATAAGTTTACAAATTCTGTCAAAGTTTCTATACAGTATTAAGTTATTCTATTGGGTGATGTTACAGTAAAATTTACTGGCAACTAATGCCTGCTGTGGTAACAGCGCGAGTTGTTGTTATTATTGTTCTCGTCTCGTAACCTTGGCCTAGGGCGTAACATGTTCAGTTGTGGACGCCAGCCAATTATATAACAGCTCTAAAAGTTATTGCACTTTTTTCGATGTGTCTATAGAATTTTAAAAAGCAATTACTTTTTCAAAATATGTACACCCTTTGACGGCGGGGGGGGGGGGGGGAAGAAGTCATTTCTAAATTGACTGCCCTCAATCTTTTGGGGTGTAGATGATATCAGGTTTCTACAGTAGTATGGGTGGAAGGTTAATCGCAGGCTTCTTGTGTGAATGTGCAGCATTTATGTAGAACAAATTCTAAAGAATATTATAATGTATATAATACGAAACTGATTTGTCATAAAAAGTGCTTATGACGGGAGTCAGCGTTTTTGAAAATTTGTTTTTAACACTCAGTTAGTGTTGAGTAGTTTTGTTATCCGAACAGTACAGCGAAACTCCTGTGTTTATATTTAAACAGGCTCTATGCTAGAAGGGTTTATAGTTGTCTCCTGATAAAACTCTTGTTGTATTATTTCGTCATAAAGGTTGCTTAGATTGTTTTATCATCTTGCAGCAAGTTAACCATGTTGTATAGAAAAACATAAAACTTTTCAGACTACGAATGAAAGCATTTTTGCTCACGCATAGTTTATCCAGTGAACCGTTGTATGTACGCCAATTATCCTCCACCGCGCGCTAAAATACATGTTTCATTTTTTGCAAGCTATTTCTAACGGGAACTGATAATTGTTTCATTTTTAAAATAGAGGAGTAAGTGGAAATATGACACCCCTGCTTTTTGACCTTGTATTGTGCTCACATCTAATGAATGCTACAGCTCGAGAAATTCTGGAGCTCCACTCCCGAGTGACAGCGGAGAGAACCAAACTCCTCAGTCCCGAACGGGACGTTGCAGAAGAGTGGGGATGCATATACCGCTTGTAACAGTACAAATGTTGCATGTTTTAACGTAACGTAACCTATGCGTTATCCTCATTAACTTTCTGACTGCAGTATGTTGCTGCTTATTAGAAAACCGAGTTTTTCGCTTTTTACTACGCGTTGTCTTATTGGAATTCGCAATTACTTTACACACACTGTCGGTCCTGGATGTGTAGTGATACCACACTTGCCTCCTAAACTCAAGATCGCAGGCTTGATCCCGGCCAGAATCGATGAATTTTTTCGGGCGTAAAAATTCTAACTATGGCTTCACGTACTGTACATTTACGGTACGATAAAGAACCTCCAGCATTAAAAAAGATGCCTCTGTACAAAATTTATCGGTCGTTTCACGCCCTGAATTGAATGGGACGTGTATGACTTGTGAGCGTCCGTAATTAAAAAAAAAAAAAAAAAATACACTAACCTTAACGGTAACCCCGGGCAAATGCTCGAAACCGGTGGCCCCTACAGTTTGCTGCGGCGAGCCTATGCCGCAGGTGCTCCTTAAAGAGCCAGAAACAAAAGTCGGTGCCACATTACCACCTTTTCCTCTAGAATATGCTAAAATAAATGCGTTTTTTTTAAAGAAATAACAATCCATTAGTTAAATAAATAGTTGTTGAAAAGATCTAAAATAATGCATAATTTTAATTTGTGTTTCTACAGTATATAGTTTGTGTTAAAATGTCAAATATTTAACATTTGTTGTTACAAAATGTTCAGGGAGCATAAGTTTAATATTTTTCAGAAATTATAATATGAGATCAATTGGTCGATTTGAAATGGACTGCCCTATATGTAATTATTTTAACATTTTCCTTTACTTCTGTTAAATACTTTTTCCGTTTGAAAATTGCGTTGATATAACCCAAATAGATATTGGGTTAATTTCCCGACATAAACAGAGAAACTGAAAGTATTACTAGGAGAAGTATGAAATGTAGAATTCAAGTCTTAAAGTTGGCAGACAAGTGTTGAGGAAGTCATTGCTCTCCTAAATGCTTCGGTTCAGAAAATCTCCCATGGGCGCAAAGAATGATGTGTAAAGCGCGAGAGGGAGTGTCGCTATTGGGGGCTGAAAGCACAAGGAATGAATGAATGGTACGGAATCTCCCGTGCGACAGCGAGGTTCACTGCACACACTTGTGTCTCATGTTATCCATGCAAATATACGTGAGATGCGCACTGCAGAGGCGGGTGATAGCGGGCCACATACAACTGTTGCAGTAAAACCGCTTGTAACATAAGAAACATTCAACCGCTGGTCACAGAATATCCGCCAGCCGCCTGATGTCCTTGATCGCCAGATTGGATGTCCTGCTTTTTGTGGTTGCATTGCATGAAGCAGACGAAATTATCCTTAGTGTTACCAATTACTACCACGAGGGATTAAATTGCGAATGCAGCCAAACATGACATAATTGCATTTTTGTGAGTTTTATTCTAATTTGGTATACTTTTTATTGTAATTTTAATAAATATTTTGTTCTCGGCATCGTACCTCATTTCAAAGAAAAAATTATAAGTTTTGCATCTTTGAAGCAGAGAGCTTGTGTTATGAGGGAAATCTTGCTCTTCAAATCGGCTGAACAGTTTCCGTGTTGTTCACTGCTCTTTTTTAGTTCTTTTGTATAAATATAGGGCTTCTCCAATTAATTAACTGAAAATTTGAATATTCAGTGCATAAACTGTAAAATGTGTAAAGGTTTTGGACATCAGATACATGCAAAAATACTGAATGAATTTTCAGCTGGAAAAGTTTTATGTGACCTTTTAATTATTGTCACATCTGCAATTGTGAGAGAGACCGTGACAATAGGTTTGGTTGAAACTAGGCAGAACGAGTATTGAGAGTATTGTTTCTCAAAGCATATAGGAAGCAGATATCTGCAACTCCCTTTACAACAAACATTTGGAATCCACTTAAATCACAGGCTATAGTTGTGGGGCATAAACTCAAAACGATGTCCCGCCCATCATGTAATTATATCCTGAGTGTTCACATAGACTTAACACAGTCAGGCAACCCATACATGCAATAAAATTTTTGTTTGATTCACACATTGGCTAAAGATCTACCTCTCAATCTCATTCAAGTGTTTGTTATCGACGTTCGTTTGGTCTTCAACACTCGTGTGATTTACCTACCAATCCCGTGGTTACTCCCTTGCGCTCCTGTTCAAACGGTCACGGAATATGACTTTACTGTCTATCCCTTCACACTGAACACATTTCCTTATAAAGTCAGAGATTGTCCGACAATAAAGCAATGGATTAAATTGTCATTTGTTCAACCATAGGACTCTTCTGCTCCTGGTCCTTTCTCCTCCCTTATACTTGAGATTATTGAAAATGTCTATCTATTTTTAAAATATGGCATATGCAGGATAATTATAAAATAAAAAGGTAGTACGTGCCACAATCTGATGTTCAATCGTATTTTGAAACCTACTGGACGCCTGTCTTGAAATCATGGTTCGAACCCCTGCAACAGAACATTTGACGACATGAATCGGGCGCGGTACATCAATCTCATTGTGAGGATTGGCTTTCTGCACCTGTATATCTTTAACTTGCCTCTGTTTTATATAATTATAAATCGGAAAGAAGTGGCGTTGCGCAGCCTTCCTTCTTCTCCATATTGTTGATCAACTTTGCAACCTAAACACTACGTATATTAATCTACTTGTGTAATCCCTGGAGGGCGATATGTTCAGATTATAAAGTACCATCTACACGTATATTGAATATTGTTTAGGTAGGTAGATTGTTATGTAACACCCGGGAATCTATCTTTCTTACTAGGACCTGACCTGTGTACAGTACAAAACATAGACAGTTAGAAGCAAGCGTGAGCTTGTTCCAAGTTCGTTTCCTCGCTCCGTATTTATGTAAACAGTTTACCCAGTTCCGGAAACAGCGGCATTAATGATGTCTAGAGTTTCTGATAAATTTCACCAATATTTGGCTGAACATTGTATGTAGTTTTACAATTTCAGTTATTACAGCAATTTTGTTATTTTATAAGTAATATTATCCAATTTTGTAACTTCATCTTCTACAGAAAAAATGCCATTTTTTTTGTTTTTATTAACGAAAACAATTAGTATGTTTATACAAGAAGAGTAGCACAACAGACAAGTAGCCTTTAAAAAGGAGCTGCAAGTCGAATTTGTGAAATGATTACAGAGCAGAGAAAAAGCGCTTTTTAAATTTCGATTTTAAGGTTGATCCCCGCACTCCTAATCGTCTGATTTCACTGATTTTCAATAACTATTTTTATTGTTTTATTTCAACGGCATATGCTGGGGAAAAACAGCTAGAGCGTTAACAAGATACGCCCAGTAAGTAGGAAGGGTGGAGATTTTAAGAACTTTTCATGGGTACAAGTGCATCCCTCGGTTTCGCATAGTGTTCATCTAAAACAACGTGACGATCTCTACCCAACTGGAGTGAGAGGATTTGGGGACTAAATCTGACAGTTTGTGAATGTGAACACGCTCGTTCAGTTTGATAGTCTTCACAACTCATTTTATCTAAATGTGAATCGTTTATTGCAGGAAAGAACAGCATTTGATTGACCGTTTTCTCCTACAGAATTGTACAAAGACCTCGTTTCTTATTTATGATTACGTGTATACCTTTAATGTCGCGGATTAGATATGAAATTGTAATATTTTTCATTGAAATAAAAGATAATTATGTAGAACACATTAATTAAGGTTTTTTTTTTCTCGTTCCTGATTTTATTGGTGGTTTCTGAATGACACTCACACATTGTTAAACATTAATATTATTACTTTAATTTTTCTTCTAAATTTTTACTTTGCGTTTAGCTGACAAAGCTTTATAAATAGATTAAGGAGCTGGCGAGCATTGCTTAGTGTTATAACTGCTGTGAATGACATCTCTAAGCGCTTTACAACAGTTTTTCCACATGATATTCATGTAGGGGAAAGAGAGAAGAGTTTTGCGAAATTACTGTGTAAAATTAACAGTCATCACTGCACAAGTACCACCTCAATTTTGGTATTTTACTACATATTAAATAACCTCAAATATAATAACGATTTTTTAGTGTTATTCAGTAGAACACTTTTCAGTAATGAAAAAGCATGAACTTGGAACTTCTAGGGCTATTCGATCTGTATTACCACGACCCGAAAACTATCGCCGCTGGTTTTAATTTGCAAGAGCGGGTAGTGCCAACAACCAACCCGGTGACTTATCAAAGGTAAATATATCGGAATGCCTACATTCGGCAGTAATTATTTTTAGGATTTTGGTAGAAGACATGCCTGAGACCTGTTTAATTTATTGACGGTTTCTCCATCTGTATATGTATGCAGGGAGAATACAGTCAATTTCGTAACATGTGCACTTGGCCGTCCCTACTGTACATACAAACAAAGAACAACGCGAATTGATGTACTTTTCGTTCGAAGTGCTGCCACTTATCGATCACCCTTCGTTTGTTCTTTGACCTATTAACTTCATATACCGGCGCAGTGAAAAGATCGGTACGAACAAGAACTTCAAAATTGCATGCTTGGGAGGGGGACAGACAAACGTTTATACAAAATCCATATATTTTAATGGCTAACCGGAGAAAATAAGTATGTACTTTCAATTATAGTCGTGATGATTTAGAAAAAGAATTATAGTCCGGCAAAATTTCGTTTCCAGCACTTCAGATTGATGATTGAGGATAAGAGAATGCTAACAAAACATTAGACACATACAGATTTCATTTTTTTTTAGTCATCTGTTAATAAATACATTTTTATTTAATAACGTAGCGCAAGTACGTGCTATATCACAAAAATTCATTTCCTGAGATTCCCCATCTCGGAAACGGAACTGTCCAACATTTGTGAACGTCAAGAGCGTGCGGCACACATTTCACGTGATGTTGAGCAGCCAGTCTTCTTTTATCATGTCGGCACCCTTCTCTGCGATCATGAACACGGGTGCATTGGTGTGTGCTGCTGGTATGACGGGTATGATGCTGGCATCTATCACCCGCAGGTTCTTAATGCCCTTGACGCGAAGTCTGGCGTCCACAACGCTTTCCGGGTCGGAATCCGGGCCCATCTTGCAGGTGCCAGAATGATGGTAGATGGTGAAGGAAAGATGGCGGGCTAGACATTCCCAGTAACTGTCTGTGCCGAAGCCGAAGTGGGCACATGACGGTAATGGAACGTCGTGAGGTCTACTGCCGAACCTCTGCATGGCTCTCGTTCTGCTGAGTTCCATCGTTTTCTTGGCTCCAGCCACGAGAACGGCAATGTCGCTCGGGTGATCGAAGTAGTTGGAGTATATGAGGGGCTTCTTCATAGGGTCCTTGCTCGCCAGCATAATGCGCCCTCTACTTTTCGGTCGCAGCAGCATAGGAAGTACCATCCAGGAATCAGCAGTGCGGATACCACTATACACTTTTTTGTACAATTCGTCCTCTATCCCAAACGTATCCTTTAGTGTAGGGTGTGACACGATAGAACCACCAATGAACAGAAGCTCCAGGTTGGGATGGCCTTCTAATGATCCAGGATGGTCAAGATCGTAGAACGCGACGGCCTCGCAGCCGCCTGGCACCGACCAGGGACCTTTGTGCTGCGCCAGGTAACTTCCCATGATGGACGGGTTGTCCAGCACGCGATCTGGCCGCAGGGAGACGCTCTCGTTGACGAGGAAGATGAGGCCACCCATTGAAACGTGATCCTGAAGGTTGTATCCGACCGGCAGATCCATCACTACGGGGATACCAAGCTCCTGAAGGTGCTCTTTCGGACCAATGCCAGAGAGCATGAGCAGTTGTGGGGAGTTGATCGCTCCAGCAGACAAGATCACTTCTTTTCTGGCCAACACGACTGTTTGCTTCGCTTGTGTTCCCGATCCTCGCTTCAGCTCCACGCCGTAGGCCACGCGAGTCTCGGGGTCCACGAGGATCCTGTCAACATTGTAGATGTAAGAATAACACCTGCCAACATTTCTGACGTAACATTAAGGTAGTAGAGAGCAGCTCACCTGGTGACGGTACTCAGTTTCGTCACATGGAGGTTCTTCCTGTTACGAACGGGGTGGAGGAACGCCCTCGAAGCGCTCCATCTGGTGCCGTTCTTCATGGTAGTCTGTAGGTAGTTGAATCCGATCATGGTGTCCGTATTGTAGTCAACGATCCTCTCGCCGGTCTCCTGGCCAGCCTGAAGAAATGCGCGGGAGAGAGGTGTCCTGTAAGGTATGTAGCTTACAGTTAGGTAGCCACCCTGAGCGTGATGATTGGTATCTTGTAGCAGATCCTCGTCGGACATGTCCTCGGACTTCATGAAGTAGTGCAGTGCGTCACGGTAACTCCACCCCTCGTTACCCAGCTCAGCCCAATGGTCGTAGTCCCTGCATGCATACAATACGGGACATGTTATTTTGAACATTTTGGCAAGTAGTCTTTCTTCTATGGCGGAAAGGTGGTACATATGTCATCTGAGGTATTGGCTATCGGCTATCCTGTTGATTTCCACCGAAAGTCTTACTTCCAACCCTATTAAAGGCGAATCATTAGGTGTCGGAAGTTAATTTACTAAAAGTATGACATTGTGATAATGAAACTAAACTACATACAACATTCCACAGTGCCAATCCTTTTTCAGTCTCTATGTTGCTGTTTTACCAACCGTTTCTCTAAAATTCTACCAAGTTGCTCTACTATTGAAATACAGACAAATTATCTATATGCGGTCCACTGTCGCGTGTAAAGAGAGAGGGGGGGATGGATTAAGCGTACATTTGGGAATTAGTTTTTAAAATAATTAGTTATACCAAATTATATTTATTGTGTAAATAATAATTAGAATATTTCATACTACTACAGTACAACCAAAAATCAGTGCACGTCTGCAATGTAA
This sequence comes from Metallyticus violacea, assembly GCA_030762175.1. NCBI lineage: Eukaryota > Metazoa > Arthropoda > Insecta > Mantodea > Metallyticidae > Metallyticus > Metallyticus violacea. The sequence continues at coordinate 1,717,987 of CM060833.1, read as the reverse complement.
AACATCGCCTGCGTATTGAGCTTCAAAATACTACAGATATAATGAACTGAGCTTACATAGTAACGACTTGCTCTTGCGCCCGACAGACTAACCATATTATTGGTGATCAGTTATCTTTGGCATAAACAGCATAAAAAGTAACTAATTTTGAGTATGCTCAGCCGTGCAGCCTTCTTGGACGCTTTGCTCAGGTGTCTAAAGAAGAAGTGTTATGATCACTAAAACACTGGTACGGTTCCTTTCAAAAAATGATTACAGGTATTGAAGAATCCAATTTGATAATGTGGGCGCAGGTGATTGGAAATGAGCAGCAGACTTTACTACTGATACAATGAAAATTTGTAAAAGTGCATTGTCCTAAACTAATGTACATATACGTTATATGTAAAATACTGCAATAAACATTTGATGATTACAATATACATTTGCATGTTATGAAAATCCACTGGAGGAATTTCGCAATTAATTAAAATAAATCCACAATCTTAAATTTAGTACTATTCTGCGGGTATTTTTTTTTCGTTAAATTATTTTTCTAAGTACAATATTTATTAGGTTGTGTCGTAAGAAATTTCTGTTTTTAATGATTTTCTTTTGTTTGGCAATGTTACCTACAGAATACAATGGTTATAGTGTTCAGTTGTTGATAGACAATCATAAAATGGAAGTAAAAAGTTTTGAGTTAGAGTTTTTCTAGGGCAATATTGGAAACAAGATTGTAAAGCTGCTGCCATGGCTGGAAGAATATGTAAAGTGGAGGTGGTGAGCGTGTGGCACAACGATAGTTCCAGAAGAAAACCACGTTCTGGAAGACCACAGAGTTTTGAGTACTCGTTGTAACATCGTCCTATTGGGACACTTCAAAATCATACAAAAGCTGTAGACACCTGATCACAGCGATAGATTCATCATGAGAAGTGTCACCTCAAAACAAATCGGTTCGGCCTCAAAGTAAAGTTCACTGGGAGTTTGTTTCAAACGGGCGTAAAGTCTCTGCAAATCTCTATTCTCAATCGGAAAGAGTTCATGAAGTTCTGAGACAGCGATACCTGCCAACAGTTCTCTTACAGGAGGAAAATGTAGACCCACATACTGCTCAGCAAGCATTGAACAAATCAAACTACTACTACACCCAGCCTGTAGCCCGGATCTTGCGCCTCCAGATTATCATCTGTTTCGATCCATGGCCCATTTCCTGCATGGAAGAAATTTCGAAAACATTCAAGCCGCGAAAGTTGGTATCACCGAAAATCCAGAAATTGGTACCTCGCTCAAGATTATATAATCTAATGACCTTTTACTTGTAAGATTGTTCAACATTATCTATATATGCAGAATGCTTTTCTCTTTCTGTTCATCGTAACTTTGTAGTACAATATTACTCCACCCGCAACATCATTTTCAATATTTGTTGTGCTTGTGTATGTAAACATACGTCCCAAACGCTTTTCATGCCATAAGCGGCACTACTTCACGAGCTAAGAGACTGGTCAGCCCACTATGTTTACTTCTTAAGACAGCTTCTCCTGATACTGGTCACAGTTTCCCTTAGCTCTACCTCTAATCTTGGTTAAAACGAACTTTGCGCATTGTTCTATTCATTTTTTTATTTATGTTTGTTATTTATTTATTATATTTAAATATTTCTCATTACAACGTTCTAAATAGACGAGAAATGAAAAATTTAAAAACGTGAATGCGCAAATGAATCCACAGGCACAGAAATAACTCCATATTTTGCACTTCTTACACGTTTCAAGAACTCAACCGATTGGAAATTTGCGTGACAATTCAGTATTTTATTCTTTTCTGCTTCTCTTGTTCTTATACTTTTGACTACAACGGATAATTCATAAGTTTTGCCAACTATGTTTTTCCCCCACGAACAAGATACAATACAAAAAATCAAGATACATGATTGAAAGTATATGGAGTGTATTTTCGAATGAAGCCACAATATGGTGTACAGCAGAGTACGCCCCAAAATTCAAATTGGTGAGTGACAGTAGTCACGAAGAATGCGCATGTGAAAAGAGCATTTCTCGCAACAGGAATGCACGAGAATGTCACACAGAGCTGTCCTACCGAACAGTGTCGACTGCCGCGCATAGGGTGTCCTGTGTCCGCTTACGCGCTGATAGGCACTGGTCACTTGTGGAATTAGGTGAAGAAAAAAAAACTGCACCGCATTTTACAGGAGGACCTGAACATGCCGAAAGTGTGTGCAAGTGGTGCCACATCAATTGAGTGAACTGGCTAAGAAACGTGGCGACAGTTCCGGAAGAAATCCACTTTGCCACTATTCGATAAGGCAGGTCTCGCGCACTCAATGCTGTGTGGCATTCCTGCTGCTTATAAGCACGTAGACATCCATTTCTGACCACTGTCGCTCACCAACTGAACTTAAGGACGTGCTATGCTCACATATACCATTCAATCGTATAGTTTTGTGTTGTCCTTTGTTCGCGAGAAAATGAATACCTTGTGACTTTTTACTTATCCCTCGCTGTATCCAAATACTTAGAGCAGCATTGGGACCCCAAATATCGACTATTATTGAATGTTTTCATATACAATCAATCTAACTTTGTTACTATAACATTTATTTTGTGACATGGCTCATTAAGTTCCCTATGTAAAATTTGGTAAACAAGTGTCCATGCTGTACACGACCATTCAAGGCAGTACTTGGAATTTGAAGACATGACCAACAAATGGCTTATATAACACATTGCATCTGTGATGACGTCATACCTTGGATGGCCTCTAGTGTAGATCATGTAGTTGAGAACGCTACTCCCGCCGACCACCTTCCCTCGAGGGTAGTTACACTGTTTGTTCTTCAGACCCAAACAAGAGGAGTTTGATGGCACCGTTTTGTATTTCCAGTTTACATCCGTCAGCTGCAGGAGGTTGGCGACAATTGGGACATCCATGAGAAAGTTCTGTAACAACCAAATAGACCAACAGCTTGCTCATTTCAATGGGAGACGCGTCACATTTCATTTGATGTACACACTTACCTCTCTGCCCCCAGCCTCGATTAGGAGCACATTCCATTCGGGCACCTCGGAGAGTCTGTTGGCCAAAACGCACCCAGCTGTGCCCGCCCCCACGATGATGAAGTCATACTCCTTGAGTAGTCGCACTCGATCGGGTGGCTCTTCAGAGTACTGTACCATAGTGTCCCGGATAAAGTTGGGCAGATTCTCGGCACCTTGTTGAATAAGAGTAGCCAAGTTCCGTAAGAAGTTCTGGGCCACCAGCAGCTGTGAGCACACGCACAGCAATAACAGCACTCTGAATATCATCCTGTGAATGAAGACGACAGTTCATTACACTGATAAGCAGCTGCTATTGGCTGAAGCTAGACAGTTTGGTAACATTGAAAACTTTGTTAACCTCAAACATGTGACATAGCAAAGCTCGTGCTGTCTATCCCCGACCAGCTTCTTAGCTCGGTTGTTGTCAAGTTTCAGATGACAGGCGATCATATCGATAGAAGTGGCCAAATGCTACTATTTCATTTCCGTTTTCCAATCATCACCTTTTGCTATTGTTATATTCCTATAAACTAGGATTACAAAAATGATATATAATGAACTACACATATCTCTATAAACAAACTGTCTTTTCAACACAAATTCCCATCTACTGGCTGTTTTCTTTTCTTTTTCTTCTTTTTTTTTTCCTAAACTTTCCAGCTGCTTATCTCAAAAACAACACGTTTTCAAGAAAATTCACTTGATGGAGGAAAACAACGATATTAGTTACATTTTGTTTAATGAAGGGTTTTGCGGTCATTTCAAGTTCGACTTTTTTTTTTAATGGGAACAGTAATTTTTCCAATCGCAATCTGGTTTTAGCAAAAAGGCAAAAGAAACATTTTATATTTAAGAAGGTTGGAAAACGTATTGCACACTGATACTCCGAAAGATATCCTTTAACAAAACGCAGTTTAAGCACAGAAGTTAAGTTTCTTTGGTTACCGCCGTTTTTACTACTGAGACACCTCAGGCAGTCGGTTACCCTTTTCAAGTAAATATTTAATAGATTACCAACTATGTTACTTAGCTAGGGGATATTCACTCACATACATTATGATAGCATTGCTATGTGACAGGTAAATCAACAATGAACAAATGAAGCCAAGATTATCACATGATGTTCTGTAAACAGATGTGATTGACTTTACGTTATGCTAGCGTTGCTACAACAAAATGGAGCCAAGATTATCGTTTGAACAACGGAAAGCAAATTTGAAGTAGCATTGCAAAACCGAGAATGTGTTTGAAGTTCAAAGGCAATGGAAACGCGTGTACAGAAACGAGCCGCCAACGCGAGTAACAATTGCACGATTCGAGACAAATTTGAGACTCATGATACCGTATGCGATGTTAACAAGGACAGATCTGTCAGATCACCACATTACCACCGAGATGTGTGTACGTTGCTTGATGACAATCTCCCAAGGCACTGGATGGGACTAAGAGGTTTTATTGAGTTTCCACCACGTTCTCCGAATCTAACTCCGTTGGACTTCTACCTATGCAGAACTCTTAAGGATGTTGTTTACTGTAGATAACCAGTTACACTGGCAGAACTTCGGGAAGAAATTGAAACGGCATGTGCTGCAATCGCTGAGGACTTTCGCAAACGTTGCTCAACCAGTAGTTCAACGTACTCAGAAGTGTATCGACGTCGATGGTGGGTATTTTGAGCTACTTTTGTAACTGTAAAAGTCTACGATGATTAGTGCTCATCATTTTCTGTTGTGTGAAATCAATTTTGTTATATTAACACAGTTTTTTTCTTTACTTGAGTGTGTTTTTGGCACTCTCAGCATTTCTTTTCAATGGCGGCACTAAATTTAGCGTTTTTAACACAGCCTGGCACAATTGAACTCCGACAAAGATATCCAAAGTTTACAGGAATATTCCTAAATGCGTGTTTCAGTATAGTTGTATAGTTATGGAATAAATTTAAAGGATAGAATAGCTGGCTACCAGCTATAATTCCTACTGGCTCCCAGTAATATTGTTAAATTGTTAATTTGGTAGTTTTGTAGATTTTGGAAGATTAATTTGGGAAGTAGTTAAGTAAATTTATATTTTGGTTCAATTAATTATTTTTTTTTTGTTTATTGTTTTATTATATTATTTTAATGTGGTTATTAGGAAAATCTGTAAAATAATGTATTAAAATATTATTGAATTGTATAGTTATAATAACAATAAATGGAAAATTTGATATACACGCCCTGGTTTAGGAAACCAGGTACCAGGGTAGCGTATACAGATTTTATATTATATTATGTTTCAGAATGAGACGAGCTTTTGAAAATATTACATTTATGTGTGGAACGAAATGGATAACCTTTGGAGCGTTGGTTTGATGATCAGCTCTTATTTTTAAAGGCAATTTCTATTTTGACTCACACAAAGCTGCGTAAAACCAGATTGTGAATAAAAAAAATGGGGTTTCCATTTTAAAATAAATTGAGTTGCACTGCAAATAACTTTGAAAATCTTCACACAAAAAAATGTAACTAATACAATTGCTTTTCCTCCTAAAATGAAGAAACATTTGTCCCAAATTGTTTTCTTGAAAACACGTTACTTTCGAGACAAGCTGTTGCATTGGTTTTGAAAAATCACTGACGCAGAATGTTGTGCACGGCTCTTTTTTGAGTTTGACCCAAAGTAGTCAACTTTTATATTTAACATACGCAGACAGCTCATCATGTCTCAACATTACCGACAGAGGCAAGCAAAGTACAAGTTTTCTCGTGATTACCGTCCCTGCTCTGCCATTTGTTGTGACCTGAACATACACGTGCTGTAGCAGAGTGTGTGGTGGTGCCGTTGATAAGAGCGGCATGAAGCATTTTTTTAATAAACCTTTGTAAAATATGGCAAATTCATTACGTAATGTTGTTTCCCATACAAGCACGGTTTGACATTAACATATTATAAAACTTCCTTCAGTATTTGTCCTATTCTAAGTGCAATATGCTGCACGGAGTACAAAAGACACAAATTCAAGAAGCCTGGGATGTTGTAGCCTCTCACCCACACTACTGTAGAAATCTGATATCATCTGTACCTCGAACATTGAGGGCAGTTATACATGCTGAGTGTTTGTACACCCCGATATTAATTTGTGTTTATTTCTGTGTTCATGTATTTATTTAGTGTTCTATTTGCAGATGCTAATGATTGTGACCATTAATTACGTTTACAGGCAAAGCGCCCACTGCAGTATGCCAGTCGCTGCATGCGCGCCGTGAATACTGCGCTTACAGGCGTGCTCGAAGTTCTCCGGTAGAGTCTGTTTTTTATATTGTCAAAGGGTGGGTGCACCTTGTCTTTTATGCTAGATCTAGTGGAGATTGGGAAGTATAATAGGAAGTTGAAATGTAGTGTTTTCTCATTGGAGGAGCGATAACACGATAGTGTCCGTGACAGATATTCGGCTTAGGAAAGTGAATGTTTTGTTTGCTGAGGGACAAGGTCGCTGGTTCCTGGCAATGATAACATGCAATGAGCTGCTCCTATCACCGAAACGTGACCTTTATAACATAACATCAAAGTTGCCATCTGTTCCGCTATCTGGACACACGCAAGAAGTGCTATGCAAATGAATTACAGGTCATTGTGTTTGCTTCATTTCAGCACAGTTCCACGTCATGCTAATTACAGTGAGAACCCAAGACTAGTATTTATGTGCTTATTTCAGCACATTAGTTAGCACAAGTGCATACCTAATACAGGAGACAAAAAAGTGCGTTTCATACGCGAAAGAGCAAAAGCTCATTCATGCTCGGGGCTGTTCAGTTCTTTAGAATATACATTGAAATTGTGTACACACTTTGACCCCTTCCCCCCAAAATGTCATCCTTTGAACGCATAATTCAAGACTGTGTAGTCCCTGGATTAATTGTTATATGCATGCGCTACAGATGCTGACTATGTGTGTGTTCTGTTAGCTCTGTGGCAGAGTGTGCAGTGATGCGGTGGATAAGAGCGGAGGTTCGCCTCCCAGCATGAAGCACTTTTTTTTAATAATTCTTGTAACATTTTATGACAAATTAGTTTTCCATACACGGCAAACTTCAACGTTAACACTCCTTCAGTATTTGTCCTATCTAAATACAATATACCGCACATGCACGAAGGACAAAAGATATTCAAGAAGCTGGGATGTTGTAGCCTCTCGTCAACACTACTGTAGAAATCTGATATCATCTGTACCTAGAACATTGAGTGTAGTTATACATGCCGAGTGTTTGTACACCCCGATATTAACTTGTGTATGTTTTCACTTTAGAAGATAAATGTATTTATTTGTAAAGAATGCATTAGTTTGTGTGTGCATAGGTAATGCCGTAAAACTGAAATGATATGTTAACATATAAACTTATAAAACCAGTAATAAGACAAAAAGAAGAAGAACAATGTTTTCTAACCCTCCCGGCCACTGCTACTCTACTCTGATGTCCTTTTTCCAGATGATTATGATTGTGATGATTAAATTTACATGCGCGTTTACGAGTCTCCGATGGACACACGAAACTCTCTCTTACGAAAGGGTGTATCTGTTTAGCTGCACAAGTTGAAACTTACAGACAGTTGATACACAGTCAACAAATGAGCTTGCTTAAACAATAAGCTGAAACTTGGAATAAACATACAACTTGTAGTAGAGAGAAAACAATGTACACATCAAACAGTGTGCACGTTTAATTAACTATTCTCACCTAGCTCTGTGAGCGCGGGTTCGCTAATGTTTCAACCTGCAGTTTAAGAATAATGAAATATACAACAATTACTGCAATCTGGTAGCGCTCTATTTGTGAGTAATCAACAAAGTGCCCCATAATAATAAAAAAAACGGATATCACGGTGCAGCGCCTTCACAGATGCAACAACTTTCTAATCACATCTGAAAATTGCACGAAATTCTCTCCTACGTAACAAACATAAATATTGTTGATTCTCACTCTTGGCATACTTCACAACATCGCGGGTGACCGAAGTCATTAAGCAGAGATATGAATTTTTATTCCCAGGCTTCTTGAATTTGTGCCCTAAACCATCTTTTGACCTTCGTGCATGTGAAGCATGTTGCATTTGGATAGAGGAAATACTGAAAGAAAATTATAAAATATATTAACGTTAAAGCTTGATGTGTATGGGTAACAAAGTTCCGATTGTTATAATATATTACAAATAATTGCCTGCCGAGAGGCGAACCTGCGCTCTTAACCACGGCATCACTGCACACTCTGCCACAGAACACACATGACACATGGGTACCTGGTGAACCGCGCGCTGTAACGAGCAGGACTTAGAAGAATTTTGCGTTAGTGTTTTTTTACTTATTGTAATTTTAACCGTATAAAGGTGAAGGTACGCCAGAAAGACGTTGCTAATTTTACAAGAGAGAAAAATTACTATATAAATATTTATTTTTTTAAACTTTGGGATGAGTGAATGAAAATGTTGGTCTTTGTGAGGAATAGAATAGAATAGAACATAGCTTTTAAACGTTTTCGTTCATAGTTTGTAGTCAAGAAAGCGAGAACGTGGTATATTTGAAGAACACACTGCATTTATGGTGGGGGAGGTACATAATCAGAGTTAGATGAAAACATTAAGCAGCAGACTTTTAAGGGTAAATTCAGTTATTTTTGGTACCTAAAATAAGTTCTAAAAAATAAAAAATATGCACTGTAAAACTATAAAATGACCATTAAATATGTTTTAAGTTTTACAGCGGGCTAATTATCGACAAGTCGTTAAATTTCGCATGTATAATCACTACTATTTTATTAATGCAGATTTTTTAAATGAAAAAACTTACAGATTTTAACTAATACAGAATCTGAAAAAAAGAACACATTTTGTATGTGAGAAAGGCAGAACATGTAGTTGCATTATCCCAAGTAAACTACAAAACCAGTTTTATAACTCGATTACACATGCCGTTTCTACGATAATGTGAAGCGAATTCACTTTCAGCCTGCATTGCAGCACCAAACTAAGCAAGGGGTCGCGCTACTGAAACGTGTCAGATGCAAATAAAGCGCTTTCTTGACAGCACTAAAATTCCTCGTCTGAGCAAGCAATTTCATGAAGGTCACTGAAATCACAAAGAAGTTGCAAGGACGTCCTCCCCTCCCCTCTTCTACCCCTAAGATCTGAATAATGCTGTCTGTTGCTACTTCTTCAGCCTTGAGAGCCTCGTGCATTAGTTTCTTGACATCTGTCACGTTTTACTCTATTGACAGTAATGGAGCAACTTTCATGTAATTTGTACCGTGAAGTTTGTCCTGCTACTGTTTCAGCCTTCCTGTGGGGACTTAATGATAACTTGCATTATTGATCCCTCTCGTACTAAATTAAAAATCTGTTTCACAAACTTTCTGCATTCATTTGTCTAAGTTTGTATTTTGTGGACAGGAATGAAACTTCTTTGCCAGGAACTTTGAGGTTAACATTCCTGTTAGATGTCTGGTCCAGAGTGATTTTGGTTCACCCAGGTCTCAATATAAAATATGAACCCCTTCTCATTCATTATTCTCAAATTTTGATTTTGGTGGCTTCCTTTATTACAGAAATTTCCTTATCTATAACGAAATTCCATATTTTTTTAATTACCTGGAACCTTTACAATCTATTTTACCCCTCATCGAATGAACAAGTTTTTACATTTAAAAATAGTACAGCGAAGAACGTCTTTTTGACAGTTGTCCAGATTGCAGTGTTTTCTTAAGCGGGGGCCGCATGGTTGTTTTGCTATACGCGGCCCTGAATGTACTTCTTCTGAGGCTAATACTTTTAAAATGAGAATTCAACACTTTCCCTTTCGTGGTAGGTTTTGCTTAACTTGGAACACTGCACCCTTGATAAAGACTTATGACAGCTCGATAGCAAGACAATTGGTCATATTTCTCTTAATACTGTTATTAAGGAGCAAGCAGGCAGAACTTTTTGAACACATTGCAACATGAACTACAGTACGCGCTTACCAGTGTTCTTTTATACTACACAATAATATGCCTCTCTACTGTACAGTTCTCCGCATTCTGTATATTTCATTAACTCGGTTGTTCACTTTAACACAGCAATGGTGTTGGTTTGAAGTGCCTTGCCTTGCCCGAGTTCTCGTTCTCAGTCAGAGGAATTCAATAAATAAAGAATTTGGGTTTGTTACGTAAATATGTACAAAGCTAAGGATACGAACTTTCTTCATCGCATCTATTAAGGGGATACGCCAAGAGCAAACCAAGGAATATAAACGGTAAGGTAAGTGACAATTATCTGGAAACTGTCACGATGTGCTCCAAGATTTCTATGCATGGGAATGAACCTTCTAAATGTAAGATTTGGATTTTCCCACATATAACACAAATATCTACCTACAAATTTGATAATGAATGTAATATTGGCAACTATATTAAAAATCCTAAGTACGGCTTCCTTTGGAAGGAAAGTAAAGCCGTGGGTCCGTAAAAGAACCTCAAGCCTGAAAGAAGAGGCCTCGGAGCAAAATTTATGGGCTGTTTCACGTCCTGAATTGAATGGGACGCTGATGACCTGAGATATTAAAGAGCGTCCGTAAATAAACCAAATCAAAACATTTATTATATTGAAATATGTTGCAGTATGAAGACAGCATCAGAAACTAAAATTCACAATAGACAAATTTGAATATTCAATGCGTCTGAATCGAAGCACGTTAGCCAGAATTTAACAAGTCTTTCTTGCTGAGGTATCGTAAAGCAGCACTCCTTTGCACTATCTTCAGTATTGATGATTTTTCAGTAATTTAATTAGGTTAACGAATGTTTTTGTGATGAAAATTAAATTACCTAAGTAAGAAGGGGATACGGTAAGATAATGTCAATGCGAGAACGAAGTTCTTATTATAATAATTAAAGTGATTTAGCTTTAGGTTTGATCTTCATGAAAACATACACTAATTTTATTCCAAGTAGCAGCGCGTGGAGATCTAAATTACATAAAATACTACTGAACACTATTATAACAATTACACGATTTACTACTATTTTGAATCTGTCATATTTCGTGTAGTGATGAAAACTTATTTTGGGAGGCAGATTGTGAATAAGGTATCAATGTTCAATTGGTAGTTTTCTGGTCATATTAAGCTGTTTTAACCGCAACAAAACTGCGGAACATGCCAAAAGATTGAGCACTACTTATTGGTGTTTAAGACCGTCATTCTTTTTTAACTATTCGAAGAGTTAAGTAGAGTTTTCTGTAGCGTTGAGCAAATTAATATAATGTGAAGAACCCGATATTGCATAATTTGGGTTTTCGCAAGCGTGACTGATTTGGAAAGTTGCGGTAGACTGCTGACAATAGCAACACGAGAAAGTGTGGAAAATGCGCAAAAATAGACGACACTTAGATCGTTCTCATTGTTTTGCTGGAAGATATCGATACAGTAAATACCGCAACATTTCGGTGTCTTTAAGCGAGTCATATGTATGATGTGTTGCCTATACTTCAGGTGCAAGCCCGGTTTGAGCTGAATAACAAAAAACGTGTAATAACGCAAATTAAAAATATGTGTATATCCTTAATACCGAAGTTATATAAAACGAACGCGTTCAATGCTGGCATGGAAAATATGTTTTCATTTCCGTCACGGCTATAAATAGCGAATGTTTTGTTTCTGCAGAGACATATAACGGAATAAAGGTAAATGCATGGAAACGGCCACCAATATACCTTGCCTTAGCTGTAAAGTTTGGTAACGTTTTCCTCAAATAAAATAAAATCATTACTTGATTCATCGTCTCGAAAGCATTAGCATTCGCTGTTCAACTGTTTTCAAACATGCAGTGTTAACTATTTCTTCTTCATAAGTGACTTTATTTACAGATAATAGTAATAAGCTATACGCTAAAGAAAGTAGTTTATCAACATACGCTCTTATTTATCTTCACGTGTATATCGTAATATCCAAAGATTGTGCTACACCCCTTACTTTCACAATTGTCTTTTGTATTATCTCCATATTGCTCAGAGATGGTAATTTTCCCTCCCTATCTTCTCTTTCACTTTGTAATAAAACGGATTTCATACATTATTTTGTATCTTTAGTCATAAATGATAATCGGCATTATTAATATCAATAATGCTCCGTTTGCTAGGGAAAAGTATTTTATTTGAGTGTGAAAGTTGGTGAGCTGTTTGTCCCTTATCTTAAAATCTACTACCCAATAATGGTTTGAACCGCTAACACTGGTATGAGTTTGTCAGTCCATGATTCGAACGACTGGCAGGCACTTGCCATAGTGACGGGAGGCCAACCCAAATAAATAGAAGAAATGTTTTCCGAAGGCATCCACACAAAAAAAAAAACATAAATATATTAATATTGCATTTTCTATAAACTAAATAACCATTATGTGTTGAGGCAGTAGAACTGGCATGTGAAGCACACACAAACGAAACTGAAGTTAGGACGTGAACTGCATCGAGATAAAGGTCCGGACTTACCTGGGCACAGCCGAGCGACCCACCGCTCTGTTCACCTCTACTGAATCTGCGCCTAAGAAAACTGTTCACTTTATACAACCACCAAGTTCCCGGCCTTGGATGAAAGGCCATTGAAGCACGTCAGCCAATGGCAGAGCGCTGTGTGTGAATGAGTTCAAAACATTTAAACGAACCCCTCAACGTAAAACGGCATAAAGGGGAAGGAAAAAGTTATTAATTGGATGTGGTGTGCACCTCCATTGTTACTTGGCTTCTCTGGTACATCTTTACAACTTGTGCTGCATTTTTAGCGAATTCCGAAGGAATGTAGTAAAAAGTTTCATCAGCTATCTTACTGACTGTACAATAAAATAAATACGTCTGATAACACCATAGCGGCCGCAACGAAACGCAGCATAGTCATTGAAATAAAATAACAAAGTACTTTCTGAAAATCAGACTGTTATGAGTTGGGGTTTACGTAAAAACAAAGACAATATATATTTGGGCAGTGGAAGTATACCTGAAATTCAAATTTTTGTAATTAAAGGTGTGGCATACGGATAGTTAGCATTAACAATTGGGTATTCCTCCAGGCGATAAATTCGTTGGTGTCATGTGAAAGAACATGGGCGGATAATGGACTTACCCTTACAAACAGCGGCTTCTGGAGTGTAAAGTGTACTATAAACATCACAGGGTTTCGGAACACAGAAAGACAAGCTACCGTACGTCCAAAATTAATTATGTAGTTTAAATGTTAATCACATTCCGTTTTAATTATTATACAGCTAACATGTAGCACGCACTTTCAATTTTTTAACTGTCGTTACTTGATTTTTACTACATTCTCTGCTCAGCCATCTGATATTTACACTTTTCCATTTCTTATGTCTGAATTATCTTCAGTTGTTGATTTATGGACACAGCGGCGCCTCTTATTTCAGGCTTCAGGTTCATTTTCGAGCCGTAAATCTACGACAGGGAATTGACGGCTTTACTTGTAGCAGGCATACTGCACATTTCTTTATGCTCTATGACCACTCCATTTAAATGTCTGTTGGTTTTGTTGCCACATACGGTTTACGAATTACAGCAAATTTCCCCTTTTCTGAATTACATGTTGCCTAAAAGTAGTTTTATTTTAAAATACGCCTGCATACCTTAGCTTTGGAGCCAGTTGAGTACTGGCACAGGCTGGTTGGAGTTTCTTTGATCGTTACATAACAATGAAGTATCGCGGTTTTTATGACAAAACAAAATCTTGTTCCGTACGTTTAGAAATCATTATTGTAATTGTAATGTTTCAGCCTTCATTCTAGTGAGATTCCTCTCTTGGTACCTTTTTTTTCAATTGAGGGAATCACTGCTAGCCCCAACATTTAATACAAATAAACTCGCACCAAAATGCTGTTATACTTACCACTGTGGCATTTAATTTTCTGTAAAATGCCGCAATTAACTAACTAACTAAATGAGGAAAATAATTATGTACATGTCAAGTTCTGTATAAAATGATCAATTACTGAATAACGGAGACCTGTAGTGAGTAACCACGGCGTTTTACAGAAAACAAATAGCGGTTATGTGTACTCAATTCTTTGTAACAGCGATGTACTGTGAAATGACAAATTGGGAAGGGACTTTCTTTTGTGTGTAAGTGTGTGGAGCAAGCGCTTTAGGGTACGCCCCCAAATCTATCATTGATGAGGACTTAGAAAAAAGGACCTGAGCGCGTGTCTTCATCCTCCCATGTAACTCCATAGAAAAGTACAATTCCTTTTATAGATTGCTAGGATGCTTTTTCCAGTGGTTTTAACAATTTTTCAAACGATCTTCTTCTTTTTGTCTCTATAAATATTCTTTGCATCGCATCCATAATTTTGGAGAATCCAAATGCATAAAATAATGCAGATTAATTTTTATCGATTCCGTTAACCAGATGTTTAATAAGTCCCAAAAAGCGTGTCGGATTAAATGTTTTTTCCCCTGAATTAATGGAGTATTATAATTTGTTTTTCTCTCTTTGTTGGTATTCTTGCGACCTAAATACTATAGGTGTAAGTCTGTAGGGATGAATGGAATGAATTAATGAGCTCGGAATTCTCTATACCTTAAAGCTATCTCAGGGTAAGGAAAAAACGTTAAGCAGATAATTGCCCTGATTGGAATTCGAACCTAGGAGGGGGTGAACACAATTTGCAAATCAAGCACTCCACATATTTTTCTAATGCATTTGCGGGCCGACAAAGCGTAGCTGCGTACTGACAGGATATTCGTCAAGGCCTATAATACATGTGCAGTTTTAAAACGGGTGTTTGTGTATACTTAGAGAGAAGTGAGGTATTGTCGCTAACTTCTAAGATGTACTTTCGAATGACGCCACCAGATTGTGAATATATGCAGAGCTGCATGTCTCAGCACGCTCCGAAGTACAGTTGGTGAGCGACAGTGGTCACGAAGAGCGAACAAAGTGCGTATAAGAAAATAACATTTCTCCGCGGTAGGAATGCACAAGAATGTAATACAGAGCAACGGGAAGCAATGGGTGCGCTTGCTGTGCTCTATCAAACAGAGGCGAGGTGGACAGAGACCTTCAAACGGGGCGGAATGTCGACTGCCGACCTGCCACGCACTGGGCATTCTGCATCCGCTTACTTGCTGATAGGTGCTGGACACTTATGCAAACAGTGCATTGCATTGCATTTTACAGGAAGCGGAATATGTGTGCCACACCAACTAAGTGGACTCGCTACGAAACATGTTTCATCAAAATGGTGAGAGTTCAAGAAGAAGGGAATTGCCTAACCGTGGACAAGGTACCATGAACCAGAACTCAAGCGACAGTCTAGTGAATGCTTCACACTCCTTCACCAACAAAAAGCTGGGTTAGGACTGTAAAGGTGCACGAGGGAGTTACTATGAATGTCTTTTTTGTGTCACAATTGCGCCGTGCCGTACGCACCAAACAGTCAAAACTTTTGAACACGATAATGCTATAGCTCACACAGCCGAGTCTTTTACAGCGGTGGGGATGGAAGTTCTTCCACACTTGCCATATTCATGCAATCTCAGATCCTGTTATTATGATCTCCTCTCTAAATTGAAGTGGTCATTGCGTGGGAAACGTTTTGCTAACAAGCGCCGCGCATATTTCGACGCTAGTGACTGACGTAGCCATCCCATGCAGCAGAAGATATTCAGCGCCTTCCCCATCGCTAGCAACGAACCGTCGATGTACCCAGAGACTACTTCGAAGGCTGCTAAACATCGTAGATTACCTGGAAGACCCGTCCTGTGGCAGATTTGCAGCCCTGTGTATGTAGTTGTATGTAATTTCTTCCCATGTCATAATAAACCAATGTTGTCTGTGTTTTGCTTCTTCTCTAAGAGGGCTATCTTTTGTTGTTGGCACCACTCGGCAGTAAATGCCATATACTTTCAATCGTATACCTTGATTTATTTCCTATAAAAATAATAGCTGTTATCACTTATGACTTTTCCCTCGTAAAAGGTTTCCTGTGGCATATATTGGAGTCTTTTTTTTTTTTCATCCAGTTAAGTTTAATTTACGTGCCGTAATTCTTTTTAAGAGTGGTCTTAAGCTAGTTTACTATTACAAGGGTTATTCAACAAACAATTGTTGACAACAACATACTTTTACTCACTCTCACGTTTGTTATATTTCTCAAAGTAGTCACCGTTGAATGCAATGCACCTTTTCAGTGTTTCTGTCAATCTTCAAACACGTGTTGGGAACCATTTTTCATCACCTCTGATGATGATGATGATGATGATGATGATGGAGGAGGAGGAGGAGAAGGAGGAGGAGGAGGAAAAGGAAGGAGAAGAAGAAGAAGAAGAATTTGGAATTTCAGAACACCAATAGCGGTATTGTGAGTGTTGACACGACCCTGCCACGCCTGAAAGAAACCACTCACAATAACGAACACCTGCTACGGGATCACATTGTCGTTACACGTGTATGGTTTGCAAGGTTTGAGTTTTAACAATTTTTGTTGTTGCATGTACAAAGACACTGAAAACCCAACTTGTGCAAATGCCGGTAGTGATTTTGTTGGTAAAAGTTAAAGTTTCGTCTTAATTCGTCATCTGTTAAAATTACGTCTTTGTTTTGTACTGAAAAATTAATATCAAATTTAATTACTGCGGCTATGCAAGGAAACACAAACGTCAGCAGCTAATATTTGCACACAATTGTGTAAAGTCTGCTTCCGGTTTAAGTACAGGCAGGTGCGAGGGTGGGGACATATTTTGGAAGCCCGATATAAACACATTTGTTTGAAACTACAGGCATGTAGTTTGTATTACATATTATGGTATACTCATTGTTTGCATTGTGTTCGTTTATCGTTGGGAAAAATGATCGTTGGTGGCGGTTGGTTGTCAGAAATTTCCAGAAGCAAGTCTTCTGTATTAACGTGATTGGTAGCAAGTCGAGTATGAACAAGTATGAAATAGTTGGGGGTACACTACCAAACGGTAGGACGTTTTCCCCAGCTGAGCTCTAGCATGTATTCCTTGATATACATTTCCGTTTGCTTTGATATATTTCCTTGCCAAATTATTTATAACGATGCATGTTAACAATGTTACTAACGTAATTTTGGTGAGAGTCGCCGGGTTGTTGAGGAACGTGGTCATAATGTAATTTGTCATATCTTATTGTTATATACCTTGGGTACAAGATCCCTGCAGGTAAGACATTTGGGTTGATTTAATAAATGACATTCTTTCCGTCTAGAGATCGATTTCAAGTAAAAACATTGAACGTTTTTTCATCAACTACATCGACTAGTTTCTACTACAGACACGAGAACTTGCTTTGGCATTGAGTGGAAAAATTTTGCTTCTTTCTGTGATCGCTGGAAGCAAAGATAATTGGGTGGGTCTGCGGGGTTTCCCCCTATTTCAGCAGAGCTGGGAAAGTTACCAAGGTTTCAGAGACTTCTTTCTTCAAATTATGTAGCGTCCAGTCCTGCGCATACCCTTGGGGGCAAGCACATGATGTTTCTTATTGAACCGGTTACAGAAGCAGCAAGAAGTGTAACTTGCACATGCAACATTCTTTAAATATATTCTTCAAAGTAAAGGACGTTACATTCTATTCTCTTACCAGTATATTTTGCTATCCCAATCTCCTGTGTCATTTACTTCAAACATAATTTAAACCTATGAATCCTATTGAAGTTTGTTTTTAGGATTTATAATGTCAACACCAAAATTGACAATTTGTAGTGTTTTTTGACGAGAATGAACTTTCAATACTTTCTAAACCAAATAAATAGTCAAGGGCTGAGTAGTCAATGAAAGATTGCCAGTTTATCTTTTTCGCTTGAGTTTTCTTGAATAAGATTTTGAGTACATGGGAAACTAGTAAAATCATTATAAGAAAAGATTGCAGTTCCAAAAAGAGTAATACTTTTTTCACATTACATCATTCAGTGTTGCAATTATATCAGCAAATAAAGTAATCCATCCACGATGCAAAAGATGACGAGATTACAATTTTTTTCGAAACATGTGTTGCTTTCTGATGTTCACTTGTTTAGGCAAGGGTATGATCAATTCTTTTTTCTGTAAAGATTTTGCCTGAATTGGGTGACGCAAGCACTGAAATCGCTCTATTTAGGGTAAATGAGTTTATGCGTGGCAGAACAGCATCGAAGACGCACCATGTACTGGAGCTCCAAAAATCATAGAGGCCAGCAATCGTCCATAATATTGTTTTGGTGCCAGACGAGCGAAAGTGCGCGAGTAAGCAGAGGTCACGAACATCTCAACTGCACCGAGTTAATCTTATTTTGCAAAATGAATTACACGTGAACAACTTTGCGTCTATTCCAGAGCAAAAGCCAACTGTTTGGAAATATTTAAAAAGAATGCAACCGAATTGTACAACATGTTGGGACTATTACTATACACCGGAAACGAAACAAGGCGAACCGGCTCCGAAAAAGGCTAAATGCGTTTAATTTGCTATTAAACTGATGACCGGTTTTCTGTGGAACTTTATAACATTTAAATTAAATTTCAAAGCCAATGAAAATTGATGAAACTTTCAATTGTTTTTGCACGCTTAGTACATTGTAATTGTTTTTATTTTATTGAAACATATGAACATGTTCTTCTTAAATACAGAATGTAATTCGAAACTTTCTGTTATTTTTCTCTGTTTTAGTGAATGTAAAGACGATATCAAGGGCTCAGTTCATAAACATGGTTACATTTAAAAATGTTTAAAAATACTCAAACAGTGTAGCTTTGTCTTTCAGTGATTATAATTTCATTTAATTAATATACACCATTAATTTTGTGCGATTTAATTTCAATAACAATAATTCTAAAAATGTGATTTCTCTTTTTTAATACTTACACATTGTAAGAATTCTAGTTTTGTACCCCTTACTTTCAGAGTAATTTTACTTTCAAGTGATTTTGAAGAGCAAAAACAGACAAACCTAATGTATTATAATTCATTAGTTAGCTTTAGAGTTTGTTATACTAATTAATGCCACAACTTAGTCCATTAAAATAAGGGCATCCTTTGTATTTTGTATTCATTTTTAAAATTATTCTAGCTGAGGAATTCGCTTGGTTTAAGCAGCTCCTGTGTGACGGACTTTCGCCCAGAGTAAATTTTCTTACCTGCGTCCACACTTATTTCTCATCTCTGTCGATGATGACAGTGCTATCGGAATCGAGTTTTGAGCAATGGCGTGCGAAGGAAATGCAGTATCGTTAATAACACTTCAAAATTCTGACTTTGCTCCTATGGTTGCTTATTGCATGTGTATGTTTCGCAGTTAATTTTACGATGTCATGCGGGATTTTATCGCATTCTCTTTTCACTCGTTATCTGCATTAATCGCACGCTCAGGCCACTATTTTATCAACGCTATAAACAAGTTTTATTACATCCAGGATAGAGGCGGCTTAAAGATTTTGCGAAATTCGCCTTTAATCCTGAGTCAGCTGTCTTGCTGAATATTTTGTTCAAGCACAATTATTCCGTCAAAATGGAGAAATACGCCCTGAAATTCAGCAATTGGAACACCTTTAATTGGCGTCCTTCAGAACCACGTGATATGTATGCACCTTATCATAATGTCTGATGTCCGGAAGAATTTTCGTTGTTCGCTTCCAAGCTTTCGTGGTAGAAAATGATGACGCCGAGTCCCCTACAGTGTTACATTCTTTACCAAGTACTTCATAACCGCTCCATGTTCGATATTTGCACTGCAACAAACAGCTATAATTATTGTATTATTTATTGCACAAACTTTTCAATGGTGCTGTTTCGGAACTGCTGCTGCAATCTGTGGGTCATTCCGACAACTTTTTCACTCAACCTCGTAAAACGTCTTGGCATCCTTCCTTCTCTCAAAAGCGACCCAGACCCGCATATTATATTGTTTTACAATGTGTCATCCCATAATTGAGTTAGCATTGTTTACCTTTTCGGATAACTATTTGACCAACATAACATCCAAAACTAAAGCAAATAGGTTAATTTTTATAAACATTTTGGCACAGTGGTAGCCTGAGTTTTCTCAATATCATTGTCATCTAAATGGAAGTTGAAAACACATCAACCCATAAAGTAGTTTAGGATGCATTTTCTTATATAAAGCGCTTGGTGCTGTGCAATCAGTTTTGTTTTCCCCTCTACGGGCGAGCGCACCGCTCATTAGCCGGCCAGCCTGGTTTCGGTAAATGTAAAACAACAAAACAAACCATACAATACACAAACCAATTTAACAGTTCATTAATTATCAAATGAGGTGTTGAATGTGCCCACCTTCATTCTGCACGCATTTTTTGCGAAGTTATTCATCACCCGCTGTAGATCATTTTGAGAAATCCGGGTAACGAATGTTATCTTTGAGTTCTTCACGGTGCGGATTCGTCATTTACACCATTTTTAATTTTCCCGACAGGTATTGAGGCGATCACAAGCCCTACTAATAACTCTCTCATGAGGAAACATCGTGAATTGTTCTCATGGAATTATTCGCAATAGTCCCGCATGATAACGCTCCCTGTCAATTAATTCTCTGAAAAAGGGGTGCTGTACGCTCAAATAATTCTTGCACCACCGAGTTAACACGTATGAATCGTACATAAAGTCGCTATCATTTTCCTGCTGAGAGGATTGTTTTTGCTTTCTCCGGTTGCAACATCTTCGTTTCCGCGTATCGTCTCCGAGATGCACTTAACTCCAAATTCCACGACGAAGTGACAACTCGTTCTCTTTAGCTTTTCCAATAGCACCCAAATCACAGAAATGCCACACCTTCAGACTCATCGCAATGTCATGCAATTGCTTATGCTCTTCATTTGTTTTATTTACTGCTCAGATATAAACTTCGAATTCCGGTTGCAAGAATATGCGGAGTCTAATGAAGCAGCATAGAGAATCGAATGAAGTGGCCGGAACAAGCAACGAATTGAATGAGGCACGGTGCCCAAACTTGCCCTTGTATGCGTAGTTCAAACAGACAAGCCGCGCGTCTCTCCTTCAAAATTTAAACCCTTTCTTAATACTGGCTATTTTAAACCTGATTCGCTAGCTAGCAAGTGCTTCAAAACTCTGCCTCACGATACGTCGCTTTAAATTCTAATTGTGTTTTCATCTGATCGGGGTCGTATGCCTTCTGCGGCTTTTAAACCTCTGCGTTGCGCAATGTTTAAAGGGAATACGGCTTTCTCCTGTCAAAACATATCTTGAGTGCTAAAGGACTGACCTTGGCTTGCTTAGCCTTAGCGAACAAAAGAGCTCCCTTACAAGGGTTCATTAGGCGAGACATTCTCAACTCTATTGTGGGCAAAGCACTGTTGACGTCCAGCTATGCAACTAGAATGTATACATTATTAAAAGTAATTACATATAGTGATTATAGGAAGAGAAAACATAAATAAATTATATTAATATTAAGGATTTTCCATCAATTAAGGAAAATTCGCCCTCCTTATAGTCCAGATGTATTTTCTACATGTTGGGGCTACTGAAGGAGACATTGGGAGGGAAAAGATTCGGCAACCACGCAGAGGTTGAGCATTTTGTCGCTCAGTTATTGTAAGAATGAAATTAATTTTAAATTTTTGAATTATTCTCGTAGAATGTTTCCTTTTAAAAGTATAATATATGTAAACTTGTTCATCACAAGCATTTTAAAACTTTTATCTTTTTAGTGTAGTAACATATAACATTTATGTCACAACATACTCCTTTAATTGTAATTCCTGAATTATGTTGCATTTCATTTAAAGCCCTCATAAATGGAGATCAAAAGAGAAATTTGTTTTCAGTTTCCATGTTTTCCAAACGATATTGTAGATAAATAAGTACAGAAAATTATTTCCATTTTCATTTTTAATAAATAAGTTCCGAAAGACATCGGTACTTTCACGGGCTTCTATGATTGTCCGGAAAAGTCTGAGGCTCAATAGGCAGGCCCAAACCATTGAAACTATGACGGTACACCTAAATATTCTGCCTCGTCCGTAAATATTCGCTTTTAATTTTCTTCTTATTTACTCTACCTCAAGAAATATCCATCGCAAATGTATCTAAAAAATATCATAGCAAATTTTGGTAATTTTTAAGTTTAAACTTAATTTTGATAGAGTTATGAATAAATACCATAGGTAAATGTGATCAGTTGCTTTCTTGGATGCATTAGGCTAACAATACGATTTATCCCACTTGAGGGTGTTACCGCGCTAAACTTTAAAAGACGTTTTCTTATGCATCACTTCCTGGCGCTCTTTCTGTTTGGAGCGAATGACGATCACCAAGTTCAGTTTAAATCATGCTTTTGAGTACTGAAGACGTTGCCCTGATTCATGATGGACGCAGTCTCCGTTACGCCGCTACAACCATAGGCACGCCTTATACCTTGATGCAAGAGGCTGTGAAACGGTTCCGAGAAACTCAGACCTGGGGATGACTACGTGCATTTTCGTATGGCAGGTTCTAAAAAACCTGGAGAGGGGTTCGCAGGGTGCACATTCTCCGAAAGGACACATTCGGTGGAGGTTCCGAGATGGTGTGGGGTGGTAACCCATTTAGTGTTCATCGATAACAGTAGCCTGAACGCTCAGCGCTGTATCAACCGATGAATTCATATTCATGCACGACAATGCTCGTCCACACACAGCGGTATCTTGACGATGTGGGCATTGTTCGACTCAATTTTCCAGGTCGTAGCCCCGACCTGAACCCTGTAGAACGTCTCTGGGATAGGTTGGTAGAAGCAGCCGAGATCGTAATACTGTCCCGGAGACCTTACAGGAACTCCAAGAGGAGTCAGAAACCATGCCCTAATTAAGTCTAGAGAGGGGCACACCAGGTACTGGGCGTTTGTTTTGTTATTCTTAGGGTGAACTTAAGTCGTATGCATTAATATCGCTTGCATTTTAACGTATTATAAATTTAGTGGACAAATATTGTGCATAAAAGTTAAGTGAACAATTTTGACAGAAAGAAAGTGTATATCTTTGGTTTATGAACGTCATTGTCTCAAATTTGAAGGAAAAAAAAAAACCAAGTGCAAATTGGTGTGTTACAAATACATTAAAGTGTGTTGCTTAAAATGAGGGTGTTTGTAACAATTGTAAGTGCGGTTCTTTTAGCCTGTGAGTGTATATACCGGAATCTTAACTTCCAGACTGCTGGTATAATTTATGTGTACGTAGTAACTTGAGTATTAACAGCGACAAAGGTTAGCGCGCATGAAGTTTTCATCATTCGTTGTACCACCTCAGCTGCTATTACAGAAAGTAGAATTAGTTTTTCTGCTTCTTATAATAAAAAGCGCGCGACACGATGAGTTTCATTGTTCTTGTTGCGAAATGTTACATTTACTTCATGTTGCAGTAATTTTATTAAGTTTCTAAAAGGTTTGCTTATATCTTTTGATGCAGCGAGTTATTTTGCATAAAAGCATTAATTTAGAGTTAGCATCTGAAATACTTGTAAAAACTGGTCAGTGATGAAACGATGTCCACTCCACAACCTTAATGTGTCTGTCACCACCTCCAGTAATTTTTGGGAGGGAGGGTTATCTGAAATTTTTAGAAAGCAAACTGTGCGCTGAACGATCTTTCTGCGTAAATCTGACAAAGGGTTCGTCAGTCATCAGTTAGAGTGTCATGTGTTCCACCGTATCGTTCAGGATTAATCCAGGCAAAAACTCGATACTTTAATTGGAATCAAAATACTGCTTCATCCATTTCTTGCGACATCCGACTGGGGTTTTTTGCAGTTCATGGAACATTTTTCATAATTATGTAAGGTGTTCTCAGAAATAACGCACGATTTATTTAATTGGCACATTTTTAATCATTTTGAAGTTGCAAATTATACTTGGAAAGAGAAAAGAAAGGTTCCGGAAAGTATACAAAAAGGTTGAAGAAAGGTACTGATAAAATGCCTTTATTCAACACTGTAGCAAATAACAAAGTAATCGATATTTACTGCGTTTGGACAATTTATTACACGCCACAGTTCTTTGTGTTCGAATGTAAATCGCTGGCGCTTTGACTTCTTATACACGAGTCTATGGCTTCTGCCTATAAAGACTAAAAGGTACCGCTAATTAAAGAAAAAGAATGCTTTTGTATAAAAATTTGAAGAACGAAGCTAAAATTTCACAGCGAGCTAGGAGTGACTCCATTGGTAGCAAAACTTCTAATATAGTCATTTCAGAGTCTCAGCGATAAAGCTGCTGCTGAAGAATTGTAACATTTGACAATCTGGCCAGTTCAGTTCCTAGTCTCGTTCGCTGCATGGACGGCCTGCCCTCCTTAACCTCTTTGAACCACGGAAGTGGGTTGATTGTGGTAGAACATCATCGCTATATGCTTGCTGTAACATCGTGTACGATGCTTATCGGATTTCTGCAGACGGAAGTAAATTTTCAGAGCAGCATAGTGCTGGTTATAAAGCAACTCCATTTTGTGCAGCCGTCACGCCTACCTGCTTTCAGTCGGTCCTGGTGGTGTAGTGGTTACCATACTTGCCTCCTAAAACCAAGTTCGCCGGTTCGAACCCGGCCAGGAGCGATGGGTTTTTTCGGGCGTAAAAATCGTATGTCTGGCTTCCTTCGGAAGGGAAGTAAACCCGTGGGTCCCGTGTCGTACATTTACGGCACGAAAAAGAAACTCAAGCCTGAAAGAAGAGGCGTCTGAGCAAAATTTGTCGGCCGTTTCACGCCCTGAATAGAATGGGACGCTGATGACCTAGAACGTCCGTAAATAAAACAAATGAACAAGAGATCGCCGAATGTGCACCGTGGAAGCATCATGATGACAAAATTAAGAAATAGGATGGGTCAGAATACAGCTACAGATATGCTGTAAAAGATCTCTAGCATTAGTTTACTGTAAATGTAATTACATATCAGAAATGTTTTATTAGTATTACAACCGGGGAAGCGCTGGTAGCATGGGGTTAATTTTTAACATTGTTGGTGGTGCGTGCGACAGTCCTAATATATGAACGTGACGGCGAATTTTAAGAACATTTGCAAGGTGCTTGAACATAAAGATTTCGAGAGATTAAAGAAGTAGTAATGACTTATGGTTCGTAATAATGCACTTGAGAGTGTGAAGGACAGCAGAGAGGCAGTGAACTCAGACGGAAGCATGTTGTAACAGTAGAGCAAATTATTTCATTAGTTCAGCACGTAGCTGAAGGTAGGTTTGTAATTACAGATATGAAGATTTTGCAAACCGAACTTAATAACCTTTGGGGTTTATGTGAGGACGAGGAGAACATGGAGGGAATTACACTTTGTTATGAGAATACTAAAAAAAGTAAAGGAAATAGCTAATTTATTATTGCTGTGGCCTTTAATAGAGTGAAAACAGAAGCACTAGCAGAGGGATGTAAAAAGTCATCATAATGTAACGTTAGTACCGCCGTGAACGTGTCAGATTGTCACAACTTCCCCCCCCCCCCTTTAATGCCTCCCAGGACCAAAGGGGCGATATGTTAGTGATGACTGTATCGTCGAGTACTCATGAATTGCATGCAAGGAGACATGGGTTGTCGCAGAATTCTGCTGGAAAGGCGTAAAACTGCGTTCCCTCACAGTTAATTCACGGAAAGGGAGTTGCAAAATATTCTGCACATACCTGTCAATATTGATTCTTCATAAAAAACTTCCACCTATTCTCTCGCTGCTAATGGCGCATCTTTTGAACATGCAGGGGTTGCTCGTGAAGCGGGTTAGGTATTTTTAAACTGCAGTATGGTTGTTTTATTAATTCTGAACAGAGAAATAGAAAATTCCCGTTTGCTGAAAAAAAAAACATGGAAGTGATTTTTAGGGGAACGTTTCAAATCATATCCAGTGCTATCTACTTTTCTAGTGAGTACTGTGCGTGGTTGTGTAAAAATGCATTCCTTTTGCGATATTTATTTACTGATTTGGGAATTCGACTTGTAAGTTAAATATCCCTTTAAAAATCTTAGCCGATTCTGTATGCATGTACAAATCGTAAATAAATGTCTGAATTTAGCCATATTGATGTAATTAATACACTATGTTGCGCCACGCAGTTAACTTCATGCGTGTCCAAATTCGGACTGGCATTCCCTCCGGCTTTCAACCGTGAGAAATGCGGTAAATTGCATGTTACCCACTACAGAATATCGCGTCTAGATTAGAAAAAATACGAAACGGACGTAGGGAAATTCTCCTTCGTAAAAAAATTATTTATGTCAGGGTTTTCCTTCTCTAACCTAAAAATATAGATTAACATGTAGTAACTAATATTCATATTAAGTTTTGCTTTTATTTGCTTATCTCCTTGCTAGAATCATCTTGGCTACCTTCTCTTAACTTATATATATATATGGGGGGGGGGGACTCAGGCAATCCTTTGTGCTTTCATTTCGTTGCCTAGTGGAACAAAGTGGAGGGTTAAGGCGCTCCCTGCATAGCACGAATACATAATTATTCTGTAATCTTTTAATAGATGATTTATCAGAGTACTTTTGAAAAACCGCCACGGGTGGAGAGGACGTTAAGGCGCGAACGCGAGAGCGGGAGTTCGGGGTTGGAATTCTGCCGGGACCGTCCTTATTTACTGAGGTTTTTTCAAGGTTTTCCTTAGTCTTCGTAAATAGCAAATGCCGGAGAGGTACCCTAAACATAAGCCTGGAACATTTCCATACTTTAAAAAAAGTCCTTTCATATATTATTTCTTCTGACGTATCATCATGTTCATCGCCTGTGGTGCCTCAGTAGTAAAACGGGCGTTAAACACCATTAAAAAAATTGAAAAAATGATTTCAAATCTTTTACCTTGGAGAAGCAGAATCTTGAAATTGAAAATGTTATCGCTTAACAGTTTTTAAAATGTCACTGTACAATAAATAAAGTATGTAATTGTATTTTCACTGTAAGATATTTGAGCAAGCCGTATTTAGTAACTTGCAGTGTAGGACGAAGCTGCGACACCAGAAACCACTTATTAGTAGTTCCGGTTTCACTTCATTGCCAAATTAACACCTGTTGCTTATTGGTAAAACTGGGTATTGAGTCTCCTACAACGTCAACGTCATGGTTGGAAGGCTAAGCGAGCCGGAAATCGCTTGTACTGCACGTCATCTAAAATTAGCTTTTTATAACGTTCCTGTGGCTGCGTACATTCGAAATGTTTCTGCTGAAACTCAAACGTGCACAAAATTAAGTCACCTCAGGTCACGAGTAGTCTGAATTGCGGAGAAAAATTAAAATGAGCAAGAAATTTCTGGAAAACGAGTATTGCTGTTTTTTAAGAAGACATTGGGCCACAATTCCGGTGTATACAAAATGCATTGAGAGTACGATGCACAGATATATTTCTTCAGCCAACGCCCGTTCTTTGCTGGCCAGCCATTTCACCCAGTGCGTGACCGTAACAGTACTCCTACTAACAGTAATTTAACTCTTACCAAAAATTAAGTCCTTTGCGCATCGCGAAATAACCGCCAGATATTTTGGGTACTTTTTTTTTTCGCCTGTTTTTACTACTGAGTCATCACAGGCGGTGAACACTGGTGATATATGAAATAAAATGATAAATTGGGAAAGGTTTTTTTTTTTAAGGAAGGAAACGTTTCAGGCGTAAGTTTAAGGTACCTCTATGCATTTGCCAGTTATGAGGACTGAGGAAAAACTGGAAAAAACCTCAGTCAGGGAGGACGGTCCTGGTGGGATTCGAACCCCAGATCTCCCGCTCACTTAACGACCTCGGCCACCCGTGGCGGTGATACATGAGATGAAATGATAAACTAGAAAAGCATTTTTGTTTTCAAGAACAAAGGGTTCTAGCACTAAGTTTAGGGTACTTTCCCGGCATTTATGAGGAACTGGGTTTTCCTCAGTCAGGAAGGATGGTCCCGGTGAGAATCAAACTCCAAACCTCGCGTTCACGACCTCTGCCGCCCGTGGCGGGGTTTGGTCCACTATATATTTGCACTGTAAACATATGCAAGGATTATTCTAACTATAACAGTTTGTCATACTTTTATTGAAAATGCAACTAATTAATTAAGAGGCCCTCTCTACTTTCCCGACAGAAGCGTAGAACATTCTAACCCATTGATTGGTTCTAACTTTCCTACACCTCGCGGATTCACATCCTGTGATGTCTATTGCTGATTTACACATTTCAAATGTTTAAAGAAACAAATGCTGCTTTTTATTGCTGTGTATTCTGACAATGATTATTGCAGCATTCACTTACAAGCCGAGATGTATGTGATTGGACGTGTTTAGATAAATTATTGCATTTTTAGTAAGTTATTATAAAGCGCATTAATATTCTAATGGCCTTCTTTGATAATGCGTGCCTCAGCCTATGCTGTTGAGTTTACGTCCTCTAGAAGGGTCATCGTCAACTCGTTCAAATTCGGGCAGCGGACAGTGTTTACGTTGCAGTGTCGGATCAAGGTAGAAGAGCTACTTTTGAAATTTATACCAGCCATCTTCTATTTCTATTTGTGTTTAGTGTGTGGCAATTTTTAGAGATAATATACAGGAATGCAGAGAAGTGTATTACAGGAGTAGCTGACATTTAAGTGTGGGTAATTAGCATGTCATGAGTGTCGTCAACTGTGAACTTGTGTTGTCTGCATACTTCCGAACATCAAAATGATAAATAGATTTTCGAAAGGAATGCATTTAAAACAAAAGTATAGAAGAGTTTTACTCACAGTTTTCCTGTGACCCATTTTTATGATTACACAGAAAAGTTCTGATATATTTAACTTCTCTGTGTTAATAGTTTTTCAGTAAATGAAAATGTCACAGTAGACCACACTCGGCCACCAACATGAAATTACTCGTACTGAGATATTGTCAACAGAGCTGAATTTATACCTTCTGCACTTGTTTAAATGGTTTTCAATGCAAGATTTCACTCGAGGAAAGCCACTCAGTGCAAAGTCAGGACTGTAAAGTGGCTGGTCAAGCAGCAGAACTTTGCAAACTTCCATTTTCCTCAAATTAGCAACTGTTCTACGGGGAGACATGAAGAATTCAAAATATAAGTGGCATAGTATTCTCCATTCATTGTCATTGTTTGTGACATACTAAAGGTCGTTTATAGTTCAAGCAAACAGTGAACATTTGCTTCCAAAAATGAAAACCTTGTCGAAGAACAACTGGCCTTGCTCATGCTCAGCAGTTTCCTTTCTCCTCTTCATTGGTTAGGGAATGTGAAACGCAGAGTTTTCGTAGCTTTAAATGTTCATGGAGTGTACTATTGCTTCACTCTTTGAATTGTTCTCTCGTTCACAGCTTCCCGAGGAAGGCCAGAACGAGGGTTGTTCAAATAATCGAATTCCTCAAATGAACACACGTTATCACCAAGATCTGGCTTACAGCGAGTGCAAATTTAAAATCTTTTTTTTTTTTTTATTCATGATTTTAGTAGTTATCGACACAGAACTCAAAAGACTATACTGCATATTTTGATATCTAAGGTGCAATGTCTAGTCTTGTAAATATTTTTGTTCAACTATGGACAGGCTGGTTGCAAAACTCCTTGAATGTATGAAACAAAGAAAATGATGCACATGTACTATGTGTAGTGAGGAGCAGTCCGCCTCAATCTTAAGCCCTGTGATGTCACAACTATTCGCCTCGCAACTTCCAGTCAGCAGCCTGTATCGGTCAAATTTATCCAGAAAATGGGGTCATTTCTTCCACTCTACCAGGCGAAATTATAGATAAAGCCAAATTATGGTTGCAAATGTTAGAAAGTGTTCGAATTCCGCATTGTTGATCAATATTTTTTCTCGAGTAAGAAGAGAGAGATTAATTATTTATATTGCTTTAGTATCCGACAATCTCTGACTTTAGAGATGAGAGTTCCAAATTCTGGGAACTGACACGCTGAATGGGCTTGAGTGGAAATGTCGAGGGATAGACAGTAAAGTCATATTCCGTGACCGTTTGAACAGGAGCGCACGGGAGTAACCACGGGATTGGTAGGTTAATCACACGAGAGTTGAAGACAAAACAAACGTCGATAACAAACACTTGAATGAGATTGAGAGGTAGATCTTTAGCTAATGTGTGAATCAAACAAAAATTTTATTGCATGTATGGGTTGCCTGACTGTGTTAAGTCTATGTGAACACTCAGGATATAATTACATGATGGGCGGGACATCGTTTTACGTTTATTCCCCACAACTATAGCCTGTGATTTAAGTGGATTCCAAATGTTTGTTGTAAAGGGAGTTGGAATGTTAGATCTTCATTTACTAGTCACGGCGTCATGTCCACAACGAGGGGCGGTTGGAAATGTGCAACATAAAAAGTAGTGGTTCGAGTAATGAGCGGTCTTTATGAGGCGCCGAAAGGAAAAGCAACTAATACACTTTGCTGAAGTTCACGAAGGTAAGATTGTGGGATTATTTTCTCTCAAACTAGTTTTGTTTAATATTTGCAACAATACTGAAAGTCGCTCGTAATATACTTTATGCTTCCTGAAACCCTGGGAGGATCTCCAAATGTTTTTGCGCAATGCTTAAGCACACGTCAAATCTTAACAAAAACGCTCTGGTTGGGAGGGAAACAGTTGCTGCTGTATTATAGTATGTGTTAATGTGATAGCTACGTTACAAAATGCGATCAAGACGACTACAGAGTTGCAGTTTCTTTGATGAATCGTCTTTAACACATTTGAAGTTCTTGTTTCAAGCAATTGAACAAAAAAGTGCACAAAAGAGATACAGAATGGTAGGCAGTAATTTACATTTCTTGGTAGAAGTGACAACTACCAAAGTTTACATTTCTGAACAACTCATATCGCTTTATGTCAATCCTCATTTGCGGTGACCATGTTTCCGAAACTTGCTACAAAATTGACGGGCCTCAAGTGTGTGCCCTGATCACAAAGCATGTTGTGATAAAATACTGAAGAATGGCGGGGTGACATTGATTTCCGGTTATCACGGTGATCTGACGTGACCTAGATGTGTAGACGCAGCAACCTTGGTACAGACACTTCAAAAAGTGATGCTCGTGATGCATATGGAGAGATTATTTACAGTCCACATCAGTGAGTCGCTACTGTTGGGTTCTAATCTCACGAGTTATGTTGTGTGCAATCTTAAAATTAGTTGTTGTTTTTTGCACCGGATGAAACTCTTGTTTTTTCTGGAGCTCTAAATTTGTCAGGGAGGATGTGCATCTTGGTCCTTCTGTTGAGCTATAGAATTGCAGAAATAAAGGGTTGCGACCCCCCCCCCCCTCCCGTTTTTACCTCTCCCTGTACAGAACAACACTACTGTGCTTCCGCAATATACGCGGAGCCTCCGACCGTAATTTTGTTATTTAGTTTAGGTTTATACATAGGGTGTTCTAAAAGTTCTCGGCCTAACCAAAGAAATATAAGATTTAAGATATGTTTTTCTTTCCTCTCTCAACACAGTCACCTTGTAAGTCAGTACATTTATCCAATGCTTTCAAGCTTTTAATGCCCTCGGTAAAATAAGATTTGTCCAACTGTGAAAAATAAGTGGTTGTCTCGGCATTAACCTAATTATTTGATGTGGATCTGGTTCGCTAAGTCATTTCTTCAGATTTGGAAACGAAAAGTAATCACTGAGAACCAAATCCGGCTATTTTTTTTATTTGATTTATTTATGAACGCTCTTTAACATCTCAGGTCATCAACGTCTCATTCAATTCAGGGCGTGAAACGGCCGACAAATTTTGCTCAGAGGTCTCTTCTTTCAGGCTTGAGGTTCTTTATCGTGCCGTAAATGTACGACACGGGACCCACGGCTTTACTTCTCTCCGGCGAAATGGCAGATGTGGAGGCACTGGAAACGAAAGTCATGCAGTTTTGCAGCAACAATTCAGATGCGTGTAAAGGGACGATATCGTGATGAAAGAGAACGTTCTTTTTAGCAAGGTGTAGACGTTTAGCCTGAATAACATTCTTGAGGTGATGGTTCTCCCCTTTGCGAGCACCACACCGTGAGAACCTCACAAAACCATAGCCATGACTTTTCTTACAGATGGAGCCATTTTTGCTTTCTTTGGTGCACTTTCACTGTTGCCACCCACTGTTTGGACTGCTCCTTCGTCTCTGGCGTAGAGTAATGAATGCATGTTTGAAACGTCGGAGAAAGTAATTGCCATTGGCTTTGAACAAGTCTAACACTCTTGAGCAATGCGTTTTTGAGGCATCCATCGAACGGAAATCTTTCTCATACCCAAAATATGGTGGACACGACCTGTCGAGTCAGGTCGCGTACTTTCAATCGATGATTATTCAATACCGTATTGTAAATTTTGTCACAATCTCGTCGGTCGTTGCCGTTTTGAGACGCCCTGAGCGTTCATCATCATGAATGCATGTAGGATCACGTTTAAATTCAGTACCCCACTTTGTAACCGTCAAAAACGAAAGCGAATTGTCCTTTAATGTGGAATGGAAGTCCTTTTGTATTTCAGTGTGGTTAAACCCTTCAAGACGAAGTATTTTATCACAACTCGTATTTTTGTTTTCATCCATGTTGTAAAAAAGTTTAACATTCTTTTGTTTACATGCTCACCACAAACAAGTGACTACATTTACCATCTAAAGCATGGCACTTAGCAACTATCATAGTAGTTTGGCCATCTTCAAGACATTTCTAAGCCAGGCCGAGATCTGTGTCCATTGCCGCGTGTTGTATTCATAAACCTATGCGCAAGACGGACGGTATTGTACAGGCTACGTTTTCTCAGCTAAATGATGGTTATGGTACATCAAAAAATATAGAACTCCGAACCTCCAGGTTAGTGGTCGCAAACGCTGCCTCTTGACCACGGTGATCGTGTTTGGTCAGTGTTATAAACAGCGTAAAGAAAGCATTTCAATTCTTCAATAACAGTTAACGTATACAAGCCAGCACACCCAGCCTTAAGCACGCTAGGGAATGCGACTATCAGTTGAGAGTGCAATGTGCCCTTACTGGTAGCAATCAAGATAACCTTGCTAAACTATAAAAGGTGATGAAAATTCATTTGAATTTACCAGTAATGGAAAAGAACGAAAAAACTGCATATGTTCCAACAGTGATTTTCAGAAAGGATAAAGGATAATGTTGTTAAAGTCTGTTATTATCGACAAGGAAACCTACTGGTTAGTCTTTCACAGATAAAAACATTACGCATTTTTTGGCAGCAGGAGAAGATTATATATTATATCCGCCAAGTAAAGGAGAGGAGTTTCCCCAGCGGTGTATCCTGCTAGCGATTAAATTATCACGGTCTGATGATTTTTTTTTTTTTTTGGAAACAATTGGGGCGTATTTAAGGAAAATTGAAAAACCCTTCACATTGCGTCAAACACCGTGCACGAAGTACACTGCTTCTAGAGTGGGTAGCGTAGCGGTATTCAGAAAGTTATATGAGAGATACAAATGTATGACGTGTTATTGAAAGTATATGACATTTTCTGTCGAGTGGTTTCACCAAAGAAAGGCTGGATGTAGGCGGCCCTCGCAGGGAGTAATCAAAACCGGGGAACCGAGCAACATTCTATTCCTCCGTCGTTAAAAACCGCTGCAGCGTACACAGAACGCCCTATGTGCAGTAGATGGGCAATTAACATTGTTACCCGTTTGAAGGCCTCTGTTCGATAGGGAAACGCATGCGTACCCAGTGCTCCCTGGGCATTCCCATGTATGCATGTCTCGGAAAAGTATTATTTTCACATTTGCACGTTTTTCATTCTTCGTGACCTCCATTCCTGACCCTGAGGCTCACCAACTGAACTTCGGGGCGTACTGAGAAACGCAACTGTGATTGCATACGCTTTCATTCGCATGTCTTAGATTTTTCATGTTGCCCCTTGTTCATGAGAAAAGAAGGACCTGTTTCCATGACTTAAGACTTATCAGAGTACCTCCAAGGACTTTGCTAGGCAGTTATTTAAATACTTTAATTCGTTCTTGTATTGGTATTTTTAACTCCATCATGCATTTCACCTAATAAACACTTTGTCCTTCAAGTGGTGCTAATTTCTGTAGATTAGTTCGCTATCGTGCATGAGAAGAGGAAAGTTCTTATATGGGTACCACAGTCAGGATAGAATGAAGGAGGGAAGGATTTAATGGTGGAGTTTTAGACATTTACATAGGCCAGTCATGGTCTAGGGTTTTCCAGACCCAAAGGTGATGAGGTCACGACGGTGACGGGTGATCGTGAGCAGCATCAAAGATCATTACTGGGAAGTACGTTCTGAAAATTCCAGGAAAGACGAGGGAGATTTTCTTTGCATTCATTCTCGGAAATGTTTGGCACCTCCCCTTATTGACTCCATTATCTCCAACCTGAACCTCATGCACCATTCTGTAAATCCCTCAGTTTGTTTCTTAATGGCCTCAACCTCGAAATTCTTGCACGTCTTCTCAGATAACACGAGTAACAAAATTTGATGTCGGTCCTTCTTTCAGGCTTGCCGCAAATCTACGACACGTGACCCAGGGCTTTACTTCGCTTCGAACCCGCGATCTTGGATTTAGAAGGAAAGTATGGTTACTCGAACGTGAGGCCCGGTAAAAATTGCACCTTTCACTTTTGCTTCGAATAAGTTGCGAAACATTTGACAGAGTTGCTTTTGATATGCAGTGGGGATACAGAAATCCTGTTGACCTGCTATCCATAAGCAGAGGCAGCAAGAATACCTTGAAGAAATCCCAACTCACATCCATAGTTGAAGTTTTCCAAGAGCAGCTTGACATTTTCAAGTAAACAGATGCAGGGAAACCTGTTGCTATGCTGTAGTAGCACAGCTTGAGAGAGTACTGCAAAATATTATAAATTTGATAGAAGCACTCAAAATCCTTATGCCTCTCTATATTTTGTTATTTTGCATTCTTTAGCTAGCAAGTTACAAGAAGTTCCGTCTTTAATTTGGTTAGTTCCAACTGCCTTATAAGAGCATCCAATTTGTTTAGTGAAGAACTGTGGTTCCTTTGTTTCTCTCTTATCACTGTAATCACAGGAATTTCGTCTTCAGATACAGCGATGGAACGGGAGCAAAATGGAATATTTGCTCTGTGTAATGTCAACTATGCAAAAGTCAGCTTTTTCCACATCCGAGGAACTGCAAATGGCTCTCTTAGGTAGACCATATAAGCTTCGTGTCCCAAACAAATTTTATGTTCTGATCCGATACTGGAGGCAATTTACAACATGCTTCATTTAAAAGACAACGGTCAACTAAACTTATAATATCTATGGCTTGTTAGATATGTCGATATATTAAGCCTTTTAGTTTTTTACTAATAAAAACCTTTGTTGCTATCTACTGATAATTGCTTTGAACTACTAGATTGTCGCAGAAAAAGCGGTAAATTATTAAAAACCGTTATAATGTGAAAAGTTTAAACATTTCGGGGGGGGGGGGAAACTATGGTATATTGGCGTCCAGCTCTTAGGTGTTGTCCAATAAACAATTTTATTTTTCTCACCATATTAAGTTAAGGCATAATACACAAATGGGAAGAGGATCGGTACGGGTGGCCAAGGTCGTTAAGGCCGGGAAGTCTTGGATTCGAATCCTCCCTGACTGAGGCTTTTTCCAGGTTTTCCTCAGACCTCATAAATGGCAAATACCGGAGAAGTACCTTAGGCCTTAACTTAGTCCTAGAACGTTTCCTTCCTTTCCCAGTTTATCATTTGATCTCATGTATCATCAGTGTGTGGTGCTTCAGTAGTAAAAACACATACAAATGCAAAACATTGTTATTTACATGTCCCTTTTGCACATAAATAAGAGCTGTGTTCATGATTGCGAAGCAGTTATACTGTTCAGCTGGTAGGTTTCGAGAAGCGCGAAGATGATACGAGTTGAATTTAAACCGCAGACAGATCAAACTTGTGAAACTCAATTCAACGTCAGTGCAGAAACCTTACTGTTCCATATTCGCCAGCTAGGAAATTAATAATAGTAGTTTTTGTATGGCATCTCTCCTTGACAACGTCAGTCAGTGATCCGTTGTGTAACTTCATTATGGCGTCGCGAAACCACCACTCGTGGATTGAACAGTCCTTAATGTTATCGTAATATTCGGTGAGTGCGACACAACAATGAGCCTTGGTGACCATTTGCTTCTTGTGCCCGCCACTCCCGGATTACACTTTTACCAGCTTCTCCAAATCTTCCTTCATTGACTGCCGCTGAATATGAGTACATAAATAAGAAACGTTGGATTTTGTTTCTTGTGTTTCTAAATAGCCGAAAGTTCCACCTGGTGGTTTGCAACAAGTAATTACGACTGTACTCTCTTTCTACAAAAACCGTGCCCCACGAACTTTTCTCCCGGCGCATCGTTCTTTTGTTTCATAACGCTTGGTGCCCAATCCTTTGCAATTTCTTTAATACTGTGTTTATCGTATTGTGTAACGAAAATTGTATTTTGTTAATGAAGTTTCAAAACTATTTAACGTACAAAACAGAAAGTGTTCTGTATTTTCTAATGAAGAGAAAATAAAAATTAAAGATCTTGACAGATCGTTACTTGCACATGCGCGTTCTCCAATCGGAACCTTACATGTTGCCGTATTGTGATCCCACAAAGTCATTCCCTCTTGCAAATGCCATTTATGCTGGGAGACAGTATTCTAGATTAGCAATAATTAATTTATGAGAAACGTAGAAAGCAAGTTTTGCAACGCGGCTGTGAAAACCGCATTGTTTTACCATAAATAGTTTTCATTGTATAGACAAGTAAATCCTCCCTTGTGTTTGGTCGCCGGATATCACAGAATTGCAGCCGCATTCCCAAATACTGTCGTTTATTGCGGAGGAGTTCGCAAAATAAAAATATGCAGGATTTAAAGCGTCATTGTCGTCGGAAGCAATTAAGATTAATACTGTGAATCAATATACTTGCAATTAAGTGTTTCCTTGCAGTAATCAGTTCCCTAGAATATTGCAGACATATTTGTGTCTTTACCTCAGTTGTTAGCTAGAGAACAGAAGACTTTAAGTAAACAATTGTAGGTTTTTTTATTATTATTTATAAAGTTTATTTACGGACGCTCTTTAACATCTCAGATCATCAGCGTTCCATTCAATGCAGGGCGTGAAACGGCCAACAAATTTTGCTCAGAGGTCTCTTCTCTCAGGCTTGAGGTTCTTTTTCGTGCCGTAAATGTACGACACGGGACCCATGGCTTTATTTCCCTTCCGAAGGAAGCCATACTTAGAAGTTTTACACCTTTTTCAGAAGATGCGTTAATGAGAAATGGACAGATAAATTGCATTTTTTTTAACTGCAACTTGCTGAACAATTACTGCACGACACCTATTTTCAAGACTCAGATGACGAAGACGTAACTGATAATGGTCACCAGCAGTTCCTTTGAATTGAAACATGCAACGTGTGTTTAAATCCGACTTATCACTTTAGCGAATTGCTATTTCGGTTGTACCCGTGAAACATTTCTTCAAATCCTACCTACTGGCCACCGTAAATGAGGATGGAAAAAATTAGATCTTTTATGTGTGTGTGTTGACGCCCTAGCAGCAATTTTTGTTTTCCCCAACGAAACTCGGTATATTTCATTAACATATGTTCATAAAAATAGCTGCTTAAAATCAGGACAATCGGGCCATTAGGAGTGATGGCATACCTGAAAATCGAGCGGAGGTTAAAGCGAAATTTAAAAATCGCCCCAGCGGCCACAATTTTAATTTTTTCTATGAAAGCTTGCTATATCCCATTTTAATAAAATAATAAAAATAGTTTCTGATATATTATAATACATATCAATTGTACGAAAAGAGAAATGCTCTGGGTTTTGTTACGGTGGAGGCCAAGAAATTCTATATAATAAACCCGAGGGTTCAGCGTTTATAACTCCTGCTGTTGGAGGTTTGATGAATTTAAATTCGTTAGGTCTTTGAATCCGACAGGCATTGTATTGTTAGCATTTAAACTGGCCAATGTCAACAAAATGTTTTAAACTTTCAAAAAACAGCGAATGATATCTGTGGCAGTTAAAACTTAAAACTGATAACGGAAAATGAATGTTTGAACATTTAAAGATAGGCGCGTGCT
The DNA here is from genome assembly GCA_030762175.1 of Metallyticus violacea. Lineage (NCBI taxonomy): Eukaryota > Metazoa > Arthropoda > Insecta > Mantodea > Metallyticidae > Metallyticus > Metallyticus violacea. The sequence continues at coordinate 1,679,876 of CM060833.1, read as the reverse complement.
TGTGTGACTCCTTGGTGTGGTTAATTACTTAATTTGAATTTAATATATAAGGAAGCATTTGCAATGCTGTTATAATATCTACACGCGGCATTCAGTTCGCTTTTGCTAAGTAGTACTTATCAGACGCAGATAAGCACTGCATTGGATGTGCAGTTCCAATGTTTCATTTGCACACGCCACGGCACTCAACATACGGCGAGAGGCAGGCGCTCAGTTGTCAGATATACATCGCGACACTCCCGGCAGCTAAGTTTGCATAAACACCAGAGGACGCGAGCACCAGTATATATCTTGCTTCGCATCGCATGCTTATTGGACTCTTCCCCCAGTCTTGTTGAGTGCGAACAAACAAAACAGTAGAGTTCAACCTGAGAAATCGTTGTCGGGCAGCCAATACTCACATCCGTACCGCGGGAGCACACAGTAGCCCAGTTGCAGATGGTCTTATGTGATCATATACCGCCTTTAAACGTTTGTGAATTTCTGTTCTGCATCTGTACATAGCCCTACGTAATGAGCGTGCGCGATGTTCGTATAGGACGATTGGGGCGAGAATACAGCCCCAATATTCCATATTTATCACCATAAGAGCACATTTAATTTGTTCGCCTTATTTGCAATTAGTTTTTTTTTTTAAATAACATCAGTAACCTTTCCTTTCCTTTTCTTGTTTTCATTTCTTTCAGCATAGTTTTAAAGTTTCAATACGGCTGTTTTATTTGTGGGAACAACTTTAATGTCTTTTTTCATAAAATTTTTATTTTTGAGCTTTCTTTATAATTTCCTTCGGAATGTCATCCATACTTAAGTTTTCTTTTCAGTTATAAACAAACACAGAAATGGTTGCTGCAACTGTTGTCACATCTTTATATTTTGCATATAGCTATTAACTTTAGAATGATAGACTTACCGTAAAGCAGCATTCAACTGTTTTGTTAATAATAGCACTCATGAAAATCTACTATACTTATAGTACATTAGTGTTTATCTCTTCTCTTTTGTTAAACAGGCAACAAGTCAGCAAATTAATAGAAGCTAGTCGTTATAATAATAAGAACAAGATAGAATATTGTGATATACGCAGAAAAAAAGTTGTTGATACAATCCAAGAAAGAATATTAGCATGACTTGGGTAGAACGATCGCGACATACCTTCATTCGTCCTCAGAAGTTTGATGATCGTTCTGAAAGTAGCCCCCGATGAATGCAATGCACCTGTCCCCCAGCGTTTCTGCCGATTTTCAAAGGCATGCTGGAAGCCATTTGTTGATAGGTCCTTCAGAATCCTTCCCGCAGCCTTCACCACTGTTTCAATCCCGCCCTCGAACGTGTTTCTTCAATTTGGGGGAAAGGTAAAAGTCACACACTTCACATTGATGTTTTTGAGATATTCAGCAACAATATTTGCGATGCGTGGCCGTGCATTATCGTGATGCAGCAGCACGGAAATGTGGCCTCGCAGAGTTTTCAGCACATCCAATTAAGTTACGTGTGCTGGTAAACCATTCCTTGAATATCTAAAAATGGATGCGCATAATTTTCCCAGTATTTGTGATGATGGAGCTTTGCTTTCAGCCGAGTCCCATCAGCTTTGAATGAAACTCTTCAACTGCATGCAGCACCCTCTGTGCACAAACATGTCTCGGTGCGACTTTTCACTGACCACAATATCTCAAAGTGTTCCACAATTATCTCACAGTGACAGTAGCATGTCAATGTTTTTCTTGCGCTAAAACACAAACTAGACGGTCGAGTCCATCTTCCCTCTCCTCTTTAAATATTTCAAACCATCTTCGAGCCGTACTTTAGCGAAGAAGTAGACCTCCTGGAACAGATTTGTTGAGACGAAAGCACCTCCATTTCCATAGGCGGAAGTGAACACGTCTCAACTTGCATACCTGTCACAGACGGACACTGGAAGTGACAACAATGATACTAATACCTCGTTTACATTACATATTAAGTTAACATCCCTCTCTATAGAACTCCGCTAATTTGCTCTCGAGAATGCGGCAATTTTGTAAAAGTAGTTCCGCCTCTTTCTGCGCGTCAAGGTTTAGAATGCGAATGCAGTTAATTATCCAACAACTTAACTTAAATATCCCGATATTGTAACAACACGCACATTAGGATGAAGGTCAGAAACAGAAATTATCGTAAACAAGTGTACCTACTCATGTAACTCAAGAAAATGAAAATAAAAGTATATCGCAACCGACTTGTAAAATTCGATTTACCGCCGGGATTCAGCCTTCGTATTGGCGCGATAACCAAAAGTGGGAAATATGCTAAACAAATACACGAAAAACTAATTACATTATTTCAATAGCTAAATACATACAGTTGCTTCATTGTTTGAGTCGTGTTATTAATACACTGGTTTCGTTTTTTCTAGTAATGGTTTAAGTAGATGGCTGTTATTCCTGTAAAGAACAATAGCCAGTGTTTGTGGATATAGTGAAACAGCTGCAAATTTACACGCCTATTTATGGTAGCATCTTCAAATTCTCAAAGAGGAATCTTCTGCCATGGTCTTGTAAGGTGTTATGGGAGCATATTTAAACAGAGCATCGTCTTCACCAAAAATGTGACTAATTTTGCGCATTGTTGAAAATCCAGGATTTCCTAAGTTTGTTCTTTATGGAAACTGCTGCACTCTCCGTAATTCGCATTCTACGTTTTCTGTATGTGAAGTCTTCAACAAACCTGAACAATTTTGGTTGCAGACACACCTGTGCTGGCAGTAATACTCAGGCAGCCTGGCATGGAAGGTGCTAGCGCCTTGACATTCGATATCAATTTATACACTTCAGGGAAGTTTAGTCGAGTCTCTAACCCTTTTTGGATACAGAATCTAAAGTTAGGAAGGATGATCACTGTCGAATAGTGTTGCAGTGTTGAATGATTACTGCATTAAACAACCTCCCCTACTTATGCAGTGCACGGCAGAGTCGCTGCACCGTGCTTAGTTGCTTCCTGCAAGTAGCTCTTTATCACAATATATTATTTTTTAAATGCCCAACATGAATATAAGATCATGTCCACAAATATGACTTTAAAAGGTCAAAATATCAACAATAGCACCAAAATTGAGCAGATTTCCTAAACAAGCAAATGGACGATATATAAAATCAGAAACATTCAATTCAACTCGCTGACTGAAATGAAAGTCAGGGAAAAAAATGACATTTCATAAGCGTCTTAACTCCCGTCATTACTAACACTTAAAAACATAAAATGTACCACTATCAAGCAAGAAGATGTCTTAAAAGAAGCAAGTGCAAATTATACACAACAGTTTGCAATATTGTGAATATGTTAATATTACCATAAATGGGGGGAAAGCATATTCTGTAGATCTAGAATACAATTATCATCCCATAGGTGGATTGCTGCAAATACTAAGGTGTGCATTTATCTATTTTTTTAAATAGCACGATCACACAAAAGCTACTACCGGGAAGACTTGAATTGCTTTGCACTTTGTTATGAGAATATTAAAAATCTAAGGAAACAGTTTTTCTGTTAGTTTATGGAGTTGGAAGCCATATGTCGAGATCATTAAACCATGGAGAAAGTTCAGAGAGCGAAAACTTTTAAGCTGGAACCGATGTAAAAACACAGTGGCGCAAGGAAATTGCACGCTAAAGTTCTACTCGTTGCAGCGCGCGGTTCACAAAGTGCAGCAATTTTGTTATACGACATGCTCTGTGTAGCGATGCCGTTGGTTAAGAGCGCACGTTTGCCTCCCGACATAAAGCACTTTTTTTAATAAACCTTTGTAACTTACTTTTACAAATTAGTCTCATAGTATTGTTTCCCATGCACATGAAACTTTAACGTTAACACATAATGTTTCCTTCAACACTTTATCTAAATGCAATGTGCCGCACATGCGAAAAGGACAAAAGGTGGCTTATAGACATAAATTCAAGAAACCTGCGATGTTGTAGCCTCTCTTCCACACGACTGTAGAAATTTGATATCTGTACCTCGAAGACTGAGGGCAGTTATACATGCTAAGGGTTCTATACCCCGATATTAATTTGTGTTTATTTCTGTGTTTTCAATGTTTCTGTTCATGTATTTATTTAGTTATTTGTGTGTGCATAGGTAATGGCATAAAACTCGAAACACAATGTGATATTAAGAAAACATGATGTTCTACATATACACTTATAAATCCATAATAAAAAATAAAACAAAAATGCTTTGTAGGATGTTACACAGAAGAGCAAGGCCACTGCAACTCTGCCCTAATGTTCTGTTTCCAGTGCTAATGGTTGTAACTCTTACTTTAGAGGCAAAGCGCCCACTGCAGTGTGCCAGTCGTCCCCGAAGTGATCTGATCGGCATGTAATGACTCTCTCTCCCAAAGGATGCAATGTAAAAAGTCACATGACACTCAAAGGTGCTTTTTTTCAGCGCCTGTTTTGCAAACTCTGGAATGCTCTGTGTATCATGTCTCGAGGAATGCCAGAAATCGTCTGTTTTAGTTCGGTGAAGGTTGTAGCACGTGTGTGGTACACGTTGCTTATAAGATGTCCCCAGAGGAAGAACTCGCAAATTCTGAGATCAGGAAATCTCCGGGGTAAGGGTGAAATGACGCGCCTTCCAAGCAAATGGTGACGTGACTACGTCCTGCTGAAACCACGTGTTTTCCATGTTGAGATCTGCGTAGTCTGCAGCCTCCGGTCAAAGGATGTTTCAACATACCGAGCCAATGTTATTGTTGCTGTAATCACATGCTCGATGACCATAGTAACCGAGACCGATATTTACACGATTTACGAAACTTTTACGCAGTATTATGTTGACAATTCATCATTAGAAAATGTTTCGACGGTTTTTAAGAATCTGAAATTGTTTACAAACAATATTTTTCATATGTAAACGAAATATAAAATAATATGAATTACAAACTTCTCCAGGTAAGCGTGACTATTTATAAAATGCAACCTTCAAATAACTGAACACTTTAAAACTAATCGACATATCATATTTATCGTTCTCTGTTTTAAGGAAAAGGCAATAGTTATAAACGGGAGTACCTTACCTTACTTATCTTACTTGCAAAGGAATCTAAACATATTTAGTACAAAGTGTTCTTCTCTCTAGCGTAAAAGCTTTAGTAAACAATGGTTAGTCCTTTAAATTCTGCTCTCAGAAAATACCTATGCAAAATGGCCTAATATTCTACAGAGGAAATATGTTACACTGAATTAAAAACACTGCATTAATTTTATATCAATGCTTATAGTAAAATTTGCGTGATTGTCTGCTTCTACTTCTCTGGCTCTTGTTGATTTGACTGAGTTATTTTAGGTGTTACTTTATAATTTTTATTGTTAATTATATATGCAGATATATATGATAATTTTTGTAAATGTAGAATGTGTGCTACTGTGGTAATTGTAAAGACAAATTCTATGACCTAAGTTTCTGTGACTGCTTCGCGAACTCACTGAATGCTCCAGGAACTAAACTAAACATAATATCCTGCTCACACCATCCATTAAAACCCTCTTCATCTCGGTCCAAAACTCAATTCATATGTTTTTTTTTTCCTTCGGATTTTTTCCTTTCTTTGCTAACCTACATCGTCGGTAAATTAGTGAAAATTGCTGGGAAAATGTCCTCCTTAGTCATAAATTTTGGTACGATAGGTTTAATACATGCTATAGTTTCACCACTAACTGCATCACGTGCACGGTATATGTTCTTTATCCATTCATCTTTTAATTACTATCTAGGAAATGCACTGCCGCAATCAAGAGCAAACCCATGCTATTCAAATGGTTCAATTTTACTGGATCAACATTAACTGATTAAAAAAAAAGAGAAATAAGCACGCTACTGTTTCTTTACTTCGTAACCACTGTAATAAATCTGAACACTGCAAATTAATAACTTGAGAAATGAACACGCCCGCCACATATCCCGCCATCTTATCTACTTTCCATGCCAAATATCAGTTAAATATCGTCGGTCTCGCTGTAACCTTGGTGCTATTTAATGGACTCGCCCAGTAACGGAAATTCTTTTTTAACGTATCCATTAAGGGACACTGGGAGTGAGTTTTTGGCCAAAATCAGCCAAAATGTCGAAATTATTTTTGGTTCCTTGAACCACTGGGCCTCCAAAGAGAAGTAACATTTACTTGTTCCCTCTCCCAGCTCTACAGTACAGAAGTGTGGAATGAGATATAAGCACTGCGGTATATGGTGCTGATGTGGAAATAGTTAAGGAAGAATGTAGCAAAGAGGATGACTAAAGAAAGACACGACTGACACAAGCTTGGGGGGGGGGGGGGTAAGCTGAAGTCAGAAACTGTAACAGACTGACTGTCCATATATGTACTGCACTTCAGCATTACAGATCAATAGACCGGACAGACTCTTGGTTAACTGCCATTGCAAGATGTCTGTTCGGTTTGATGAGTTAGGATTTTTTTTTTTTTTGATTGTTTTATTTATGGACGCTGTTTAACATCTCAGGTCATTAGCGTCCCATTGAACTCAGGGCGTGAAACGACCGGTAAATTTTGCTCAGAGGCCTCTTCTTTCAGGCTTGAGGTTCTTTATCGTGCCGTAAATGTACGACACGGGACCCACGGCTTTACTTCCCTTCCGAAGGAAGCCATACTTAGGATTTTTACGCCCGAAAAAAAAATTAATCGGTCCTGGTCGGGTTCGAACCCGCGATCTTGGGTTTAGGAGGCAAGTATGGTAACCACTACACCACATACAGGTTAGGAGAATTCTCCCCATCTACCACAGACTCACATGAAAGTGTTTACTCACTCATTTGCTAAACCTTCTAAGAAGCAGCTAGAAATGTTGTTTCTGCTTTTAACATGGGCTGTTCAGCTTCTCAGGAGCTGAGATCTGTGTTAAGGGGCGAGGAATGTTCGGCGGCTGCTTGAAAGATCAATAAGATTCGACTGTACGAGAACAGGAAGGGACTTGAAGGTGGCAGAAGAATACAAAGAGAAGTCCAAAACTGTAAATCAGGAGGGTTCTGATATGCAAAGCGCACAATCCACTGTTTCCCAACATACTTTTTTATAAAACAGCATTTTTCTCAAAACTTATTGAAAATGTCTCAGTATTTATTTAAATTCAAGTAAAAAAATCGCAGAATGATCAGAAGTATCCAGTGTAAAATTTTATGGGACAAAATACCAGTAATACTTTTAAAAAATCTTTTGTATGTGGTTCAAAGCTCCGTTTGCAAACATTCCAAGCATTTTTCTCAACTCATGAGTCCCGTAGGACGTTTTGATAATGCGACATATTAACACACACACATATAACAGCAAAATTAATTTAAAAAAAAAAACATACAAAAATGTGGTACTTTGAAAATTCACGGTAGAAATGGCCTTTGCCTGACATCCACACTTTGTTACGAAATTAGCGTCCTCGTTAACTTTAGGCAATACAGGACCTCGAGGATTTAGTTGCTTGAGCGGCGAGGGCAAACCGAACAGCTTCACCCGTTTCTTCAAAATTACGAGATGAAAATGTAGAACTAACTGGCGTTGGAACATTCTCCTTCATTAGCAGAACTATAGAGTAGTGGAATAATTTGCGTCAATCAGCCTTTCAACGGCATTTTCTAACCTTAAAGCAATATATATGTAAACGAATTATTGGCTTAGTTTTAAGGAGATGTTACAACAACACTTCATTCTCTCTGTTATTTCTATCTTGTTTACTTATTTTGTACTGCCACTTATTGATACCAACCCTTGTGAATACATTCATTCTATTTATTATTTAGCCTTTTGGAACTTTTACATGTTTTGAGCGAAGTCAGCGGGGATAAATGTATGAGGGCTAATCAATAAAGAGTGAGAAGTAACTCAAGTCATTGGTGGAAATATTGGCAGCGCGTACGGGTATGAGTTACACAAGATGAAAGGGAGTGAGTTTGCCACTTGGCTGCACAAAATAGAGTCCCTTCAGTGCGCTGCTCGTTTGCAGAAATCCTATGTTTGTAACAGCAAGCAATTGACGATGATGTTCTGCCACATCAACCTATTTCGGTGGTTCAAGCAGTTTAAGAAAGGCCGTGTTTAAACAACTATATTAGGCATTTCACATACTAGATTTGAAAGAAAAAAAATGTGACACAGAAATGAAATGTACTGAAAATAAAAGTATTAATGAAAGCTACTTGTTCAATTTTCTCGAAACCGCCACTATGGCCGAGATCGTTAAGGCGCGAACTTTTGAGCGGGAGGTTTGGGGGTTCGATTTCCGCTAGAAGCGTCTCCTTGACTGAGGTTTATTCCAGAATTTTTTTCATAAATGACAAATTGCCGGGGAGGTACCCTGAATTCAAGTTAGTAAGGTTTCCTTCCTTTAAAAAAAAAATCTTCCCAGTTTATGATTTCATCAGGGTCCACATGTAGTTAAACATTGTTATAAAAGCTAATGATCAAATTTGTTTGCAGGAACTTATTCACTGTGTTCGGTACAAGTGTTTCCGATTTTGCATTTTCCTCGTTCTATAGCATTCTCTGTATAACCTGACAACTTTATTTCGCGTCCTTCTTCTGTTTTATTGCTACGTCTTTCTTCTGCACCCAACTGTTACACAATCTGCACATGAGAATTACGTAAAAGTAATCCCCAGATAAGTTTCCGCTCACTGTTTGATGGGAGTGAAGTTGATCGCCTCATGTCTGCATTCTCAACCAATGTCGCGGAACATTCTGTTCAATCAGAGGGGAAAACAGACTTAGGGTCTTTCGTCGTAAAATTAAGAAAAATGCTGTATAAAACTGAACGTGAGGATATTTATTTTGTTTTTTATTTAACTTTTAAAACCGTATGGTTATGAACTTAAGCAGGACCGGCTTTTCAGGTGCAATTAATTTCCTGATCTTCAGTTGTTAACTAACGTACATATTTATTGGCAACAGAATGCTCCAGTCCCATCAGAACGTTATATGTGTCGTTTATTGACTTCCATAATAAATCATTGTCTGTAGCTACAGAAAGTAAACTTATATCTCTGTTTTCTCCGAATCTTATGTGAGTACGCGCCTGTTGTACTTTCTATTTATCAGCCGTCTGAAAACAGTGAGTGTATATTTTTATACTGAACATTATTATCCTGAATTATACTCCTAATACGCTAAATTTTTGTTATTAAATTTGATATATATAATCCCTTAACGCAGAATTTTAAAGTAAAAATGCTTTTAGTGAACTTTAAAAGTGCAGTGTGTAAACTAATAAACTAAAATGCTATATAAAAATTCTTCAATTACAAAATATAGCTTTAACTACAATGTCACTGACACAGTGTATAGTTTGTCATTTTTTCAAGTAAACTACAAAAATAACTTTAAATAATGCATGTTCTGCTTTCGATAACTGGGAAAAAATCATAATCACACATATTTCTGGTGTTTAGCCTCTTTTATCTGCAAGTAAAGCTCTTTTTACATCTACACCTTGGGCACATGCATAAAATCAACAGCACAGTCAAGTTCCGTTCTGTTTCCTGTCATTTCAAACAATAATACGAGGAATTTGCCTTCAGGCACCCCAAACTATGCCTGCGAAGTACATTACCCCAGTTAGTGCGGAAGTTGTTGTTAGATAATTCCTAAGGGATGAGCTATCCATATAATTATTTTTAAACATTTTTCAAGCCTCCGTTTCTACTTAGGCACCAAAAATTACCAAGAAATATATATATAACCCGCCACTAAAGCTTGTAAAATTATTTTCGAAACATCGGTGTATATATATTTATTAAATAAAGTTTACTTCAACGCGTTTCAAGCTGCAATCTAACAGCTTAAGTTCGTAACCGAAAATAAAGTTCATTTTGTTGGTAATCGAATGATGTTATCGATACAAGTCTCCTTGGCGCATCACTATTGCATACTTATATGACAAAATGGAGCAATTTATGTAATTTGGTAATAACCCTGTTAAAGATATGATAGAAATATTAATTTTAACTCTGGTGTAAACTTTAATTAGTAACTCAAAAACTAAGGATTTCCGGACACCTGTTTATATGGATATTTTCTCCTTGTTTTGGTGTGAGGAACCCGCAACCAAAGTTTGTAAAAGTATTTCCGAAACATCGTTAACGCTCTTTTGTTTCTTCTCAATGAAAAAAAAAAAATGCGATTCATCGAGTCATCCAGCAAAATTGGATCATTGGGGGATTAAACTAAAGTTATGTTTTAAAGATCCCTCTACCGGCTGCATTTTTTTTTTTTTTTTTTCTCCTCAACGAAACTCGCTTGTTGTGCCATTGAAATAAAATAAGAAAAGTAGTGTCTGAAATCTGCGGAATTAGACTATTAGAGTTTGCTGTTTTATTAATAAAACTCGGTATATAACATTTAAATAAAATAAGACAAATACTTTCTGAAAATCGAACCATTAGGAGTGAGAGTATACCTGTAAATATAATTTTCGTAATCGCGGGGTGATCACTAGCATAAACAATTGGGTATTCCCGCCAAGCGATACATGTGTTGTGTACGTGAAGGAGGAGGGAAAGATTTTGCGCATGCGCAGTAAGAGTAATTGGAATAATTACAGACAGCGACTAAGTGCCAAATGGTAGCAAAAAAAAACGGAATTTTAGGGAATGCCGGAGCAATCAACAAATCTTAAGCGGCAGTTGCGTTGCCAACTCTACGAATTATAAGTAGATGTGCGCTTTGCTATTTATTTATTCTCATTATCAATGGATATACTATATTGTAGAAATAATGGTTTACACTATTAATTTAAACAAAAATAATGTTTAATAAGTCAACATATAACACTCATGAAATGTGGGAAAATCTGTAATGCAACTTGTTTAATTATTTTGATAACATAATATTTTTGTAGAATTGGTTTTCAAAGTTTTTTATATAAGTTTGAATATTAGATACTAACGACACTTGGCATCAAGTCGCCTGGATAACACGTTACTACCACCTACCTGTCAACAAATGTTTTATGTGCCTTATAAACAATGTTCACTTTTTCAGAACTCGTGCGCGGAGTTGGCAACGCTGAACCTTGGTAGTGTAAATGTAGGCGGAGAGAACATTGCTTGGTGCAACTGGAAACTTAAGACAACCTTACGGGAAAGCCAGTCTTTAGTCATTGTTACTTGTTTTTTGCTCTAGCGCTTCCTTGCACTGTTGTCCGCTTTTCAGAAGAGCGGGAAAAGTGCATTGTAGCTTAAGCACATGGTGAATATGTTTATTAGAGAAATATGTTACTATAACGCAGCAAAGCAATGAAACTGGTTTGACTCAGTCAGTCAACATAAAAAGTATACATGATTTGTAGTTTTACATGTACATATTGGCACGATCTAAGGAATACAAATGTAAAGATATATATTTTAATGTTCTTCATCATTAGGCGGGAAATGTTTTTCTTTTGGGAAATGGGCTATTCACTTCAATCGATGAATTCTATAATGAGTTTAGCAAACTCACAAATTACATATATGATGAAATTGATTATCAAATTTAACTCTGGTAGTTTTTATATAGTTTACATTAAAGTGCTATCTTACAAAATAAAAACATAAAGTGTATTTACAAGGAATTCGATGGAGAAAAATTAGTACCCTTATTTTTTTTGATTACGTGAAATTCTCCTCTGCATAGAAGGTTGTGTGATGTCTGCATTTTTATGAGTAAGTACAGACTAGAATGTACTCGCAAGCTAATGAAAAATTCCAAATGTTGCAATGAGTTGGTAGTTTTGCTCCTGTCATTATTGTTAGAACTTTTTGGTGTAAGAAATATGTTTTAGCACACTGAATTTCCCCATTCCACAAGTAATTAAGGAATGGAAGTAAGCTAATATACTGTTATTTATAAAATGAATTAAAGATCTGATCGCTGAGCTCAGCTTCGGTAAGATGTCTTTCCAGTTTATATTGTGATCTGTGATAAAAACCAACAAAGTTTATTTTCCAGATTCGATTATGTTGTATCTGCAATCTTTTGTTTGAAGTTTAATGTAGTTAGTTATTGGACAAAATGTGACAGGTGACTGATTTTGAGTCCTTTAATGATAAGAGCAACCGGATAAGCATGTACATAGTACAAATAATAATGCACCCAAAGAAACACCGTGCTTAACACGTTGTAATTATCTGAACAATTATAACATTTTGTTTTCTGTTTGATAAGATGAAGTAATCTTTGCTCTTACACCAAAAGTTTTTAATAAATCACGTTTGTTACATGCTTTATCTAGATTGTGATATATTATCTTAAACATTAGTTTTTATAATACTTTGGAGAACGAAAGTTGTTTTTAATTCGACAGCAGTAATTTTTCTTATAATACAATGGTTTAAAAATAAGAATACGACTTAAGGCATTGCTAATATTGTCAGCACATGTAGTAGGAGAGAGTTATGGAGAACTTCAGCCAGAGGCTTTTGGTGCCACCCCCAAGTCCCTTACAGTGCTCTTGATTTCCTATAAGAGGATCATTCCTATTGGAATATGGTTGTGGACCGAAGAGTCCATGTCTTGGACTTCACATTCAAAGAGTAAATGCTTCGCAGTCTCGTAAGATTGGCCTTGGACAAAGTCTACATGTGGGCTCTCCCTGGAAGAGTCCCGGAGATGTTTCCTAAATTGAACATGTTCCACCGCTCTCCTTAACTTTTTCCTTCCCAACATTAGGAGTGTGGGATTAGGTCCACTGACAAAGTTTTTTCCTGAGGGCTTATCCTGGGCAATTGGACCATCGTATTTTAGGTTTCTCTGTGGCCCGTTATTTAATTGTTGTCCTTACTGTAGACCTACTAACTTCACAGGCTGGTTCCGGTCTATTAAGGGGCTGGATGCTCCTTTCTTGGCCAGTTTATCCGCTGCTTCATTCCCTGTCACTCCTCTGTGACCTGGTACCCACCTCAATTCAACAAAGTTGTTGTTCTACAGGGCTATCAGTTTTTGGAGACAATCCCAATTGGGATTGAATTGGTGAGAATCAAGTGCTGGAAGTGCAGCTTGACTGTCCGAGAGTATCATAATGTTTCCCATAGTGGCCCTTCTCTATGCCATTTGATCTTACAGTCGTGACAATTCTACGAGCCAACTTCCAATCCTCTTTATGTGGTTCTCCTCATTATGACCGGAGTTTTCGCTCCTGTTGCATTGAATTTACGACCAGGGAAATGAACCTTAAGAAGCTTCTTAGCTGTGTTGGTATAACCTCCTGTGAGTTTCTTTAGACAACCGACAGGAGTTGTATTCCCCTAGGCCATTACCTTCTGGATTCTAGTAGCTTCTTTCAAGCTGACAGAAGTTTCTTCAGGAGGTTTGCTTGGCTTTTCGGAAAGCCTTATTATAGTCTGTAAGGGCTGAATGATATTCTCTTCATTTTGGATTTCTATCGAAGATTTTTCTAGTCCTGGCCCGTAACGCGCAAAGTTCTTTGGACCACTATCTCACCTTCTTTGGCCCAGTCCTTAGTTATCCTGATAAGTCTATAATAGCACTCTCTATAAGGTGTGCTGTTCTGTCTATATCCTCAAAAGTTGTAACATCTTCGATCTTTCCAAGCGTAACTGCGAGATCCTCCTTATAGGTGATTCAGGTGGTTCTTAAATTCCTGAAAGATGTTTGCTAACTGTGATATCTGGTTCAAACTGAATACATTTATGGTCTGAAAGCGATGGCTCGTCTGAAACTTCCATTCTGTAACCAGATTGCTGATGCGGTCTGTTCCAAAGGTAATCCGTTTTCTAACCCTGTTACAGAAAGTGGGTTTATTCCCGGCATAAGATTATTGCTGAGCAAATAGCTCAACAAAGACTCGCCTCTTTTGTTGCTGTTGGTACATGGTGGGAGTTGGCGTCACATCCCACTCGCCATCCGTTCCACCAAGAGATGGGACTCCCCTCTATTGTAAGAGCTCAAAATTAGACTTCTGTTCTCCTCTCCCACGTTGAGGTTTATGGTGTCTCTGAAACAAAGTTTATGTGCACCACTAAGATACAAATCCGCATGTCATAAAAGCAGATGGGTTAAACCAACTTACTTTTGCTTCGCCTAGTCCCTTGTGTAACCAAGACTCTGGGGTGAGGGCCAGGTCGATGTTTTCCTCTCTTACCTTCTTATGGCAGGCTGCCGAAATTCCCTTACTGTGTTGTAGATTATCCTTGTCGTCTTTAGTTAAAATTACGAGGTAGCCTCTGTTTTCTAAAGTTGTGATGACCTTTTGTTGTTCCTCTTTCCAGCATACAAAGGTTTGACCATTCACCTTTGCTGCCAGTCTCCAGTTTTCAGAATCTTGTTCTGTTTACTAGCTCTGGTAGGATTTTATAGGTGTCCTTCTTGGCATCTTAAAAAGCACCTTGGATGCCTTCAAGACGTCCGCTTTTAACCGCACTATCAGTGTGGAGCTTTCCCATGGCCTGAGCTTAGAAACGGTTTCCTGCAGCCAGACCTTAGTCTGCCGCTCCCCTTTCCACGTACGAGTGAACAAACTGAAGGAAGTTCCCATTTTCTATAGTCTCCAGGATCAACTGCTGGAGTTCCTCAACTTCGGCTTCTGTAAGTTTTGCAGTCGGATATCCTTCAAGGACTTCAGGTTTTTTGAGCTGGTTAGGATTTCCTTACCTTTGTCTCCTGGTGGTGCCGCAGACGTTCTTCACTTCTTCCGGATGACTTCAATAGCAGCTGTGTTTTGCTCTGTGCCCCTGAAAGTGTGGGAGGCCTTACTCCTTAGGAGGGATGAAGTCTCTTGGTCTTCAGTATTAGGTTTGGTTTTTCTCGTCCCAGGAGGGGAATTAGTAGGCAGAGCCCCGCATACCTAGGCTAGGTATTCCGGATTTACTGCAAGGGTCGCTTTACACCTTGGTGGGGGATGATAATGGCAGATGAGTCGCTTCTGACGGTAGCCTGTTGACTCACAGAGAGCCCCGCCACCAGCGACTCCTAGGCGGGCTTTTAATATTTAACTTGATTCTAATTTATCTATAAATACCACCATTTTCGTCCACTTAATTTGAGGTTAAATTAGTAGGTATAACTCAAATCGGCTTTAATGTCCCATCTCCACCTCCTGAAGAGCAGGTTTGATATTTGCTGGGATCAAGAACGTCATGTGAGTCGTTGGTAAACGGTGGAAGCATACAGAGATTACATAATTGAAGGTTGCGCTTCACGCTCTCATTGCAAGGAATCTTAACAGACCTTATCTTAAAGTGTTAAGAAAAATGAATATACAAACAAATTAAACCTTGTAATTAATGAAATGAAATAAGTTATGTCATTACTGTGTGGTATAAGACGAACAAAATTAGAATTCTTGCAGTCTGTATCACAGAAGAGTTTTAGAACTATTATCATCATCATCATCATCATCATCATCATCATCATTAAATTATTAGTCACAAATATTATTGATGTACTATAATTAAATGAAATATATGACCACTAACATGCAAAGCTACACTGTGTGGGTATTTTTAAATGTAACCAAGTTTATGAACTGAGCCTTTGATATCATCTTTACATTCACTACAATAGAGAGAAACAACAGAAAGTTTCGAGTTACATTGCGTATTTAAGATGATGTTCATATGTTTCAAATAAAACAAAAACATGTTACTGTTTAAAAACATTTGCAATGTACTAAGTAAATAAAAACAGTCGAAAGTTATATCGATTTTCAGTGGCTTTGAAATTTAATTTAAATATTATTAACATGTAACGTAAACGTTTTCTGAAGGTTATTACAGAGCGCTCTTACATACAAATATAATTCTCACATATATTACATTAATATTTCACATTTACTATCTTCACGACGATACTTTTGTTAAATATAAAACATATGTAACGTTATAAATACAGTTTATATGATTAATTAATTTGTCATTTTATTTTAAAACAGTACGGAGAAAATTAAACGCTAGAGCCCTTTTTAAATTTCGGTTTTCAAATATGCTCGTATTACTAATGGTCCGATTTATCTAATTTTCATAAACTATTTTTCTTATTTAATATTAATTGTTTGGTTGCTAAAAAAAAACAAATATTAATGCCGCTTGAGCGATTTTAAACGTTTGCATTTTATTTTAAACCCACTCTTAATAATCTCATTTCACTTATTTTCAGAAATTAGCTTTTAATTTTATTTCAATGGCATATACCGAGTTTCCTTTAAAAATTACTGCTGCTAGAGCCATTTTTTAATTTCGCTTTAAGCTTCCTTCTTTAAATTTCTGTTTTCCCACTCCGAATGGTCCGATGTCGCTGATTTTCAGAAACTATTTTTATTATTTTTTTTTAATTGCGTATACCGAGTTTCGTTGAGAAAAAACAAAAATTGCGTGCGCTAGAACGTTAACAGACAGAAATATATAATATCAATAGCTAAAGAAGCAGAAAAAGATTAAAACACTTAGTCTCTCGTTATGTTTCTGACTTATCTTCTTGCCTTAGAAAAATTCCAGAAAGTGTGTCTGTCTTTAGTGTGTTATCTTTTTCCGCTTCTTTAGCTACATTTTTCATAGTGTTGTTTTATTTTTAATTTACATTATATATCATTTTTTCATTGTAATTTTCGGTGCGTAGTAGGTAGGATCGATGCAGAATTCAAGAAATTTTTCGCAAACCTTTTCATGGGTACAATCGCAATAGTTGGAATATCCAAGAACACACCCAGAAAATTTTAACAGTCGTCTCTTGGCTGTGCGAAAGCCAAAAATGGTGGAATTATTCGGTTTTGCTTTGTAAAACAAATAAACACTGCCACACTAAAACAGAAATGACAAGTTATGTACTAAACATAAAAAAGCACAAAATGACTGGAAGAAAGTTAACGTCGTATTGTAATAGACAGGTTGACAAGGAATCGCCCTACCCCAACAACACTTTAAAACTTGATGTTGCTAGCTAGAATTTCCGTTTTTCGCAAAGCAAGTCCATTTCAACTCTGATATCAAGTGCTAGACACTGCTCAGAAATAGCCTGCCTACCGGACAATGAATTTGCTACCTTTGTCCATCTAATAATAATAATAATAATTGTAAAAGTGCAATTTCTCTTTTGCGATGTTTATGGATTCCAGAATTCTAATTTTGTTCCCCTTACTTTTGAAAATTAGAGTATTTTCACCATACACATTTATTTTCAGAAGTAATGTATTATTGAAATGGTTGTTATTACTATTATTTTTTTTTCATTTTGTTTTACAGTTGGTCATTCTAATTAAATACAGTAATACCACAACTTATTTCATTTCATTAATTAATAAGTTCATTATTTGACTTTTTATATACACGTTTAATATTATTCTACTTGCTGTGGAATTCGCTAAGTTTATGCAGCTCCTGTCTGATGGACTTTCCTGCCCTCAAGTTTGAGTACGGTATTCAGCTCTTGTATGTTTGCATGTGCTGTTGAAACCAGACTGCAACTTTTGGAGACGTTGTTGGTCCTGTATGAATTTCATTCTCGAACCATTGATGGACTAATCATAGTAACTTCGGAGCTTTTTCATTTTCTGGTGTGTTTCCTGTATGCTTAAGCAAGTGTCGTCAATGTTGTTTAAAGGTGCTTGAGCTAATGCGTCACACACCCGGATATCAATCCGAATTTGTTAACTCACAACAATTATCTTTGGATTACAGTCCGGCAAGTGTTTCTTTGTAGCTGTGAACGATATTTCGTAGGTTTCGCGCTTCTTATTTGGCAGAATTACGTCCATTACCGGAATGCCATCGGTTTCTTCCAAATAGCTTTCCAGATGAGCGCTGATTGTGAAGAGCAGCTTAAATGATGCAGCAATAAAAAAGGAAGAAAGAACCGCCCACTCACGTTCCTTTTGCGCTGGCTATGCTGAACTCCGCCGTTCATGGTTAATAATTGACATCTTCTGCGTGAGCTGGACACAGAACGTAATGCAACGTCTGTTTACTGCCTATCGGCCTCAGATCAGCTTTCGTGTAGATTTTGTTGGTGTTGGAATTAGCCAAAGAGTAAAGTTCGTTTCGGTCTTCTGAGAGTGAAAACGTTGCTGGAGCGAGTAGACTTTGTAACCAAGACATGGATACCGCTTCTAATCAACTGATAAGCGAAAGCTTTGGTCTTAAAATGCAACACTCACCAAGTCATATCACACAAATTTGTCGTTGATATCTTAGTAGTTAGGCGTGGTTGATTTACGGACGCGCTCTAACATTTCTGGTCATCAGCGTGAACCGACCGATAAATTTTGCTTTTTTCAAGTTTGAGGTTCTTTTGCGTGCCGTAAATCTAAAACATGGGACCAAAGTCATACTTAGGATTTTATGCCCAAAATAATGTACCGTTGCCGGTATTTAACCCGCGACCTTGAGTCTACAAGGCAAGAATGGTTACCACTAGATCACAAGGACCAACTTGACGTGGTTACATTTACACGGACAAATTAACATAAAAGTATTCCCAGCGCCAAACAAAACCTAAGACTACAACATGCAGTTTGGTAACTGATCTCAAGGTCGGTGTGTGGCGTGTCCTTAATTGACTCTCTATCTTGCAAAACATATAATTAATTTTGAAATATTTTCTAAGTTAGCTGAAGTATATTGGAGCTAAAACTCATACAGCTTGAACACGAATGAGAAATGATAACTACAAAGTATCATAAACAAAGTTACAACTTGTGAACCAAAATATAAACGGTTTATTTGGCAGGTTTCATGTTCAAATCCTGCGGTTAGTTAACATAATTGGCTTTTTCCATAGTTTTCCTTTAATCTGTTTTCAGAAAAGGCAAAACCGTGTTGGTGTTTTTGTCTTCCATTTTAGCATTCTTGGTGTGTCTGCGTCTTTCTTTGTTTCTGATGTCTTCCAGGCGGCTCTGACCATCCATTCAGGAACTCCATCATACGTACGTACGTACGTATGTATATATATATATATATATATATATATATATATATATATATATATATATATATACACACAGCTCTTCCAGAGGCATTAGCTTATAAGTCCTAATACTACGAGGGTAAGCATATGGTACACACCAGCTCAAATCGACAAGACGTCAAAGACATAAACTTCATCATTTTTAAAGTCAGTGAATTTTTTTTAATGTGTGCATTTTTGCAAAATATAAAACCCCTGTTCTCTGTCATTTTATTGTAATGTTTGACATTTTAAGAAAAAATACGCATTTGAAAATATACATGTGGAACTTTCCACTACACACATGCAAAGTTAAATTATACATTATGTATGTTCTGGTAGAGCGGAAGAGAGCTCTTGCACTGTAACCATGGACATAATAATTATCAGTTGTAGAACACATGGAAACTGCTTACAGAATATAAAAATGTTTGTTGACATCTTGTAGAGACGTGTACTGGAGAGCGAGCGGAACTCATGTAGGCTATTCAATAGACAGTTCTCGCTTCAAAATTTAATTATGTTTCATTATTGTCCAATGTATACGTTACTACTTCCATTGTTGACACATGGACTTGAATAAAAAAGCAATCTTGTGTAACTTTTGTGTGATACTATTCCTGTTCCCGTGGATACAAAACGAGCCATAAAACACTGCAGTGAACCCTGAACACTCATCCTAATTAAAATTGGAGCAACCGACTGCGCTAGGAGCCGAGAGAACGACGGAGTTATCAACAGAGCCTCCGCATCCCCGTACACACCAGAAATACACCCACTTAGTATTAAAACCGCTCCACAGAACGCAATCAACGTGGGACATTGAGATCAACAACTCCATTAACCATCCAACATATCAAACCACCACAACCCCTTATTAATTAAACTGGATTTTTTTTTTTTTTTTATTTTAATGGAAGGGTTCCAGGCCTAAATATAGGGTAATTTCCCGACATTATGAGGCCTGGGGAAAACCTGGAAAAAAACCTCAGTCACGGAGGACGACCCTGTTGGCTATCGAATCACAATCTCCCAAGAGGCCGCACCTTAAGGCCAATCCGAATCTCCAGTTTATGTTCTTGGATCGTTAATAACAGTAAGAGGTTCTAAAATTTCATTGGGTGCCACCCACACGCTGGAGACTGAAAAACTGCACAAGGGAGGTGTGACTTTCGCTAGGAGGTTTGCATCCTGTTATGGAAGTTCAGAAATCACTGCTGATGAAGTCCTGGCTACATCATTTCGATCCTGGGAGCAAACAACAAGTCTGTGTGGAAATCTCTATCATCAGCAACAAAGTGGTCATCTCATTTTTCGATACTTAAAGAATTGTTTACCAGCCTTATATTTGATTCATAAAATGGAGAAGTTATTAGGTATGAAGTCTCACAGTGTGTCTACAAATAATAATTATAATTAGATAACTCAATAGACTGTCGCACTGTGTCTCATTGCTACTGTGGATGGCTCTGAAATTTTATTAATCGTGTGTCGGGCTAATCGCAGTGTTGTTTGAAATTTAGGACGGGTGATGTCGGGAAATCTCCGGGTTTTTACAAAATATGATCATGTTTTGGTTACCATATGCTACCCAGCGATACTGGTTACCTCACTTTTTAATTAATAATGTGTGTGAGTCTTCCAGAAGCTCAGGCTAAGTAATTTGTTTGGCAGTGGTCATCCAAACTTATTTGTTATATTTGGTGTTGAAAGGAGGTTATTTACTGTTATCTGTGGTGTCCTCAGGCGAGGGTGGATTTTTCCTTAATTGCTGATGTTGTTTCATGCTCCATATATACGAGTGAAGAGGATTTGTATAGTAGACAGGTAGAAAAGCTGCGATACACAGAATAATTAGCCTCCTAGGTGCAACAAGCTGCTGTCATTCCCTATACTTCACATACATTAAGCATGGAGATCGTTGTGCAAGCTCCCTTGATCAGACTTCTGTCTAGCTGAACGCCCGGATATTAAAGGGAGTATAGGGCAGTTTGCGGGAATTTGGCACTTGTTCCATATAATGGATATGTCTTTTTGACATCCACCACCTTTCGATCAGGCGTGTCTACATGTTTGTAATGATGAGACGTCGTTAGCGTATTGTGTGTGCTTGCAAACCCGAATCTGAACTAAAGGCCGGCTGGGTCATATTGTTGCTGCATTCCTGCCAGAACTAGAGCTTTGCCGCAATGTAGGACGTTTTTGAGGTTGAGGGAATAGAAATAGTGTGACTTCTCCCGAGTGCACATGTTAGCATATCCATACTCTTTTTTACTTAAAATGCATTGTTCACTGTGGAATTCTGAATAATTTGGATGATGATTTCTCTCTAATGTAAATACATGTCCAGCTGTTCTGAGTTAAACGTCAAACATTTAAATCCTCTTTCTTTTAGAAATAATTTATGAAGATAAAGAATTAGCTTTAGTCCAAATTCCACTAGATAAATGTTCAGTGCAGCTAAAACAATACAAAATTAATTATACTAAAATATGACAAAGGGAGAAAAAAAAGTTGATTATACCGAGCGGGTCTTGTAATCCAATCCCGTAAACATGTTCCCTGTGACTTCGTCCAAACTTTCTTAATGTGCCTCTGGGAATATTCTCACTTGTGCTACTCTATACACACAAGGGACATCAGCGACGAAGGTCTAGGGTTCAAATACTGTCCCATCAAAGTACACCATTTATACTGACACGGAAGACAGAAATAAAGCTTACTCTGTGATATTTACTAATTTAAAATCCTAAATATATAAATGTCAATTAAATCTCAAATTGCATTAGAGTCTGCTTTATTGAACATAATAATGAATGGAAATAACTTTATATTAATGTGAAATGACAATCGTAAGACATTATATGATATTTAATCTTTGAAGATTTTCTTACATACAAAAAAAAGTAAAAAAATTAAAAATGCGAATTGTTCTGCAGCATTCTTTGATCCTCCCCCGCAATTTTTTTTTCTTGAGCGCAAAATTCTTCTAAGTCAAACTGTTACAGCTCGCGGTTCACAAGGTTGTGTAGTTCCTGGAGCAGATTGTTATATGGCATGCATTAATATGAGTTCCGTTAGGTCTTTGGCAGAGTGTGCATTGATGCCGTAGTTAAGAGTGAAGGGCATAAAGCACTTTTAAGTAGATTTTTGTAACATGTTACGATAAATTAGTTTCATAATATTGTTTCCCAAGCTTTAACGTTAACACATTATAATAAATATTGTAATATTTTCTTTATCAAATTCAATATGCTGCATATGCACAAAGGACAAAAGAAGGCTTATGGGCACAAATTCAAGAACCTTGGGATGTTTTAGGCTCTCGTCCACACTGCTGTAGAAATAATGATATGGAAGATTTTAATAATGTTTAACGCCCGTTTATACTACGGAGGCACCACATGCGGTGAACACTGGTGATACATACAATGAAATGATTTATTGTAAAATATTTTTTTTTAAGGAAGGAAATGTTCCAGACCTAAGTTCAGGGTACCTCCTCAGCATTTGCCAGTTATGAGGACTTAGGAAAAGAGCTCAGTCAGGGAGGACGGTCCTGGCGGGATTCAAACCAGATCTCCCGCTCACGAGTCCGCGCCTTAACGACCTCGGCCACCCGTAGCGGTGAAAGATGAAACTAAAGCTTTACATAACTTGGCTATATTTGGTTGAATTGTATCCAAATAGCTGGCTCCATATCGAGACGAGATCTACCTGCATAAGCAGAAAATCCTCAATCACACAAATAAGTGATAGCAAAGGACAAAATCATAGTTACCTTTACTAGACATACGTTTAAATTCGTCTTTCAAATGACCCCAGAATTCAGATAGTGACTTCTTAGTTGGAAAGTTATTTTTATCACAGAATCTGATGTCAAAATAATCAACCATTCATATTGCAGCGTTGTCAGAGAGACTGACTTTTCTGTCACAGCAGAAAGTTAAATATCATGACCCGTTAGTAGTCGGTATATCTTCACTATGCATTTCTTGTGTGTATACGACGGTTAACTAACTGTTTGTGAAAAAAGTAAACAGAAGAAACTTCAAACAATGTTAAGCTCTTTTGTTAAAATATGAATTAATGTTTCAAAGTTTTCTTAAATATTTTATAAAGCAATAGTTGGTTTAATAAAAAATGTTTCGAACAAAAGAGTTTGCATTAAACCAGGATCTGTTTAAAACAAATGGTTGACCTTAAACACTTTCAGTACTCTTTTTTTTTTTCCCTGTGAAATGAAGACATATTTGTTATAAATTATTTTTTTAATCGTCTTGATTTCGAAATGAGCACTTGGAAAGTTAAAAAAGAAGCAAACATCAAACATATGGCATACTTGATCAAAACAGACCCATCTTCCACAAAGGCATTTACTTTATACGGTGTAAACTGTGCGGAACTAACAATTGGCGAACTTTATCGATGAAGTCATTTTGTCGCATCGTTGAAATAAAAGACAGAATTCACTGAAACACGTTGCACAAGAGGCAATCATTCTTCAGTGACGTTAACGCCGCAAGCGATCTCCCTAATAAACGCGTCACGGGGATCAAGGCCACCTAAAACCACAAGCATTTCCTTCCAGCCATACTTGAAGATCAATTTCTCGGTCCACGTCCATTTAACAAGCAGTTCGTTTACCAAACGATTTCAAGGTTTCACATTTCTGTAAAGGTTTTAGGTATTTACTTCGTCAGTTTTATATTTCATACTATCAACTTTCTGCAATGTCAACAAACGAACAGCCCAAACATCCGTAAAAGTTTATGTGTTATTTAGATATAAATAATAAATAGAGTATTTCAAGTAATAATAATTGTGAAACACTGGTTAACATTTTATCAATTTTTATGCTCATTGTTCACTTTTATCCAATCGCATACAAATAAAAATTAATAAATTAGGCATTAAAATGGTGCTAAATATCAGACATGTTTTATCACAAACTCCATTTGACGTAAAAACTTTTAACATTAATACGAAGGGTGTTCGGAAATGGTTTAAAATAGTATGCAACCTTCCTAGTAACTTCATTGTGGCATTGTTTGGAAAGCTGCCCTAGTCCTTCATGTTGTAAATAAAGATAAACGGAGCGAGAGCCGGTGCGACACCCAATGAACACTTGTGATGCCAAATTCGCGTTATACTAGTTCCCCGTTGCGTCTAAGCCGTGTAAGGGTCCCGCTGTTGGCAGTCGTTCCTTGAGGAAACCAGTCAGTCCATTATACCTGAAGTGTCCCAAGAAACGGTGATCAGATATAGCAGCACGGAATGGACTATCTCCTCCTTCAGAAAGGAAGTAAAGTCGCGACGTAGATTTACGGCACGTAATTAAACACATATGTGGCCTTTTCGTGCTCTTAATTGATCACCGGGGATGTTACAGGGCCTCCTTAAATAAATAATTAAAGCCAGTCCTAGCTTTTCAAAAAATCACACAGATGTCTTTGTCAAGCTCATGAAACCCAATGTGGGCTCACCTTTTCCATATTCAATTCGTTATAATCTCAATGTGCAGATTTCCTGCTGCTGGCTAACAGTGCCCAGTTGTGTAGCACTTTTTGACCGTACCGCAGTTCAATGTATACGAATTGTTCACTGTAGTATCGTTGCATCTTGACCACGTCAACTCTTTTTGGCAACACCCAACATTGCGGGTCGGGCGTAAAAATCCTAAGTAAAGCCGTGTTGTACATTTACCTCAAGCCTGAAAGAAGAGGCCTCTGAGCAAAAGTTGTCGGCCGTTTCACGCCCTGAGTTAAATGGGACGTTGATGATCTGAGATGTTAAAGAGCGTCTGCATTAATCAAAATCAACAGCAGTACCCATAGTTTGCGCTAATGTAAATGATTTCCGAACTCTCTCCTAAAAATTCTGTCTGCAAAATCTGGGTTTAGAATTTACAATATATTCCCATCATTTAACGAATTCCGAAAGAATGTAAAGTATTGTAGTTTTACCATGGAAGGATTTTTAATAATTTTTCCAAATCCCATTTAGTCGTGCCTACGATGAAAGAAAAAAAATGCCGTCACGCAGGAGCTGCGTAAACTATTGTTTGTAAAATTATGGTGACTATTTCACTCATGTGACATCATCGTAAGACTGACCAATGAAACGAAACAAATTTTGTGTTTTGAACCAATCACAGCCGGATTATGGAGAATATCAAATACGTTTATCACGCGACGTGCATTTGTCTTATGGTCAATGTAGCCAACTCTATACCCTCTATATAATTCCAGAACACGCATCACTGACTTTTGCTAGAGGCGGTGGGGGAGCTAACAAAAACATGGACAATCGACAGTCATCGCAAAATGGAGAGTTCTACAAAACGTTTTGGTGATGTGTCAAATGTTCAAATTGATGTTAGCATTAGGAATTCCAAACCATAGAATACAAAGAAAAATATAGACACTATTTTTTCCCTCAGTTGGTATTAGAAAATGGAACGGTAGCGATTGTAATATTCGACTTTTGTCCATTTCAGTCTCAAGGTTTCTGAATAGAATGAATATTCATAAGTATAACAAGTGTTAATATATTATATATTCTTGTTCTGTTCTTATTTTGTTCATGAAATAGTCCTAAACCTGTTTTTTGCTCTTCTCTATTGGCGTTACTGACAATCGACATTCTTCTGTCGCAAGATTGCTTGAAAAGGTTAAGTGCAAATATGCAATTATTACAATTTTGTAAGCCAAGTGTAGAGGAATTATATTTTATTCGTGAAATAGTCCTAATAAATATCACTCGAGGGTCTGAGCTTTCCAGATACGGTAATTTCAGACCCTCTCGTGATAATATAAATAGTCAAAACTACATCAGTAAATATCATAATCGAATGTAAACATCAGGCTCTTTCTACCTTTTTTGTAGAAAAAAACAATCGTATTGTAATGTCACGATATACATAAACACATAAAGGGGCGTGAATGACAAATGAGAGGCATTTTCAAATTGATTTGAACTGCACACACCTTAATCGAAAATACTTTCACAAGATTCAGCTAATTCAAAATTTCTTAGTTTAATTTCATTTGTACATGTTACAAGGCTTATTCCTAGTGAAATATTCTTCTCCTAAAATAAAATCTTATTCTTCATTCTTTTAGAGCTTTTCAACTGGTATTCATTATATCAAGGGCTTGCATGAATTGGTGTTCAATATTTTAGTTTCATCTCCTAATAACAAAGTGTTGAATATAAACATAAACCTGGGCTATTCTATACGGTTACACCTGAAGAATGCCAACTAATCATTTTTTACATTTGTTTAATTGCCATTTTCACTTTCTCAGGTGAGTGAAACTCCATATGGGAATGCTGAAAGATAATTTTTTACGAATACCTCAACATTTGCTTATTTGAGAGTAGGGTTTTGTTTGCTGGGGGACCAAGTTCGTACTGTGGACGATATTACAAGAATTTTTGTGTTACGAAAGGATTGGTCACGTGACTATTGGGAATGACATGCACACGGATGCAAGGACTCGGTCACGAAGAAACTTCTGCGACCTTGGGTTTAGAAGACATCCAGCCTTCCTTTTATGGCATCACTCTGCAGTAAATGTCATAAACTTTCCGTCGTACATCTTACATTTTTTGTATTGTTAGAAAAAAATAGTTGCCGTGACTTATGACTTTAATGTAAGTTTGAAATGTGTGTTTTATAGTCGTCCTGTATGTCTTAGAGATTTCTGTTTTTAATAATGACAATAGCAAAACCGAATATTTCAGGTATCAATCAGGGACACCGCATACAGCCCTCTTGTAACTGTGGCAAAGGGGTGTCACACATTTTGCCATTGTTGATAAAGAATGAGGAGCAGATGCCTGACACTCAGAACTTCCTCTTGTAAGGCCTACCTTCCCTTTACACACCTTGAAATGAAGCTATTGCTGTAGGTCTCGTGATAAATCGATTTGCTTTTTATTTGTTTATTTATTTTAATTTTTAAAGCGAATTACGAAGCAATGTAAGCTATTGCAGTTGTATCCATGAACATTTTATAATCCAAATCTTCATCGACCGTAGGCACCTAATTTTAAAAAGTGCAATGTGTGTGTGTGTGTGCGTTCTCGCTCTAGCATTCCAATTTTCTCAACGAAACTCGGCATATACCATTTAAATCACATAAGAAAAATAGTTTCTGAAAAGCAATGGAACCGCCCTATTAGGAGGGAAATCCAAAATTTAAAAGTCGTTCTAGGGGCGTTAATATTTGTTTTGACGCAACGAAATTCTGTATATAATGTTTAAATAAAAGAAGGAAAATAGTGTCTGAAAATGAAGGAAATCGGCCATTAGGAGTGGGGGTTTATCTGAAATCAAAAATTTAAAAATATGCGATAGGGGCGCCAATGTTTGTTTCTTCACAACAACATTCGGTATATATCATTTCAATAAAATAAAGAAATATAATTTCCGAAAATTAGTGAAATCGGACCATTAAAACAAAATGATAAATTAACTCAGCATATAAACTGTATTTATAACGATACATATGTTTTATATGTAACAAAAGTATCGTCGTGAAGATAGCAAATATGAAATATTAATGTAATATATGTGTGAGAATTATATTTGTATGTAAGTGCGTTCTGTAATAACCTTCAGAAAACGTTTACGTTACATGTTAATAACATTTAAATTAAATTTCAAAGCCACTGAAAATCGATGTAACTTTCGATTGTTTTATTTACTTAGTACATTGCAATTGTTTTTAAATAGTAACATGTTTTTGTTTTATTGAAACATATGAACATCTTAAATACACAACGTAACTCGAAACCTTCTGTTGTTTCTCTCTATTTTAGTGAATATAAAGATGATACCAAGGGCTCAGTTCATAAATATGGTTACACGTAAAAATTTGTAAATATGGCCACATAATGTAGCTTTGTCTGTCAATGTTCATACATTTAATTTATTAATAGTATATTATTATTATAAAATGCGGTTCCTATTTTAGAATTTGCAAGAATTCTAATTTTGTTCCCCTTATACCACACAAAATGCCATAACTTATTTTATTTTATTCATCAATAAGGCACGATTTGACTTTTATATTCATTTTTATTCAACTCGCCGTGACAGGCTTTTTAGTCAAATGTTTAATCTAAGCCAGGAAATGCAGTGCCAAGCAACATGAACGTTGCAACAATGAATCAGGCCGGAAATTTATAGAACGCATCTCTTATTGTTTCACTTAATTATTGTTTATTAGATATGACATACAGGAACTACACATTAAATATCCTAAATTTACATCGGCAATAAGGAGTTTGATTTATCAAATTATGTGATTTAGACTAATTGTTCAACATTTGAAGAGTGGAAACTGAAATGTTCTAAGTGCCATTTGTATATTTAGTTCAAAAATATGTTGGAAGTGCCTGCCTATATATGGATGAAGTGATGATAGTACGGTAATATATTGCAAGTTGCGATATAATAGAGAAAAGAAGAAAGCCTTCATTCGCATACGCTAAAGCTGTAATGCAGTCATTATCACAATGCTTGAAGTAACTCAATCTCAATTGCTATTAAAAGAGCTTACTGAAGAGTTTTTGAAAATCATTGGTTGATATACAGCAACCCGTGTTTAGACCTCTTGTCCTCGTTGCCATTCCTTCCTGAAGAGCAAAAAGAGTTTTATGGCACCTGAATTTCAACCCCTGTGTAAGAATTAAACAACTAAACTCCTTCAGTTGTAATGTTGGTATTCTCGTATACGACACGTTTGCTTTTAATAACATTGTATTATATGTTCCTACAAGTCATTAATGTTATATTTGTAATTATTTACCTCTAAAACCTGTAACCAAAGTTTAATGCATTTCATTACATAATACGGCATATAGAATGTTATCGTTATTAATTTTGTGTGCAATAAATTAAGTGCTAACAGAGATGGATAGTTCTTTGCTCATCCTGTAAATTTAGAAAATGGCACTTAGAACGTTTGACATTTCCGTTCTTTTATAGGAAATGATCGGCAAATTGTTGTTTTATAATGAACTTTTTTAAATCTTATAGTAGAACATTCTGAAATGTTTACAGTAGCTTGCAATCTATGGGACGTCCATTCACTGATACTAAAGCACAGTGAATAGCTTTTGTCAATTACAGTAAGACGCAAGATGGAGGGCATAAATGTGAACTCGTGTATAAGAAGGAGAGCGTAAAACTACAGAAATTCATGCACGTTTAACTAGTAAAGCGTACAGACGGCAGCGGAGAAAGCCGAGCAGTGGCGTGGCGTCAACAGAAGTAGGCGAATAATTACCTAGAGTCGTTAGTTCGATCTCTCTTTCTCTTGTAATCTTCATAATTTGTTTCATAGAAATAGAATTTATATTGACCTTAAGGAGGGCAAAATTATACATGCAAAACTTTTTAGAGATTTGCTTTTAAAGGACAAGGCATAGGTTAGGTTAGATTAGTTTAGTTTTAACAATAATAATAATAATAATATACAATACATTCAAAATTTATAGTGTTGATAGAGAGCATCTGTTTTAGCTGCAATGTGTGCTGAAGAAGCTTTTGCACAGAAGACCCTTTTGCTGGGTCAATTAGTTCGCCAGCGGTAGAGAATCTGCATAGAAGTGCTGGTTGTTGTCAAGATCGCCTTCTCCCAGGAATATTCACGTTGTGTCTGCACTGATAGACACATAACCTTTGATGAACTGGACCGCCCCACAATCCTGCTCACCATTATTCACGACGATATGAAAAAGTGTGTGCACATGGGACGTGACACAGACACAGAAAGACAAAAGAGTTGAAGTCTGTCGTCGGCTAATGAACATTCAGATTTTTGTCAATCCGTGCGCTGAAAACATACAGGGAGGCCCCATGCAGCTCCATTTTCTGACAAGCAAAAGGACAATGCGCGGTCCCACACCAGCAAAGTTGGCCGTCTCCACCAGTTCTCGCTCCGTCTGATCATGACAACACTCGCTGCGAGGTGATGACAACAATGAGGAAGTTCCTGAGTGGTGCTTAGTACTTGACGTTACACCCTGTACAGAGAAGTACGGAATCTGGCTGCGGTCCCGAGCGAGAGAGAATGCGGCAGTAGTTAAGCGGGTAGCAGATTCTGCAAGTACAAGGAAAAGGCGATGAAGTCAGGCTCCATTGTTTCAGGTTTTGCAAGGGGAATGCGGCTCTTTGCACTTTAGAAACACTCCTGAGATTTTTCCTTCACACATTCCATTTTTGATGCACTCATTATTACGTAGTAATTGCCTAATTCACACTGCAATATCTCGCATTCGGGAGTTTCCTCTCTCCGCCGTCGCTCGCTTGGGACTGCAGCCATACTTCTTTGTATAGAGTGTAACGTCAAGTAGCCTCAGTAACGGCGCACTTTGAGAGTTTCCAATCATATTGCGGTGCACGCCCCATGGTATGTGGTATATCCGAGGTTTAAACTTGGGAACATAGAAAAATATGTTGTTGTCTTAGCCGCCATTGCGCTTTTAACGGATATAAAACATAGTGACAAGTCAGTTTTCTTCATTTTGAGAAACGTGTTTCATTATTGTAGGAAATAACGATATTTATGGAAATACTTGTTAGTATAATTATGTATGTCAGTAAATTCTTAATATAACAAAGGCCGATGGATAAGCCTGGTAAATTTCAACGAAATGTCGGAAAAATTTGTTAAGCGGTAACTGTTGGTAAGCATGATTCAAGGTTTTTTCAAATTTTCAAGCAGATGTAAAGCATAATTCTTTGTTGTTAGTTATTTTAACTGATCGGTGTAACTCTTTTTGTAGAAATGAATAAGACGAGCATCGTGCTGTGATAAAACATTTTATTTAAAAAAGTTGACTGCGGCTCAGATACAAACTGAGCTGAAGGAAGTGCATGGGGACTCTGCATCAACACTCAAAACCTTTTATTACTGCATAAATGAATATAAACGTGGTCGTACGAGCACTGCAGATACTGTTCACTTTGGACGCCTGATTGATAAGATCGTCACAATAATATTTGTGAGATTACTGAGATGTTGACATCTGCACGCAAAGACTCCTTTAGCTGCGTACCAAAACGTCGTGTGGGTGTTATGACCTCATGACCAAGCGAGCCAGCAAAGAGAGGCGACTTTCATAATCGCCAACATACAGAGCTATGTCAGCCGGTAAAGGGGTGCGGTCTAATTATGAATAGAAGGTGCAATGTTACAAATTGTGACCTGCTTGAGAACTGCATCAGGTCGAAATGTCGAAGTTTGCACACAACTCTTACAGCTTGATCATGCAAGACAGCTCATGCAACGGCACAAAAATTGCAGTTTTTCTTTTGGAGTGTATGCCTCACCTTACTTATTCACCGGACTTGGCATCTTTCGATTACCATGTCTTTGGACCACTCAAAGAGGAACTAGGTGAAAGACACCGCGTTTGGATGGCTAAGCAGTCAGTTTAAAAAAAGTTTTTCTCTTGGAACCCTGCATTGAACACTGTGGGGACTGTTAAAATGGAGTAGTGTTTTCAATTTCAAAGTTTATATTTTATGAATAAAATTAATTTTACGGTTACTTTTTGACTCAAGCTCAAACAAAACTTCCAGCACATATTTCTTGTATAAACTTCTAATGTTCAAGTATCGACTTTTGGGGCTTTCTCAACGCGAAAGTGGTTTGTATCATGGAAAACTGTGTGCAACTAGTCTTGCAGGGAATATTTATAGTTTCACATACTTCAGTAGAATTGTTTCTGACCTGTAAATAACATTTATCAGTAAGGTCGTATAGTTCTTATGGAAATTTCTCTCTTTACTAATCCACACATTTTGGGAGTTAAATTATCCAATTTTCTAAAATACACAAATGATTATAGCGGTTTTAAACTTATGCTTCTTCCCTGCGTTATACAACATAATTTTGAATCATAACTTATATTGGAGAAGTTAACCATAACACAAATTACAAATATTCAGTATGGGAACCATTTGTAACACGGCATACATCCAACCTCCATCTCAACAGTATGTACCCCCACAAGAAAAATTCACTGGGGACCTCGTAGGCTAACGGAGAAAAGCCGAGGCGTCTGGATCGCCACAACAATCCAACGATAGGGAAATCTTGCAGACGATATATGGGCTCTGTCGGAACACCTTCCACACTGTTATTGCCCCACAGAGTCTGTCGCGTCATACTTGACAGACGTCGGTCCTGGTGGTGTAGTGGTTTCCATACTTGCCTCCTATACCCAAGATCGCGGGTTCGGGTGTAAAAATCCTAAGTGTGGCTTCCTTCGGGAGGGAAGTAAAGCCGTGGGTCCCGTGTCGTACATTTACGGCACGAAAAAGAACCTCAAGCCTGAAAGAGAGGCCTCTGAGCAAAATTTGTCGGCCGTTTCACGCACTGAATTGAATGGGACGCTGATGACCTGAGATGTTAAAGAGCGTCCGTAAATAAATAAAATACTTGACAGACACCCCGTCGTTTGGATCTGATTGTGTCACGTGCGAATGTTGTTACCAGAAGACCAAATCTTCATCTATACGCCCTCTGAACTGGGTCATGTTTCGCGATTACCAAGATTTAAAAGGTTTTTGCACGTGAGTGATCTTCTTTTGTTTATTTCGTTACCATGGCAACAAAACAAAATCTGCGCATGCAGAATTGAAACTTCCACAGCTACTCTTCACTTTCAGTTATGATTCAGAATTTCAGAGAGAAAATATAAGTTTAAAACCGTTTGTTTACACCCTATGACTAATGTGTGGTTTTTATTGTTTCAGGTATGCCAAAGTTTGTGTCAAGCCATTTGGAAACTTCGAACTAACCCGATTCCTGTGATATGTGAGTTTTTCAGAATTATTTTCCTTGTAGGGTTTCAGGATAACAATAAATGTCCAGCACCATTTTAATATTTTAACAAAGCTTCCTAAACAAATCAAAGTCGGGGAACATGTTGCCATATCCAACAGGTAACATTTAATTGCATTCTAAGAATTTACGTATATGAACAAGTCAAGGTAGTGTAAATTGCATAATTATGTCTGTACGTTATGTAAAACATATACAACGTCCGTTCTAAAAAAAACCGAACTGACTGACGAGACGCTTTCTGTTTGCCGCGCATTCCCACAGTGTTGTGATGGCAGGCTATCATGAGCAGCGCATTAACATTAAATTTGTCGGTGCTGGTGATCTAGTGCTAACATGTAAATCCAAGATCGCGGGTTCAATCCCGGCCAGGACCGATGGATATTTTCGGGCGTAAAATTCCTAAGTATGGCTTCCTTCGGAAGGGAAGTAAAGCCATGGGTTCCGTGTCGTACATTTACGGCACGATAAAGAACCTCAGGCCTGAAAAAAGAGGTCTCTGCACAAAATTTGTCGGCCGTTTCACGCTCTGAATTGAATGGGATGGGACGCTGATGACCTGAGCGTCCGTAAATAAACCAAATGAACAACATTAAATTTTGCTTTAAATTTCGTATGTTCATTATTGAGATGATGATTAAAGCGCATAGAGATGAGTGTTAAGGCGATTTAAAAATTGTTGTAAGCAAACAAGCTAGAACACTAAATATACAGGATGTATATAAATATACGAGATTTGAACGACGTAAAAAAGGTGGAAAATGATGACACTGTCATTAGTTATGCCCCCTATGTATCTCTGCTCTCAGAATTAATAGCATCATCGACTGTTGGAGAAATTGCCGAAGAGTTCAACATTTCTATGCGATCTTGTCATGAAATCCTGACAGAAAAGCCTGATATGTGTCTTGAATCGAAAGAGTCCCTTCCGCATAGCATGGACATGCTTCTGGCACAGCAACACGCACATTGTTGAAGCATAACATGGTGTATTAATTGATAATATGTAAAATGTATTAATGTTAAGTAACAATGTAATGTTCGTGCTACCTTGTGTAGCCTTGACGTTAGCAAAACATCACGTATTAATTGAGAAACAAGCGAAGCTAACAAAGATATGCTCCTTGATAGCGGAAAATTGTAGAGTAGAAAGGCGGTACCAAACTAAACATTAGGAACAAGCTTTTTTACTGCGCTGTCATAGTCTCAGATTGTAAACAAAATACTCTTATACAGTACTAGTCTCTGTATGTTTGAAGTTCAATGCAGCATTTGTGTTTGAAGTCTACCAGATGGAACGATTAGTACCGAATGCTCGTCTTGAAACTGCGCGAAACTTGTAGTTCCAATATGACAGCGCCCCTACACCTTTTTCAGTTGCAGATCAAAATCACCTAAGCAGAACATTTGGTGACAGATGGATTGGGCGTTGTGGACCAACTTGGTGGGCTCCACGGTACATTAATGAAGAACGCGCAAGATATTTAGCTTGTCATTGTGTAACAGTACTTATTAGTTTAGACATTAAATCACACTTCAGAATATGTTTCATAACGTCAGATTTCAATTATGATCATGTAGCGCTCCTGTTATACTTCATCTGTGATCCCATGTTCCTAACCTCAAAATGCTAAGTAGGCTATTGCCTTACAACTCTAAAAATTCTATACCCTATTTATATATTCATGTTCTGATCATGCAATGAATTGTTGACGCAGAAAAGGAATCAGGCAAGGATGGCCAAATTTTGATAGGCAGAAAGCAGAACACACAAAATGACAATGTTATTGTCAACCAAAGGTCGGATGAAAATATTTCGGTATTTCAGTCTTGCTCAACGGCTGGCCGTTTGTGCCCTACGCCATTTCCGGGAGATGAGAGAGAGACACCTGGATCCACGTGCACGGATGTAGACGATGCCGGCGGACCCCCCCCCCCTCCCACCCCCCAAGGAAATGGAACCCACAGAACGTTCGCTTCTACACCTTACCAAAGCATAAGTCAGCTCACCTCGCTGTAACAGAAATGGATTCGCCTAACCGACTAGGAAAAAGCCAGCTCCAAGGACATCCCAGGGGTTTCTCTGCGCAACAGCAGTTCTCATTTGGGGTAAGATGCGTGCTGTTCTCTGTCTTCAACAAAAACATTTGACGTAGTGCATAATCACCCTCCACAATTATTGCTGTACACAACAATCTGTGCAAACATTTATCTTTCTTTTTATTCATCTGATCAGCCCTTTCTAATTTATGTTGTCAAAAGTGATTTATTTGCAAATGTGTAGAGTAATCGTGCTGGGGGAAACCACCGCTGAAGACACTTTTCAATTGTACTGAAGGCATACTCGACTTTTCAGAATCCTTTCAAGAGAGTAACAACTTGTTTCTTGTGTTGCGCTAACTTTTTCTTGACACAGTGGAATGATTAAATGTTACCATCGGAAATTGTAACAAAGTAACTCAATTTATTGTTGCATTTATATACCGATGAATTAGTAATTAAAAGTAAAAATAATGAATACCTACCTAACTGCTAGCTTGTGATGTGGAGCAGCGGCACAAGCTTCCGTTAACGTTATCAATCAACAGTTGATGTGCTTATGCAATTTTTATTTTCTTTCTTCTCTAATAACAGGCAACGTACTGTCTATTCTTCGGACGAAAAGCCTACTGATTAAAGCGTGAACGTGGAATTAAGTACCAGCAAGTGTGCTTATAGTTGTTGAAGTGGTGGCGATTTGTTAAATGATAATGAAGCAGAAAGAAATTTTGCTACGGAAACACAGAAAAGCCGCTGCGCTTGAAATTTGTAGATTAAACGTGCAGACAATTCAACAAAATGAAACCGAACTGGTCTTCTTAATTCGAAGTGTGTATTTTCTTAGTAAGGAAGACTCGTGAGATAGTACTAAACAGCGATATTACGCGGCTTACATTTCAGAGTGAATAGGGTCATATGTTTGGGGTTCAGAATTATTAAATTGTATTCGTGAGGTTATACACATTTTCTTTATTGACAGAAATCTACAAATATTTTAGCCAAGGTTGGCTATGTTGCCTCATCTCCGTCTTTTCAAATGAAGGAAAGGTTTTTATGTCCGGTTGAATTGAAGAGTACCACGACAAACATGCCCTTTCGATTTTAGTAGTTTGGTTATCAGAAAAAGGGGCACGAGTTTTGTCGATTGCTGTCCCTAACTGTACGAATAAACTCACGTTACACGTTGTTTATGGCATCTGTAAACTTTTTCATGCTTCTCCTAAATACCTGAAGCTGTTTGATGATTCTGAATGAAACATTAAATGCTTAAATCATAATCCCGTATATTTGTTTCTGGAACTAGAAACATCGATAAACATAGTGCGGAAAATGAAACACTAAATAAAATTAAATGTGTGCTCTTCACGGAAGACAAAACATGAGAAATTTGTGAAATAGATCAATGGCAAGTGATAGAAACAAGTGCATAATTTGAAAGCTTCAAAACATTTCAAGAGTTTAATGAAAATGATTGTTTGATGTTAGGACTTGACGCGTATTCTTTTAAGTTCGTTGCTCTGGTGTTGCTTCTCTATGAAGCTCTAAGGAAATTCGTTGAATTTCCACTATCGATGTAGGAATGTCACTCAGCACCATGAACAGAATACACTTCAAGTTGTGTGAAGAAGGGGGCGAGAAAGCCACACATACGCTGTAAAATGGTCTCTAGCATTAGTTTACTGTAAATGTAGGTTATTGCATGATATTATTTTATTGATTGTCATAATTTCAATCTTTAAGATGACTATTCCCCATTACACTTAATTTAATTAAGTCCCACGAATTCCAACACACACACTCAAAATATATTTGCTCTAAAATATAAAATTGTTCAAATCTGCCCGCATTCTATTAATAATGTAACATCAGGCAAAAGCCCAGTTTTTTACTTAAATTTTGACTACATGTTCACGCGTAGTTCTAGTGAGAGTTTAGGTAAGTCCTTTGTGTATTGTATTTCGTTTCTATCAGGCCATTTTAGGTCCAATTATGACATACTGTTTGTTGAAAACTCTTAATTAACCAGTCTCAATAAATAAACTAATATTTGACGACAAATAAAGCGAATAAAGTTGATTCACTGTGGCCCTTAGATAAAAGTGTTGTACAGTTTTAATACAATAACCTACTTGCCCCATTTGACTTGGTGATTCTCTGTGTTGTGCCGCTCTTATTCCGGAATTGTGAAAACCTGTTTCAGGACAGCAGAGGGGGAAAAATAAATAAATAAAGATGACGCACAGCACCTGGAACAGGAAGTGCTCTGAAATGAGGAAAACGCCTTGGAAAACGACTTCCTGAAATATGAAATGTGCGTAAGAGACTCAGCAGTGGAATTGGGTACTTCGACTTCTTTCTTCCTTCAAGTTTAACTTTATTTCTCAATGTGATTTATGCGCTCTATTCTCGGAAACTGAACTATGCACCTGGATGACGAGCTTAACGGGACATTATGGAAACGTCCGTTTGTTCCAGTGTAGACTTCAAACTGGTTCGATGCCTTTTAGGAATACGAGCAAAGTAATCCCTTTGTTAAACTGACGATTTTTACTCTGTGGATTTACTATAAGTATTAATGATAATTAATCAAAGAAATGTTGGCAAATGAAAAGTTGGTTTAAAAAAGTTTTAGTTACTCCGAGAAAGATCAACCTAATTGGAAATTTATTTACTTTTTTTTTTTAATAAGTTTCTGCCATTTTGTCGTCTACCTTGTACATTGGTGTCGTAGTTGGTCCTGGTGGTGTAGTGGTAACCACACTTGCCTTCTAAACCCAAGATCGCGGGTTTAGATCCCCCCAGACCGATGGATTTTTTCGGGCGTAAAAATCCTAAGTATGGTTTTCTTCGGAAGGGAAGTAAAGTCGTGGGTCCCATAAAGAACTCAAGCAGCAAAATGTGTCGGCCGTTTAACGCTCTGATTTGAATGGGATACTGATGACGTGAGATGTTAAAGAGCGTCCGTAAATAAAACAAATCAGATCAACGTTGGCGTCCTAGAGCACCAGTCTCTTGAGTTCATTAATTCTTGTACTCATCTTGCAGTGCCTTCGGCGTTCTGTATGCGGTCTCTCAAGCTTATTCCAGAAATCTAATGTCTGCATCGCAAACTTAAACTGAAACCTATGGTGCTGTAGGCTTACCTTTAAAATTTGTTGTTGGTTTTTCATTCCAAAAGATAGACAAGGACTAATATTATGTTTTAAAGAACATTGAGTCCCAATGTGCAATATTTACCAACTGAATTCACGAAAAAAGATGTGCGATCACATTTCAACACACAATAAAAGAACGTCTGGGTGGTTTTGTGAAAATCCGGAGGTTCCGGATCGAGTCCCATACTTGAAAAGGTAACTTTAAATGTTGTGGATTCAGGGCATGTTGACGGTCTCATTAATCTGTAGCAAAGAACAGTTCTATTGCTTTTACACATGCCCTCTTTACTTTTCTATAGTCACCATTCTTTATATACAGAGGTACAGTTTCAAACCACTTTAGAACTGCCGCTTTCAACTCTTGACTTTGAGTTCGAAGTGAGGTCTGGTGCTTCCATAAAATTCCTGAATCTTATTGACAGTTCTTATAGCAGTATGTGGACGTCATAAAGGAAAACAATTCTTTAACATTTCTTATAAGGGGTAGACAAAAAAAAGACTGAGAAAGATTTTATTTTCTCATCATACTGTGGAGATATGGTGGCGAAAAAATTGTTCATGAGAAGAACAGATCATACATTAGATGGAAAAAATTTGGAATCGCATACCCGCATGCGTTTTTATACACGACGCCAGCAAGGTGCGCATGTTTGACAGTCTGTTGCGTAAAATGGAGTCACTACGTAACCAGCAGTATTGAAATTGTGCTTCCGTTGCAGAAATCCGATATAGAAGTGCTACAGCATGTATGAGGCGATATTGTTTTGCCACAACCTACCGGCCGCCACGGGTGGCCGAGGTTATTAAGACGCGGACTCGTGAGCGTGAGATCTGGGTTCGAATACCGCCAGGACCGTCCTTCCTGATTGAGGTTTTTTCCAGGTTTTCCTTAGTCCTCATAAATGGCAAATGCCGGGAGGGGGTACTCTAAACATATGCCTGAAACGTTTCCTTAAAAAAATAAATAAATCCTTTCCCAATATATCATTTCATCTCACGTATCATGAGTGTCCATCGCCTGTGGTGCCTCTGTAGCTAAAACGGGCGTTAAACACTATGCATTCATTCACAACCAACCGCATTTCGGTGGTTCAAAGAGTTTAAGGAGAGCCGATTATAACAACAAAGCAGGACTGTTAATGGTCTGCAACGCTGCAGTGAACGAGAACAGGATTAACGCCGCTGCCTTCATTGTTCGGCAAGATGGATGAATGTCAGTAGATAGGCAGACAAGTTACAGATTTCCCAGCGTTCAGCATTCTGCACGATCGCTTACAGATGAGAATAAGTGGAAGTGTGTCAGGAGCTTCAGTCTCTGGCAAGGCATACGTTATGAGACTTTTCTTCACCATTAGCAAACAGGCTGATTCTCCGACACTAAAGAAGGGGATTTATCAATATAAACTCACCCCGATACTACGGTCCTGGACATGAAAACGCTCTGACCTACATCCTTGTGATTAGCTCATTAATCATGGCCCTTACTTTGTGTTGCTTCGTTTCAAAAACGAGCTGCGTTTTGGTTCATCCAGCAACTGTCGTGAAGAAGTTGGAGATTGCGCAGAAGTGGATGTCCCCTCAGAGGCCCACTTATTGCATACGGGGCATAGCGACCCCGAGCTTCCCGTTTGACTGTTTTAATTTCGCCTACCTTTTATTTTTATTGTTCTTACCTCATTGTTCTTAGTCTGATGGATGCCCCCGTGTTTGACATGATAAAAGGTGACTGGGTAACTGTGTAATTCCCAGCACTAGGTTATCATGTAGCACAGGTGCTTAAGGCGATTGGGTCCCTCTATCTATACCTTGAGGGGACTTGTTCAGGCCAGAACAAACTCGCCCAGCCGGAGTGGCACCCAGGAAGCAGCCTGCCATCAGTAACAGTTGAAATGGTGGAGGAAGAACAAGCTTTGGTTAATGATATGCTACACCTACAAATGAAACGTAAATGAATGGACGTAAAAGAACTAACAGAAATGTCATTTCCTCATTACTTAGTTATAAATCGAATTGAAGGAGGTCAGTCGTTTAGCCGGGTAAATCCCTTTATAATTCAGAACGGTAATGATAACTCTGGACCAGTAAAATCCTGTACACGTCTCCGAAGAAATTGATCTTTTTAGTGCAGACACGTAGTCGGCCACAAACAAACCCTCCGCGAATATCCGGTCTACATAGAACTTTGAATTCGTCTCGTGGAGTTATTTACTCGACGGCATGTCCGAAAATTTAAAGTTTCCTCGAGGAACAAGCGGTCACATTTCTTTATTGTGTACAGGCGAGGAAAGAAGGTGAAGTACATCATCAGTGAAAAGGGCTCGCCGCAATTTTTATGAAAAGAGGGGTAACGATGAGGTTATTTCATATATTTATGTTAAATTTGATTATTTCTTGAACATTTGATTTAATTAAGATTAAAAAAAGTAGTGAGGGCAAATATCTTTTTGAGTAGCAACAGTAATTACTAATCTATTGTCAGCAATCCCATCCGACCCATGTTCTTTTCCTTGAATTATTGAAGCTGGATACGAGGTTATAGAGGAGCCCCTTGCGGTGTTTCGGCCACACTCGCATGTCTTGTAAGATTGCCGATTCTGTGTGTGTGTAACCTGCGGTAAAGAAAGCCATAACCGCTCACGTATGTGTGCACTGCCACACTTGTCCCGTGACAGTCCTGGCTATCGCGAAGAGCGTTGTATGTAGGAACTCCGGGTGAAGGAAAAGCTTTCCTTTACTGAAGCCCGGAAACGATCTCG
The DNA here is from genome assembly GCA_030762175.1 of Metallyticus violacea. NCBI lineage: Eukaryota > Metazoa > Arthropoda > Insecta > Mantodea > Metallyticidae > Metallyticus > Metallyticus violacea. The sequence goes on along the minus strand of CM060833.1, from coordinate 1,639,144 downwards.
CGCTGTGATACCTAAGACCGGCACGTACAGCGCTGTAGCCGCTTCTGCGATACAAAAGCGCGACAGCAGCACGCCGACCTGTGACTTACTGGGGTCCTTGGTGCACCAAGTTCCCCCAAGCGCTCTACGATACTTTATATTGCTCCGATATTAAATTTAAAACTTCATATACGAAGACTGACCCCTTGAAAACGTCCACTGCTCCTGTAAAGCAAAATTTGTGCCCTTGCCCACCTCCGAGGTGGAGCTCCTTTGATGGTTAAAGGAGCAAACCCGCTAGACGGTCGCCCTCACCGCCTATTTCCATCTCCAACAGATGGAATAGGTTGACCACTCTCAGCGGCAGAGCCCTCCCTCTGAGGAGGTCATGCAGCAGAATGTGCCTGCTCGTTTAATCACTCAGTCCAAGACGTCTAAATAAAGGGCTGCTGATTCGTTCTGCACCACCGAAAAAGTGGGACTTTCGATAACTTATCCCCATATATATTACCTTATACGTCATTGGAGACCTGAACTGGTCGACAGACGCGCCTCCCACTGGATTCATTTGTCCTCTTACACCATCTCCTATGGGATTCTTCCTCGGAGTGAGTGTGTTTAACACCCCTTTTTACTACCAGGTACACACAGTGGGCACTGATGAAGCATAAAATAAAACGGTAATTTGGAAAAGCAGTATATTTTTAAGGAAGATAGATTTACAGGCCTAGTTTAGGGTTCTCCCCGCCATTTGCCGTTTATGAGAACTGAGGAAAATCTGGAAAAAACCTTAGTCACAGTGGGCGTCCTGATGGGAATCGAATCCCAGGCATCTCGCTCACGAGTCCTCGCTTTAAGGACCTTGTCCATCCTTGGCTGTCCTCTTCGGAGTGTGCGAGGGGTAGCACGTAGCGGACGTTTTTTGCTCGCCACAATCTTACTTTACTGAATACAACTTTTCTTTCCGATAGTACACATGTGAATCTCTCTTTCTGTTCCGCCTCTCCTACCTGGCTCTACTTCAGTGATTATTTTCTGTCTCCCCACGTACATTCATATCGACCGCCGAAGTAACTTATCAGCAAAGCGAAATCCAATCTTTTCAAGGTGTGCCTTTAACTCTATTGACGTCCTTATCGTGCTCTTTTCTGTAGCAGATCAATTTATTCTCCCGGTCGTCCTACCATCCCAGGTTCCTTGGTGGACAGACGAATGCCGGGACGCACGCCGCGGTGCTTATGAGAGTTTTTCTAGGTTGAAAAACATGCTTCGCTATAAAGAGCTGCGCGCCAAATTCCGTCGAGAACTAAAGCCGTCTTGGGCTGCTTTCGCCTCCTTTTACCGCTCACCTGTTGTCTGGGATAAGCTCCTGCGTGTTGCAGGTAAACCTGGTCTCTCCTACAGACGTTAGAGCTGATATTTTAGGCTCCGATGAATACCCTACAGCGCTACGACAATTGAGGTATAAGTTCAGTGGAAGACAATCAGGAGAGCTATAATGTCCCATTTACTGCCAGGGAATTGGAGCATGCGCTTTCTACCTCTTGGCATTGCTCTCCGGGGCCGTTGCAACATTTATCAGGGGAAGGGAAGACTTCCGCACCACATTTTTAATCGTATTTGGTTCCCATGCTCTTGGCGAGTGGCCACCGTCATTCCAATACCAAAACCTGGAAAGGACCCCTACCTTCGAACGTACAATGCGGTTTTTGTCATCTTCGCTCTTCTGTCGACCATCTGGTGTCTCTATTCACCCATGTTATGAACGGAAGTGCTCGTTGATCTGGAGAAAGCCTGCTTCGTACAATTCATGAATGGCACATACGTGGTCGCATGTCATTTTTTTATTTAGAACGGCTTTTTAATGTACGCGTGGATTCTGTTTTATTCAGGAGAGCGGAGAACCTCAGGGTACAGTACTTACTCTCACTCTGTTTGCCATCGCAGAATGTTTACCGCCAGGAATTAACATCGTCGCTGTTCGTCGACGATTTGAGATCTTCCTTTCATCTCAGCGCACTTGTTTTTAGAACGCCGCCCGGAAGCTTTCTTGATGTCTCTACGCTTGGAGTGTCAATCGCGGGTTCCGTTTTTCTGCATGAATTTCTTGCCGTGCAAGGAGTATCCTTAGCCATCTCTTTATCTTGCCCCAAATCTTCTGTAAAGCTCCTTGGTTTGGCTTTTTATAGAAAACTATGCTGGTCATCACATATAGCACAACTTGAAGGCCGGTATGAACGTTCTCTTAGTTTTAAGTGGTACTTTCTGGGGAGCTGGTCGGATGGTTCTTTTGGGTCTGTACCGATCTATTATCCAGCCCAAAATTGGTTACGGGTACATTATTTATAACTCTGCAGACCCTCATTTCTTCATCGCATCATCGGGAAATCCGGTCGCGATAAGAGAATTTCCTTCGAGTTCTGTGTCCAGGCTATGCGCGGAGTGTGGTGAACCCTCTTTATCTTCTCGTAGGGACATTTTACTTTTAAATGTGGTTGCCGATTGGCTGCTCAACCTCGTCATCCCATTATTGAGCCGTTTTAAATGTGTCTCCAGATGGATTTTGTGTTGCCAGATCTCTTACTCCTGGGATTGAACCCAGAGTTCCTGTTATTCTTATCCGAGGACGCTTCTTATCCCCCTTGGCTTTTAACAGAGGCCCAGTTCATCTTTGACTTACGTCCTGTCTTAAGACTTCGACCGCAGTTTCTATTTTTCGTCGAAATTTGGCGCGATAGTCTCATCATTTGCGAGATGCAATTTTATTTATACCGACGGCACGAAAACGGCTCAGGTGTTGGATGTGTCTTTGTTTTTAATGGATCTTGTTTTACTTTAGGCCTTAGCTGTGCGACATCTATTTTTATGCCGGAACTTTATTCTCTTTTCGGGCATTTTTATTTGTGTCTGAATAGCGGCTGTGAAACACTGTATTTTGTTCTGATTACCAGAGTTCTCTGTTGAGCATTCGTAATCTACACAATTTCCCTACTCTTGTGCAGAATGTCCAGTATAGATTCTTTGCGCTAATTGGCGCGGGCGTCAGCGTAACACAGCTATGGGTTCCTGGTCATTTAGGAATTCCAGGCGACGAGGCCGCAGATGTCGCAGCGAAATCAGCTCTTTTAAATCCTGCCGCAAATCGCTAACGCTTTTACTTAAAGGAACTTAAGAACTTTTTACGTAAAGGCGTTCTCGCGTGCTGACGCGAAGAATGGACTTCGCTCCGTAATAATACACCTCGGGAATCCAAATCTGTTTTTTCTAATTGGTTTTCTCGTGTAATTCGTTGCGTAGAAGTAATTTTAGCACGTTTGCTGATTGGACAAGGTTACAGTTATATTTTTAAAGGTGATCCAGCTCCAATCACATCCAAATTGCGACCCCTTTACAGTGTGTCACTTTTGAATTGAATACTATCATCTAGGCCTTTAAGACTTTTCAAACGTTTAACCTCCTCTCTTGAAAAAGTTATTGGGGATGATGACGTCGCTGTCCAGCGACTGCTCCGTTTTATGAGAATTTGTGGTTTCTGGAACAAGGTATAATTTAATATGCGATAGTTTCCTTTAGCGCAAGACCGTTTTGTTTCCAGCTATTGCTGTTTTTTATGAACAGTACTTTGTGCATTGTTGCCTTTTATTTGTATTATTATTTTAATGGTGTTTACCCGTTTTTACTACTGAGGCACCACGGGCGGTGAACACTGATGATAATGAGATGAAAGGATTATTATTATTATTATTATTATTATTATTATTATTATTATTATTATTATTAATTAGGGAAGGAACCGTTCCAGGCCAAAGTTTAGGGTACCATCCGGCATTTGCCATTTATGAGGATTGAGCAAAGCCAGGAATAATCCTCAGTCAGGGAGGACGAGATCCTGGCGATATTCGAACCCCAAACCTCCCGCTCACGATTCCGCGCCTTAACGACCTCAGCTACCCGTGCAGTTTGCCTTTTATTGGCCTTCATATTTGTTGATGGGATTTTTATTTGCGTTTGCCAACTGCTTATGTCGCTTGTTTTCTGCACCGTATTTACGAGAGTAGGTCCGTAAGTTTCCGGCCTAATCATTTTCTAGGTATGATAAAAACAAAAACTATATTTCACTTTTTCAATATGGTTACTCTTTATTGCAATCCACTTCTCACATCTTTGAATTAACATAAATAATAGTCAGAAGTCTTGTCTCCAAAATGAACATAAATAGCATCCATCATTTCTTCGTCACACTTAAATTTCCTTCCTCGAAGGTGCTTCTTGAGTTTTAAGAAGAGGAAATAGTCACTGGGAGCTAGATCTGGGCACTTGAGTGGATGGTCGATCCACAACAATAGCTGTGTGCACAGTCGCGTTGTCGTGAAGAAGGCGCACACCACCACTCAGCTTTCCTGCCTTTTCTCTTTGATGGAAGCAAGTAGTCTGTGCTGTAGGCCAGCATAGTACTCTCCACTTACTATGGTGTTCTTCTGCTTGAAGTCAATGAAGAGTAACCCTTCACAGTCCCATAAGATCGCGGCCATGATCTTCTTGGTTGACTGAGTGACCTTCGGCTTTACAGGTGGTACTTCGTCAGGTTTACGCCTGCCACTCCATTGACTCTCTTTTGGACAAGGGATCACAGTAGAAAACCATAGTTTCATCTCCTGTAACAATGATTTGCAGAACTTCTCTCGTAGCCACTGCAGAGCTTCAAAAACGACTGACAATGAATGACTCGTTGCTGCTTTTGGACTAAGGAAAGAAGTCTAGGCTAGTACCTACCTATTTCATGTTTAAATGTTCATGAATAATTCGAAGGACTGTTGTTTTAGAAATAGCCAACCTTGCTTCTATTTCTGCAACTTTGAGCCGCCGGCCTTCCACAAGAGCGATGTTTTCAGGAGTGAGCACCTCCAAGGGCCGACGAACACGCTCTTCGTCTTCAATGCTTCCTCGACCCATTCGAAAAAGTTGGCCCATTCTTTTACAGTAGAATATGAGGGGGATGGTTCCCCATATACACCGTCCAATTGCTGTTTAAATTCGTTTAGAGTATGTCCTTCTTTTGTGAAGAAATTAATAATAACCCGATACTCCATTTTGGACATATCAACAATCTTGTATCCTTCTTTATGCAAGTATATCTAAACAGCTGAACATATTGGAGCGGAGGTTACAGCTGTTGATTTGATTTATTTGTGGACGCTCTTTAACATCTCAGGTCATCAGCGTCCCATTCAATTCAGAGCGTGGAACAGCCGACAAATTTTGCTCAGAGACCTCTTCTTTCAGGCTTGAGGTTCTTTATCGTGCCGCAAATGTACGACACGGGACCCACGGCTTTACTTCCCTTCCGAAGGAAGCCATACTTAGGATTTTTACGCCCGAAAAAATCCATTGGTCCTGGCCGGGTTTGAATCTGCGATCTTGGATTTAGGAGGCAAGCATGGTTATATTGAGCGGGAGGTCTGCGGTTCGAATCCCGCCAGGACCGTCCTCCCTGACTGGGGTTTTTTCCAGGTTTTCCTCAGTCTTCATAACTGGCAAATGCCGGGGAGGTACCTAAAACTTAGGCCTGGAACGCTTCCTTCCTTAAAAAAAAAAAAATCCTTTCCCAATTTATCATTTCATTTCATGTATCAACAGTGTCCACCGCCTGTGGTGCCTCAGTAGTAAAAACGGGCGTTAAACACTATTCAAAAAAAAAAAAAAAAAGCATGGTTATTATTAAATCACCAGGACCGATCGAAAAGAAAAGTTGCAGCTGCAATCATTTGCACAACAGATAAGCATTTTGTGAAAATTCTTATCCGCGAAGCCGGAAACTTATGAACTTACCTCGTAAGTGTGGATAATTTATTATTTTAGGCACCGCTAATAACCATAACAGTTAAACATCTTCACCTAGGACATGGGAACTGCCTAGTATACTTTTTAGCACAACAGTGGTCATATCTGGTTGAATATGGCACGAGATCTCCTCGCTTGTAAAACCGTGCAGCTTCCCTCACAAAGTGATTCAAGTTCATTGCAAGATCACTGCCATTTTCTTGAATTTTTGCGTTCATAAATTCTGAACTAGACCTCTTCGTCATGAACATTTGTACGTCTTTCCGACACGGAAACTCTTATGAGGGGCATACTTACATTCCCGTACAATGTACGTGAAATTTAAATAAACTGTTTAACTCAACTGATGGTAAGCTAAATAATGGAGTATTATCTCTACTATGCTTGTCAAGGTGTTGCATACTTGGCACAAGGTAAAGCACAAAATATCGGGGAATTTTGAACATTTAGTACGTAAACATAACTTAAGGCAGTTTCGAAATGTTCCGTCCATTGGTTTCATGCAAACTGTACTCTACGTATGAACACAATTAATGCACTGTCTTTATCATAGCCTACAGAATTAATTAATAATGGTATTCGGGCTGTTTTATCTGCGGCCGGTACAAATTGCCTTTCAGTTATTCAGTTAAGTTTGGCGAATGGCATGAAATACTTTTGACGGTTTGCGTTTCTTCTTTTGCTTTGTTAAAAACATTTCCAAATGTTCACCGCTAGCATGCTCACTCACTGCTTATCCGACATGGTTTATATTTTTTAATTTAAATTTCTCACATAGCACCTTCAAAATTTGCAATGCCTGCAATTTCTCCGTTACTTTGGCTTAGTGCATTACACTAATATCAGATAACTGATCAGTGGAAACCTGCGGGGTATGACACATGTATCCCAAAACCAAGTAGAAAATACTTGTAGTAAATTCTGAGGTGCAGTTTCTGGAGACCGAAACTTTTTAATGCTCGTAATAACTACTGAGGCACCACAGGCTGTGCACATTGATAATACATGAGATAAAGGATAAGAGTTTTTTCTTAAGGAAGGAAGCGTTCCATACCTCCTCGTCATTACCATTAATGAGGACTGAGAAAAACCTTGAAAAAACATCAGTACGGAAGTACAGTCACGGACCTCCCGCTCACGAGTCCACGACCTCGGCCACCTGTACGCTGAAACTGGTGCCACGGTAGCAATTTCGACAGCACACATCATCTTTTGCATTGCAAATCCAATCGCCGAGCAGGAATTATAATAAATGTGAAAACTGCTAACAGGCTAATGAATCAGATGAAGCCTCTGCGCATATGTGATCCATACAAATGCTGCCCACTTTGTTTTGTGATCAACGCGCCTCATTGAACTCGATGAGCATGTGATGAATATTGTATTTTATGAGTTAGTAAGCAGTTAAAATCATACGAAATTTATGAAAATGCCTGGAAAAATATCTCACAAAGAAATATAATTTTTTTACAGGCTAAAATTTAACTTTATGGTGTTTTGTTTGCACGTAGTACTAATTTCATTTTTATTACCTCTGGTTCTCGACTGTGAGTTGAGACATTCTCAGTTCCGCATACAGCAAACTGAAGGTGACATAGCGACGAGCAATATGCTGCTCTGAAACTCTGCTTTCGTCTTCAGCTGAGGTCTATGGAGAATTTGTTCTTCCGTATAGCATGCTCGAAGCTGGTTTAAAAAGTTTAAAGTCATGAGGCAATCAGTTTGTGCTCTAACACCTCCGCTTTCATTATGATAGAGCATTGTGACTGTGGAATAAAATTTCAGTTAAGTTTCCCCACAGGTTGATAACTGAATTGTTTGTGCAGTGAGTTCCAAGACTGTTGATTATCGTTCAGGTGAGGATGATGTTACAGGAAGTTGCGGGGCTTCTTTCTAAGGTAATCACTAGTGATTAAACATTGCTATCCTAAAAACAAGTAGGAAAACTGCGTGGAAATCCCCATTACAAAAATAATAGTAGTAATTAAAATGGAAAATTGGTTGCTTCCGCTGGAAACGTTATGGTAATCTCATTTTTCGATATCCAAGGAATGGTTTACCAGCACACACAACTGTAGCTGGGAATTACTACACAAATACCTGACACATTGCAAGGTCACCTTTTCGTGCTCCACCACACATCGCAAATGTTATTGAATACATCACAAAAAGCAATGTAATGTTAATCGCTCACCCTCCCTATAGTGTACATTTTGCCCCATGTGACTTTTTATTTTTGGCCAAATTTTGTTGATTTGTTTTATTTACGGACGCTCCTAACACCTCAGGTCATTGCGTCCCATCAATTCAGGGTGTGAAACGGCCGACAAATTTTGCTCAGAGGCCTCTTCTTTCAGGCGTGAGGTTCTTTTTCGTGCCGTAAATGTACGACACATTTCCCTTCCTTTAATTCCCTTCCAAAGGAAGCCATACTTACGATTTCTACGCCCAGAAAAAAAAAATCGGTCTTGACCGGGTTTGAACCCGTAATCTTGGGTTTAGGAGGCAAGTATGGTTTCCACAACACCACCAGGACCGTTTTTCACCAAATTGAATAGCCATCTTCTTTGTATGTTGCATCATCAAAAGCAGTGGTGAAGGCGATTTTGAAGAACCAGTCAAAACTTGTTTGAAGATTAGCAGAAATGCTGGGACGAATGCACTGCATCCACTTTGTGAAAGATTTCCAAAATTATGAGGGCGAGTAAAAGTATGTTGTAAAAAAAGGTTAACAGCAGCTCAGGATGCAGAGGAAGTCAGTACGTTCGGCGTGAAGCACAGAGCTCGACTTGGAAGTAGCATTTGTGACGTCAGTGAGATTGATTTCGTTCTCTCAGTCTCTGATCATGCTTTATCACGTCACGTATTATTATTGTTTTAAAAAAGAGTCCACGTAATAGCATTCAAACCGCACAATGTTCCAATTTGTGTATTTTTTATTTTAGTTCTTGAATATTATCATCACGCAAATTCTCTAGATAGGCAACCAAAGGCGCACATGATGTGGTTAATGTTCTGCTTGTTGCTAACCTAACCAGCTCAGAGGATACTCGTCGAACGCAATAATTAGTAAATGACATTGTAACATCAAAACAAAGATGCAAAGTCTTCTTCAATTGTTTTAACACAACAGACTGTTCATTTTTCACATCGTAATGCAGAACGTCAACATGTTCCACTTTAGATCATTTACACGTCAACGTTTACTATAGGTACAAAAAGGTAATGAACAAGTCAAGTAGAATAAATGTATGAGGGGCGTTCACCTTATTTTTTATGCAACATGTGATCCCCACCAATTCAATGCAAGGTTGCCATCTTGCTGATAACTTCACAAAATCGTTGTTTGGTAGTAGTAGGCCACCACCTGTGGATAGTTGCCCGAATTTCCACGTTGTTTTCGAATTTTTTAATAGCAACGAGTCCGTAATGTTGTCCAAAAAGGCAACCAAAGAACTCGAACGATGTCTGGTGTTGCTGGTGTGGTGTCAATCACTTCCTCTTTCGCGTCTCGCAGTGCATCTCACTGTTGACGAGGAAGTATGCCTGATGTGATTATCTGCTTGACCGCAAATGCAACCTTTCTTGGGTCTGAATGTTTCCATGCATGGATTGGACTTTCTGCTCTGGTGCGTGGCAGCGACACCAGATCCTGTTCCCCCAAAAAATGGAATCGTCATACGCATTCCCATTCGTCTTCTGTGTCTGTGTCAAATCCCGTGAAACCAAACGTGGGCACATCTTTTTCATATTGAAATCGTTAACGGAAGCTCAAACGATGAAACGACATAAACTATAGCAAGAAGACTGGCAAGTGGGAAAAAGTAAGTAAGCGTTTTCTATTTGTGAGGAAAATACAAAAACATAGTACATGTGATCTGTAGGCGCTTGAGACAAGCTGAAATACAGCATCTCCAAGGAATCCAGACAGGCACTTTAATAACAGGAAATGCCTCCTTGAAATGGTGAAGAAGTTACGCAGTAACTTCCCGTTGGCAAAAGTAATTTCCGATTGCGGACCTTGAAGATACGTTGGGCTGGAAATTCTTCATAAATTTGCTGCCCGTGCATGAATTTAAATGAGACACGTTCAGTTACGAGCTCACTGACCAGGAAAGTAACAGCTCTCCTGAAAAATAAGATCAACACTGAATGTTGAACTAAGATCGTGCGTGTTTGGTTTGCAAGGTCAAATAAAATATTCTAATAGCAAATTAACATTTTGTTCTAGTGAGTGACTAGTCATTAACTCATAAGTGGCCTGGTACTGCCGTTTATTTGTCTGGCTTATTACCTGCAGCTTGGACATTGCGGCAAAATGAACACACCTTACATAACGGCATTCCAATTCATAAACCCGACGTGCTGAAATGCTACCAAGTCAGTTATTGTAAGCTCCTTTCCTGTACTTTTGTTTTATATCAATAAATTCTGTCGGCAGAATGTTCAAATTTCATACGTTGGGAACAATTAAATGCGCAACAAAAAGTTAAGATGGGAACTGGTTGATACCGTGACAATGTCAAGACGGCCCATTGTTTAATTTCTATCACCATTCCAACAGGCAGATATTTACTGTTTCAATTAAAAAGGGTGGGAGGTCCCCCACTTTAATTATTTTATCGAATTCCGAAGGAATGTATCTATAGAGGTTTTACCCATGAAAGATTCCTTCAAATCTTCATCGATCTTACTTATCAGGCACCAAAAATGACGATGCAAAAAAAAAAAAAAAAAAAAAAAAAAAACGGCACATATCGATAAATTACGAAGATATCATCGAGTTGGTTAACCAGCTAAATGGAACCTTTGGGGGTGAGGGTTAAGCTAAAGCGAAAGTTTATAAATCGGTCTGGTGATCGAAATTACACTGTTAGGAGTGGGAGTTTTACCTGAAATCTATAATTTAAAAATAGGTGAAGCGGCACCAATATTTGTTTTCGCAACAAAAATAGATGTATACCTTTGAAATAAAATAAGAATAAGAAAAATATTTTTAAAAAAATTGCAAATCTTACCATTAGGAGTGGGGGTGTATCTGAAAACCAACATTAAATTTTATGTCAATTGCTACAAAAAATAATAACTCATAATTAATGTTTTATTTTTGACAAGGGCATTGCTGTGAAATATTAATCTATTACCGTCACGCTGATCGAACACCCAGGCTGGGAGCTAGCGACGTATCATCTTTTAATATTCCCATTGCATTCATGACTAGCCATCTCTCCAGCTCCCAGCAGTGCTAGACATCGCTTCACGTGGGGTTTATCTGCTGTTAAACGCCTAGACTGTTATTCGCTAAAGCTAAAACATTATTGGTGCGATAAGACAGAGAATCTCTATCGCTATATTAAGAAAGACTATGGCGACTGGCTTGGCCCGTCCTCCTTTCCCAATATATATAATTTCATTTGATGTATCATCAGTGTTCACCGCCTGTTATGCCTCAGTAGTGAAAACGGGCGTTAAACATTACTCAAAAAATGGCCCGTCTTGTGCAAGAAAAGGGAAAGGACCAATCAGTGTTCACCGCCTGTGATGCCTCAGTAGTGAAAACGGGCGTTAAACATTACTCAAAAAAAATGGCCCGTCTTGTGCAAGAAAAGGGAAAGGACCAGAAGTGATGGGCTCCTCCCATTTTCTGTAAACTCAATGCCACACTCATCGTATATCAAAAGAAGCGACAAACAATCCCAACAACAATACTGTTAACCCACCCGCACCTGTACTGCGGCCATTGTCATGTATTCAAAGTAAGGCGGTTGGTTTATATCTTCTGTAATAACAACTTGCTGGGGAATTCGCAGGCGTGTATTACTAGAGCCAATTTAACTCAACTTTGGGTCTTTTTAATTCAATATTTTATACACAGTGATCGATCCCTGCCGCTCTTATCTTCCAGAATATAAAACAACAACCGACTTGAGATAGAGTAAAGCGATTATATAGCAGCATCTTACTTTAATTGGAAAGTTAACAAACTTAACCGAAGGTTTATCATATATTGTTATTTGTCTAAACTTTTACAAAGCTTTAAACTCCGAAAGAAACTATTGTGTATAATGAAGGTGCAGAGAGCTTTTAGAGTATGTCAATGCAAATATTCATCTTACCTGGCCAAGTTTACACTCTACAGTACAGTAGTTAAACCGGAGTATAATAGCTAGGACGCATAGAACAAAGAAAGGAAATTTCTAAAAAGGAGCAGCTAGTGAGCTCGCTTTTCACCAAACCGTGTTTGAGAAAATGTCCAGCACAATGAGGAAAGGGCGATCAGGTTTTTTGTACATATAAGAGTCTTACCTTCCAAGAGAAAAGAAAGATACACGTGCCATGGGTGAAGGAGCCAAGGATAGAGAAGAAAAGTCAAAGAGAACAACAAGGTAAGGGTATTCTCGGAAGAAGAAGAAGAAAGAATACTGGCGTTGGAGGAAACAGCTTGCAAAAGAGAAGCAAGTTGTGTAATGTTGGCTGATACGCTTAGGGTGTCGCTTTGTTCTTTTTCATAGCTCAGGGGGCGCTTATTTCATCCTGGACACTTCACGATACGTATGGATGGTGAGGCATGTATATTATACCGTTTGAATGTCGCCACTCTGCTTTTGGGCATTACAACCATTGCATTGTTTTCTATTACAATAATCGGTTTGGGAGGGTTGTTCTTCGGTAATTAATTTTGTCATAGTTTCCAGTTTTTCGCGAACCTAGAAAACAGTTTGGGACAAAACCAGGAAAAGTGTCAGCATAAACTAAGGGTGCTTTCATTGTGCCCATGTCTCGTAATCTTCTGCTTATGTTTTCATTAATATCGAACGATTTGAATAGTTTTCAAAATTAAATCTTTGTGAGGCAGCTAGCATTAAAGAGATAGGCTTCATTGCTAAGTTTCTTCAGTGTAGAGTGCTGCTTTCTGTTCTAAGCAATGCAGATTGGTGACCCTTTTGTACAACTCCGACTTTACCCTGGGGCTTTCAGTCCTCCTACAAACAATACTCTATAAATTTATATTTAATTTTTTTTTTCTGCTGCAGTCAAAGGAAATTTGTCACCATTGCAATTATTTACCCGCCTACTTAGTAGCACACAATTTCCTACCAATTTATATATACGAAAAGGAAGGAGGCGAGCGTAGGCCGCCAGGCCGTAGCTAGCCGCAGCAAACGACTGGGTCCACCGGTTTCTAGGATTTACCTGAGGTTAGGTTAATTGCGAATTCCAAAAAGACAGCGCGTGGTAAAAAGTGGAAAAAGTCAGTTTTGTAATTAGAAACAACATATTGCAGCCAGAAATTTACGGAGGACAACACGTAGGTTTCGTTACGTTAATACATGCGACATTTACAGTTACAAGAGGATGCTTCTGCATTTTGGTTGCGGCTCCAATCCCGTTCGACATTCCCCGCTGTCGCTCGGGACTGGAGGTTCGCATTTTCTCGCGTTTAAGGGTAAGTTAAACACTTAGCTCTCAAAATAATCGCGTCAAAAACTTGATCACGAGGAACTCAACCCATGCATTGTTCCCATTTTTTGTGGGGAATGTAGCCATGGCCGTCATTTACCACCAGTCTCTCTTAGGGACTTAGATAAACAATCCTCTCACTGATATAAGTAACAACACGATAACAACAAACGGTTACATATAATAACGATAACAATAAATTATGACACTGGGTGATTTTTCCTTAGCGTTCCCGCTCCACGTCATTTGCCGGGTCTTAAGATACGACGCTTGAAAGCCGGTTGGGGAGCAGGAGAGGAAGCCAGTACGAGTTTCATTCTAGAAACGTACAAACTTGTTCTTGTTTTTGTATTAAAATTCATAGGTGACGTAATAAAATTTATTATGTTAATATGACTAATGCAGATATTCAATTTTCCAAAGAGAATGTATTTACGATTCCTGCGTGAGGTACAGAGATTGAGATTAGTTGATATACAACTTCAAGTCGAAGTTCTTTTCACAGATGGGTAAATAATTTCGTGAAACGGGATGTATTTTTGATAATTCATGTACAGTACTCACAGAAGAAACATTAGACAAGCTTTGGAATCTTTCTCAGCAATCCTTTGTTCGAACTGCTACAAGCTAAAACTGTAGTGCAAGAATTGGCCCAGCGCACAGTAGTACATTTTTGAACGTGACATTTAGCCTAATTTAATTTTCTTTACGGATTTCATCTAAGAAGGCATATTAATTAACAAAACAATTGATATTGGCATTCAGAAAAATTAACCTGCTTCACGAGGAACCCCTGCAGGATCAAAAGATAGTGACGAGAGAATAATAAATAGGCCTTTCTTTTATTTTTTTAAAGAAACAATAGTAAATTTTGTGTATAATGACTCTCTTCTCTTTATATAAATATGCTGGAAATGAGTAATTTTGTGTCAAACAGTTTTTATTTCGTTTTCATAAAACTATGTGCACAACCAAAAACCTCAAGATGAATTTTACCCTTTGCTTTACTTGGTCCTTCGTTTTTGATGAGTTAAATCAAATGACCAAAGCAATATATTTACAGAAGGGGTGATAAGAGTGCACTAATTCTCCATTATTAAAATTCGACTCATAAATTGTGCATTTTTTTACAATTAATGTGGGGTGAAGGTTGGCATTTTTATAAGAAATTAATTATGAAAGCCTTGACTGTAATTTAACACATATTTTTTAATTTAAAAAAACATGAATTTTAATATGTAGTGCATTGCATCAGACGTATGTAATTTTCTATATGTGAAATCAATATGGTTTATTTATCCAAAAATGATACGTTAATTTAAACAAAGATTTGTTAAATATATCTTAAGTTTTGAAGCGCGCGCGCGCGTGTGTATTTATATCTTGAGGATAAAAGTGTATTTTATATGATAAAATAAAATGTTCAGCACACCTTTCAGTATATTTCATGCTAGAGATATCGAAGTGTTTAAAAATGCATGCCACGTCATTTATATTGCGTAATATAAGTATCACCAAGAGGCATTTTTCACTAGATTTACAACTCCAAATTGAGTTACATCCCTCTAAAGTGTTTTTGACATACTTAAAGTATATAAAATATACATAATTTAAAAGATAATTGTTTATAGATTTTAATATCTAAATAATACTTAATAATTTTTACCCTTTCTGGAACCCCTTAAATATCCATGTTTGGAAGAACACAAAACGTTAGTAAAAGATTAATTGAATCTGTTTTGCACTATGAATGTTACAAATAAACAGTGTTTACTAGGGAAAAAATTGTTTGACAAATATTTTAGGAGTTTTCATGCTAACAGAAGGCCCAGAGAGAGAACAGAGTATGTTAACTGGAACAGAGAGAATAGGGGTTAAAGTAGTTTGGACATTTTATGACGGTGGAATATGCCAAGTAACACAGTCAGAAACCTCCAAGTATACATAAACCTAATTCCTGTGTTTTGTTACGATACTTGGATGAAATGTAATGGATACATTAACTAATAGTAATATTTTTTTGTGTTCGTCTTAGAAATATTAAGCAGTTTATAGATTGACTTTTGCAATTCACATGTATTTAATTAAATTTAAATGTGTTTAACTGGATTATAATGTATTTAATTAGATTAATATGTATTTAATTAGGTTCAATGCATTTAATTAGGTTAAATGTAATTAATTTGATTTAAATGCACTTAATTAAGTTGAAGTGTATTGAATGTCCTATGCAAAATAAATTGAAATGTTTTAATTTGTCTGAAACACATTCCATTTTATTGAAATGATTTTCATTAGTTTAAAGTGTAATTAATTAGATTGAATTGTATTTATTTGGAAGATATATATTTAATTAGATTTAAATTGATATGTATTTAATTCTGTTAGCATATATAATATCTGTAAATATTGTAATTTCAGTATTTCTCCACTGCCAGTGGGTGTAATATCAATTGCAGTAATCATACGATGCTTACTAATGTAAATTGTAACATGTTTGAAATGATCGTACTCTCAGAGATGAGCATGTAAATCTTAAATGTAATAGCCCTGCATACAATCACTTCAGGTTAACAGACAAGAGATAAAGTGTTTACATTGGCAATGAATGGCACAATCTAAAATTATAATATAATACAAAGAGTGTAAAATAATTTAATTAAAACCTAGAGACTGTCTAACACAAACATAAATTATGAATGAGCTGTTTTATTCAACATTAGCATAACCTTGCAATCCATTCCAAACTGTTAAAGAATGTGATGCAAGCATATTTTCCCTTTATGTTTGTATTTCTGTTTGACTTTCTTAATACACAACACTTACATTATTTTGTCATTTAAATTTCATATATTCAGATCATCACAATGTTTTATTGCACTGCATTGTATCCATTAAGGGCTGTCAAGAATTTACTTTTTGAAATCATTTTATTGGGTTGTTGACTTTTTTAATAAATGTTTGGCATTCTCGGTTGTGTAGAACTCACCTGTAAAACTTTAGGAATTTCTTATGTAAATCTAATGTTTCATAAGCTATCAGGCATTAAAAAATAGAAATTTTAAAAGTTATTTATTATACTTTCAGCTTATTATGCATTAAAACATTTTAGCGTGTGAGCACAGTTGGATTTTTAAAACAATCATAGTCATGCACCTTTAAGTTTTTATTACTTTAATTTTCGTGCTGTCACTGCATTTGTTTCTTTCTAGTAGTTCCTTTTCAAAGGTTGTTGAAATGCAAGAGGGGAGGGGGTGGTTGGTGAAGCAAAGGCAAGCATGTGTAATGCAAGAATCAACATTAAAAGTGCTGCAGCTGCAACCCCATCAATCTGTAAACTGTTTACTTATACGATTTTCAAGATAATTGCACGACATTTGTCTTATTGGGATCCTTATCTTATGTTAATGGACAAGTAGAAGTGTTTTGTGTTTTCCTGTGCACATTTAAGTATTGAGATTTCAGATTTGTAGCTGTGCGCGTTATCTTTACAATTCAGAAATGTTGGGAATAATTTTGTAAATTTATTAATTTTCAAATTTCATAACATTTTATAATAAATAACAGGAATCTAACAAAATATTACTTTAATAGCTCTTTTTTTTTTTTTTTTTTTTTGAGTAGTGTTTAACGCCCGTTTTCACTACTGAGGCACCACAGGCGGTGGACACTGATGATACATGAGATGAAATGATAAATTGGGAAAGGATATTTTTTTTAAGGAAGGAAGCGTTCCAGGCCTAAGTTTAGGTACCTCCCCGGCATTTGCCAGTTATGAAGACTGAGGAAAACCTGGAAAAAACCCCAGTCAGGGAGGACGGTCCTGGCGGGATTCGAACCGCGGACCTCCCGCTCACGAGTCCGTGCCTTAACGACCTCGGCCACCCGTGGCGGTTTAATAGCTCTTATAGTACCTGAGAAAGAACATAAGAAAAATATTCTACGTGTTTCCTTATTGTACACACTCGTGAGTGCTGACATCGTTAAGGTGGTCTGAGGTTCGATTCCCGCAAGGTTTCCAGGTTTTCCTCAGTCTTTATACATTTTGCATTAGTTTCTGGGGGTTATCTTTTGATGCAGTTGTGACTATTTCATCATTGCCGAATAGAAGTGTGTATAACTTGTTTATGAAATACCAGAAAACCCCAGAGAGCCTATAAATCTCAATGAAGAATATCTCGTGGATAACTAGCTACCTTATACAGTGAGGTTAATTGAGTTACGGGTCGGCAGAGAGCAGCTGTATACTAGGAGAAGCAAATCGTCTAGGCAGCAGCGAATGATGTGTACATTGTGTTATATGTGAAGTTGTAAGGCAGCTCGCAAGCTTGTTACGAGAGACAGGATGACAAGGAATTTCCCAGGCATCTCTTACTGGTTACTACTTACCACATTTTATGCTCTCAGTAAAAATAAAAACTTTATGCACGGTCGATAGTTCAAATAACCTCACTGTAATTTAAGATGCCTGATATATAAACTGTGTTCTAGTTGGACAGTTATTAGTGTTGCTAAATGAAACAAGCCTCTGAGGTGTACAGTCTTCAGGATCATCAGCTGGTGTCTGTAGTTTACAATATAAAGTGGAAAGCCAGTGCAGGTTTTCCTAGCTTTACATACAAATCTGAGCATGCTACAACAATGTGGGTATGTGCACCGTATAGACACTTTATACAATTTTGTTAAATAATACATTAAGCTTTGGGTTTTTATTAAATTTATGCTTTTATTGAAGTCAAATTTTCAGAAAAGCTAGACAAACATGTCTTAATGTTCAATATTTTAAAAATGAACAAACTAAATTACAATTACTACTTATCAAAACAACAGCTTCATTTTGCACACATTATTATAAATCGTTGTAACTGCTTTATGTTGGATAAGCTTTTGATTTAATTACTTCCTCGATCTTGTGCATTGAATCCACCAAGCATTTGAGATCTTCTGGTTTTATCAGTCAGAGGATGATGGCTCTAGCAGCTCCCTCTTGTTAACTGGGATTCCGATGTTACACCAGAACTTTCAATTGGGTTGAGGTCAGGACTGTTCCTTGGCCACATGATTGAGTCGAGCAATATGACACTTTGAAGATGCATCGCAAATAGTAGGCAGCAGTTTTAAGTCTATGACCTCTTCGTGTTGCCCTCTTACGCTGCTGACATCACGTCTTGCCAAGACGCTGACAAGACACTTCTTAAGGGAGGTGGTGCACAAATCTTTACCTATTTGGCGACACACACCTGTTCATTTCATCGCTCTAAATGACTTTACCCCATCTTCTTGCATCCATCCACATGCTCATTCCTCTGCTTTTGGTTGAGAAAGGCTTCTTTCTTGGGGTCCTCGCTCTAGACCATTGTACGGTCAGAGACTTGTAGCCGTGAAGTTCTCTAGATGGCATTTACATAGGCGGAGGTTCTGCGGCAGTTAGTTTAGGTTTTCTGCTACCTGTTATCTCGTACTGCTTGCAAACTTTCTAATGCTGATTTTGTAGCGCCACCACCCAACCTTTTCGCTATTTCTTCACGAAGTGCTTGGTGACCAATCGGCGCGTTTTGTCTTAGGAGCCAGTATTTCAAATTTCAGAATCACTTTTCAACTTACGCTGAAAGTTGTTCACTTCGTAATAGTTGCTAACAATGATGACCACACTTGACACAGGTACTGAGAGAATACAAAAGCTCTGTTGGTTGAAAATACAACGGTTATGTTGCAACTATACTAAAATAGAATTATTGAAATAAAAATGGCATTTATTAATTTAGCACAACGCATTGTAAGATAACTTTTGTGAAAAGTGTCGCTTTGTATACGCAGTCAAGAGGCAGCATTTTCTCGCTATGATTTTCTACGACTTTAGTGTCGGTTTAGGAGAGAGGATTGCATCCTGCTTCATGGATCTTTGTCCTTCGCAATCCACGGTTTGCACATTTTAGAAGAGCAAGGGATACCCTCGAAGATGAAGGCCGCGCTGGACTGCCCGTTTAATCAACAGACGGTGAAAATGTGATGAAAGGTTGCTGGAAGATCATCGTTCCACATATTATCAAAACGCCGTAAATGTTGCATCGGCAGCAGGTGCACAATCCTCAAAGAAAAACTTCACATCAGAAAGGTCTACAGTCGTTATATCCCCCTCTATCTCACAAATTAGCAGAAAAAAGGACGTTAGCATTGGTGCCTGGAAACGATTGAAAATTTTAATGGGGGAAGATCCAAATTATAACAAATGACGAAAGCTGGATATATCAGCATGATCCAGAAGCTTAAGCGACAGTCATTGGTCTGGGTCTTCCCAGGCGAGGATTCTCCCAAAAGAGAAGCTAGCGAGAGGTGTTGGCAAGAAGATGATCTGTTATTTCTTCCCAGCTAGTAGTGGCAATTCCACTTGAGGGACAAAATACCTGCCTCAAATCTTCAATGCACTCAGATCGAAGCGTCTGCGTGGAATCTTGTTGCACCACGACAGTGTCCCTGCCCCTGCAGAGTCAGAAGTCATATATTTCTCTCGTCCTTCCTACAGTCTAAATTTGGTCCTATATGACATTTTTTCTATTCCCCAAAATAAAAGAAAAAAATCGTGGTCAACAATACAGAATCACATACAGAGACAGCAACTGCGTACAAAGAATGTATCTGCTCACTATCCAAATAAATATGGTGTTCAAGCTTTACAAATTGAACGGATGAGACGTTGTATAGAACACTTTGATCAGTTCTAAATTTTTAAAACTTTAGATGTGATCCTCATATTATCACATTTCTGATGAATGTGCGACAAGAGTTCAAAACTTGCTCTTGGGGTGTGTGCGGAGACTTAATCTGCTAGTGGTTGTTAAAAGTATTTAAATAATATTTATACCTGAATGTGTAGTAAAATATGTACATACGTGTGTGTTTATACTGCACTGCACTGTAAAGACAAAGAAAGATGTTTATATATTAGACTTAGATATCTTGCTCTTCAAATTTGAACTTAAGTTTTACATAAGGACTAGAATAAATCCTGCCAGAGTCCTAGCATACAATCAGTTAGTCTTGTCACAGCCTGAAAGGACTTCTCGGCGTTAGTGTGCAACGGGTTTCAGTTTGGTGCTGCCTTTGCCAAGCCAGTCTTGTTTCACCAGATCTGCCCCCTTCTCTCCAATCATTATTGTAGGGGCGTTTGTGTTCCCACTCACGATAGTGGGCATAATGGACGCATCGATAACCCTCAGGCCTTTAATGCCGTATACTTTGAGCCTTGGGTCTACGACGGCCTCTTCGTCCCATGAAGGGCCCATCTTGCAAGTCCCAACAGGGTGGTATATCGTCATGGAGATGGTCCGAATAGCGCACTCCCAGTAGGCGTCAGAGGTGAAGCGATGCTTCCGACAGCCAGGAAGTGGTATACGATGCAGTCGCGATCCAAACTGTCGGAAAGCTCGCGTTTCGCTCATCCTGAAGGCTATCTTCACACCCTCTACAAGAGTGGCCACGTCCAAAGGGTCGTCAAAGTAATTGGCGTGGATGATGGGGTAATGGAATGGATTAGAACTTCTGAGGCGAACCCACCCCCTAGAACGGGGACGAAGCAGCAGAGGAAGCAACGTCCACGAGTCTCGGTTGGCGATGGGGCGGTACACTGTGTTGTAAACACGATCTGTGAGGCCTAGGATCTTACGCACCTGGAGGCCGGCGTCGGAGTTAACGGATGCTGGTGCGAAGTGGAACTGGATGTCCGGATACGTGCCGCTCTCGTTGGCGTACTTGGTGTTGACGAAGGCAAGACCTTCCAGACCTCCCAGGGTCGTCATGGGACCCCGCTCGCGGATAATGTACTGCGCTGTAACAGGGACGGTCTGAAAACGTTCCTGGACGATAGCAACAGGCTTGTCCACAAGAAACGTCATGCCGCCCATTCCCACATGGTCTTGGAGATTCTCGCCAACCCTGCAAGGACAGCAAAAATGTTAACTGTGGTCCTAAAGATCAAGGTAAACCGCACACATATTACCAGGATAACTCTATGAAACTGATATGTGAGATGAGTGCAAGGTGCAGTATTGCATGTTCATTACTCAAACTACAATATTAGCGTGCCACTTTAAGTATTAAATAAGAGTAATGAAAATAAAAACTAGTGGAAAAGAAGCGAGTTACGAGGGGCATTCAAAAGGTTTGTCAACCAGCCTGTCCATTTTTGGCAATAATGTCTCCAAAAATGTAACTAATGCAGCTGGCAACAATGGATCTTAAGCTATCAAAATATGCACAAGTGAAAGTTTAAACGTGTATTGCACTGTCGTACAGTCTGTTGAGTTCAATGCTGGGTCAATAGCTGGTGAAAAAAATCATGAAAATTTCTAAAGAAAAAATTAGACGCTACATTTTTTTCACAACCTATAAGCTAGGTGAAATAGCGAGGGGGGGGGGAACAACAAAATAAATAAAATAACAAATCCACGCGATCTTGGTAGCTGTTCATATTGATCAAGTGTGTTCATTTGATACCATTGCATGATTGATTCAATCATGTGAAGGAAGACGAGAGACTTTCAAAGATAAGCCTCGCTCTGGCCGCCTCGGGAAGCTGTGAACAAAACAAAAATGAAAAAAGTGAGGAACTTGGTGGAGAAAAATCGACATATTACTGTTGAAATGCTAAGTAGGAAGTATCAGTGTTGGTAGCATTGATAGTGATCCATGAACATTTAAAGGTGCAATAAAGAAAAGCGGTGCAAAATGGGTTCCACATTTCCTAACCAATGGAGAGAAGAAGAGGAGAATGAAATGTGCAAGGAAACGGCTGAGCATGTTTCCACCAAATGATCCTAAACGTTTGACAGATGTGTGCACTGGTGATATTTCCCCCTACTACTCCAATGCATGTGGGTAAATGAGAATGACCCAAGACCATTGTTCATCGACAAGATGTTCGTTCTAAAAGCGAATATTCGCTGTTTTCTTCAACTGTGAAGGACATTAGTGGTTAACTGTATGCCAGAAGGAATGACAATGAATGGAGAATACTATGACACTTATATTTTGGATCCTTTATTGAAGAGCTGAGGCTGCGACGTCCAAAGACAGGCACTTCAAGGTTTTTTTTTCCCGCCAGTTTTTACTACTAAGGCACCACAGGGAGTAACTTCAAGACTGTTGCTATTGCACTATAATGCGTCTCCTCGCAGAACAGCTGCAAATTTAGGAAAACTGGAAGTAGCCAAAGTCGTTTCTTGATCATTCTCCCTACCCAGATGGATCGTGTGATTTCTGGTTGTTTCCTCGGGTGAAATCTTGCATTGCTGGAAAACCTTATAAATGAGACTAGTGCCTTACTCGAGCTATAAATTCAGCTCTGTTGACAATATCTCAGTCCCAGTACCGTAGTACTTTTGACAAATGTCTACAATTGTGTATGTGTGTGTTTGTGGAGAATGGGGAGTACTTTGAATAAGTGTTCGAATTGAGTCCTTAGCTTAAGCTGTAAGGTGACACTTGCTAAACTTTTTGATGCCCCGAGTGTCCAAAATCCTCTTTTTCAATAGACAAATTTCTTCTCGCGGATGTAGCAGAAATTAACTACTGATATCTGAATATTGCCTCAAGGTTAAGTAACTACATCTACTTTTGATATGTATTCAGAAGTTGGCACCAATGATCACGTTTTACCCCATAGTGACCAAAGTTTCTCATCTACAGAGCATTGGGAAATCTGTTATTTTCTCACTGGACTTTGCCAGTGGACTGGAGGTCCCCCCCCCCCCCGCCACAGGCGATGGACATTGATATTATGAGATGAAATGATAAATTGGGAAAGAATTTTTTTAAGGAAGGAAACGTTCCAAGCCTAGGTTTAGGGTACCTCCCCGGCATTTACCATTTATGAGAACTGAGGAAAATCTCAGAGAGGAAGGTCCTGGCGGGATTGGAACACCAGACCTCTCGCTCGCAACCTCGGCCACCCTTGGCTGCGGACTGGAGGTGAAGTATGCGGAAAGCTCCAATGCCTGTGCTTGAACAAAGTCATATGGAGTGTTTTGTTAACTTTGGAGTTTGTCTTCAACAGAAATGGCGCTTGATGATGCCGTTATGGCTCAATTCCAACCCGGGACCTTCCGGACCCTCTCACAGCTTCTCGAGCCATATGCCCTCGTTTTGACAGTTGTAGACGTGATAGTTGTAAGTATTTACGATAAGACAAAATATATATCACAGTTGTTCATAATATTCTTGCAGGCATAACGTGTAATGTGCTTGAGGTACGAGTTCTAGTGTTGAGACATATGCAGCTTCGCCTAGAGCAAGGTGGAAGTGACACCGACGAAAAATATTCGGAAATTCGGCTTTCATCTCAAAAAATCTTCAGCTGAGGGCTACGCAGTTCTCTCTCTAGCACGGTTTAAAATGTTTAAAGAGAAAAGGGAACCAATTTGAAAGGAAAACAGACACCATGCTTCAGTTTGTGCTCTAAAGGAATCTTGTTAATTTGATTTATTTACGGACGCTCTTTAACATCTCAGGTCATCAGCGTCCCATTCAATTCAGGGTGTGGAACGGCCGACAAATTTTGCTCAGAGGCCTCTTCTTTCAGGCTTGAGGTTCTTTATTGTGCTGAAAATGTACCACACGGGACCAACGGCTTTATTTCCCTTCCGAAGTCAAGATCCTCAATCGTGGCCGCGTTTGAACCCGCGATCTTGGATTTAGAAAGCAAATACACGACCAGGACCGACACTCTAAAGACATTAACACTGCTGCAGGGATTGTGAGAGAGGATCATAGAATAATATTATGAAATTTTGAATTTTGTGGAGTGTCACATACTGACACGTGTTGGATTTCAACACTGCTGCGTGCAGTTGAAGATGCTCAAGCGTAATCACTTGACTACATCATTTCGACCCTCACAGCAAATAGCAAAGCTCTGTGTCGAAATCTCCACCATAAATAAAAATTGTGGTCATCTAATTTTTCGATATTTATGAAATAGTTTGGTACCTGCGCACACAACCATTACTGGACAATGCTACAGAATGTCCTGAAAGGCTAGCAGTTTGAATAAAGAAAGAAACGAGAGAAGTTTAAGGATGGGTTTTTCTAATATTTTACTGAAGTTACATCATTTGGATTGTATATTAAGTACAAGTGAAATAAGAATTGTTATGCTTTTGATTGCTGGAAAAGACACCTCAGTGGTTCTGGCGAGATTCGATTAAAGTGTCCACTTTCATTTATAATACGGTTGGGACTGGCCATTGCTACCCTGTTTTCATTTCGCTGGTTAATTAGATCAACACGTCAGGAGAAGTCACGGCTTCATGCCACAACTTGTACTCTGTTAATACGCCTAGAGTGAGATTTAAGTTACAACAGAGAATGTTTATATATGCAAAAAAAATCCAGGAGTTGCAATTGCTCCATTTGTACTTTATGACCAAGAAACCGAAACCGAAAAACAAGAAAATCTGTCGGTAGTGTGGATAAAGCCAGTAAGATACTTCGTCTGTATCTGAAACAAAAATGTGGGCGAGCTTGTGTGATAATGTGGTTTATTGATAAACTTTTTGTTACTAATATAGAGGGACTTCTTTTTGCAATCTCTCAGACAGTGACTATTATGAACAACATAGGCGTATGTGTGCAAACTGCATTATTGGGTTTGTTTTACTGTTCACGACATTTTCTAGTTTGGCATCTGCTGAAGACATATATAAGACACACTTATCTGAACATTACGTAGTGTGTATGGGGAAGAAAATAGGGAGGCTAGAATTATTGGTTCGGGCTTGTGAACCACCTAATTCCCAGATTTAAATCCTTGCTATATTTATTTAAGAGTAAACCTCTAAAACAAAATGTATGTTAACAACCCGTCTTATGTGCAAGAACTAAAAATAAAATATTCAACAGGATTAATTGCGACTGGTTTCTTTAGTAAGATTCAGACAGAAGGCGGACATATGAAGGTACACCTAAATTAATTGAAAATCAAATAAAAGTGTTAGCTAAAAGACATCGTTTTCCTCTGAAGGTGGCAACTAGTAGCTGAAATTATTGCTCTGCATGCTGCTGTTTGCACTTATAGAGGGTGCAGGCAATACTCCTCTCCAAAGTCTGACACGATGCTTACCAGCGCCTCTCCCCCTCCCTTATATATTACTGCTGAGGCATCACAGGCAATGAGCACTGATGAATGATAATCGAAACTGTTCTCTAATTAGGGAAACGCTTCAGGTCAAGGTTTATGAAGTCAGGGAGAATAATGATCCTGACATAAGTCGAACCCAGATTTGACTTAACGACCTCGGTCACCCATGGCGGTCCACAGAGTCTACTTTGTTATTACGGCTATGTCTAGCATTGATCTCCCCAACTTAGTGGGTAACCCCACCATGCAAATTGAGTTAGCGCCCACATGCTACATACAACTCGAGGGGAAGGGCTCGGGGTTCGCATTGCGTGCACCTGCCCACATTCCCCACACTGTAAACCTACCTGAGATTTCTCAGTGTCGGTATGCCCAGTCGCTGAAGGTGCTCCTTTGGTCCGATTCCGGACAGCATGAGTAGCTGAGGCGAGCCTATGGCCCCTGCTGAAAGAATGACCTCTCGTCTGGCTATCACAATCTGTCGCACGCCGTTCCTCACGAACATAACTCCGTAGGCTCTCATCGTCGTGGGATTGATGAGGATCCGAATCACATGTGACTTCATGGCTACGTGAAGGTTTCTACGTAATCGCACAGGTCTAAGGAAGGCCTTGGCCGTGCTGCAGCGGGACCCTCGTCTAATCGTACCCTGGGCGATCATCACGCCCGTCTGGAGCTCGCCGTTGATATCCC
Source organism: Metallyticus violacea (assembly GCA_030762175.1). Lineage (NCBI taxonomy): Eukaryota > Metazoa > Arthropoda > Insecta > Mantodea > Metallyticidae > Metallyticus > Metallyticus violacea. Next base: position 1,613,037 of record CM060833.1, on the reverse strand, counting down.
TGTTCTCGTAGCCGATTTCCTCGCCAGCCTGTATGAAGGCGAGAGACAGCGGAGTCCTCCAGGGCGACTCCTGCACAGTGAGATAACCGCCCCGCGAGTGGTACGGCGTCCTCGCCAGGTACGGGTTTCTGTTGTCTTCAGACTTCGTGAAATATCGTAGAACGTGCCTGCAAAGTGAAAAGTTTGAACTAAACAAGCACAAAGGTTTCTGACAGAGCAATTAACACTCTCATACTATTTCAACATTGTACTTCGCCCCAATCAAAAGATATAATAACCATACCCTTAACAGAAAGCACCATTGCGGGTGTTTACAAAATAATTAAAGAAGCAATTGGTTGACTCTGATGTTAGCTTATATTCAATACATTGCATTATTGAATTTTGATCTTTGAAAACTCAAACTGAACTGAGGAAACACGAACAACTCATTCCTTAAGAAGTATAGGTGTCATGTCTATTCTCACTGGGTCAGTATGGCCCTAGCAGGCAAGAGAATGCAATCATTTCAAATATGAGGTCGATGTGCTGTGCATATTCCTTGAACTTGAGTATCGTGTACCTCAATTTAAAGACAACAGGCTATAGAAATGTAGTTTACGTGCACCGCACTTGTTTGCATGCATGCCTTTAATATCATAAATGGAGAAGCATTGCGGTTAACATTAAAAAGAAAAGGATAGAACTATTGCAAAACATATTAGCTAGAGCCTATTATGCAGAGTAGAACAAACTTGTAAATTAAATCCAATGTAACATTCTGAACGAGATACGTTTACCATTAATTAATAATAAAGAAATACCAGGGTTGCTTTTTGCGGATGATTTAGTAGTTGGATCGATAACTAGTGGAGGAATGAGAAATACGAATAGTTTTTCAATTAATAGGGATTGTAAATGAATGAAAAAAAATAAAAAATCGTGGTTTTAAAAAATTGAGAATTAATAGGCAAATGACTGAGAAATAGAGATAATAAAGAAATGTAATTATCTAGGAACAAGATTAAATTCAAATGGGAGTTGAAATGAACAGAAAAAAAACTGTGAGTGTTACAAGAGCATGATGAAGAAAAATGCAGATATAAGAGCTAATTGATTTGAAAGAATTTACACAACCATGTTGTGTTGTTTGGGGCAGAGATGTGGGATATAGAGGAGGCATGGAAGGATGTTGATAAAATAAATAAAGCTTTTGTAAACAGGTTTGGGTCTACCGATAGCATCGCCAAATGTAGAAACGCAGGGTTGATTTTCATTGTTTGTTATATTGCAAGCAAACAAAGTTATGGAGAGAACGGTCTTTGCAAGCAGATCAAAGAATTAAGATGGGGAAATTTACTTTTGAGATTTGGTTGAGATTTTACTTTATTGTTTTAGCTTGAATGTGTATTATTAATTAGAAACTGTAAAAGAAGAGAACAATATAAAAGTGTAGAGAACTCATTGGATAAGAGGAAGAAAGGGAAATGTTATCTTAGAAGTACAATGGGTCAGATAGGGTAATACAGCAATAAATATTGTGATATATAACCTGGAGTCGTGTGTTTGAATGTAAGCAAGCAATTTCAGGAAGAGTTTAGTATTACTTTAATTTACATCTTATTTTGTACTAAATTTAATAATAATTTGTTAATTAAATAACAGAACTGGGGTCCAGTAGAGTACTACCGACGAGACATAGATTGGACATATTCACAATCACAGAAATACAAAAACTGCTCGGAATTGCATGTAGCCACGGCTAGTTGTTAAACGTAGAAGTTTGTCACTGACATAATTAAAGTGTATTTTGCTTGTTTCTGACATTTTTAAACTTTCTCCTAAATTCCTACTTTATGTACGTCTCTGATATTATTAGTTAGGTTAGACTAGTTTTATAATTGCCGTAAATGCCAGATCTCTGCAAAACGAATATTCTGATTACCGCGCTTTATCTTAGTGGGGGAAGGAGAGAAAAGTTCTACGAAATAAGAAATTTCGCTGCACAAATACCACTCGAATTATTCAATTTTACCTCTATAAGTAATAATAACAACAACGAAGAAAGGGTCGCGCGATTTGCTTTAGTATTCGGTGGAGCATTTTTTTAAGATTTTTCGATAGTGAAAAAGTATGAACTTGTGTCATTTAATGAGAATGCCATTAGGCTTCAACATTTGTATTATTGCCGTAATGTGTGTAACATTGACAAGAAGAGCTGGTAGCACCACCTGTCACTTACTTAAACGTTAGCGTTAATGCAAACATTTCTTCATTGGGCCCGAGAGTTGTTTAATTTATCAGAAGGAGAATGCAGGTATAGAGTAAATTTCACGACATGGATATACAGCACCAATGAAGATAAAGTCGTGTTAATTTTTCCCCCTTCTCTTTGCTGTGTGCTTAATCTTGATATGTATTTCGATACTTATAGACTGATATCTCTTTAATTAAATATATGCATGACGTACCTGTATCCCCAGCCGGGGTTTCCCAACGACTCCCAGTGATCGTAGTCGTGTCGGTTGCCTCGCACGTAGAGCATGTAGTTGAGAACGCTGGAGCCGCCCAGCACTTTGCCCCTGGGCCAGTTACACCGCCCCCCGCGCATGCCCAGACACGCTTTACCCGTTGGTTCCGTTTTGTACTGCCAGTCTAAGTTGGACAGCTGGAGATAGGCAGCCAGAGAAGGGACATCGCTAATCTCATTCTCGTCCGGCCCCGCTTCCAGGAGGAGAACGCTCCAATGGGACACCTCACTGAGTCTGTTGGCGACCACGGCTCCTGCCGACCCTCCGCCCACGATGACGAAGTCGTACTCCTTGTAGAGCGGATACCTATCTATGGGACGAGATTCTGGGTCCAGGGTGTCGTACCGGTAGTAGGCGACGCCGGCGATGAGCAGCGGAATGAGCCATAGACTCGTGCCGACCACTCCCAGCGCTGTCTTAAGGGCAGCGGTGGTTGCTACAAGACTCAGCAACATTCTTTCATGTTCCCGTTTTGTGTTGCGTCATTCACTTGCCACTTTGCATGTTTCTCCCCGAACAGCTTGTGTTGTAATCACATGACGGCTGCTGTTGACTCTCCTCATCATCTGCAACACGATGAAAACAAATCTGCTGCAGACACAAGTTTCTCCTCTGCTCATCGTTAGTTTTAATGTACAAGACAATGCTAACCAAAGTGCTAAGTTTCACTCGCCTCGTTATTGTTATGTGGAGGAATCTCGCACATGTGAAAGTGCCGACGTCATCTTGCCTAAATTACCACCTTCAACAATATACCTGCTTCACCGCACATTGGAAAGCAGTTCTAAAATTATGACCAACGGATGTAGAAATGGATGGAGGCGGCTGGGCATACGAACAAAAGAGCAATGAGCGCGTCAGCGTGCTCGAGAAGATTGGAGCACGGGTCCGGATTTTTCATTAGCAGTGGCCCGGGGCAGTATCGGAGAAGTGTCTTCGTGATATGAGTGTGCGAGGCGGAAACAAACGCAGCCAGAACCTTAAGTTAGCGATTGGATACAAACATATTACAGCTTGTGTGAGTCTGAAAGCTATGGAGGCCATGGGGAGAGAAAGGAAATTGTTAAAAATAGTTTTCACGAGATAGAAATCTAACATGCGGTAAAATTGTAACATCCCGCTGTATAAAGAGAGGGTATAAAATTAATCATCAATTATATTTAACTTGGAAACTTTAAAAACGAACCTATTTCGTCTTAATCTCAAGTTAAAGCACTAACTAGAGTTAAATAAAGCATTTCCCAGAGTACAGAAGCATAACAACTTCATTTATAAATAAAATGGCGAAACACATTAATTTTAATTTAATGTAGGTAAAGTTTCTTCAATCTTCCACTTTTCATTTCCACGTAATAACTATAGAGTTGCGTTCTATTGTTAAGCTACCCTTACGAGCGGTATATTGTACACATTTCTTTGCAGAAAATCTGATTATTTCGATAAACATTGACTTCCGCCGTGCTCCTCGTGTCATTCCTAGAACTGAAAGACAAACATTTCACAATGCTATTTCGTTTAGGAAAATATTTTGTGGAAGAACTGGATAAGACGTTACGTCCCCGATTACAATCACAAACTAAGCGAAATCATGTTTTGAATTCGATGTTAATGATACTACTAACTTTCAGGTTCTATGCGACAGGGAACCCACAAATAACTATAGGAGATATATTCAAAGTGGGGGAAGGAACGCCCATTCTCTGGTTATTAGAGCAATAGCAGGCAGCTCTGAGACTCCAGTTCATTAAAATGCCAAACACGAAGAAGAGTTTGAGCTTTGAGAAGAGATGAGAACCAAATGTGGGCAGTAGGGTGGACTCAACTCAGTTTTCCACCTATAAAATACTTTTGAAGCAGATGCATTTTTTAGTTCTGCAAACTAGTTCTTCACTCACAAATGTTTTATCTACTTGGTTTAAACCACATTCTGGTTATGGTTTTTACCGTTCTGAAGACATTCAATTAGTAAAATGTCTGTCCTTCCTGCAGATAAACCTATTTGTGTGATAAGGGATCCAAGTTTCGTCCACAGTTATAAGTTAACGCACAAAGTGTGTGAATGCTGTTACCTAACGCGGTTTATTTATCTAATACCTCGTGCTGTTGTTGCGCTTTTTGGTCATCTTCAAGACTGGTACGGTAATGATAAAATATAGCAGCCCATTTTTTTATAGTTGAAAATTATACAGAAGATTTTCTATAAACGTTTATAAATTCGGTATGAATTTCCTTTGTCCTTAAAACATATTTTGTAAATAACTTTATCAGCGCACGAAATTTAATAAAATATTTTTTTAAATTTTTGTACCAAATAAATAATTTGAAGCAATGTCTTTGTGTTGCAAGACGTACAGTTGTCTTGCCAATCTGTGGTAGAGGCGAGCAACTTTTCAGACACCCCCTTGTATACCATGCTTTGTTTGCAGCAATGGAAAATTAAATTAAGATTTCGTTCTCAAAAGACACAAAATGGAAATTATTGTTAAAATACGAGGCTAAGTCATTAAGTAAGTAAGCTACAAACTGGTGTGGAGTACTACATGTTTTAATGAGGCACCTGGGGCTGTTGCCATGGATGGGAGCATTAGTCCATTGGCAATTGGTGACATTCGATAGATGATCGATGTTTACAATAGCGAAAAAGCAGTTGCAAGATAGCGGCGCGAGTATATAGCCCTGTGTGAGTTTTGTTTTGAATAAAGAAATGCTTCCCATCTACGGTGAGAAGTGCCTGTCTCGTGAAGCTGTTTACTATTGGGAGCAGAAGTTCTCTGAAGGGCGGACACGTGTCGAAGATGAACGCGCAGAGGCGAGAGTTAATCCACAGACAGAAAGGCGATAATAGACACTACAGGTGTTCACGAAGTCTGTGCACGATTTACCACGCAACATAAAATGCAACGAGTGGGTATGGCATTACAGTATCTCAATAGTCGTACCAGACCGCGTCGCCTGCAAAAAATAACACCGTCCGCCCGGAAAGTGATGGTCAAGGACAAACTCGTACTGTAAGAATCTCAGGAAACTTCGTAAGGGAGAGACGATCATTAAGGCGCGGACTCGTGAGCGGGTGATCTGGGGTTCGATTCCCAACAGGACCGTCCTCCCTATTTGAGGTTTTTTGCGCGTTTTCCTTAGTCATAAATGGTAAGCTGTAGAAAGGGAAGTCACTGCTGCTGAATTTTAGGGGCTTGTAAAACAACGGGACAAGTGTAGGGAGATTGTTGATAAATAAAAATATTTTTCAAGTCGTATTTGCTCAAGTTCTATGTCCATTTGTAACATTGTTTTAATAGTTTTTAATCCTTTGTACTGCTGAGACATCACAGGCGGTGGACACCAACCGTACATGCGATAAAATGATAAATTAGGAAAGAAAGCCCTCCAGGCCTTGCCATTTATAAGAACTGGGGGGGGGGGGACTCGTATAGGGAGGACGGTACTGGGGGAAATTGAACCATGGATCCCCGCGCACGAGTTCACGCCTTAATGACTCAACCTCGTATTAAATATTAAATAAAACATTGTAGTACTAAAAGTGTTTTAAAATGGATAAGTCGGTACAAACTCAAAAAATTAAAACCAATCCCAAATATATGTAAAGTAATCTCTCTTTGCTTGGGAGACAAGAACTTACGTGTTGTGTGACGTAACTCTTAACACTTCACTGTGCTGTGACAGAACCTCGCGTCTTGTGCAGCTGAGGGTAGGAACCTGAGAGGTCGGTGTGTTGAAAGTTGATATCTCATCCCACACTAAGGTCCGACCGGTTGGGAGAAAGTTGTTACGTAAGATGCGCAGGAAACTTCCGGTGATGCTGTGGAATATTTCATTAAGTTGATAATAAAGAAATACATACTTGCCGTATTTCAGGACCCATGAAATGAGCATTTCCTAAACTGAAGTACTGCAACACTGGAATAGCAGAGGGCGTTGAGATTTAAAACAAAAACAAAAATGTATTTCTCACTTTCTTTGAGTTCTTATTCATTTGGTCCAATGAGATTCCAAATTTTTTTCTCCCATCAGAAAAAAAAAATTTTTTTGAATCGTGGATAGTACTCGTTTACAGCACAGATAACCTCGTCCCCCAAGCCAATTTCTTAAGGTCAGGAAAGAATGGGGAACTACTTTACGTGCATTTTGCCATCGCAACGGACGGAGTATGAGCATGCGCATTACCCTGGAGGATTCTGCTTCAACTCATACAAACGTTGTATAATAAGTAGTTACTGTTTTACTCTTTTTCAAATAGTCAATGTGAATCTATAAAAAAAGTAGCCATAACTTTAGTTTAGTTTTTGTTGGTTTGTTATTTTTTCGGTGCATTTTCATGTTCGCCATTGCACTATTTTAACTGGCGGGACACCCATTGCGCAATATGCAGAACTTCATGCAGGGTCTTATGTGCAGATGCCTACCATCTCAGCAGTGTCACGAATCTTAATGCAACACAATGCATTTCTTTAGAGGAAACCTCAATCGGACATCTGGAACGTGCAGGATCTGCAATGCCACGTTTAAATTCATTTATGCACGTCTTGAATGCTGGTACAGAGTTTGTATCTGAGCCGCAGTCAACTTTTTTAAATAAAAATGTTGTATTACCGTGCGACATTCGTTTTTATTCATTTCAACGTGTTACACCGTTAGCTGCCAACAAAGAACTGCTGTTTGCGTCTGTTTAAAAGTTGAACAAAACTGTAGAGTCGCGCTTACCATTTCGTTGAAATTTACCAGACTTATCAATCCGCCCTCGTACATAAACGTTACCGTTATAGGCTAATGACAACCCTGGCGTTCATGAGATCCACCATCCTGCCTCTGTGGTGATTTAAAGCTGCGTTTGAACACAACGACCAACATTTATATGACCACTGGCTGAAAGACTTGAGCAGTGTCTACAGCAGAGAAAGCCTATCGCTTTAGTCTGTGTCAATGCGAAAGATCGCATGCATCGTGTATATTGAGAAATAATTTTTTATATATAATTAGAACGCAGATCACAACTATTTACATTGGGAATGTGAAGTATATTAGTTAGCATTATAGTGATAATCTGCACAATTTTCTGATAACTGCACTCAGAACAGCCAATGTTCTTTGTACATTAGGCAAGTTTGTCCCTTATCTAGTGCCAGCAACCAGTCATTTCGTAAGTTTTTTTCATTGATACCAAGTATCCAGAATCATAAACACCAGGATTTTACAAAAATAAGAACTCAGTTTGCTTGTAATGAAATATATCTTCACTCGTCATAATTTGGATTATCTTTCTCAAACTTTCTCAGCGTTTCTGCCATGCGCAGCCTTCACTATTGCTCCTATCATGAAAAAAGTCACACTGGACTATGAGAGAGTGGTTGACACAGCGTTGATTTTTTGTAAAAGCGTGACAACCATAGCAACAGGGTTAAACAAATGTATTTGGAGGGGGGGGGGCAAAATCCTCTAAAGCATAATGACATGTGAAATCAAAGTGCTAATTATAAAGCTTTTACTATTAATATGTTAATATTAAGCTCGCACATTACACGCTATTTTCATTTACGAAAAACAATTTCTGTTACTGATAGCATGTACCGCCTGTTAATAAACTTACATCGCAATAATTTCAGAGAATGTAGAGGAGTCTTAGGCAATATTTGGGATATAAAATCTATAGCCACTCCGTTCAAAGTGAAACGTTAAGTTTTTAAAAATTATTAAAACTTTCATTGGAAATGATACGACATAATAACGGAGCATGACGGTATAATACTAGTGTCAAATATTGTTTTCAAGTTCACGTTACTCTATTACTTGTTTTAACTATTAATTCTTATGTATGAGCATGCATCATTGAATAGGGGAGGTGGTTTCAGCTCCTTGGATCTTTTGTACAAATATACTGTGTAATTTTTAAGTGCGTGTATTAAAATACGTATGAACACATCAATTTAATTTAATATAACTGTAGTATATTAATGTCATTTTCTTGAATAATTATACGAAAGATTTATAAAATATAATTAATTTGATTCCCTCACGTACTTTTTACAAAGCAGACAAATGTTACATCATCTACGCTCTTCATTGCAAACCAAATGAAAAGAAAACTGTTTTAAAGAATTTCAGAAATTTTATGCCTATAGCCAACAGATTTGTACACAATCCACCGCTTTATTGTTTTTGTATTCTTAACAGTTTCAATGTTTATTTATTTTGTAAATCTCATTCCGTTGTTTTAAGACAATTTTATACCTGATTAAGAAGTTAATAGTTAAATTTTCCACCAGAAATGAATATTCTCGCCACAGCAGAGCTTTCTCTACAAAGTTCGCCGTTGTTATTTGTTAATCATCTGAAAAGTATGAGTGTTTCTTGGATCATTTTGAATCGGTTTCACAGTTTATCATGCTTTAAGAAGCATCATTTGATTAGAAAAACACATCACAGCAGTTTCACTTGTGAGGATAACATGGAAAGTTCACGGAATGAAACACAAAATGACGGCAGTTCCCTCGACACTAATGCGATGCTCCCATCCTCCAGGCCTCACCTGATTTCACATTTTATTCCTAAATCGACATCTGTAATAAAAAATCAATTAATAATCGCACTCTGCAGGACCCGAACCGCTCTCTAGGCTATGTAACCGTTGTTTAGTGTCTAAGGCAAATGTTTACACTAGTGTGAAGTTGTATGCCTTAATAATGTTCTTCGCTTAATTTACACACTTTTGCAGATATTCTTGTTAACGAAAGGAGAGGTGCGGGTGTTTACCCCTTTGTAAATAGCTCACAAAATATCTGTTCACTTTATCCTGCTATTTCGGTTATTAATAAATACTCGTAGATGCAAGATGGTTTTGAAGCAATAATCATTTTAATTGTGTTTTGTTATCAAAACCCGCCATCTTCTATAGATACACTTGAGCAATAATACATGGATTGGTCAAGAATCGCAGTAGCTACAGCTGTTTGTTGACACTGGGAAAATGACAAACATGCAATTATTAAGTTAAGGGGACTCTGCACCACATTTTTTACTGTTTCCAAGTACTGCCGTGAGACATTGGCACACATCACAATTATTAATGAAGTGTATGACGTGGTTATCGGCAGCTATTTGTTAGGGGAGATTTATGGGTAAGTTAGCAAACATGTGGATGGTAATCTCATTATAAGTTTTGTCATTTCATTGATTTTTACGACAGGGGGAATATGAAAATGTGTCATACATTTTCATGTACTTACTTTATTTATTTGTGTTAAACCTATTAGCAACTTCTGAAAGAATGTAGCTATTGCAATTGTACCCATAAAACTATTTTGAAAAAAAAACGTTTTTTTTTTCAAATCTTCCCCAACCCCTACTTCTAGCAACAAAAATGACAATGAAAAAAAAATGTATATATGTGTGTGTGTTAACGCTTTAGCTGCCGCAATTTTTGTTTTTTCTCAAGGAAACTCGATTTATGATGATAAATTAACAAACTATTCACGGAGTTCGTTAACCAGCAAAATTGGACCCTTCGGGGTGGAGTTAACCTAAAGCAAGAATTTATAAATCGCTCTAGTGATCAACATTTTTGTTTTTCTAATCGAAACTCGGGATATGCAATTGAAGTATAATAATAAATGTCATGTTTTGAAAAGCATCTAAATCAGAGTATAAGAAGTAGAACTTTGAAACCCAAATTTTAAATTTTAAAAATCACTCTAGCGGCATTAATATTTTGTTTTTGTTTTGTTTTGTTTTGTTTGTTTGTTTTTTGTAACAAAACTCGGTGTTATAAATTAAAATAATAAAAATTGTATCTGTAACTCAGGAAAATCGGAGCTTTGGGGTTAGGGCTATACCTGAAAAAAGAAAATTTAAAAAGCGCTCTATTCTCTGCTCTAGCGCACTGTAAAACCTTTCACAAATTTAACCCGTGAAGAATTCGCTTAACGGACTTTTTCTTCCTCTCATAGAATCTGCTATTATAAAAGTTAGTTTCCCGGTGTATTGCAGTGTACTTCACAATAACCGTTTAAACTAAATGAATTTACCATGGCACGCGGTGTGACGACTCGGGTCATTTATTCGTGTTGCAGTTGTGCACCAAAGAACGGTAAAGCGAAGGTCAGTAAATATGTAACTAACTGTTCGTGGTTTCTCTTTGCTCCAAGCAACTTAACCTTGCCAGGCCTTCGACGTTACCAGTCATTAAATTTCTCAACACAGTCATGCACCGTAAACTCAAGTAAGGAACATTTCGACTACTTTTACTGATTCAGCGTGGAGAAAGCAGATTGCTGATAGGACTTGTATTGTCCAGTATGTGGGTTTCAGCTCAAGTTCTCGTTTTAAGTACTAACATCACAGTTCCTAAATACCGCCACGGGTGCCCGAGGTCGTGAGCGGGATGTCTGGGATTCGAAGCCCGCCAGGACCGTCCTCTCTGACAGGTTTTTTGCAGGTTTTCCTCAGTCCTCATAAATGGCAAATACAGGGGAGGCACCCTAAAATTAGGCCTGAAACGTCTCCTTCCTTAAAAAATCCTTTCCCAAAATATAATTTCTTCTCGTGTATCACCAGTGCCCACCGTCTTGTGTTGCCTCAGCGGTAAAAAAAAAAACGGGCGTTAAACACCATTAAAAAAAAAAGTTTCTAAATGAAGTATTGGTAATAAACGTTAAGGATACAAAGTGAAAGGATGATGAGAACAAAGGTTTAAAAAGACGCCTTAGCAGTGCAAATAGTTCGAAATAGCTGACTGATGCCCAGTGTACAGTGACCTGGAGGTTCGAAGCAGGTACCGCACCTGGTGGTGGCACTTTCTATACCGGAAGTGCTTCTCGTCCTTGGTATTGACTGACCGCGGAATGCACAGCGAGAGTAGGTCGGAGCAGCTGCACTGAGCTCCATGAAAAATGTAAATATTAACAAAAGCTGAACCTCACAAAATAAACAGAGCGTTGTTTTCATTACTGTGGCGTCGAGGAGATGAACAGAGATGTATTGTTTGCGATTTATCTGTTCATTAGCACCCTATTCAATTCATGGCGGATATTGCGCTCAGAGGCCTCTTCTTCCCAACTTGAGGTTCTTTTACGTGCCGTAAATCTACGATATGGGATCCACGACCCTAAAAATGCATCAGTCCTGACCGGGTTTGAACTCGCGACGAAACAAGTGTGGCTACCATTACCCACATAATATGAAATGATACATTGAGAAAATAATTTTAGAGCGGCAAGGGAGTATTCCAGTTCAAAGTTTAGGCTACCTCCCTAGCGTTTGAGATTATGAAGACGGGAAAATCTGGGGGGGGGGGGGGATTAAAATAAAAAAGACAACGGGATTCGAGCCTCTGATGCAGCCAACATGTTATTTAAGACAGGACTTGATGAAAGAACTGTGCAATAGACATGTGTGAGGCACCATCACGGGTACCGACGGAAGGAAGCCGTTCGTAGATTTACGGCAAGCCTGGAAGAATAGACAGACCTCTGAGCAAAATTCATCACGCCATGAATTGAATGGGACGCTGATGACATAAGATGAAACAGAGCGTCCGTAAATAAGCCAAATGAATAAAATGGGTGCCAAAGTTCGTGACTGTTCCTCAATCCTCATAAATGCCAATTTTAACGTGAAGGTATCCTAAACGCTTTCTTCCCTCTCGTGTATTCACCGCCTTAATCAATACTAAGCATGGATGCTGGGTCACAGATCCGTAAGCTGAACGCGCTAGCCAGCTGACAGACAATAACGGTGACGAAGTGACTTAGCATAAAACTTACATCACTGTACACGTACCTGCAAGCAGCACGTGGTAGTCGAGGAGTTCTCGGCAAAGTTGAGCAGCAACACAGCCGTACACTCGCTCCAACAGCAAGCGAAGCACTGTACTTCCTCTCTACCTGAAGAAGATGAAAGTGGGCCATGGCTGGCCTTTCCCCTCCCTCTTACAAAGGAACATGATTTGCCGTCATTATTGGTAGCTGCCGACCGCTTCGCTTACAATTAGACCTTTAAGCCCTTAAAATTGACGTCTTGTCTCAGTGTTTGTTTCTCGCTTGGTTAATGTTCCAAACATGAGCCATTTTCAATACTTAGTGTGGGAGGTAGTGAAAGTCGCTTTATTGTGCCTGAGCACTGGAAAGCTTTGAAGTTCAGGGTTCACGGCATTTCTGCAGCAGAACTACGTACACTAGAAGGGGAAAATTGAGCAATGCACGCCAACCTTGTGTCCGATTTCTAACTAGGTGTCCTTGAGCTCATACCTGCACTTTAATTACCAAATAAATATTTTATTTTAAATCGCCACTCTAATTGGGTTTTATAAAAGAGTGCTGTTTTTGTGTCAGAGAAGGGTTTCGTAGTAAAGTTTTAATTATCACGTTTAAAAAAAATTGACAGAGGGATTTCTTGACTCTCCGGATACCGTTATTGTAGAAGTCTGCAGATTGCGCCTTAAACCACTCTCCCACTTCCTTAATGACGTCGCCTGTGGTGTCAAACCGGCGACCTCGCAACGGAATTTTCATGTCTGGGAACAAGAAAAAGTCACTCGGTGCGTTATCAGGAGATTAAGGAGATGCTGCAAGATCTCAAAGTCACATGCCCTATCTGTGGAGAGCACCTCGCAACTTGTTGTACTGTGTGCCAGCAAAGGTATCTGTGAGGTTGTGGAGGTCTAACAGCACAGCTTCCTTTTCTTCTTGAATCTGATATGTACGCAACATACGTTCTGCTTTCGTCACCTTCCTTGCAAAGATTCACGGTGCAAATGAAGTGGGAGTGTTCTCATTTGAGAGCATCCTGCGTACACATTGTTGACGTGCACATGTTGCTACCAGTATGTGTCTGGGTGTGCAAGGTCACTGAAAGTTTTTGGTTGATTAATTAAAAGCAAGGCGAGTACTTTGATAAAAAGAAAGTTTAACTTTGTTCCTATAACGGCCTCCATCATTTCTGACGGAAAATTGGTGTCCTGGTTTAATTAATTAATTTATTTATTTAGTATTCCTCTTAAATATGTCAGAAATTTATATTTTGAACTAAAATTAGCACGTGGTTTTAGGTAGGTGCTTTTGTAAATGTGACACAAGATTTTATTAAAAAATACATGGAAAATAAACTGGAGAGTTTAAAGTTTATTTTTAACAAAAGACTTGTTGATAAATAGAGGACAAAAATGTAGACTTATCGTTTGTGTAATTATCATCTACAAAGAATAAACTGGTGTAACACACCGTGTGTATTTATAATACCAGGTCATGATCCTCCCAGCCAATTTCACACTCTTGGCCTTCTTCGTAATGTTTCGGGTGTGTAGTAGTGCAACCATGTTACGCGTGAAGTCGGCGGGATATCAAAACTTTGCACTCTGATTCGCTTTTGCTCTGAGTCAGCACCCATCTTGCTGATAATTTTTTCAAGCACAATTCTTGCCTCAAAATATGAAATACGCGTTCCCCTGAAATGCCCAGAGCTTCAGCAATTTCGGACACGTTTAATCAGCGTGACGTTGTGCACTTGGAAACGGTTAAAAATGATGATGCAGAATTTCCTGGAGTGTTTGCATCCATACCCTGCATCCGCACCATGTTCGTCAAGTATGGAGCCGTCACCTACATGTTTTTAAAAGTCTGTAGTCTCAGTATTTGTTCAATAAATTCTGCAGAACAATCCCCATTAACTTTTCTTTGGCGTTTATAGTGCGAACTTTGTAAAAAGACGAACACCATGTTTCATTGAGAAAATATCTGGCTCGTCGCAATCTTTGGAAACTCTCTCTCTCTCTCTCTTAAGGAAGGAAGCGTTCCAGGCCTAAGTTTAGGGTACTTCCCTGGTATTTGCCAGTTATAAGAACTGAGGAAAATCTGGAAAATACCTCAATCAGGGAGGACAATCGAACCCTAAATCCCGTTCACCAGTCCGCGCCTTAACGACATCGGCCCCTCCTCAAGAGATGTAATGAACTTTGAAGCAGCGTACAGACTGCAAGTTTCAAATGAGGTAGAGGGTGGTTCTAAAGGGACAAGGAAATGCAACATACTGAGACTAAAGGAACGGTCGGTCGGCTCAAGCTGCTACCGCGGTGATACAACACACTCTGACAAAGTGAAAATATTTCTTTAAGAATGTTAAATTTGTGCGTTTATCTTATGCACTTTTTTCCTTAAATGCTCTCTAGAGATAAAAATCGCAGGGCGGTAAATTGAAGGACCGAGGGGACCATATGTTGTTACTAATAAACTGATCGCACAGTTAATTCACGGAAAAAGAGTTGCAGGTATCTTTCACATGTTAATAGTTTCTTACAAAAAAGTTCTATTACTCTCTCGCCGCTAATGGCGCGCCTCACTTCTATATTTTGAATATGCCAAGGTTCGGTCTTCTCCAGTATCGGCTGTTTTGACATGCCCAATTAGGTGAAACCGTAAAGAAAATTAGATTGGGGTCAATATCTCCATTCGCAAATTCTACTCCTGCATTCAGGTTTCATTTTATAAAGCTTTAACTTCAGCAGCCCTGTAGCCGTTTGCTGAGAAAGACATGCAAGTGATTATAACTTAAAGAAACATTCCAGAGCATGTCCAATGTTATCTGTACGTGGCTTTTTATTAGGAATACTTTCCGCTTCACGAAATTTATTTACTAACTGTGAATATCTCATGAAATAATCTCCGTACATCACAAGCCGAAACGTAAATAAATATCTTTGGGGAATTGAGTAATACACAACACACAAGACATGACCGTACGTTCCTAGAGTTAAACTCCCTCCGGCTCCCTCTGGCTCCGTGGTCGGCTGTCCAGTGTACGCTCTATTCGCCCTGAGAATGATCCCGATCCGAAACAATGACAAGTCAAGTACAACACAGTAGCATGCGCGCAAAGAAAGTAGTTCTAAATTTGAGGACGGGTTCAGTAAATAAATCTACTGTAAAAAAAAAAATTTATGACTTGTTTTAATTAATACAAACCTGATGAAATTGATTTCGAATTTGCAGATTGATTATTATAATTCCAACAGGCAGCGGTTGTGCGTTTGCTATCATACGAAGCACGTGCTGCTGTTTCTACGGCGACATTATGTAAAGCGAGAGAACAATTATTTTCAAAGTTCTGCATAAAAGAGGTAACTTGAGAATTTACCGGTCTGATAGCTGGCGCGAAACTCACTCTCTACAGCTCAGAGTTGCACTTGTCATACGAAATGATGCTACTATCTATTTATTTCCTTGTCGTGGATAAGAAGGAGGGGTGTTAACTTCATTGCTTTGACCACGTTGGTAGGCCAAAGTTTGAAGGAATGGTGATGGGAGTTTGATTATGTAGCTCACCACTAACTAACTCTTCTTGTCGGTCTACAGGCATGTTGATGGTTTTTGGGACTTGAATGAGGGGAATTAAAGGTGATGGAGAAAGAACAACTTGTTATCTGCCAATTGATGTCGTTTATTCACCAACAAGTGCGTACCAGATCGCAAAAATGAGACAGTTGGCAGATACTTGACAAGCAGTAGTTTTCTGACTGCTAAGAAAAAGCGCCGCGCAGAAGCAAAACTCGAATCATGATGTTCCAGTGCTACTAAATTCTCCAAAAAGAGCAATTTCATGCCCTTAAATACTCAATAAGACTCACTTGAACCACGTGATGCAGGGACGCTCACTTTTCCCGCCACTGTGGATTTAGACATATGGGCTATTGGTTACATCCACGCAAATCGCATATTATTGCCTAGTCAGATTATCTGAACGTAACAACTTGGCGATTCGTCCACCCTTCAATTTCAATTTCTACCATACATTCAAACAGTAGTGTAGATGTTAATAGCTCTCATCTTTGCCAACATTCCTGCCGGGGGAAAAGAAACCCCCTTCCAATGAACAAAAGAAAGATTGTATTGTCTACCAGAACGGCCGTGTGCTGTCTGAGCGAGAATTCTTTTTACACACTTGCAGCTAGCTGAAATAAAATGTTACATATAATTCTAATTAATTTCTCACAATTGATGGGGTACTAAGGATAGTAAGGTCTTTGTATCTGCAGCAAAGTTATGAAGGTATTTTACTATGTGATAATCTTCAGAAGGTTAAAATTGTAACGGGAACAAAATTATAAATTTGAAATTTGGATTGCGACAGCATCCACCCTACCCCACTGATTTGGCTCGCTCTGTAGTATCGCTGCAATGTATGTATTTACATTAAGGGAATTATATTAAAAATAAAAAGAAGTTAATTTTCCTTCATTGTTAGGTCGGAGACTGTTCAAACCGCCCTCGTTAAAAAATGAACCTGCGAATGGAAAGGAAACGCAGGCTGCAGTGTTGCATTTAAATTTGACGTATTACGTGGGAAAGCAAAGAAACTTTCTCCGCAATGTGGACCACATGAATCAGTTCTGTTTATATCATTTGATAACTCGTCAACTAGTTGATTTGAAAACTCTCACTTTTGTACAAGTTTAGCATATTCTACCTGCAGTAAAAGTTGCGGTCATAGGCTTTATCGCACACCGTTTCTTGTTTTCAATAAAACAATCTCACCGGAAAACTAACAGTAAACATTGACATTGTGTATCTCGCGACGTATTACAGAACTGAAGGCTACGTGCAACTTGGCGCGTGCTTCAAGTGAAAGTCGTAACGCCGGTAGCCAGCACGAGCTTCGCCGAAACTGAGCATGTTCACTTCCTGCTTGCGCTACTATCAATTGGCCTGTTTCACGTGTCCCACTTATTTCTATTTGCGTACTTGTCATATTACATTCAGTAGTTTGGGGGTTATGTTTGTCATTAATTTTAAACCGCTAAATCCTGCGGAACTGTTTCCGTAAGTACAGCAGTGCAGCTGATTCCTTTTAACGATCTACTCTCAACGAAACTCGGAATATAAGCATCAATTAACAAACGATTCATCGAGTTCGAAACATTTAAAAACACTCTAGCGACCGTAATGTTCGTTTTTTCTCAACGAAACTCGGTATATACCATTGAAATAAAACAGTGTCTTAAAATCGGAAACCAAAGTAGTAGAAGTGGGGGCTTTACCTGAAACCCAAAAATTAAAAAGCGCTTTAGTGACACCAATTTCTCTGTTCTAGCACTCTGTAATACCCTTCACAAATTCAACTTGCTGAGAAATTCGCTCCTGCGTGACGAACTTTGCTTCCTCAGGGCTGGAAACGCGCTGGCCTTCTTCTTATTGTCAGGTCGGGACTGTATGGTGAATGCGTTTTCAAAATAAAGCGTGAGCACAAATATGCCCGATCACCGACTGCTGATGGTGCATTTTGTTAATCACACTTTTGTAAGTGCTTTCCAATTGTCGCCAGATGACACTTGTGGTTACTTCGTGGGTCAGCTTGCTAGATCCGAGCTTCATGTACAAATACGTTATGGGATTCCGATCACCTTTTCTGTCTTTCATAGGCATTTATGGCGAACTGATACTTCGTTTGTTCCTCTTTCCTGTCTAAACAAACGTAAGATTGTTGCGTAGCCACTCGAGTGACTGTGTCGCATAATGCTGTCATTCTATGTCCACAGCTGTTTTTCTATTGTTTTGTGTTTGGCACCGCGAATTCTCTAAAGAAGAAAAACTGGATGATCACTTTATCTTTACGTAGTGTCGCGTAAGATTACGCGCTGTTAAATAAATCAGCATAAGATTACTAAACTTTTAAAACTAAAACCACACAGAGCCCCCGAAAGTCGTTCATGACGGTATTGTTGATCCACATTTAATCATTTTCGCTGATGAAGCATGTTTACGTATGTTCACAAGATTGTGCATCAGTTCATATTGCTCGTGACTCTTTGCAGGCTATAAGGGAGACTTATTACTAAAGGTTTATTGACTGCACTTTTCCCGTGCGATTATTATTTGTGGGGAACCCTAACAAACAGAGCACATAGATATAACCCACACTCTGTAGATCTGAAAGACAATATAAATTAGAAGGATTGGTTGCATGTTAAAGTTGGTAATGTGTAAATGCCGAAGGACACCACTGTGAGCAATTAATGGTTTTTTTTTTGTTTTTTTTTGAGTAAAGTTTAACGCCGGTTTTACTACTAAGGCGTCACAGGCGGTGACACTGATATATGAAATGAAATTGGAGAAGGATTTTTAAGAAGGAAGCGTTCCAGGCCTAATTTTAGGGTACCACCCCGGTATTTGCCATTTATGACTCAGGAAAACCTGAAAAAAACTTTAGTCAAGGAGGACGGTCCTGGTGGGAATTGAACCCCAGACATCCCGCTCAAGTTTGCGTCTTAACAACATCGGCCACCCGTGAACAGGTAACAGGTTAGTGAAATAAAATAATGATTGATGAAAGTTTACGAGAAGAAACTCGGGAAATTGTGGATGTAAAATTCGCGCTCTACCGGCTCCTCGGAGCAAGCGTGACGCGAACTCTATGTACTGTACACTCGGAGCTCGGTGGGATGGGTTTGTCCTGCACTTTATTATGCTGAACTACTGCAATGTCATAAAGGAATGCTCAGTCGAGATGTTGGTCTGCTCCATCATCCACCGTACAGCTCAAACTTTGCGCCCTTTCTGAGGGGAGATTCACAAACTATAAGTTGATCGGGCATTTTACATTCAAATGGCAATCCATAGATATGAGAAATGCATTGAAATAAAGGGTGATTGCATATATCAGCAACGTCAGGCCCGAATCTATTGTAAAAGTTTACTATTGTTAAATATTTACTAAACTAAAGAGTGCAAACGTCAAACGTTTTAAGTGACATTTTCTATATTTTAGAGGATAAGAAAAAAACTACCCACCTCTGTTACTAATTAACTTATTACATCCAAAATCATTATGAAGACATTTTCACCACAAAGTTATTGCAACAAATACAATGACCAAAGAGAAAAAACAACAATAAGAAGGTTCTATGTGTCATATGACGGAAGAGTCGGTTACAAGTGTCATTCAGATTTTGTTACATTTCCGGTTTTAGAAGAAATAGTTACAAAAATGGCATTAATGGTTAACAGGAACATATTTACAATGTTATTAAGGGCAAAAGTGCATAAACGTATCAATAAAACATGTAACTGACAGTAAGAGTTTGGTTTTTCAATTCTTACACAGGGGTTGAAAGTGGTGTCTCATAAAACTCTCTGTGCTCTTCAGGAAGGAATGATAACATGGACAAACGCGGTTGATCTTTCAGACGAAGCACGGGTTGCTGTATATCAACCAATGATTTTCTTCTCTTTAAAACTTAAATGGTGAGTAAAGTTGTTTTTAATTGCTATTTGAAATAGATGATATCGACATATTTTAAGAACTGTACATTTTGAAATGTTGCACTTATTTAATGTTAGTGAACCAGCAACATTCTTAAAATCAAAGAAACCACTTGACTCCATTGGAACTGATGAAAAGGATTTATAGCTTTAGCTTAATGTAAATGTTGGGGAATGTTCTTCTTTTCCCTATCGCAACTCAAAACACTATAGCCACTTAATAAATGTTTCTGTGCTTGATTATTTTCCCATGGCACTTAGAACACGAGATTGCAGCATAGCATGTTACGATTATTTGAACTGCTTCATCCGTGTATAGACAGTGAACGTATTTTTGACATTTCCACTCTTCAACTTCCCCAGCTATTCACCGTCTTGCGTTGCATGAAATTGTTTTCTTAACAAAGCTGCTATAAAATCACGAAACAGTTTACGTTCGAATGTCTTTTCCCCCGATGACCAATTTAACGCTAAAAGTTGAGTTTTCTGTCTCTTGCTGTACCGGAATGTTGACTAGCCGGTGGGATTACTTTCATCGTGTAAACAAAATGACATTGCTCCTTTACCCTCCTCTGTCTATTTTTGTTTCTCAGTTTCGGTTATTTTATGCTTCTTTTCACCTTTCGTTCTCTGGTTGGTTTCCTCACAGGTGGGCGAGCATCTCGGTGTGACGTCAGATTCGGTCGCCAGTGAAGCACACGGAATTATATGTGACGTCAGCAGCACCGAGCTGGTGAAGCGTGGGTTGATCGCTTTTCAAGTCTTCACACAAGGCGCACAGTTCTCCTGCACCAGACAAACAGGAAGCTTCGCTAAGCGAAACATAAATCTGATTTCCGGTTACTATTTAGTACTAGGCCCGGAAGTTAATGCAGGTATTATGTTTACTCTGCTACTACATTATCGCTAATGTTTATAAACATTTTCCCCGGCGTGTTTTCACTGTGGGCGGCCAGTCGGTTCTGGGTAATTAACGGGAGAGTAAAACACATCAACCATACCAATTTCATTACTTACCAAATTATTGAAAAAGCCCAATTTCTTCCTTCATTCCTTTTTAGGAAATTATTCATCACTGCTGTAGTTTATTTTGACTTCATCCGCACAATTTCCGTTCTCGTATGGTACACAGCGTTTTTTAATTTACCCCAGAGATAATAATTGCAGGAAATCTGTCTTGTGAATTGTTCGCAGTGTGAGCAATGGCATGATCACGCTGGAAAAGGGGTATTAACAGAATTAACTGCATACTACAAAAATAATTGGTTCTTTCACCACATGTGATTCGTACATAAAGACATGCTGTGCCGTTTTAAACATACTGTCGAATTAAGAAATAAACAACACACCCTGGGAACACCTGGGCTGTAAGTCAGCAAGTAGGCTTACTACCCCCCCCCTAGGGAAAAACACGCGTCGCGGGGGAAAGTATTACTGATCGCACTTTATTTATGTAGAAAAGAGTCTATTATTGTGAACAATTAATTACTGGAAATATTTTTAGTTGCAAGTTTTTGAGCTATGTATTAACAATCAATGTACTGCCGCAGTTAATTTACATGCCCTCCTACTGTTGTACTAATATCCAATATGCTTCATTTAGCAACAATAATTGTTTAATGACGATGCGTTACTTATCAACTCACGATTGTGTTTGTTTGTTTGTCTAATTTATTTTAATAACACAAAATTTCTAAATTATAAAATGCTTTCAGGTTTGTTTTCTTCAGGCAATTTTTTTTTTGTCACACTTTAAAATTGTATAAAATTAGTACCTGCTTACGTAGCTCATTCTGACTGTATGATTATTTCGGGGGTCTCTCGTCATGATTCACGACCAGCATATTGCCTGGACCGCTGACGGATCCCATAGCTTTGTCTTCAGTAGTCTACTAATAAACAATATTCTGAATGATTTTCCAATATTTCACCCATTATTACTGATCGTATTTGTCGCCGTATATAAGTGTCATTCTTCAGGAGAAAAATTACATTTCAAATATATCGCACAGATACTTTTTCAGGGTTCCACATATTTCTGTCGAGGGATAGGATACTGAGTTTTCCTATCCCTTTAGCTCATTCTCACTAGAAACGTCGGAATTTATTGTGCTCAAGTAATGAGAAACCACCTTCACAATTTTACATATTCCGCCGCATGCGCAGTAATTCTCTCCCCCCCCCCTCTCTCTCTCTTTACCATTAATACAAAATGTTGTAAGGTATCCTGCGCATCGAGTCAAATTTAGGAAACGAGTTAAAGAAGGCAATTTAAATGTGGTCAAGAAAGGTAATTTCATTTACGGGAAAGAGTTGTGCAAAAATGTACATTTTTTGTAACAAGGAAATGCAAAGAACACACAATTCAACGCGCAAATATATATAATGTAACAAATTAACAGTAATTATAATAGTAGAAAAGGATAAAACACTAAGAAATAGTCACACTTGAGATCGCTATATATATATTGATCACGTTCTTGCCGTCAATGCAAACATCATGACAAACCAAAAGAACAAGAGATTTAAACTTTTACAATACAATAAAAACTACGAAGGAAGTAATTAACTTACAAAAGGATATAGTACTGATTTGAAAAACACTTATTTCTCAACATAATTTTTCGTGTAAAAATCCCAGTGTGGCTTCCTTCGGAAGGGAAGTAAAGCTGTGGGTCCATACATTTACGGCACGTAAGAAACCCTCAAGCCTGAAAGAAGAGGCCTCTGCTATTTCATGCCCTGAATTGAATGGGACGCTGATGACTTAAGGTGTTAAAAGAGCGTCTCAACATAATCTCACAATTGTTCCCATCGTTTCACAAGCCTATAAAATGCAGCAACATAAAATTCTTTGGGCTGCTGTAGGCAGTGACTTCATCACCCGAAATATGATGTTTAAGAGTTTTCAACTTGTTGCAAATTTGTCTCTGTTGGCCGATCGTCTTCGATACTGTATGCATTCAGAGAACTGCACTTCTCACCTCTATTTCCTTATGAGTATTCTTTGATTCCATATCTTTTTCCCACAAAAATTGCACGACTGAGCGTTTTTCGAGGGTTGCACGCTTACTTGTAGTCACAGCCATATTGCAACTGCTTTTTTGCTATTGTAAACATAGATTGTTACCTGTGTATCACCATTGTCACCGGACTAATGCTGCTATCAAGTGACAATGGCTTTAGATGCTCATTCATACTTGTAGTGCCCCACATAAATTTATAGCTTCACTATGCACTTTCCTTTTATTGGAATAACAAAGTGACAAAACATGAATACGGAAAATGCTTGCCTAGAAATTATTATAATGAAAAACCCTAAAAAAATGAGTTACGAAAATGTCTTCAACCCTCGAAGTCGCCATTCTTACTGTGCACGAAGTAAAGCTATGAGGTCATAATGCCATAAGGGCAAAAGACGGCGCAGTAATTCAAAGTATAAGAAAGTAATAGACTGTACTACACATGCATCTTTGAGAACATTGTACATGAAATACAAGCGGCATTATCAAGTACAAATTAGAAAGAGGGGATGTTTTGTGTTTAACAATTGGCTGCGGTGGACATCTGTAGCATTCCAGAGTTTGTCAATGCCTGGGCTTTGCTGGCAGGCAGAAGAGTGGGGGGTAACAATTTGATTGGATCCAGCCGTGTGTGTGTGTGTGTCATTCCTAACGCCACTCTTTCTTTTTTATTCTTATATACGTTTCATTTATATTTTTAGTCTTTGTTTATTACATTTTAATCTTATATCATAGCTTATTGCGAAATATCGTGTGATAAATCAAAAGCCGAGTATACTATAAAAGCTCATAAACGTATCCCTGTTGAAGTTGTTTTGTAATGGTGCCAATGCAATATACACCATCACTACCATATACGGGGGAAAAATAAATAAATAATTTAAAAGTAAACGGGTACAAACACTGAACAGAAGAAATAAACATTATATAACATATCTTTACTCATCGTCGTAATTTTGAAGATCTTTCTCAGAGTAGTTCACGTTTCGGCCAGTGTGTAAGCTGGAAACATATGATTGAGAATTGCGTCCGCAGCCTTCGTCACTGCGTTTTGGTGAAATAGAAAGAAGTCACGAGGTTGAGCGATGCATTATCGTGGTACAGCATTAGATCGTTGCCCTTTTGGTTGTGATATCGCCTTGTAGAGTTGTCCAGCTACAGATACGACATGTTGGTAAACCATTCCTTAAATATCGAAAATGAGATGACCAAAACTTTCCCAGCATACAAACTTCACGTGCAATGACATTCCCCACTCTTTCCTCAAAGCCTTTGAGATCAATTGTTTGCCGATAGATATTTTCTGTCTTATCGCACCAATAATATCTTACCTGAACCAATAACAGTCTAGGGTTTAACAATATGCAAACTCCATGTGAAGAGATGTATTCTATAGTTGCACCTATTTAATGTCTACTGGGAGAAGTCAGTGGTCAAGGCTGGTGGCAGCTTGTAGTGTTTTAATAAGACTTTGTCAGCTACTTATGAAACATTTTGTGTGTTACTTACCTTTTCACTGAATTTAAATTGTTGTTCATTAGTTATGCCAATACATAAATATCATCTAAAAGAATGAGGGCTAGTCTAAAGGACTGGGATCCCCCCCCCCTTTGTTATTATTGGAGATACGTGGTGAAGCAATGTTTCTTTAAAAAAAAAAAAAAAAAAAAAAAAAAAACAAGTTGTACATGATGGGTAGAAAAATTGAAATAGCTTAGTATGGAACTATATAGCAATGATGAAACACCCGATACTTCGACACTAAAGAAGGAGAGATTGTAGTGCTGTCATCAACATAACCTCCTCCCCCCGCAAACAACGGTTAATGTGTGCCTCCCTCCACACAGCTCCGGTGACTTTCCTCTGTAATGGCTGTCGTGAAACGGTTCCCACATTGGGACTGTGACATGTGCACTTCGTAAAGTAGACAATCATTCTCTCCTTGTTTCAGCTAGAAACGTGTTCTTACGGAATGAAAACACCATCTTTCAGTAAAATATACGCTTGGCAACTTCACTGCAATATGCATCATTAGTTCTTACCTAAGTGCAATTCAGTTAGCTATGAGACATTGTTTCCTTCTTCTGCTAGGTGCAGTAGAATTTCTTGGTTACGGACATCAACAAAATTTCTTTAATCCATCATAATATTCAGAAACTTTAAAAATATGTGTAGATGGCGAATTATAGCTCATCGATCCCTGGCTGTGTTGTCTTATTTTAAAAACCTACAGCCAGCAAATTCGCTCTCGACATTGTGAATGCGGATATTCAAAGATTTCAGGGTTTCTGAACTTTACATCTGGTTTCTAAATTATTTGAAAATGTAGCAATAGAAACTAAAACTAAGTTATTATGAACTCGATGTTCTTCCCAGTGAAATGTTCCTTATATTTTAATTGTAATGGGATACGGAAAGAAATAAACGGTTATTAATAGTACAAGTATTAAATATAAATTGTTAAAACTTCAAGAAATCGCTTCTATTTACAATGTTAAAATATTAATCTGCATATAATTGAAAACTGGGAGGAATTCATTCATAAAGCAGGAGAATAAAAGTGGAACTTATCCTTTTAAATCATACGACGTGAAAATGTCCATTAACGAAGAAATTGATTAGGAATCCTGCATAAAACATGTAAAAGAAATAGGAGAACTATTCTGATGATAACGAAAACGACGATGTATTAAGTAATTACTTATCTCTATTTTGTTGTTGCTTATTTATCACATATATAAAAGTGTAAGTCTAGAAATTGTACCGCTATGGGTGGCCGAGGTCGTTAAGACGCGGAATCGTGAGTGGGAGGTCAGGGGTTCGAATCCCGCCAGGACCGTCCTTCTTGACTGAGGTTTTTCAGATTTTCCTCAGTCTTAATAACTGGCAAATGCCGGGAGGTACCCTAAATTTAGGCCTGGAACGTTTCTTTCCTTAAAAAAAAAAAAAATCATTTCCCAGTATATCATTTCATCTCATGTATCACCAGTGTTCACGCCTGTGGTGCCTCTGTAGCAAAAACGGACGTTATTACCGCTTCTAGTGGTTAGCGTTGCTGTCTGCTGGGCGGGAGGACCCGGGTTGGATTCCCGGCACCTGCTTAGGAATTTTCTAAGTTAGGGAGGTATGGAACGAGGTCTAGGTTAATTGAGGAGCTCCTGATGGTGAGATGGCGTTCGTCAATCTAGAAAGCCACTGATAGGCGAGCGGCAGGATGCTGATTGTATGCCCCCTGCAATACTGACGTTTATTAGTTTATTCTTAAGACGAAAATGGAGGAAGCAGAGGTTGCTGCGGCAGGCCATGTTTTAGCGCCATAGAAGAAGAAGAAGTCTAAAATCTTTTCACTCTGACCACGCGAATCAAACTATTCGTCCGCACCTCATTTGACTTCCCCCTTTCCAGCGCAACAGTGGCCCCTTCTGTAATAGGTGTCATTACAATTCTCTAATAGTGCTTAATGACGACAACGTATAAAGTACTTCGGAGACTGGTAGAGATAAATACCTCATAAGTGACGAGAACTCAATTCCTCAGTCTCATAAATGGCAAATGGTACCCTAAACTTAGCCTGGAATGCTTCTTCCTTCCTCTAGTTTATCATTTCATCTCAAGTATCATCAGTGTCCGTTGTCTGTGATGCCTCAGTAGTAAAAACGGGAGTTAAACGCTATTAAAAATAATGCATAATTCGAAACATACAATAGCCAAATCGCTTTGCATTGTTAGACACTATAGCTTGATGGTCTGGCTGCAGAAATGGGAACCTATTGGGTTCAGATAAAAGGACGTTAAAAAGTAAAGACGAAAGAAGATTACTGGGGGAGGAAGAAGGTGCAACAATAACTAATTCCAAAACTTGGCAACGCATTCACTGCGCTTGGGTTGTGTAGAGTGGGACGAGGCGACGTGTCCGCTTCTCACATTATAGAACATTTGAGAGCTGTGGAACGACAAGTGCAATAATAAAAACAGTAACAAAATATTTTATTTATAATATAAAAGGAACACGTGTCGGACAGTAAATTGGCACTTCGATTGAGCAAATGCAGGGCAGTTAAGTGTGCCAATCCTCCTTGATAATGTCGGAAGCCTTCTCGCCGATCATGATCACTGGAGCATTAGGGTTGCCGCTGATGATGGTTGGCATGATCGAAGCGTCCACCACTCTAAGGCCAAGAACGCCTCGCACTCTGAGTCTGTGGTCGACGACAGCCGCGGGGTCTGATGATGGTCCCATCTTGCACGTCCCTGCAGGGTGATAGATGGTGAAGGTGAAGTGTCTGAGGGCGCATTCCCAGTAATCGTCCGACATGAAGACGTGCGAGCCACAGCCGGGCATGGGGATGTTGTGCGGCCGAGACCCGAACCTCTGGAAGGCTGGAGTGGCAGACAGGTTAATGGCGATTTTAATGCCCTCAACCAGCACGTTCACGTCCTCGCGGTGTGTGAAGTAGTTGGGCTCGATGTCGGGCTGCATCCTGAAGTCGGTGCTCTTAAGGCGCACCCAGCCTGTGCTGCGCGGCCGCAGGAGAAGTGGCAGAATCATCCACGTCTCCGCGCGATGCAGTGGTTTATACACCTGGAACGTGAAGAGAGCAATCTTGAGCCCTTAACAAAATTCCGTAACGGAACGAAACAACAGCATATCTATTGTGCACTCAGATGGCGACAGAAGCTGCTTTTTGGAAAAATTCTTATGAAGTTTTGTTGTGCTATTTCATTCAAAATGCTGTTAGACAGTGTTCTATAATATTTATGGGGATTGTTCAAAAAGAATGAGCATAATGTTTTACAAGCGTGATATACAAGTACTAGCTTTTTTTATCGCTTCCTGTTCCTACCTGTAAGTTTGTGTCTAATGGAAGAAAACATTAAAACCACTGCTGTTATTGTGAGAGAAAATCATCGAACAACATTAAAAACATTTTCAAAAAGTCTGAAGTTTGTTCTGGTGGTGTAGTGATAACCATACTTGCCTCCTAAACCAAACATCGCGGGTTCGATCCCGGCCAGTATCGATGGATTTTTTCCGGCGTAAAAATCTTAAGTATGGCTTCCTTGGGAACGGAAGTAAAGCCGTGGGTCCCGAGTCGTATATTTACGGCACGATAAACAACCATAAGCCTGTAAAAAGAGGCCTCTGAGAAAAATTTGCCGGTCGTTTCACGTCCTGAATTGAATGGGAAGCTGATGACCTGAGATGTTAAAGAGCGTTCAATTAAAAAAAAAAAAAAAAAAAAAAAAAGTGTCATCCATACGTTGGTAACTGAAAAGTTGCACTGATATGTATCTGTGCACAGTGGGTTCCAGAACTTGCGTGCAGGAAAATGCGCAGTTTCTTTGGAAGGAAATCATTGCTGATCATTTCGATCCTGAGAGAAAACAGCAAAGCTCTGTGGAAACCACCAACAAATTGATTGCTTCTGCCGGTAAAGTTGAATAGGTCCATAAGTTTCGGGCATCGCGATAAGGATTATCGCCTTCATAAAACCATTATCTGGTGTCATCCTATCTGTTAAGTAAATAATTGCAGCTGTAACTTCCGCACCGTTGTGTTCAGTCCTTCAGATATAGTTTGAAGAAGGCTACGTATAGAAGATTGTGACATGTTCAAAATGGAGCATCGAGCTGCTATCAAGTTCTTCACAAAAGAAGGAATTACTCCAAGTGAAATTAAAGAACGATTGGACAGTATATATGGGAAACATCTCCCTCATATTCTAACGTAAAAGAATGGACCAAACTTTTTCGAATCGGTAGAGAAAGCATTGAAGACGAAGAGCGTTCAGGTCGGTCCTTCGAGGTCCTCACTCCAGCAAACATCGCTCTAGTTGAAGGACAAATTATGGAAGACCGGCGGCTCAAAGTTACAGAAATAGCAGCAAGGTTGGGCGTTTCTAAAACAACAGTCCTTAGAATTATTCATGAACATTTAAACATGAATAAGGTTAGTGCAAGATGGGTGCCTAGATTTCTTTCCTCAGTTCAAAAGCAGCAACGAGTCATCTGTTGTCAGGCATTTTTGAAGCGCTGCGGTGGCAACGAGAGAGAAGTTCTGCAAACCATTGTTAAAGGAGATGAAACTATGGTTCTCTACTATGATCCTTTGTCCAAAAGAGAATCAATGGAGTGGCAGGCGTAAACCTGGCGAAGTAACGCCTGTAAAGGCCAAGGTCACTCAGTCAATCAAGATCATGGCCACAAACTTTTGGGACTGTGAAGGAATACTCTTCATTGACTTCAAAGAGAGGAACACCACAGTAAATGGGAGTACTATGCTGGCCTACTGTACAGACCGTGCTTCCATCAAAGAGAAAATGCGAGGAAAGCTGAGTGGTGGTGTGCGCCTTCTTCACGACAACGCGCCTGTGCACGCAGTTCTTGTTGCAAAGGAAGCTGTGAAGAAATGTGACCTCAAGGAGATGGACCATCCATCCTACAACCCACATTTAACTCTCAGAGACTGTTTCCTCTTCTCAAAACTCAAGAAAGACCTTGGAGGAAAGAAATTTTAGTGTGACAAAGAAGTGTAATACAACTGTAACTGCGCAATATTATTAGAGATATATTCGGAGCTGTTATGCCGTGATCTGTTGGAAATAAGGGTTCCACATGTTTTGTCCACAACTGCGACGGTCATCTTCAATGACTTCTGGAACTCTTATCTCCAGCATAACAGCCTGGACGATGCCTGCAGTGATATCTGCGTCTCCTACATCCCCTCATGACTAAAGAAAACTGTGCATGCGTCAAGCTGGGTGCTGTACCACCATAATGCACATCTCACAAAAATCATCTTGAATGTGTCCCTCGTTCTCTCTACAGTCCAGATTTACCTGCGTGCAAATTGAAGCCTTGGGAGGCATTTTCCATCATGAAAACCAGTGGTGAAGGGCCTGGCAGGAAGCTGGGGTATGCGCATTACATTCAATATGGACTACTTTGAAACAAAATTATGAGGAATGAGTAAATGTATGTTGTCAAAAAATGTTATCATTCTTTATTGAACAGCTCTCGTAGTTACCTTATTACACATTGTTTCCTGCCTTTGTGTATACTCTTTAATGCCTGAACATCCGGCCTTCACTTATAATCTGTTTTGTTTATTCTTTATATTGCATGCCATAGTCCCTTGCTCTTTCATCAGGTTTAACTTACAGAAATGTTCTTTGTCAAGTATAGAAAACACGTACTTCTGTAATGTGCGTACCAGTGTTTAGTGTTCTTAAGGAACGTAATTTTCCTCTCGTATATTTATGAATGAACAATTGTTACAAGTGTACACGTGTCCATTAGCACAAAAGTTGGGGGTAAACATTGGGCATTAATAAATCCTGAAAAGAGAGTTGATTAAAGTAGCGGCCACGATTCTAATGGGGATCATGTGTCTAGTGTTGGTAACGGCAAAGCTGAGCACAATTCTAGGGGACTGGAAACAGATACATCCCCCTGAACAAAGCCGTCAATTTATGTCGTGAGTTGTCCTCTCGGGCTCTTCTTTGAAGGAGTAGTTGCCGTTGCGATTTATCTCGAAAAGGTGCAGACATCGATCTATTTTACCTTCGATCCGATATCTGTAGATGGTGCTCCAGCTCACTACCATCTAGAATACCTGAATGAAATTCCCTGGACCGCCGAAGAGGCGCTGTCGAATATACAACATGAGTGCCAGTTCTACCACTTTGGACTTTTAACACGTGTGCAGTAATTACCTGGAGACGACCGTATTGAACATTAAGCACAAGGTTATTGTGTACATAACTGAACTTCAGAAACTGGGAAGGTTACAATGAAAGACTTTAAATTTCTATGTTGTATTACAGTAAACGTTGTGCACAGCTGTATAGGTGATAAAGTTTGAACTTCTGCTACATGTGGTTGGTTTCACTTTCAGCTGCTAAACCAGTTCAACAAGTGAATGTTTACATTCCAGTAGCCTTGTTTCCAAACAGGTTGTTCTAAGTGAAGCAATGAACTAGTGTTATTTACGTACCGTGTTGTAGACTCTGTCGCGCAGGCCGACAATTCTACGGATGTGCTCCCCTCCGTCAGAGTTAATGGAGCTTGGTGCGAAATGAAACTGGATATCAGGCCAGTCTATTGACTTGTTGGCGTACTTGGTGTTGACGAAGGCAACCCCTTCCACGCCGAGGGTAGTGAGCGGCCCGCGCTCGTTTAGGATGTACTCCATGGCGACCGGCAGCGTTTGGTAGCGAGACTTAGTGAAGCTGACGGGTTCGTTGATGACAAATGTGAGACCTCCTAGGCCCACGTGATCCTGCAGGTTGTGACCTACCTATGAAATGTAAATATGTGATAGACTTCTCCATACTATTAATATATTGCTAAGTGACCCTAGAATG
The DNA here is from genome assembly GCA_030762175.1 of Metallyticus violacea. Classification (NCBI taxonomy): domain Eukaryota; kingdom Metazoa; phylum Arthropoda; class Insecta; order Mantodea; family Metallyticidae; genus Metallyticus; species Metallyticus violacea. The sequence continues at coordinate 1,581,880 of CM060833.1, read as the reverse complement.
CGAACTGAGAAATATCATTCTCTTCACACAGTGATCAAACCATTTGCACTCTTATGTTACAACCGCAAATATTTACTGTTCAGTATTTACCTTTAGGTCCCGGACAATGGGTATCCCAAATTGCTGAAGGTGTTCCTTAGGGCCGATGCCGGATAACATTAGTAACTGCGGCGTGTTGATGGCTCCAGCTGAAAGGATCACCTCACGACGGGCGAGCACAGTCTTCACTTTGCCGTTCCTCATAAATTGCACACCTCGAGCGATAGGTTCCCCTTCAGGAGATTCCTCCAGAAGCAACTTCATAACGTGGGAGTGCATCGCGATGTGGAGGTTGTTCCTGAGGCGCACAGGCCGAAGAAACGCCTTGGCTGTGCTACATCTGGAGCCTCTCCTGATAGTACCCTGGGCAATCATGAAGCCGGTCTGGGTCTCGCCGTTGCAGTCCCGATTGTCGTACCCCAGCTCCACACCACCCTGTACAAAGGCTACGGCCAGAGGAGTTCTCCAGGGTGACTCTTGGACACTGAGGTAGCCGCCGGTGGAGTGATAGGGCGTTCTGGCAAGGTACGGGTTCCTGTTGTCTTCAGACTTGAGGAAATATGGCAGAACATCCCTAGACAGCGAAAGCAAGGGATTATTAACCAGAGCCTGTCTTTTGGTTTAGGCAGACAAGACTATGATGATTATTTACTAACGAAGCGATCTGTTCATTCTTCATATAACTTTTGACTACACTACCACTTTTCTTCAGGACTGTAATTTATGCAGCGGCATAACTAACAAAACACACAACCAGTAGGTGACAAAGCTTCCCTCAAACTAGCTACTTATACAAAACATAATTTGACAAACAAGTATGTGTTGAAATAAAAATTGTCAATAATTAATAATTTTAATATTGAGCACTTAAGATGGTTTTGTGTTATTTAACATCCCTAAATTTAATTATAATTTTAGAACACTTTTTATTTATTTTATCGTTTAATTTCTTTGCTAAAGTGTGAACGCGGAAATGGCGTTAAACTTACGTCTTTCTCTTGTTTTTAAGAATCAGATAAAATTAAATATGTGGTGTGCCACCTTAAAATAAAGTGCTTACTTTGAAAGATATTGGGACGGTCACTTTGTGAAGAGGGTTTGAATAAAAGCACTTTGCACTTGATCGTGTATCATTTGGATGGTGGCTTGCACTGAACGTTCTCGTCTTTTGCCAATACAGGCATTGATATAAAAATTTCTACTTACGCGAAGGGATAAGCGGAAAGGAAACTCGATGGTAAAATGCTACATTTACGCAGCAGAACATTCCAGATAAATCAAGCTTGCTTGTAGGGCTGTTAGGAAGACACGACTGGGTGGGAAATAAGAATATATTTGTTTCCATAGACAAGGAGGGGCGTTATGTTGCAAATGTACATTAGAAGTTAACATCGTTCCGAAAATATTTCTTCTTATGACGTAATTGAGCAGGTTCATCTGTGTCTTGTGTTTTTCTGTAACAGATCAATGAGATAAACGGTGAAAGTGAGCATAACAATTAAAACATTTTATGTTATTCAGGTAACATGCTTCGCCTACTGCTAGTTAACAAACTCAGAACAAATGGGGGAAAAAATTATGAATTCTCCTTCAAGATTAAGACATATTCGTGAAATTGCACCAACAGTACACTTTGGGACACATGCACTTATTATTGCGAAAATTTTGTTGTATTGAAATCAATGGTTGAAAAAGTGCTGCTTTACTGGCCGATCCTCAAATTAAGGGTAACTTTTCAATTTTGGCAAAAACAATAGCAAGGGATGAGAGCATACATTAAGTTGTCAAAAAGAGTTTAGGTGTCGAAGAAAGTTTGCAATGAGAGGGGGAGGGCAGAACGCCAACAGTAGTGTGTGAATGTGTCAACCTCCAAGAGGAACTTGGAGGCAGAAGAGTATGGATGACGACCTGATATAGAGAGAGATTCCGACCATGACGTCAGTGAAGTAGAGCGGGGTGTCTAGAAGTTTCATTTTCTCCGATATTTGTACATTGCAATAAATTCAATGTTATCATTTATTATTATTATTAAAATTGGGGTTTTTATACATTTTAATGCTAACATTTAAATTCAAGGACATTTTATAGGTACTTTTTCTCTGATTTTTAGACATCAATTTCCAAGCACTGTGAAACGGAAAACTATGGGAAAAAATGTGGGCAGGAATCGATCGTAAGTTTAACGTGCTTCCCGGTGTTCCAGAATTTGGGTCTGAGGAAAACCTGAAAGAAAACCTCTGTCAGGACGTTCTGGCTGAATTCGAACGGCAAACCTTCCTTTCATTTGTCTGTGAGATCTTTGGTCCTGTGTGCAGTATGTCAGCTGAATTAGTTTTACATCTGACAGATGAAACCTTAAGCACTTGAATAACTTTTAGCTGAAGTTAGTTTACACTTGAGAGTCGGTATAACTGAGAGGAAAATATTTAAAACAATAATCCATCCGACAGCGTGTTTTTTGTTGAGATAAAACAGTTTTTGCTTTAAAGGCACAGTGTATTTCTAAGAGAGATGGCGTGCGTGAGGTTTTGTCAGAGTTAAAAGTGCTGTCTCATGTTAATAATGTTCGGTGACGTTAAACCACCTATCGGAAGCAAGAAGACTGGTCCAAACTCCTTTCACGTCAAGAGCAACAGTCTACAGTCCAGTAGTGAAATCTCCGAAAGTTGATGTTGAAGTGACAGAAGATATCGCTACATGTCATTGTATGTTGTGTTATTTCAGATAACTTGGGGCCTTTTTCTGTTGAGATACATGGGCATTCTGCGTAACTAACACAAATGCAGTTAAAACAACGATTTGTTTTATAAATATATCATTCGACAGATCAGCTTTGTTCACAAAAATACGATCATTGCATTCAGATCACATTAGCACCGTCTCTTTCGGTGGAAGTACAGAGAGTTTAGTTTTTGCTTGAATGTGGAATAAATCCACCTTGTCAACCTGCGTTATAAGATTGTGTGTTCCGGATGTAAACCCAACCATGTTGCTACAAAACTTGAACATTTAGGTTTCCTAGTACTGAAGTTTATTGTTTGAGATTCTATGATGCCTGTCTCAGTATATCTCCAATCACACGGTTAAGTTGCCTAAACACAGAAAAGATCCTGCATTCTGAAAGTTTGCTAACTAGAAAAGAACAGTGTGAGGATGATATCTTTTTTGTTTTGAGAATTTAATAAACCTGAACCTGTTCTGAAAAGGAACATTGAACCATTCAATTTACTTGTAAAGAGGTCTATATTATTTTTATTAAGAGTAAGATTAAACTAAATTTTCTGTAGCACATGCTAAACAATTCCCATTGGTTTAATACACAATTGTAAATATAATCTGGTTAATTTTATCTGGTTATGTTTGCCGAATTATTTTATTTTATTGCATTAAATTTACAGTTTATGTATTTCCTTTGTAGGAAAGTATTTATGCTTATTTATTGATAGGAAATGAATAACACACACACACAAAGCTTGCATAAGAATGTACCTATTGATATTTAGTCAGAAGTAATGTTTAAGTGTTTTGTTTATTTTTAAAATATTTCTGCCTTATCCTTTGTAAAATAAGATGTTAAGTATTTAGACATTCATTGAAGGAAATGAATAAAACATGATTATATAGTATAGAATAGCTTACTTCTTTCTATTAAGGTCAGATATGTGGAATTTTCTAGTAATGAGACCATTAGCTCTCGATAGTTCTAAACACTCGTGCTTAACATGAACAACTGACAATGCTGTATAGCAACCAGCACATGTTCTGAAAGTATTCATACAGCTCTCAGCGTCCTCTTCAAGGACCGCCATGTAGAAGACATTCTTTGATTTTTGAGAACATGCCACTTTGCTTAACTGCGCACGCTAGAGGTGACCACCTTCTCTTCACCTTGGTCTGAGGCTGCTCGCTTGGGGAGACCTGTTATTTGATGTTGCGGTCAAACTGGTAAATTGAGCTTTCGTCAGCAACTCTTTCAATTACTTTTTATCTTTTATTTTATGATACAAGGACGGTGCTGTGTTGAAAACAACCATGACTAATAGCATATTGAGTGAAACGAAACATCTCGTAGTATATACAGGAGGTTTGCTGTAGCTTTATCATTTGATAATATCGCTAAACTTATAGACATCTGGATAAAGTTTTTTGACACATTAAAATGCTCCATGCAGATATAACGTTCTTTCTTTCTATCATTTGTTGATACGAGCTCACAGTAAGAATCTTTGACATAGTTATGGAGGCCACGACAGGAATTGCTGATTACCGTCCCCACCTCCTGTTTAATCCTTGCGAACATTGTGAAGGGTGGAGCACCAGCTGCGACATGAGCCACCTTGTCCAGATACACGCACAAGTTGTTGCAACCGTTTTCGTAAGATCTTCATGTAAAACTCGCCCCACGCACTCACTGTAGGCTGCTTAGTCGTTTCCCCATCCTGAAGTTGGCAGTTGGCGCTTCTTGAAGTGTTACGAGAGACTGTTGTGAATGAAGCGCCTGTCGCCATATTTACTAACTGCTGCGCTCTCGTGGCAGAAATCCAAAAGAAGACAAAACTTTTCAGTTTTCTATGTACGTGAAAAGTTTTGTGATGTGTCCAGTAATATATCTACAGCAGTTTTGTGAAACCTCTCACATCATTTATAATAACAGTATACAGTAGTGACGGCTGATGTTGCTCCTAAATCTGGTTCCACCGCCACGGGTGGCCGAGGTCGTTTAGGCGCGGACTGGGGTACCGTCCCTCCTGAGTTTTTTTTTTCCCAGCTTTTCCTCAGTCCTTATAAATGCAAATGCCGGGGAGGTGCCCTAAATTTAGGCCTGGAACGTTTCCTTCCTTAAAAAAAATCTTTCCCAATATATAATTTCATTTCATGTATCATCAGTGTTTACCGTCTGTGGTGTCTCAGCAGTAAAAAGGGCGTTAAACACTATTAAAAAAATAAAACAAATCCGGTTCCGAGTTGGTTTTGAGGCTATTGCCGCAGCTAACACAGAAACTGCAGATTTTTAACTGTAATGACTTGTTCTTTTCAGAAATTAATTGTGAAAACACAATTTGGATAAATTATGTTGTTGTGTGTGTTTTTTCCGTTAGCTGTTTTCATTGTTTATTGGATGATATTTCTTTTTCTCCTAAATGCCTACTTTATGTTTAACTGAGAAAGTATAATGATACATCAGAGTTATCAAAAGTTACGTTAAGGAGCTGGCGTAAAACCCAATTGTTAATTTTTGTATTTTCATTTTCTTGGCAGCATTTTAGCACATTGATAACCTGAAGTATTTGTTTGTTGTCGGTATTCGGCGAAACACTTGTCAATAATGTAAAGGTGTAAACTTGCAACTTCTAGGTTAGGAATTCGATTCATTGTTCGAACCTGTACGACCAGAAAATTATCGCAGGCTTTAAGTCACAGCAGCGGGTATTGCTGAAAGCTACCAGTGAATGCTTCGCAGCTGTTAGTTTATTTAAATAAATATTCAGGAGAATAAGGTGATAGAATAAATTTGGTGACGTGCACCTCCCTACTATGCCATTTCTATATATATTTGTCGTTAACTTTAAGATCATTTTAATGTAGAAATCAAATTGTTTGTCATTTCCGCTAGTTTTATTCCTAAAATATTTTTCGAAATCTTCAGATCTAATTCCTGGAAATATGTGCATATATTCTTGTGTCCGACTGCAGGTGTTCATTTCAATTGGAAGACAAGTCTGAGTTTCTATCTATCTCTGAGACATTACAAGTCTAGTGTTAAACATGCCGAAAGTAAAAAGACCGTCAAGTAGGAGCTGCACAAACGAATTTGTGAACGTTATTGCAGGGCGCTATGCATTGAGTTATAAACCTCCACTTTTAGTAGTTCCATGCCAAGCAGACAGCGTAAGATGAAAGGTGTCGTCTTTATATGTACGAACTGTGATAGAAATGAAAAAGGAGAAAAGTAGCATTTGTTTTCAAATTAACGTCTTAATGCTGACCGGCTAATCTGAAAATGAAACAGTTTTATCTCAAATACATACGTACTTTATTAATTTAGCAGCAATGAGAGGACGGTTAACCCACTTGCGCAAGCTGGTAGAGGGTAATGGCCTGGCATAGATCATCTCCGTCCCAATTAACGTGTTTACCTTTATTTTGAAGCGATCTGATCTGCATGGGATTCTTCTCACCCCTTCAGAAACTTCATTTTTGAAATTTGCTGAATGAGGTCTCTGTTGCGATTTTTAAGTTACACACCGTTTGACTTAAATGTTTATTCTTGGTTCTAACATCGAAACAATTTTTGTGTTTCTGAGACCTCCAAACTTTCGAATTCGATATCATATACTTTGCGCAAGCTTTCTCTATTTTGGCGACAAATGGGATCTGAAGTCACATGCGGGCAAATTTACTGAAGGAACTGTGTACACATTTGCTTGGTAAGTTAAGCAGCTCTGAATGCAAATCTCTTATACTGTCAGATTCTTGAAAATGAAGGGAGAACATTCCAGCATTGGTGATGTTTTCAAAATCAGAGTCATGTGGAAACCTGTGCAGCAATATGGTATTTTCTTTCGCATTACTACTATGTGATTTGCAACCATGCATTTTGTAGAGAATATATTAAATAAACTATGATGCGCATAAAGCGACTGTCATAATAAAAAAAACACAATTATATCAATTACACATGATACCATACACTCTCGTTTTTGTTCGGGTGACGTAATGCGCAGAGCAACGAAAACGCGTTATCGTTTGCGCACGCTGAATATACCCCCCTGTATTAACCTAACTCGATCTTTCCTTTCATACCACTTAAGAGGAAACTGTTTTTAATATCTTTGCATGCCAGTCTTTGTTGTGTATGCCAATTGCTAATTCGTGCGAGACGGGACTGAAAGGTTGTTTGTTCATTTGTTTTATTTACGGACGCTCTTTAACAGCTCAGGTCATCAGCGTTCCATTCAATTCAGGGCGTGAAACAGCCGACAAATTTTGCTCAGAGGCCTCTTCTTTCAGGCTCGAGGTTTTTTATCGTGCCGTAAATGTACGACACGGGACCCAAGGCTTTTCTTCCTTTTCCAAGGAAGCCATACTTAGGATTTTTACACCTGAAAAATCGATCGATCCTGGCCGGGTTTGAACCCGCGATCTTGGGTTTAGAAGGCAAGTATGGTTACCACTACACCAACAGGCCCGACATGATATATTGGGAAAGGATATTTTTTAAGGAGGGAAACGGTCCAGGCCTAAGTTTAGGGTACCTCCCCGGCATTTGCCATTTATGAGGACTGAGAAAAACCTGGAAAAAACCTCAGTCAGGGAGGACGGCCCTGGTGGGATTCGAACCCCAGACCTCCCGCTCACGAGTCCGAGCCTTAACGATCTCGGGTAGCAGGGGAGTGCGCAACAGCAATTTTCAGGTCTCAAATGCACCCATCTTGTGTTATTTCGCTATAAACAAATGATATCGACTGTAGTGTTGAACGAGTCGACCTTTATTAAAATTAGAAAGGGATTGACAGTTGCACGTAGCTATGGCAACAGCTTCTAGCGTGATGTCACTAAACTAAACGTTGAAAGTGAATGTTGTACAGTTAATATTTACAAGACGTAGTAGGGTTGTTCATAGACATTGGTGAGGGGTGGAGCCAGACAAAATATTGTAATATATAACTTTAATTTATTAGCAGCTCATAAGCAAACACCATCATTAATGTTGCCGTAACTGTTACTAATCACTATTTCCATAGCTCTCTTGAATAATATTTTCTGCACCACCGCCTTTTCATAACAACACCCCTAAAACAGCTAGGGGCAAAAAGACAAGAATATCCCGGTTAAAATTAAACGCAGAGAGCGTGGGCCGGAATTAGAATTGCCATGTATAGTGGTAGAAAATAAAATCAATTAGTAATTTAGCGTTTATTTATTTTCTTTTGAAAAATGATTAAAGTGTGTTTTCACTACTTAGGTATCAAGGCAGTGGATACTAGTGTTGCTTTTAAATGAAATGATTAAATGCGGAAGTTTCAAGCCTAAGTTTGGGTAACATCCGACATTTGCCATTTATAAGGCATGAAAACCCCGATGGTCGTGGAACCCGTGCCAGTGTCGCGTTGCTCTACGAGTACGTTTTATTTATATTTGACGTCTTGTGCACATTGATGGTTTACGTCTGTGAAAAACGATTTGTTTGCCGCCTAATTAACTTAGCCTTGTTTAGACAGCAAACAGAATAAGACAATTGTAGGGAAGTATGCTTTTCTGCAAAGTAATTTTGTTGTATTTAAAATACGCTAATTCGAAACTTGGAATTGTAAACCTTGCACACAAAAGAGCTGGGAAATGTTAATGCGTAAGGGGAATTAAAAAGAGTCAAATGTATTAACTAAACTGCAGTTTATATTATCAAGAAAATTGCTTTATGCCGTGATTTTTACATAACAATGCTGCTTTCTGCCTTCCTCCTTTCCTTCAAAGCATCTTTTTGACCACAGCTTAAAGTTTCCCTTCACCGTTCCAACCAAATCAAAACATTTATTGTCAACATTAGCAGGTAACGGGACCTTATGTTATCTTTTGAAACTCGGCAGTTCCCACGTGAAATGGGGAGACCGCTTGGTCGGAGACGATCATGTTGCATTTCTTAAATCTTGAACTGTGTGCACATTTAATTTGTATTTGTTGTTTTTCATATTTATTTCGTAATTTTAACAATTCAAGTTCCACTAACGTAACATCGGACATAAGTGGAGTGTTTCTCCCCAGGGATAGTTCTACAATTGCACAAAATGTAGAGTGCTAAACTGTATTAAACATTAGGAAACTGACGAGAGCGTCATTTTTAAATAGGGTATCTACTAAGTAGCTTCTCAGACTGTCGAAGATGCCAAAGCAGAAAACTGTAAGTACGTTAATTTGTATTGCTATGTGAGTTGCAACAGAACAGGTTAGTGTGGCTCCCCTCCCTCACTGCCAATCCGACTATGACGTCAAGAGCAGAATAAATCGCACGGAGTTTGCATCGCTGTTCCCCAATCAGCCGCCAGGCATCTGAATTTAGAGCAACGTCGTCGCGTTCATGAGGAAGTTCCCAAAATTGTAATTTGTACTGCTGGTGCATTTTAAAAGAAGATAAATTGGCACAAGAAGCTGGGAGTTCTTCTGCAACAAATTTGTTAAAACCCAAAATTTACAAGCGTACACGTGTTTCATTCATCTTTGTCCCACCGCTTGTGTTAAGTTCAGACGAGGCTCACAACACTTGTACAAGAAATCCCTCAATTTGGTGTCCACTTAGTGCAAGACACATAATGGAGAGAGGTGCCAAAATGACATTCAGACCCCATGTTTTTAATCGGCTGACGGAAGAAGAGAAAGCTTTCGCCACTGCTCATACAGCAGAGGAGTCTGTGAGTATTTCAAGATAGAGTATGACCCTCTCGCTCAGCAGCTGTAGCAGTCTCTGAAGGACAAATCTTCACACATATGAAATGAAACCAGAAACGTTATGTCTGTTTAACTGAAGGAGAACGATATATCCAGCATTTGCTATAATGTAACATTTTATAAAGTGCGGCCGGCTGTAGCATGCTCATTGCCTAAACGCAAAACCCTGTGTCAACGGTCGTACCATTGTTGTAGTGTTGTTTTGTTAGACTGCTGATATGCACAATTATTAAAGTGGAAGATGTACATAAATTGAAGTACGACGCAGTATGTATTTAAATTTTCACTGGCTTGTTATTGTTCAGAATTGTTCATATTTATAAGGCGCTTCAAAATGTTCTATCTCACTACTGTTAAATTATTGCTTATACACTGCAAATTTTCCCCAACATTTTGTAAAGCCCGAGACTGAATTTTTGCAGGTTACTTTTAAAAGCTTTGGAAATAAAACAAAAATTTTAAAAATTGCTCTACCGGCCGGATTTTTTTTCCTCAACGAAACTCGATATATGCCATTGAAATAAATAAATAAATAAATCTTCTGAAAAGAAACAAAAACAGAATATTGGAAGTGGAAGTTAACCTGAAACCCAAAACTTAAAAATCCCTCTAGCTGTACAAATGTTTTTCGCAATAAAACGCGGTATACCATTTAAATAAAATAAGATAAATAATTTCTGAAACCTAAGGAAATCGAAGTGGGGTATACTGAAACCCGATATTTAAAAGTGCTCTAGCGTTTAATTTTCTCATAATTGTTAAAAAAAAAAAAAAAAAAGACAAATTAACTGATAATTTATAACGATGCATGTATTTTATTTTTGTCATGAAGATAGCAACTGCCATACCCAGTCGGTATCCAAACATTTGATATGACCATCACTCGACATCTCAACAGTAACGTTTGTCTCTACACGGAAATCCAAGTGCAACTCAGACATTCTTGGTGCTTGCTGAGCGACGGCTGAGAGAGCCCAAGGTAGTGACTTCCACAGATTATAACGCTATCAAGCTTAACGGCATGATCGTTCAGATGGTTAAAGCGTCTTGTTATAGTTTTCAAGGTAGAGGTTTCGAATCCTCATGTCATTTTGTGTATTTATTTATTTATTATTATTATTATTATTATTATTATTATTATTATTATTATTATTATTATTTTTTTTTTTTTTTTTTTTTTTTTTTTTTCCCCACCGGAGTTGAAGATTTTTACCGCATCACAATGATTTATTCGGTAACATAGTACCACACACACAATGCGCTATAAATTTATGTTTGCGATTTTTTTTTCCGTTGCAATCAAAGGAGCTTTGCCACCATCACAGTGGTTTACCCGCCCCTACCGCCACGGTTGGCCGAGGTCTTTAAGGCGCGGACTGGTGAGCGGAATATCTGGGGTTCGAATCCCACCAGGACCGTCCTCCCTTACTGACGTTTTTTCAAGGTTTTCCTCATTCCTCATAAATGGTAAATGCCGGGAAGGTACCCTAAACTTAGGCCTGGAACGTTTCCTTCCTTTAAAGTCCTTTCCTAATATGTCATTTCATCTCATGTATCATCAGCGTCCACCACCTGTGGTGTCTCAGTGGTAAAAACGGGCATTAAACACTATTAAAAAAAAATGACCCGCCCTTATCAATTTATATTTACCAAAAGAAGCCTACGCTCGCCACAGCAAACCATTGGGTCCACCGGTTTCTAGGATTTACCCGAGGTTAGCGTTAAATTAGTGTTTGTGTGTGTATATATGAATTAATTGCGAATTCCAATAAAAGCACATTTGCCACCCTTAAAATATTTTACCCGCGTAACAATCCTATGTCAATTTATATTTAAAATTTACGGAGGCATTGGTAACATTATGTTCAACACCAAAATATTATTATTATTATTATTATTATTATTATTATTATTATTATTATTATTATTATGCATAATTTACAAGCGGCCACGCAACAGTAGTTTGGCTCTCTCCGCTGTCGTTCGGCTGGACTGGCAGCAGCAAGCGTCTTGAATTGCACTTGATTTCCGTGCTCCGTGTAAAGATAAGTTACAAGTTGCTGTTAATCTTTGACTGCTATTAGCTAAAGCTATTTTACCACCACTTCACATGGAGTTTGTACGTTGTTAAAGTCTAGAGTAACTGAAGCTAAAATGTTATTGATGCGGTAAGACAGTGAACCTCTATTGCTATATTATCCAAGGAGGGAGGAGGACGGAGTAATTACACTGGCTTGGCCCGTCTTCTACAAGAGAAGGGAAATGGTCATAGGTGATGGGCTCCTGGTTGTAGATACACGAGTCACTGTTTCCTCCCAATTTCTGTAAACTCAGTATGTAACTTCTCTGCTCTAGCGCTCTGTAATAACCTTCGTAAATTCAACTTGCGAGGAATTCGCTTAACTCACACAGCTCCTGCATGTCGAATTTTTTACATTTGTATATTTCCTATATGTTAATTCGATAACAAGAAAGAAAAAATGTCACGTTAAATGAAACATAGCTGTTTGATAAACACTTGTGAAATGTTGTAGTAAATTGCCAATTAGATTCCGAAAAATGTGTATTTTAGTTCATGAAAACATTTTAAGCATTAATGTTTAGAATTGCTTTCATTGCATTCCGCCTTACTCTTCTAAGTGTTTATAAATCATCTAAATGTGAGATAGCTGTCACTACTTGGATTGCTGCTAATCAAGGCTCAGCCCTGTAATATACTGACCAGTGATAAGGTGCAATAATTAGATAGAGCAGATTCCTTAGGTTTTTAATATAAAGTCGTCATTTTCCCCTTTCCAGACCCCCTTAAGGAGTTCAAGAGCTATACATTTACTGTACCCTTTACAAAAGCATTAATGTGAGGTCACTTACTTGTAGCTCCAGCCCGGGTTGCCAAGCGACTCCCAAAGGTCGTAGTCGTGTCTGTTACCCCTAACGTATATCATGGCGTTAAGGACACTTGAGCCGCCAAGTACTTTGCCCCGCGGCCAGTTACAGCGATCGCCCAGCATGGCGAGACAGTAGGCCGAGTCTCGAGGTGGGGACGTTTGATATTTCCAGTCCAGATCAGAGAGCTGCAGGTACCCGGCCAGCGAGGGGATGTCCGAAATCTCGTTCTCGTCGCCCCCCGCCTCCAGCAGTAGCACCTTCCAGCCGGGAACTTCCGAGAGGCGGTTGGCTACTACGGCGCCGGCAGAACCTGCCCCCACGATCACGAAGTCGTACTCAGGCAGGGTCTCCCGGATGTCAATCGGGTGACTTTCTGGATCCACCGTGTTGTAGCGGAGATAGGCCAGGCCGATCGCCAAGAGAGGGAAGATGCCCCAGGCAAGGCCACCTCCCCCCACTACCGTCCCGAGGATGCTGGTCAAGGGTGCCATGGCCTCCTGAAACATGAGAATAACGAACGAGTTTGTCTTTAAGTGGGTCACTTTCCTCTCCACGTCACGTGATTACCAGCTTGCAGCTGTGTCTGAGGCAACTTCTTTGTGTAACGAAACTGAAAGTTAAAAATATTTTTATCACATTTGAACGAGAAACCAAAACGACAGAAACCCTTAATGAAGTGTATGAGTATAAGGCTTTCGTAGAACAAGTTTAAATTGTATACGAGAGGCACTCCAAATATTTTGCAAACAGTCTATCCATTGCCTACAAAATATATGCATCTGGCTACAGTGAACCTTAAACTGTAAAAATATGCATAATCATATGCTAAAGTTAGGTGAAAGAGTGAGGACTTTTCATGGTAATTAAGATACCATTGCAAGGTGAATTCGATCATTTGAAGAAGGGCGAGAGACTTTGAAAGACAATCGCAATCGCTCTGGCCGGCCTCGGGAAGCTGTTAACGAGAGAACAATTCAAACTTGATGGAGGAAAATTGACATATTACTGTTGAAACGCTAAGTATGGAAGTGGGTATCAGTGTTGGCAGCACTGACAGTATACTCTTTGAACATTTTAAGCTACGAAACATCTGTGTAAAATGGGTTCCACATTCCCTAACCAATGAAGAGAAGAAGAGGAGAAAGGAATGTGCAAGGAAACTGCTGAGCATGTTTCCCCAAATGATCCTAAACGTTTGACAGATATAAATACTGATGATGAAAGTTGCTTTTATTACTATATACCCCAAATAAAGCTCAGAACTGCATGTGGGTAAATGAGAATTTGTTGATTTCGTTTATTCGCGGAAGCTCTTAAACATCTCAGGTCATCAGCGTCCCGTTCAATTCAGGGTGTGAAACGGCCGACAAATTTTACTCAGAGACCTCTTCTTTCAGGCTTGAGGTTCTTTCACAAGCTGTAAATATACGGCTATAATTTCCTTCCAAAGGTAGGCATAGTTAGGGTTTTTACGCCCAAAAATTTCATCTTCATAGATCCATTGATAATGTATCTAGCTTAAGAATATTTAATGCTCCTCCAAACAATTACAAATTATTGTTATTAAAATCCGATGTTGAACAAATTTGCAAATCTGCTCTTACAACTTATTACTGTGTAGCAAAATTTATAAACTAACAATGACTTTTTTCTTCGTTAATTATTTGACGTTATACAACATATAAATATTTCTAATAGATATGACTAGAACGTTTGTATGAATGTACTTCTAATATTGAAATATTACAAATATGTAATTAGTTATAGTATAATTCATGTAATGTTAAATATTTTCCTCCCCCCCCTCCCCCGTAGCACATTTGCAATTGAACATACTTTTATATTTCTCATTTTTCTCTTATAACTGACTCAGTTTATCTTTTATTTACATTGCAGAACTTCCTTATTCAGATGCCTAAGTTTAGAATTAAAGACACATTCATAGCTGACCAGCTTACAACTGTAATTAAACGCCCTAAAATGAAGAAAAATTGCAACAGATTATGTAAAACAGAAAAAAAGGCCAAAGATTGCACATGACTTTTGAAAATTGCTTCATTAAACACAAAATACAAGATATATAATGGGAAAAAGTATTTGTCCTGTATAAAACGCAACGCATTAGCATTATCACAGCCTCAATGATAACAACAGCCAACGACCATATCTCCCATTCGGCATGTGCACAGAAAAAAAAACCAGTTAAATTGCCAAATTACAAACAGAAAGAAGTGTTTAATACACAATAATCGCTTACAGAGGGTTTTGCGGAAACCGTCGTTGACAGTACGTATTGTAGAGTTGCCAACAATCCTGGGATGTGCATAAATCTCCCATTCTTACCGTATTACTGTTAAAAGAGAAGTTACCAGCTTTGCTTCCTTCCGTGTACAGACAGCTACTTGAAACTGCAAGGTCCATTCGTCACTTCGTTTATTACAGTTGCTGATTTAATGAAAGTTCGCTTTCTATTAGATTTTTAATTTTTATTTTATTTTTTTATTTTGCGCGTATTACAAATTCTCATGCTGCGGATTCGGGAGTTATACAATCCTCTGCGTCATATCGACTACTGTGTCTCTCGTGTTGCACTGGGCTTTAAGTGGTGAAAATTACACTTTCTTTCTTGTTTATTTTCTGGCACGGAAAGAACAATAAAACTTATTCTGCGGTGTTAATGTAAACATCCTAATTATGTTAAATTCAATCAAATCACAAATTACTATAAAATTTGCTTTATTGAACATAATTGAATACCAATAACGTTAAATTAATGTGCAATGACAAATATAAGACATTGGTCATATTTGCCTCTTTAAGTACAAAAGAAAATAAAAACAAGAATACTTCTGGAGTACCGGAGTGGAATGCAAACAATAACAGTGACTTCCGCAGGAGTTGTTAGTGTAAGGGATAACAGCACTTACTAAGTTCAGGAATGGAATGCAAACAAAATCATTAGATTCCGTTATGTTTATGATCATTAATGGGCTACGTCTAAAATACTTTCTGTTTGTAGCAGAACGGAACTGTAACCGTGTTCTTATTATTTAGAATATAACGATTCAAAAAGTTTTTATGTTGACTGTTTACTAGGCTTATTGATATTGATAACGTTAAATATAAGTACCCCCCTCCTATTTTCAAAATGTCTGATTCGATGCCTGTATGATATACGTATGTGTCTAAATCAAGTACATACCAGTTACTTTCCACTCGGAAAGCATTACAAGATGTTTTTGTCACTATCTCATTCGGTAAAGGAAAGTTAGAGGTCCTTGGCGACACACTTAGCATAGCTGTGGGATTTCCAAAGAGTTTGTTTGCACTCTACCTGATGTTATACAAAGGAAATAATTAATTTATCTCTATCATTAAATAGAAATAAAGTTTGCTGTTTGATATCCTACTATTATTAAAAAAATTTTGTTTATAGAATTTAGGAAATTGTAAATGCTGAAATGGCTAAATATGGTAAAAATATCTATAAATTTAATGTATCATTGTAACGAAATAATGCAACGCAAACCAATCAGTGTTTCTTGTTTCTATTCCTAATGATGGCCATTCGGTTTGGTTAGGTTAAGTAACTCCGCCTAATGGCATTCCTGCCTCAGAAGACAGCTACAATAATGTGTATTAGTTACACTTACATTTAGGCATTTCCTAGAATATTGTTTGTATTTATGTTTCTGGAGTCCTGCTTTAGATAGATTGCATCTATAATGATATTCGTGCTAATAGGTTTATACAATTTCATCAGAACGTCGTCTTAAAAGATTCCGAAGTTTCTTTTATTTACTAAAAAGCATTTATTATGAGAGTACAACTGGAAAGACTGTGTTCGATATTTTTAAGATATACTTTCTATTTATTTTCAATTTCGCTCCGCCTTGTGGGATGCCTGATGAGAATATCTGAACTTGGAATGTCCGAATGGCGCGGCTATGTAATCCCACAGATAGCGCCTGAATAGCTCAGGAGACTTAAAACTGTCAGGAAACCGTCCCAATCGGGAATCGAACCCGAACGTCGCTCACGGAAGTGATGTTTTATATTTACAGGCTAGCCAAATGTTGCTTCAAATTACAAATCTCAATGCATTTGAATTCAAGGAAAATAATTGTACGCATGTTTTGTTTATCCTATAAAAACCAGTTGCTTTCAGTTTTTCTAGAAACGACTTATTTGACTTTATTAACTTTGAACAAAAGATGGAACATGCATCATCGAGTCTGGTAACATTGTAAATAGATAAGATATTGATTTCATCTTTACTCATTGATTTATGAAATAATTTAGTAAACATTTCTTGTACAAAAAAATGTAACTAAGAATAACGGCAGAGGCAAAATAATCAACTCTTTGTAAACATTGTAGCTGCAGTGGACAGTTCAGGTGTACATAGCAAAGAAACCAGACACGGGTTGCAAGCACTCAAAACAGTTATTTAATTAACTTATAATGGAACTGCATGCTTAAGTTCACATTAGCACACCCTGTACACAGCAGAATTTCATACAATCAACAAATAAGTCTAATGTCCTAATTTTTCACCATTGAATTAATTCAGTTTTGTAAATATATAACTTAAATGCTTTAGGTGACCTATAGTGTTATTATTTTTATAAGGTGTCATTTTAATGTGAACTATGTAAAAATGAGCCTCTCTGATAAACTTTATACCAGAAACAAAAATTGTAAACATGAAGATTTTGACGGTTTCTCCAAATGTACAAAATGTGTGTAATTTCTGACAAAATCTACACGCTGGACTTTAGATTGGCTCTAAATAGTTGGCTATACATTGAAGTGATATGCAGTTTTACAGCTTTCATTGTAAAATTCAAATTTACAAGAGCAAAATGTTGAGCAATGAATCAAAAGGTTGCAATGAGCATGAATTTAAAATAATATCGTGAAGTTTTGATATCTGGTTTGTGGAAACTGTCAGCACTGAAAAAGGTAAATTACAATAAGATTTAAAAAGCGAAATGTTGGTGAATTCTGAGGCGGTAATAAAAGAAGTTGACTTACCGGCGTGCAGTTGGCAATCTTTGCTCCATGACAGGCAGGCTACGTGAGCAAGCTGCAGCAGACGCGGTAGAAATGAAAGGTTGTTTCTCTGCCGTCGACCTCAAAGCTGGTCCATCACTTTCTCCATCTCTCGCAGCCTGGTGGGGCTTAGCAAACCTTGTTTCACACAAAGTGTCTCATAATTTTTCTTAACTCCTGTTCAAAGCTGCAGAATATCAAGTGAAGCAACACTTTTCTATTGCAGCAGTGTTGTCAAAGTGCATACCTTTGTTTTACGAGAATAACTATTTCATTTTCAGGTTTCCAGACCCTTACTCGCCAACTCTGCCTATTTCACAGCTGCAACAGTTTCAACGGACTCCCTTGCTGATAAACCGTCAATTTTTCCTGTACAGTCGAACCATCACTTAGGAACTACGTAAATTAAGCGAATTGAATAATTTTAATAACAATTAAAATTATGACCTTATTAATTCATGAGATGAAATAAGTTATGCCATTATTGTGTGGTATTAGGGGAACAAAACTCTTGCAAACTATAATTATCAAATGTAATTTGTGTACGCCGATACTTCTGTTAAATATAAAACACATGATGTTTATATGCTGAGTTAATTTCTCATTTTATTTTAAAACAATAGGATGATTGATTGATTTATTTATGGGCGCTCTTTAACATCTCAGGTCATCAGCGTCCCATTCAACTCAGGGCGTGAAACGGCCGACAAATTTTGCTCAGAGGCCTCTCTTTCAGGCTTGAGGTTCTTTTTCGTGCCGTAAATTTACGACACGGGACCCACTGCTTTACTTCCCTTCCAAAGGAAGCCATACTTAGGATTTTTACGCCTGAAAAAATCCATTGATCCTGGCCGGGTTTGAACCCGCGTTTTGGGTTTAGGAGGCAAGTATGGTAACCACTACACCACCAGAACCGACTTAAAACAATAGGGAAGAAATTAAATGCAAGAGCACTTTTTAAATTTCGCCTTTACTCCCAATAGTGCACTTCCGCTAATTTTCAGAAACTATTTTTCTTATTTATTTAAATGCTGTATACCGAATGTTGTGAAGAAACAAATATTGGTGCCGATAGAACTTTTTCAATTTTGGTTTTCAGAAAACCCCCCTCCTCTTCCCCGATTTCCATAAGTTTCAGAAACTATTATTCTTATTCTATTTAAAAGGCATATGCGTAGTTTCATTCCGAAATGTATGTATATATATATATATATATATATATATTAATGCCACAAGAGCGATTTTTAAATTTGGGGCTGCAGGCATTTCCTGATCGTCAGGAAACTTTTTTCCCTCGTTTTATTTAAATTGTATATACGAGTTTCGTTGTGAAAAATCATTACTTTTTCATTGGTGGACGGTGTACCCCGACTGCTTCTTTAATTTCGGGTCATAATGGTAATTCTGTGAAACATGTCGGAAATCTACGATAGTGTAGGGTAACACCTGAATGAGTGAGTGAATATTTAAAGACATCTCTATCACTTGCGATCGTGCTTCATTATGGCTTCTATACGAGCAATGTTTTCATCTATGACTGCTTCCTCCACTAAACTTTGGAAAGGATGTAATGGAAAAGCTCTGTGATATTTGCAGGTACTCTTATTGTCTCAGGCCGCACGGTCTCTCCAGTGACCTCCATCTTAGAACTTCAGATAGAGAGTGCACGACCACAATTAACTAACATTTTAATGTGGTTACTAATCAAGACATACTGTTTCCAGCCCAAATCTCATTGTTTCTTCTGGCTGTGTTGTTTCCGATTCTAAGAAAACAGTGGAACTTCGCATTCTACGAACAACAAATCAATTGCAGCGTAAAGTCGCTTCAGCACCTAGGCGAACGTCCGCAGAAGGGGAAAACTAAACGGAACTATGGATTACAACTGTTCCTACTTCTTTCATAGTGTATTCTGTTATTTAGTGTAAACATAAAAATAGTATGATTGATTTGTTCTGAATGAACCATGAGTTCAAGTACTAGAAATAGTTATTGCGTCACCCACAAAATATTTGTGTTTTTCTCATCATACTCATCTACAAATGTCAGTATTTTAATATTTCTAGGTATAACCTGGATATTTAAGTCTAAAAATGAGAAATTTCACCTTTATGTCTGTTAAAAGTGCATGTAAACAATAAACTGTCAACTTTTATAACTAAATAGCCACAATGCTGTAATTAAAATTGCATAAACCTGATGAGTGCCTGTTTAATAGCTATTCTCAATACTTTGTGTTACCTACCCGAGCTTTTGTTACGGTATCACATCTTCTGGACATTGTTTTGTCAAGTCATACTTAACCACACACTATTTCCTTTGCTACAGCATTGCCTATCATCTTCAATAGTTCCCTGACCATGTGAGAAGACATCCCTTGCATTTCAAGAAAACTTCTAACCTGTTGCATAAAAGTGTAACTTTTTAATTTTTAGAATTATGTGGAGGTAACGTGAATTAAGCTGGGTACTAACCTATGACATTGCGCGCAGTGTAATTTTCTGGTGTTAAAATTGTTGGCATTAAAGTCATTGTGTATGCATCTGTTCCGTCAATGTGTAATGCGCCCACTCTTGCTGGAAATACAACCCAACTTCACTGTTGAGCCCAAACATTTTGGCAGAAATTCTTCACCGCTACGATAAACATTTTCCATCGTTTCCTCTGACATTCATGTGAGAAGATGGCTTTACTCCATATCTCTTCAGTCCAATGGACATGTTCCTTGACCCATTTTAGTCGAGATTTCTTCATTTTAACTGTCAAAAGCGGCTTCTTTTAGGAAGACCCATTTCTGTATCTGCTGCAAACCATCACACCAGAAGCTTCTCACTGAAGCCGATATTTCATTTTTCTGCCTCTTTAATTCTTTCCAAATTCCCTATTTAGCCGATAATGGTTACATCCTTTCTCTGATGTAATATTTCGAGTAGAAAAACCCTCAGAAATTAAAGCGATAATTGCGAAAAGTTTTCATTCCTTTGCCCAATTTGTGCAGTTGTTATCAAACATATATCACAGTAAAACAACAATAAAGGCAGAAGTATCACAACAAATTGAAAATGTTTACAGTTTCTGTTACATACAACAAAGCATAAAGATAGATCTTATATAATCTTATCTTTTATCTTATAGATAAAACAAAACTGAAATAGGGAACTCATTGTTAACACTGGTAAGTGTAAAAATACACAAAATCTATAATTGATACAATAAATATTCCCAGTAGTGTACAACTAATATATTTTAGTGATTCAATTTTTAAACGTAGACCTGGCCCGGGGTACATTCTTTGGAAAAAAATCCGGCCCATGACAGAAAAACTATTGTACACATTGTATTGTATAGCCGCGCTTGGTATGCATTCATATGAAAATATCGCAAAAGTCTTTTAACACAAAAGTAGATTATTTTTTTCCTGTGGATGATCAACGGAAGTTGATTCCTTGGCATCGGTCTTTTGGGGTGCTCATTCATTGTCTTCAGAAGGGTAAAGCTAACTGAAAATTCGTGAGAAGAGCACAAAAGGGTTTTAGCAATGGGGAAAGGAGACATGTAAAGTATGAGTTCTTGTGTTTTACCATTCTGAGTTGTCTTTTCCCAAAGCTTAAAACTCTCAGCGCTTTCGATCACGGATTGTCCTGCCTATTTCGATCTCACATTTTAGCGAATTCCGAAGGAATGAACAGTGTGAAGCTATTGCGGCTGGACTATGGAAAGAATTTTGACTAATTATCCCAATCAGCATCGATCGCACCTACAATTAAATATATATATATATATATATATATATATATATATATATATATATATATATATATAACCGCAATGCCTCACCAGCAGAGAGAGGTGCTGCGTCTTGTATTACAGCGCGTACAAGAGCCTGCTCGAAATATGTGCTTTTAATTTTCAATTTTATCATAGTTTCAAGTGTTAAACGTCTCAGTGCCATTTATGTAATATATATGTATATAAACATCTGTTACAAACATGATTTAAAATTGTTTTAAAATACACACATAGTATAGCTTTATCTGTCAGTCGTCATATTTCATTTAATTAACATTGTACCAATAATCTCAATAATAATTGTTAGAAGATTTCTAAATTTGTTCGCTTATTTTTTAAAATTAGAGTAATTTCATTACATACGTTTATTTTCAAGTGATTTTGAAAGAAAAAAACAGACAAAGCGAGTTAATGTATGTTTTATAGTTCGGTGTTTCTTTTATTAGTTAGTTTTAGCGTTTATAATATTAATTATCACACAGTAACGTTATAACTCATTTAATTAATTAATAAGGCCATAATTCGGATTTTCTGTCCTTTTAAAGTTCTTCAACTTGCTGAGGAATTCGCTTGGTTTATCCACCTCCTGCGTGACGGACTTTTTGTTTTTAACCAATTGATCTTTGTTTCGGGTTATATGTCAACTTTTTTTTATTATATATTATGAGTGTGTTACTCATTCTTGTCTATAATTCCCTAATTGTTATAATATTGCTCTGCTATGATCTTCTTTTGTGGAACCTTTGACAGACCGTAGAAAACTCATTTCTGCTGCTTGAATTTCCTTTTTCCAAGCCTCACTTCCATAAAAAATAAGTGGTAAGGCTATGGCCGTGTAGAATCTTAATTGTGTACCTTTTCTCACTTTGTTTTTAAAAAATATTAATTGTTCCACACACAACTTGGAACTTTTGTATTTTTATATTAACATCTTGATTTTCTTCATATGTAAACATTGAAAGTGTAACATTTGTTCTTATTACTTTTGATGTTTTTGTCTTTGAAAATGGCATGTTGCATTCCTTATTCAGTTGATATATCGCTTCTTTGTAGTTTATCTTCCTCGTAAAAATGAATACTATGTCATCTGCAATCTCATTAAGAGCGGCATAAATATAATGCTTTTATATTAATTATTAAGACCTATTTTTAGCTTTAAGCATATTAGTTATAATTTAACTTGTATATATTGGAGAGAGATTACACCCTTGTTTTTGTTTCTTCTGTTGACTTCCCATTTACATCTGTTAACGTTTTTGTATTCATATACGTTAAATATATATTTATAGGGTATCCTGTTTGATATAACAACTTCTATAATAAGTGGTCTACTCTATAAAGGCTTATTCCAGATCAACAAATGCCACATGTGTTTGCAAGTTATATTTTATTTTATTTTATTATTGAAGCGTTATCTGCCAGTCCTAAATGCGCTTTGTTCCTCACATTACATAAAATATTTATATGAGTTAATTATCCTTGCATATATTTAATAAGCTAACCCTTCTATAGTTTTGTATTAATTTCGTTGTCTCTTAATGATATAGTTTTAGCTATCTCCCATTCTTTATTCTCTAACACACATTAAATAAATATCCGCAAGCATTTAAATGCGGTGATAAGAGAAGGAGTAACTTTGCTTTACCCTGTAAGTGAAAAGAAACACTTTCTAAATGTTCATTCACAACACTTGGTTTGCGTAAGAGCAGTAACCTACTACGGAAGTGTGCAAGCTTACAGCATTTTTATGTAGTGTGTAATGTGACTCTCTCCTGTCACGCATTTTAGAGACGTGCGCTTTCACGCGTTCCTGCAGACAGATGGTGGGATCTTCCATCCAGAAAACGAGGAAGCGACAGTGGCTGAGGTCACCTGTTTTTGAATACCGTTCTTCTCTTTAACCTTGGACTTGTTTCGTTCTGAGCATTTAGACCACTTGAACCTGCACAACTCTTTATACACAGCCTTCGTTTGGACGTGTGGCCGGCTTAACGGGGATTTGCTTGGTATCAGGAAGCATATCTATTTTTTTCGCTACATGACCCCCCCACAAAATATACGCTGGTCAATAGAGCTAACATTAACATTGCGAAAACCCAATTGCAGAAATTAATCTACTCACATTATCGCGTGTTTGCAATTCCTGAACTACAGTTATCATAGAGGATTTTAATTTTAAAATTTAGTGCCATTCGAAGTCGAGTTTTGCAAATTCCTGATTCCTGCGCAAGCTTTTTCAGAGATTTCTTTGGACTTCGTTCTAACTTTTTCCTCTGTAAGAACACGGCGTTTTACTTTCGGTTTCTTATCAAGAACAGATCCTGTTTTCTAAATCTGTTCACAAAATTACGAGCAATAGGATTTCCTATAAATATTCACTCACTTCTCTACATGAATTTGTTGCCTCACAGGCATTATACATGAAGATACTGTGTGCTAAAGTATAGGGAACTTTTGGCATCATAACAGTTCTAACACACTATAACACTGAAACACCACTCACAAAGTTCAACTCCATACAGCACAAGGACTTCGCGTCAACCAATTCGCTAGCATGTGGAGAGGGGAGGGGAAAACATCCGGTTAGAAACCGTACAGTGCAGGATAGGAAAATCCCCGTCCAAACGAAGGCTCTGTCCTGAGCAGTATGGCTCAGGACTCGCTTTTGGGACGTCCAGGGGTCAAATCCTGACCTTGGATTGTTCATGGTTTCCCTTGGTGTCTTAAACAAATGCTAGCATAGATCTTTCCCTTGCAAGACCTTTTCGCTCTCCTAATATATATTATGGCCTGCTCTCTGCCCCAACGTCTGGTATGTAACTCTTTGGAGGGAGCTCTGCCTGCATCTGGGCTATGTCTGGGAGCGTAGGCACAAATGGCCAGTCATGAAGCACGAACATTTTCTTTTCCACCCTGGTGGCTGTTGTATGCTAAAGAATGTTGGTTGTTTCCTTCATTAGACAGTCTGCGTATGTGATAGTGACTGGTATGTAACTTGGCCTTACCGAGATAATTACTGATATATTTTAATGTACTTGATATGTTAGCAAATCACCGTGTGAACTCAAACAAAGAACATATTGCCATTGGAGCAGAATGAACAGAAACAAACTTAATTGCTTGCTGGTGCACTGAAGCTCTCATAACAAAAGACTGCCGGTTGATGGGCGCGACAATAACAAACACTGGATTGACTATCAATTTCATTTGTTTTCACAAGTCTGTCCTTTACAAGTTTAACTCTGAGGGGATAAGTGATATAAAATACGTCTTTTCATAAAGGCATTAAAGCATTCTTCAAAACTCGTATTAAAATAGCATGTCTTACACCGTCTACCACTGAAGAAGAATTGTTATATTCCCATAGTCTAAAGAACAAAAGTGCAGAAAATATTTTATTTTGAGATTTACAAGTGGCGAGAACCATCTATGGGCACGCCTCAAATGTCAAGATTGGTGAAAGTTGACACCTAAAATATTATGTATTTATTTTTAAACACCAACATTATTTACAAATAAAATATTCATTTTATCCTTTTAATTGTGTTGCACATAACTACAGAGTTGTTTCTTCAAATTATAAACTCTGAAATCTTGTTCTTTGTCAATGTGTTTTTCAAAACAAACTTGAAACAAGGTTCATGTCCACATGTTCACCATTGAGAATCTATTTATTTATTTATTTGTTCATTCTGGTACTTAAATGTTCACTTGTCTTGGGCATAGTTCAAATTGTAAACTGAAATGCAATACTAAATAACCGACTGTTCTGTAACAATACGCATATTATAAAATGAGAGCATATTCCCTGTCAAGTCTAACAAAGGATGCATCACAATGTATGACAATCAGGCAGCGAGCAAACAATTACTACTTGTTCACATCAATGAACAACGCAAAATGTGTTATTCAGTTTGGAACTGCCCTAGTTACGCTATAACTTGCAACATGTATGCTCTCTTGCTGGCGTCGCAAAACCATTGTTTGAGAATACAGCTGCTTGAATTTCATTTTGTTGCCGAACTAGTAAGTCGTTCATGTTGTCCAATAAGGCATAATGAGACGATGTGTATATTGGATGCGGCTCTGTCATGTTGCAGTAACACCTAGTGTGTTCTGCGTTCCATTAGCAGCATGCCTGAAGTGTACCAAAAGCGCAGATGAAGCCATTGCAAGCATTCTGGTGTGTGTTAAGAACTCCTTCTTATGCAGACACCTTTTTCATATTCAGATCGTCCGCGAACTATCTGATATTTCAGTTTATCAGCCATAATCACTTCAGACAGCGATGTTGACTACATACCGCAGTTAGACGTTTTTGAATTTCTGCAAACTTGTAAGACCGTGATAGTCACCTTCCCAACGACAACGTCTTTCTGTACTTGACAACAAACGGCCAGAAGTGCCATCTATGTCTGCATGACGTACTAGTGTCTAGTGCCATAATTTGTGCGGTCAGTTGCTGCTACTTAGCAGACAGTCAGTTTCACATTGCACAAGTGTGTGGCAAAAAGAATTCTCGCATTTAATAATGGTGAACATATTTCAATATGCGTCCCTTAGTCTCGTGTCGCTAGCAGAGAAACGACCGCACGACAAAGATCCATCAACCTGCCACCATTACCAGAATTAGAATATCGCACTTACATCTTGTACTGTCACGCGAGGAAATCCCCTGGAGCAGCGGTTTTCAAACAATGGTTCACGGACCCCCAGTTCCTCAAACTTTTTCATTCACGTACACAGGTTATTAGAGTAAGCAAATTTTACAAGGACGTGATTTTGTAATAGTACAAGGCTCAAAATATGAATTTATAACAATATTAGTGATTTCTTTTATGTAGTATTTAAAATTCGATATTTATTAGAGAAAACCTGTTCAATCTATTCCTATTCAATGGACTGTTCTATAAAATAATTTTGTTAATGTTAAAATATACTGAATGAGTTCAACAAACCTATATTCTTGATTCTGGTACTCTACGACCAGTAAAAGCTGTTAACTTTATGAATTTCTGACTCAGTACGAACATTATGCTTGTTTATTTTAACACAGTTCTTTAATGTTTGGTTTCAACTGACTCTTAAATCGGGATCAACATTCAACTTATTTGTATACTTGTATTTTTATATAAATTGCAGAAAAAATCCACATTCACAAATATAAGTACTCACAAAAACAAATAAAGATTTTACATCTTTATCTGAGATCATCGGATATTCATTTTTTCTTCTTGCCAGCCAGAAGCCTCGATCATTTCTTCACTTAAGAAAACTTCCAACAATGGAAAGGAAGATGTGTTTCCAGTATTGATTTCTGTTATCATGAAGCTTAGGGGTTTTTTTGTTTGTTCGTTTAAAGAGCCGTAATTTTACCTTGCACCAAGAATATGCAATAAGCGCACGCTGCGAACTTGTTCAGCTCCTCAGTGAAATAATTGAAGTCTGAGAGAAATATTTGCACTTCTGAACGAAGTTCAAACAGACGACTCAGTACATTTATCTAACTTCAGTGTGAATCATTTCATTACACAAAATGGAAAATAATCCTTAATTCATAGCTCTGGACTTACTGATGTTGGCAACGCTCACATCGTCCTCGCGATGAATGCTACAATGTACACATTTTTCTTCTGGGGCTACTTCTTTAATCTGTTCAACAACGCCACTGTGTTACCCAGTCGTTGCACCAATACATTTATTCCATTCTACACCATTAATTTTCATAAATTAATCTAATTGGGAAGGTTGTTCGAGAAGACATGAATTATTCCTTCGCTGTTTCCCAACCTATAATTAAAAACATGGGCAATGCTTCATCCAGTTGTGTAGAAAAACGTTGCCTAGCGTGAATTGTTTATCATTTGCAGACAAATCTAAAACTGTTCGGCATATGGTGTCAGTGGACAATGGAACACTTCAAGTTGTTTTGTACCCCAACATTATTTTAACCACATCTATCGCTGCTGCTAATATTAATGAGTCTAGGATCGTGTGAGGTTTTCCAGTCTTAGTTACATTTAAACTACTTCATAAAATGTCTCCAGACCCTTCATATTGGATCCTGCAAATGAAGTTATTGATGACAAATGTGATCATTTTCTGTGAAAATATTCCAACGGTTTGTGATTGATGTCAAAAGGGAGGGTTTCATGACAAATCACACACACTGCGGTATTGCACTTACTGTGTATGAAACTCTTGTTGGATGCTTAGAGGCTTACACTCATTTCTCATTTAATTATCCATGTTATGGCACAAACTACAAATACATCTAACAATTTAATAAATAAACTCTCACATTCATCAACAATAATGTAACTCCATGACTGGGCCTCGCAGCTAAACAAACGACGAAATGTATCCCATTGTTTATATTTGAGTTGCGCTCTGTCGTTGTTGTGGGATTACAACTAAACTTTCGTATTATTGTTGTTCAGTATCACACTATGATAATATAAAGTCTATTGTTTCCCTTTATTTAACGTAGAACTGTCCATTATTGTTTATTTTTAAAACAAACATCTATTTATCTTATTTGCTAAAAAGTTTAATACCTACCGGCAGTAACTCGCGTACCATAGGTTGAGAACCGCTGATTTAGAGCATCCTAGGGGGTCCAGGTGGAATTTATAGATACAAACAATAAATTACAGAAATAATGAAAGATAATAACAAATTGCGATGTGTGTGTATTGAAAGAATGAAAATTAGAAGAACATTTTGAAACAGCGTGCACAAGGCGGAACACACATACTGTCAGTCTCCCTGACGACAGTCAATGTCGAAGCGTGGCTTTTTGTATGCAGTAGGCTGAGGCCCTTTTTCTATACACATATATCAATCACTTTTGTCTATAATCCTAGAAGCGTACTGTGGCGTTCCGCTATAGTTATAAATGAAGCTACTAACCGCAGTCCTAAATACGTTTGATGGAGTTAAAGAATAATATTAATATTAATAATAATATATGTATATTTCAAGTTTGACTCTTTCTCAGTGTTTTATCTTTATCTACTTTTATTATTAGTGTTAATTTATATATTTATTATATTTAATGTTAATTTATATATTTTTATATATTTATTATATTTATATATATATATATATATAAAACTTGTTTTCATTGTCATTTTCTGTGCCTAGCAGGTAGGATCATGGAGATTTAAAGACATTTTTCTAAAACATTTTCATGGGTACAACCGCATGGCTATTTCCTTGGGAATTCGCTAAAAAAATATTTGTATATATTTGTGTGTCCTGTTAACACTCTAGCGGTCGCAATTTGTGTTTTTTCCTAATGAAACTCGACATATAACGATTAATTAACAAACGATTCGCCGAGTTGATTAACCAGTAACATTGGACTATTAGGGATGGAGGTTAACCTAAAGCTCTAGCGGGCGAAATGTTTGTTTTAAATCAAGAAATCTAGTTTCTGAAAATTAACAAAATCAGGTTGTTATGTACATTTTTTGCAACGAAACGGTTTATGCCGTTTAAATAAAATAAGAACACTGGTTTCTGAAAATCAGGGAGATTGGACAATTAGGAGTGGGGAATATACCTGTAAACGGAATTTTTGTAATCGCCGAGTACATCGATTACGGTGATCCGGGAGAGATGTGGCATACGGGGATATGATTAATAAATGAATATTGGGTATTCTCGCCAAGCGATACACTCATTGGTGTCATGTCTGCGCGTATGCATGAGCGTATAATGAATGGGATTTAACCTTACAGACAGGGCCCATCCTACGACTTCAACAGCGGAGAAAGCAAATTCCAGGGAGTGCTAAAGCGATATAAATCTTAAGCGGTAGTGTAAAGTGTAATGTTTATCACATTCCAATTCAGTTAACACGTTGCCTGTTAAATACCTTCAGTTAACATGCTCTAGCGCTCTGAGGATTCGCTCAATTTACGCAGCTCCTGCGTGACGTGTATGAAATAAATCCAGGGAGTTAATCCTGTAAAGAGCACGTTTAAAATGCCTGTCTGCCTGGGTTTTAGACGAAATACTTTAGTACGCTGGGTTATTCACGAGAATATATCAGCATTTCATTACCTGGAGCTCTACTACTGTCGTAGGCCTTAAAACTGGAAAAGTAACAGAAAATTCCGGCTAGTAATGAAAAGTGTTACTGTTTATAATGTTATGTTAACTTGAGTTCTAGTGGCGGCGTTACTGATTGTGTTTTGTCTGTTTCAGGTAAGACGTGTGTTCTCTTGCTAAGGTAAGTGACTTGCTAATGCAGAACAGTACGTTCAGTTTTTTCATGCTGTTCTTCAAATCGTCACTTTCCGTGGTTGTTCCTTAGTTCATCCTCAGGAAGTATGGTGACCACAAAGTCGCTCTGAAAGTTTTAAGAATGAAAGAAATTAATTGGAGAAAAGGACTTTATGCAATATCCCATTAGCTCATGCCACGCTTTTGTGGTAATGCAACACAAACACACCGGAACTTCAGGCGATTCCAATAGAGGCCAGGCATTCAGTGTAGGCAGAGGCAGTAGAACTCCACGCGGGTCCATCTTTGGACGCTTCAGTTTCAGCGCATCGCATTTAGTGGCAGTAACCTTAAGCATAGACGCCAGTAGCTGAGAAGATCTTGAACTTTTGTTGGAAGAACCCGACCTGCGATAGTCGCTGATTTTCTGCATAATATTCACTGTTAAGATTTTAAACATTCCTTTTGGTCATCCTCCGTAAAACTTTGTACCATTTTTGGGCACAGTCCACTCGCGCTCATCTTCGAGGCTGTGTGGGATCCAGCAATTGCAGAGCTTCCTGATATGAAGATTATCTGGGCATATGTACTTCCAACACATTTTCATCTGCGGTCGTCAACTTCAAGAGAGCACCTTCCTCTCTTAATTTTTGCAAATAAATTTATCTCACCAAGGGGCCTGGTATGTTGCAGAAAGAGATGACCTCATCTGTGAAATATGCACTTTTATCACTTCGAAGGAAAGTTAAAGAATGACTTTAATTTGCTGCTTCAGTAAATCACCAACTGTGGATTGAACACGTGATGACGATTTCAGCGTAGTCGAGAGAAAGCATGAAAGCCGGCGAAGAAAAGATTGCAGGTTGGACATGGATTATTGAGAGAAGATTTAGAAATGACAGAATTCAGCTAGTCGTTATGCCACTAACTGGTCTACGATTGAGGCTTTTCCCAGGTTCCCTTCAGTCCTCGTGAATTGTAGTACTATGCAAGGCATTACTAGATTAAGAAATCACATCCACGGGTAGACAAACTGCTTTTTGAAACTATATTCCTCACAGGTTAACGCTCTAGCGGTCGCAATTTTTTTTCACGACGAAAGTCGTTATACAGCCATCAATTAACAAACGTTTCAATGAGTTCATTAACCAGCAAAAGTGGAATGTTAGGTTTTGGGGTTAATCTAAGGCGAAAATTTAAAAATTGCTTTAGCGGCTGCAATTTTTTTGTTTTGTCTCAACAAAGTCCGGTTCATGCTATTAAAATAAATTAATAAATCTGGTTTCGAAAATTCAGCAAAATCATACCATTAAGAATGGGTTTACCCCAAACCCAAAATTTAAAAATCCCTTCAGCAGTACCATTTTTTGTAACGAAACTCGGTATATGCAATTTAAATAAAATAAGAAAAATAGTTCCTTAAAATCAGCGAAATCGGATTAGCGGTATACATGAAAACCCAAATTTAAATCCCGTTTTAGTTCTTTAATTTTGTCTTAATTGTTTCATAGTAAAAGGACAAATTAACTCAGCATATAAATTTGTTTTATAACAATGCATATGTTTTATATTTAACAAAATTATCGTTGTGAAGATATCAAATGTGAAATATTAATGTAATATGTGTGTGAGAATTATATTTGTATGTAAGAGCGCTCTGTAATAACCTTCAGAAATGTTAATAACATTTAAATTAAATTTCAAAGCCACTGAAAATCGATGTAACTTTCGATTGTTTTTAAATAGTAACATGTTTTTGTTTAATTGAAACATATGAACATCATCTTAAATACACAATGTAACTCAAACTTTCTGTTATTTCTCCCTATTTTAGTGAATGTAAATATTGTACCAAAGGGCTCAGTTCATAAACAGGTTACATTTAAAAATGTTTAAAGCACTCACACAGTCCATCAAGAGGTCATACATTTCATTTCATTAATAATATAGCATTAATTGTTACGGTTTAATCTCAATAATAATAATAATAATAATAATACATTCTAAAAATATGGTTTCTATTTCGTAATATTTATAGATTGCAAGAATTTTAATTTTGTTCTCGTAATACCACGCAATATTGCCATAATGTACTTCTTTTCATTAGTAAGGCCATATTTTGGATTTCATATTCATTTTAATGTTATTCAATTTGCTGATGAATTCGGTTATTTTACGCAGCTACTTTTTTATTATTGCACTTGATTTAATTTATTGATACACCCAGTGCCAAAATTTTAATATGAAAAAATTAATGATAACATTCAGAGCCATTTTGGTGGCATATTTATCATAAATTAGATTTTCATGTAATTTCCATATTTCGTGTCAAAAGCTATGCATCACTATTGCCGCTTGATTCCTCGTTAGTAACAAGGGGCGCTAAATATTATTAAAGGGAAACAGGTAACATGTTTGGGTCCTTATCACTGTGGCATTTGGTTCCAGTTAATGGAATGTACACTGACCAGTTTATTTCCATACTTAAGACTGCATTCCGTCAAGACCTCTTAACTTATCTCATGCAGGCAACAAGAAAAGCTGCTTATGATCTAAACCCTGCCCAATAAACACACTCAAGTTGCAGGGTGCAGTTAAAACAGGTGAATGGGATGTATAAATGTAATCAAGCTGTGCCATATTTACTTATTTATCTATCCTGGCGAGAGTTAAGGCCGTGGGGCCCACTCTTCCACTCACCAGGCGGGGAAAAACTTTAATAAATACACAGTACAATATGTATAGTTAATATAAAACAAAGAAAAAACCAAATTAATTACATGTCTATATGTAAATATTATATGTATTAGTACAAATAAAATTTTGATAAATATAGGGCTATAATTGCACTTGTTCAGTAATTTTTAGCGGCCAAGGGGGTGGAGAAAAGAGAAGAAGAACAAGAATAACTAGAGACTGTGGTCATTCCTAGAGTTGAGATGATAACTCAATATACGTTTAAATTGCTTTATTGTCCAACAGTTTCTGACTTTAGGAGGAAGGGAGTTCCATGGGAACTGACACGCTGAACGAGGTTGAGTGACGAGGTATAGACAATGGAGTCATATTCGATGTACTGAGGGAGCGTAAGGGGTCCACATGACAGGCAGTTGGTTGCGTAGGGGTTTTGAAGACCTGCACAGTATTCAGTACGGAATGGAGGCTGTGTCATTCTGTTGTGCTGGGTTAGAGATCTTCTTCACGTTATCCTACAAACAGCGAGTTATTTCTGCACTTGGAACGGTGCCCACTTCACCCTCACGCGCTCAATAGGAGTACGTTTTATCACTGCATTAGCTCAAGTCGTCATCTTGGGAAACCAGAACAGTATTCTAACTCTCCCCACAGCTTACTACGGTACCTTGGCAATGGAATGACCTAGACCAAAATAATGGCGAGCAAACTTTCCCTACTTTCTCCGCGTGCCTGTGCGGGCTGGTGAAAAGGCGGCACTTTCAAACACTTTAAATGCATTTGACATTCAAAGTAGTTCAACAATTAACAGGAAGATTGTACTTACCCTTGTGGGCATCTCTGTGCTGGAAACTGATAGTACTCATTCTTGTGTCTTTCTCAAATATATTTTGAAATTTCTATACTTACATTCATAGATTAAAGTTTTGTCTTCTAATATAATTTTGCATCGTAAATGTTTCATTGATATAATCTGCAAAATCTATTTAAGCTACACAAGCTACCGTCACGCATAAGCTGATCATCAGTCAACAGATGTTTCAAACTGCTCTGCTATATAACATGTCGCAATCATACTTGCCTCCTAAACCCAAGATCGCAGGTCAATCCCGGCATAAAAATCCTAAGTGTTGCTTACTTTCGGAAGGAAAGTAAAGCCATGGGTCCTGTATCGTATATTGAACATCAAGCCTGAAAGAAGAGACCTCTAAGCAAAATTTATCGGCCGTTTCACGTCCTGAATTGAATAGGACGCTGATAATCGGAGATGTTAAAGAGCGTCCATAAATAAATAAACAAATGCAATGTGTGTGTCAGTTAATTTTACAACTTTTTTAATTATTTGATTAATTATAAAACCGCTTCGTTCTTCACGTAGCAGTACTTCCGACATATCTTTGTATGTAATAATTTGTAAGTACTATTTAATTACCTACTTATTACTCTAATGACTTCTGTTTACTTCTGAACAATGAACTCTCTGTTGCTTCCCCCTCCCACTTGTCTGGTATTTTAAATCTTCCCCAACATTGTTTTGAAGGTTAATAGTATGATTTCTACCTTTCCTCCTCAGTGCGTGATAAGTGCTACATTAATTTCACAGCATCGTTTAATCACATCCAGTAATTATACATTTTTGCCTTACCTTGTATAAGTCAATTGCTACACATGAACATTTTGTTTCATTTATGCATTGCAGCGTTGAGAATGTAATACAGTGGTAAGTGAACACCATCAGCTGCACAACTGCTCAAAGTGGGCACCTCGTACATCTAATTGTCTCTCAGGCTGCTTCATGGCCCAGAGAACTGAGATCATGAGCTCAGTCTTGTAAATGTGGACCAATAGGATGGTCAGAAACCTGAGACCTACCAATGTGAGTTGTTCTCTTGATAAAATGGGGCACTTCCTCAACCTGTTACAGAATAGCCCGTCGGTGTCATGAAGTACCTTTGTCCTACCTGCTTCCTCTGTGATGCGCACTCCATACACAAAAGCAAGTCAGCTGTGCTGTTTACACTGGGAATCTCTGGCACCGGGACGCTGTTTCATTTACTACGGGGACCTGCATTCGTTCTGAATCACCCGGTATAAGACAACATGTAAATCGCAACTACAAAAGAACATTCCAGTTCGATTGAAACAAAGAACACATTATTACGTTATACATCCATTCCTATTATAATAAGTAACGTAATACCACCGTGTAATACAATATAACAAAAACCAAGTAGACAGTTGTACCAAACTCTCTTTCAGGACTTAAATGCTTGTCAATCCAGTGGTTCTCGGCAATAACTACCAGATCCTTACACAGTACATTAAGGGTCACTGGGAGTGAATTTTCAAAGCTCCATGTTTTTGTATGCGTTTTTCTGAAACTCTTCTTCTGCGATTAAGTTAATATGTATTCAAATTTTATAAATACTATGTCGGCTATAAATTATATTATGTAAATAGGTCGCATAATCAAAATTTCTCACGCGATTCATGGGTTGAGAAAATTGGTTGGCATTTTGCAATTGGAACTTTCAACCATATACAAAATTCTATAGAAAGAAAATGTAAATAAATTTGATGAGTAAACTGCGATAATTTTTTAAATCTATATTACAATTTAATCTGTAAAATTAATCATTTTCATAGAATTTTTTTTACATTTATTATTGGTATTAGCATATATTTTGCCATATAGAATATTGCAATGGGTACTTCTGCACATTCTGGTAAATTGAATTTAAACAAAAACTTTTACGCGTGGGACATTTTTAATGTGTGAAAATGAAGTTTTGAGAAAAACGCTATTTTATAATAGTATACAGGGAAACATTGTGATTTAAAAGGACACACCGAGCTCTTTAAATGGCTGTAAAGCCAAAGGGTGGGGTGGGACGCCTAAAGATTGAAGCAACCATTTGCAGAAAAAAAAATCAATTTTTGACAGATTTTGGCCAAAACTCACTCCCAGTATCCCTTAAAGCATAAACCGTTCGGTTTACAATAAAAATGTTAAAATTTACAGCGACTCGATAAATCATCTTACAACGCATGCAGAGCAGAAAATTGAAACATTGTCCTGTCTCGTCAAGGCTAACAGATAATTTCTGGGTGCGAGAACGGCGATACTTAATCACAGTAAAACGCGTTCTAGCGGAATAATGCAGTCACTAAGGATTGTGAATTGAACGCGTTAATAAAGATTTTTTGTTTTTGTAATGTTGTTGCTATGTAATAAACAGAAAGTCTGTGTCTCCTATCTCAAATAGTAATTCTTTATAATATTTTACCCATTCGTTTTCGCTTAACCCTTGTCTTCAAGTTCAATAAAATGATAACATTTTGGCGTAATTTCTTTTTTTTGTTTATAATTCTCTCGTGTTTCATCATTCCCTGATATGCTAATTTCATTTCTTTTATTACACTATTTCTTCACTCCATATATTTATTATTTTTCTCCTTGTGACTTTATTTTTCTTCCTGCCGTAGTTTTAATAACCTTGGTATTTGTAGACTGATTTTTGAAGGTGATTTTGATAAAACTTTTCTGATATATTCATCTCTTGAGTAATCGGAAGCTTCCACGGCCGGAGTCAGACTTATAACTAGAAGTTTCTTCCGGGCTTAGGAGCCCAAACGTATTCATCTCTTAATAAATTTGTTACTTGGTATTCTAACACCATTAGCCATAAGTGATGTCTTAGATGATGATAAATGATAGAGGATATATCACTGCTGTATTTACAGTTTTCTGTTTGTTATTACATAATATATTAAAGATCTTAAATTTCTATTAATAAATTTATGAATAATTTTTCCCTAAAAAGTGTATGTGCTATTTTATCGAGAGACCTTTCAGATATTATTACCTTAATATTCAGAAATTAATGTCCACACAGTTTGCAAGGTGAGTAGTGCTATGTAGATCGATAGAGAAAAATTTCGAGGTATTCTTTTGTATGATTATAAAAATTTACCTACAGATATAAGTAATGGATAATGTGTCCAAATTAGACTGGGTACTACAAGCCAACTTGCTATTGAGCTTAACCCGGTAGCAGCAAAGAACAATGATTGATTGATTGTTATAAATAAATCAATTTAAAAGCATGTCGAATTACTTTTACACCTATGTGCATGCCAGTTGCGTAATTAAATACATATCAGCTATTGAATACAATAACCTAGTTAAATACGTCAAACTAATTAAATATATGCCTACTTAATTTTACACATTTTAACTTATTAAATGCATTTATAAAACATATACTATAATTCAGCATATTTAGGCCTAAACGTCAACTTTAATAATAATAATAATAATAATAATAATAATAATAATAGTTTTAAAAAGCTAAACGAAGCTGGTCAATTAAATACAATAAGGAATTCAACAATATTTCAAGTATTCCTGGAAAAAAAAAAACAACTTAAATTTGAACACTAATTACGTTCATGTCATTGAAATATTTCTACATATACAATTAGAGATTACTTTTAAATCTTGTCAGAGAAGGACAACCCTCGTAGTTATTTGCGAAAGAGAATTTATCTATTTCCGTTCTCTGTTGCTACAATTGATTTTAACAATATGATCACTCCTACCACAGTATGCTATTTTTTTTTTTTCTAATGTAGTTATGATATCCCGCGTGTCTCTGCTAGACTTTCCTGCTAAAGCTTTAACATTTTCTATTTTACATTTTACGAATTTGCATTAAACAATGATGGCTACCTTGTGGAACTGCTGGTGTCATCTTCTGGATAACTGACGTTTCCTGTGGGTCCATTCTTCTAAACATTTTAATATGAAGTACATCCCTTTTATCTCTTTAACCATTCAGTTTATCTACTAATAAGTCTTGCGATAGCTTTCGAAAACGCAATTACTCTCTTCAGCTAGGTCCTGAAGAACCAATCTTTGTAATTATACGAACATATTGGTCTATGAAATGTTTTTAAAATTTAATACTTGACAGCGGACTTCTAGTCTTCCGGACTGAATAAAGAATCTGCACAAGCAAGTCATTGTCAGAGCGCAAGCATAAAACAATACATTCATTGTTCTTTTGTAAAACAGAAAGTGAGCAAACGCCATTTTTACTGCTGAGGCATCACAGATGTACATGAGATGAAATGATATTGGTATTTTAAGGAAGGAAAAGTTCCAGACCTAAGTTTTGTTCTATTTATGAGGACTGGGGGAAAAATTCTCAGTCAGGGAGCACGGTCCTTGCAAGAATCGAACCCTAGACCTCCCGCTCACGATTCCACGCTTTAAGAACCTCGACCACCCATGGTAGCAGTTCCCAGAGAATTTGGAAATTTCTATAAACACAAAAGTTTTTGTCTTGACCACAACGCTAAAATAATCGAATTCAAAATGAACCACGCTAAAGCTCGAACGTTCGTTAAAAACCTTGCAGGAGTCCCCGTTTTCCAGTTTGTTAGAGAATAATGACGTTTGAATATTATGAAAGTTTAGCAGTCCATAGATGATTTCTGATAGAAGGAAACTAATAGTGCGTCACAATCACTAAAGGTGGTCTAGGCTCTTGCGTGCTCACAGGTGCTGAAACGTACCGGGGGAGATTTGTAACATCTCATCACGTTTCATTGTGGATGTTGACAACGTTAAGCAAACACATTTTGAGGAAGCTGGTGAACGTCGTCAACTTGGCGAGGCGTAGCAGATGCTTTCTCCTTCACACACACCGTTGTTTAAAGTGGAGAACAATCTCTTAGGGGGCTCTACCATACGTCCGTCATATGAGTGAAGAAAGGCAGAAACGGTGACTTCAACAACACCTACATGAAACTTGAAGCCAAGCTACACTTTTCCCTGATGAAAGTCAAAAGTGACATCTGGTGACCGTGTTCTACAAAATCAGAAAACATTTCTGCAAAGCGTTCCTTCCCACTTCAAGAACGGCGTTGCCCCCTGATCAATGAACCCGAGCTGTTATGAACTGTGAAAGGATGAGAGCGTTGGGAAGAACTTATGCATGAGCTGTAATTCCACAAATGTTTTGCGTTATGGAAAATGTTAAGGGAGGTTCCAATTCCAAGCTTTGGACTTGATTCGGGAATCAAATCCCTTGGGGTCAGGCATTCTGATCTTGTGTTTAGTTTCAGCTGGAAGCAACTGCTAGAACAAATATTTCCTTTTATAATTTTTCTCTCGCATTTCATGGTGTTGGTTCTGTCAGGGTCAGCCTAGGTGCTATGTGCGGATTAGTGATGGCTCGCGCTTTGGAAAGATTTCTGCCCGGGTATCTGATGGGCCCGAACTCTGTAGAGGGATTGGCTTCTGCAACGTTAGTGTGTTATA
Organism: Metallyticus violacea; assembly: GCA_030762175.1. Taxonomy (NCBI): domain Eukaryota; kingdom Metazoa; phylum Arthropoda; class Insecta; order Mantodea; family Metallyticidae; genus Metallyticus; species Metallyticus violacea. The sequence goes on along the minus strand of CM060833.1, from coordinate 1,543,410 downwards.
TCTGAAAACATTGTGTTAGAAACACCATCCATACGTCGCAACCCGTGACTCTCCTTAACCCTTCCTCCTAGGAGTATCCACAAGGGGTCGTAGGCACAAATGGCCAGTCTTTGAGCAAAGCTGAAATACTGAAATATACTCCCCTGTCCAACTCAAAAAAAAAAAAAAAAAAAAAAAAAAAAAAATCAGAGAATTTTACGACTTTGCAAAAATTACAAACTTTTTTTTATTTTATACCCTTATGCAGAAAATTAAAACACACTTCTGATCTCCTTTATCAACTTTCAAATGAACAACTGTTCTCACATAGATGGCATTTACTACGGAAGTGGTTTAACGTCATTCCCAAATGTAGTACACATTTGACGCAGGTCCAACTTCCGGCTCATGTTAAGATTCCCGTCACTCCAATGCCATAACTTGTTACGTCGTAATGTCTGGGTTATTGCCAGAAGTGAAATTTCCTACCAACAGAAAGATGTCGCCAGTAAAAACACTGACTTGACAATCACGAGGGCTAAGGGATTTTTTTATTAGAATGACAAATTAATTTAAAGTTGGGTTTGCATTGGCAGCATAAGTATTCCAGACTCCTTTGCGATCTACCAATTGTCCCTTTTCTACTTTGAAATGCCCAGTTTTCTGTCACCAAGTGCACCCAGAAACTTTCCCAGTATGGACTAAACGGTTTATTTTATTTATTTATTTATTTATTTATTTATTTATTTATTTATTTATTTATTTATTGTTTTTAATGGTGTTTAACGCCCGTTTTTACTACTAAGGCATCACATGCGTTGGGCACTGATTATACACGAGATGAAATGATAAACTGGGAAAGGATATTTTTTTTAAAAAAGAAAACATTCCAGGCCTAAGTTTAGGGTACCTACCAGGCATTTGTCATTTATGAGGAAAATCTGGGGAAAACCTCAGTCAGGGAGGACAGTCCTGACAGTATTCGAACCCCATACCCCAGCTCAAGAGTCCGCGCCTTAACGAGCTCGGCCACTTGGGCGGTGGACTACATATTCTTATTCTTCGTAACTAATGCCCTCATCTTCTGGGGAAGATGTCACGGTGCAGTCTGGGAGCATCTTTACAATAGCGCCCAACCACTCCTAGGGTGATGGCCGTTGTTGTCAAGTAGAGAAAGATGTAGACAAGATGAAAGGCGACTATCAACAAAGATCGACTCCATGATTTTGTGGAAGGAAGGCTCAAAACTCCTTAGATCCATGACTTTTAACTGTGTTATAGTCAAGAAGATCCTCCGTTGACGAGACGTTGTGTCTGAATTAATTATGGCTGAAAGACACGAGAAGCTGTGTCTGAGTTGATTATGGCTGATAGACGCAAAACCTTTGATGAACTGAAATGTCAGACGAGTCTCGGCCGTGCACATTGATTTGCGACAATTGCCACAGACATAGAAAGATAAAAGGGTTGAGGTCTGTCGTCGGGAAGATCTGGTTTTGTCGAAGAAGCTGGTGATGAGTCACGCTGTCACTACCACCCACCAGAGAAGAAAGTCCAATGGAACATCCAGGGAGTCCCTAACTCAAGAAATTTCGTGCTAGTAGCAAGCAGATGATCGCCGTCTTTTGGGACATTTCAGGCACCTGCTAAGCCCTCACACGACTTACGCACATGATTCAGATTCGGCGAAAGGGAAAGTGGTCGTATGACTTTGCGCGGCCATGTGCCGCACCCACCATATTCACCGGATCTCGCTTCGTCGGAGTTTGCCTTATTCGAAAAAGTAGTAGGTACTCACAACAATTTCACAGCGCCATAATGAGGTTGCTAGGAAACGAAACGGTGCATTGACGTTGGTGGGGAGTATATTGAGAGATCTTATAACAAATTAGATGGAAGAAAAAAAAAAAAAAAAAAACTACCGCTGTAAACAATTTCCGAACATCCTTCACAGATCCATGTTTCTTCGCCTAATATGCGTTAACCGCGTTTTACAACCCCATTTCTCTCGAGTGCTCTTCTGTCCTTCTGGGGTACCCAGTGAAAAGAAGTTTTTCTGACCCCTAAAGAGTCGTGTAAAAATTTTGAGACACTTGACGATTCATTTATATGGGACGCCTCTAAATCCTTATTCGGGCATCTTCTGCATAGCAGTAATCGAAGGACCCCTCTCAAACTAACTGAAGGCTGTTGTAAGCGAAGGACGAAGCCTATGTAAGTTTGTAAACACACTGATGATTTACTGGCACAAATAACGTTTAAACCACCTTGTTGAGGCTGCATGGGTAGTAGGCGGTGCAAATTGCGCCCTTTTATAGATGAAAGTATGGGCTATCGCATATTTTAAACTCGTCAAGAAACTTTTGAGTGAAGGACAAATTGTCATTTGCAGCGTCTTACATCATGACAATGCGAAACACCGCTCAGACAATCATGGAAAAATCCAGGAATCGAACTGCTTGCTGCCACACCCAGCATATAGCCCTGATCTTGCGCCTTCAGATTACCATCTGTTTCCTTGCGCGGAAGGAATTTTGAAAACATGGAAGCTGTGAAAATGGGCATCAAAATGCAGAAACTGGTATCGTCGCTGAAAGGTGGCTCATAGACTATAAAGAGTGGTCTTTATTAAGAAGGTTAGTTTAATTTCTATTTCAGTAATAAAAACCGACATTCCTTATGAGACCGTATCTATAGTTATGTCGTTTTTTTAAAAAAAAAATATTGAGTAAAGTAAAATGGCTCCGCTCTTTAACAAATACACCAGCCGCCACTGTTGGCAGCGAACAGAATTTCACCCAACAGGATTTTGGCGGGTTTTAATACAAGAAAATAATCTAAAGATAAATAGGTTATAGGTGACTGACAGAGCAAATATTCCAGGAATTTGCTACAAATTGGAATGGCCAAGTTGTGACAAGTGGTAATGCGTCATTCGTTTGTATATGTGAGGTGACTGTGCCATCTAGCGGCAGTATTTGTGCCAACAGGGAGCAGCACAAGCTGGTCGTAGACGGTCAAAGTTTCAGTACCCTCTCACACACACACCATTCCTGGTATAAGAACATTGTAGCGAATGGGAAAGCTGACCTTCTAATTAAGCAAAGTTTCGGCGTTACGTCAACATTGAGAGAGTTGCGGATATAGGAAAATTCCACATTCTCCAGTTTTTATTTGAAAGTGTTGTGTTCATTATCGTTTTCCGTTATTTTGTATCATCGCACACTGTTTTCCTCAGCATTTCAGTTGTAAAATGCTGAAATATAACGCAATGCAGTAGGCCGTGTTTTAATCTCGCTAAGGGCGTGTCTTCAGTCACGCGACTCTCATGATTTATGGGCTGGCTCGTTTCTGAAGGTAACGAGCAGTTTTTGCAGACACGGCGAATTTGAAACGTGGTAATCTGTCCCTGGAATATCGATCATAAATGTCGCCAGCTGGAAATAGACGACGATAGGCATTCTCTCTCTACACATTGTCGGTACCTGCTCTTTAATTTTCTTGTTTCTTTCTGCATACTTCATTCTACCTTTTCCTTTCAAACTTTTACATGTATTCTCTGCTGCTTACATCTTTTACTGACATGTTACTTAGTAATTCCCACGTACACATAGATACCCTCATGAACTTCGCCCAAAGCAGTCACGGCGCAAGCAAAGATGTTCATTCGCTTTCATAATTTACAGTTTTATTTACGGACGCTCTTTAACATCTCAGGTCATCAGCGTCCCATTCAATTCCGGGCGTGAAACGGCCGACAATTTTTGCTCAGAGGCCTCTTTTTTCAGGCTTGAGGTACTTTTTCGTGCCGTAAATGTACGACACGGGACCCACGTCTTTACTTCCCTTCCGAAGGAAGCCATACTTAGGATTTTTACGCCCTAAAAAATCCATCGACCCTAGCCGGGTTTGAACCCGCGACCTTGTGTTTAGAAGGCAAGTATGGTTACCACTACACCACCAAGACTGACATAATATTTACAGTGAAGCAGAAAAAGATTTTTTATGAACGACGAACAATATAAAAATCTGAAATCTTTGTAATGGGTACAATTTGTTGACTCAGTCATTTCAACAGCAACGGTTTATAGGTAAATGTCAGTGGTATTATGTGTTTATTAAAACGTTGTATTCTATTATTAAGAAGCACTAAAAGTAACAAAATTATTACGAATTTTAAATTTTAAAAAATCTTTATATCAATCTTTATTGACAGCTCTGTGAAATACGTATTCAATTAATGTAAGTTAATAATTAACGTGTGTTGACATGTTTTGAACTAAAGTCTAATGAATAAGTATAGGCTAAACAGAGTGTATGAAAAATGTCACCCAAAGACAACACTGGAGAATAAAGTGCTTTACATCGATTAATTTAAGTATAGCAAGCACGAGTGCCTGCCTATCTACGCAATTTCCCATATATGAAACGTCCATCCTGTCTAAATCACACAGTTTTTCTAAGTACTACCGCACCAAGTTGCGCTCTCGGCTTTTGAAGTATGCCAGAGCTAGTTTTCTCCTTCACATCGCAGTTTTTAACTTTTCAAAAATGAAACATACATTGCAGAACTGATTCTCGTTCTGATGTTTGATGACCTCATATTCGTTGCGCTGTGAATATTTTTCAGTACTATACCGAAATTTTCCCTTGATCAAATTCTAACATCTACCGGTGTTAATGTTTCGGCTAGTCACATTTGCCCTTCTGAGAATGTGGGTTGATTTAACGCTTTTTAATTGCCAGCAGTGTAGTTTTTGTTTAATTTGAGGCCCAGGCAGTGCCCAAGTGTCATAGCTTATTAATACCCAGTTTCACATTTCACATTTTAGTAATTTCCACTTAAATGAAATCTTATTCTTTTAGTTCCTACATAATCCTCAATCATTAATGCGCTTGCCCTTGCTCTCTACTAACTGCTAACGAGACAAGAGCAAGTATCATTTCAGACTCGTAACTTGTTCACAATGTTAGTATAATAAGAAGTTCATTTTTTCTAGAAACTTTTTAATGACTTCTTTAAATACATTCCAAGTTCTATAGGAGTTTAGTACTCTGATTGCCGGACCAACAAAAATTCCTTGTTTTTTTCTGCGTAACAGTCTCCATCCTTCACAACAAGTGGCAAAATAATTTTTTGGGGGGATCCAATCCCCTCCTTATAATGTGAACACATTTCAGTAATTGTCATGATTTTATAGCCATAATTTTTTAACTAGAATTGAGCTATACAACATTTTGTCAGCTTAATGCGTAATGTACACGTGGTGCTAGATTCGTGGTCAATTCCGGTTCTCGCCTGCGAAAGTTGTGTGCAAGTTAGGACATGTTCAGTTCCGTCTACAGCAAAATGGAGGTAACACGCGATGGACCTTTGCTTCGTCTCAATAGATCTTCAGCTGAGCTCTATGCAGAGTTTATTCGAACATGGTATTTAAGGAAGGGAGGCAATCAATTTCAAAGGAAGGTGAACCCGACGTTCTAGTTTCTCAATAAAGAAAACATTAACGCCGTTGCTATCATTGTGAGAGAGGGAATCTTCGAATGTGATTGAGAACACTTTTAGAAATTCTGAGAACATTTAACTGGGTGCCGCCACGTTCGTAACTGAAAAGTTGCATATGAGATGTGTTTGTGCACGGTGGGTTCCAACACTGCTGATATTCGCGTGCAGTTGAAGATGCGGAGTTTCTTTCAAAGGTAATCACTGATGATGAAACCTGACTACATCATTTCGATCCTGAGACCAAACAGCAAAGCTCTGTTTAAAAAGCTCCAACATCACCAGCACTGTGGTTGCTTCTGCTGGGAAAGTTATGGTCTTCTCATTTTTCGATATTCAAGGAATGATTTAGCAGTTCGTACGTGTACATACAACTATACTGCGATGATGCCCTGAAAACTCTGTAAGGCATATTTCTGCTGCACAACGATAATGCACGGCCGCAAATGTTGTTGCTGAATATCTCGCAAATATCCCTCGTCTTCCTTATAGTCCACATTTAGCGTCGTGTGAATGTTTCCTGAAAAAATATCTTCGTGGAAAGTATTTCCCATCATCAGAAGCAGTAGTAAAGAATGCGGATGTTCCTGTCAAAAAATGGTTTCCGGCATCTACTGGTACATGTGCACTGTATTCAACGTGTGCTCTTTTGAGAGAGAACATCAAAATTACTGGGGTGAGTAAAATAAATTATGATCCGTCATCTTGTATTTTTACTACCCCTCTTTGCTTGCTAACTGCCACAGGATTATATAACCACCACCACCACATCTCCGCTATAACAGTAAAGTTCCTTCTTTCAACAACCACTCTTAACAATTAAATTCACAATACAAAATGTTGTAAACAACATAGAATATGCTGCCAACTGTCTAAAACGTGCAGCGAGCTATTTTAAAACACATTTGTCCCACTAGATGACGTTTGTATAAGGTTCATGTTTATTTATAAAATGGACGCATAAGAGGGTAAAAAGTTCCAAAGATACGGTGTGTGATACAGCTAAATGGATCCCATTTTTGGAATAAGAACATGAGATTTATTATAAAAATGTTTCATTACGCACACACACACACATATCGCAAGCTTCTAGAAAATTAACACTGATATGTGCGTAATAGAACGTGCAAAAGGAAGAACCGCCTCATAATAAAAACGGGCGTTAAACACCATTCAACAAAAGGGGGGGGGAGAATTTGATTTTTGCCTATTTTAATGGTTACTTACACATTTTAAAAAGCACATAGAATTTCAATATATGCAAGTATAAAAAGTTATAAAAATTAAACGGCATGTTCACCTCACAAAGATATCTGTTGAGAATCTTGTTATGTATTTATTTCTTTTCAATCACTCAAAAACTTTCTGCTCAACCCATTCACTTAAGCTCTTTAAATAGCAGAACTTTCTTTAGCGAAAGGAACGCACGGTTACCAAGAAATAGGATGAGGGAAGTACTGTAGTTTTGAATTGTACTAGCGAATCGATCTGCGCGAAACAATTTTAGGAAATTTATGACGGGCGTAACTTCTCAGCTGCATAAATGTAACAAACAACTGAAGCGAGAAAGATGAGAGCGGTACAGCTGTGTAATTGTCCCTACGATGTGTTAAGTGCGGAAGTAAGAGAGATACTAACCTAATTCCCCTATAAACACATGAACTCTACCAGAAACCATGGCACATCATTTGCGCATTCTCCAGGACTATTCACAACTGCTTTACTTTGTCTTGATCAACTATTCCTTGATGTCCTGAAAGGTGAATGTTCTGTTGTAACAGGTATCAGTCCTTCCGAAATGGCATTTTTTAAATATGCTCCAATCACTTCAGTGGAAGTAAAACGAACTTTTTCCACGGTGAACAATGTTCTGTCTGACAAGCGGCTGACTATGACAATTGATATCTTGAAAAAACGTTTTGTTGTTGCTTGTAACTAAGAAAAGTAAGCTTAAATACTTTAATTATGTCATAAAGAAATTATTAAATATCTTAAGGTCATTAATAATGAGTGGTACTACTAATAGAATATTAAAAAGCACAATTTTGGGAAACAGAAAATCATTTGAAAAATATCCTGCGTTAGCACGGATACATTCATCAAACCGCCGTTGCATGGATTTCCTAATGCGCTGATATCCTTGGAATATCTCGTATTGTCTGGCAGCTTTGCAGAATACGAGCACGAAGACTCTCTACATCTTCGGCTAATCCATTGAGCATCTGCCTACTCCGCATTTTGAATACCTCATTTTACTAAACCTGGAACCAGGTCCCTAAACACACAGAACTGATACTACCTGCTCAGTACCACGCCAATCAATGAAGTGAGTAGCATAATAAGCGGACTACGTGGTATAGAACGGCCACAACATGGCGAACCTCGCAACTAACAGTAGTTACAACACCCCCACCAGAGGTAAGAGCGAAATTTTAACTACTGTACTTATTAAGCAACTGTTCTGTTGTGGGATTCACAGGACAGCTGTGCTTACATATCACATGTTGTAGACAAAAGTGTCTAACAAGAAAATAAAACATTTCCAAATCCCTGTTTGCACTCTCTATATGCAAGGAATATTTCCCCAAAGTTTTAACATACATTTTTGTTACATCCTGTATATTTGATTGTTGTTTTATAGCGCAACAGCAGTCAGTCGTAAAAAGTCGAGTTAAACTTTTCTGAGAACCAGTAAAGAAGGTTGACTTGTGGACAAGAAGCTGCTTCTTTCGCTTTCTGCCACCTCCCCCAATCAGATGACTCCCGTACAGATGACAAGCCTTAGGTGCGAGAAAAAAGTGTTCTTTTATTTTATTTTTTACTTTTTTTGTGCAATTGTCAAATTGAAGAGCTGTTAGGTCAAGTTTTTGTTTGCATAGTTAATAACCCATGTGACTTTGTGAGAGCCGTGACACGTAATTATTGTTAACATGGCACAGCTACCGGCATGCTTGTAATGAAGCGATTTTATCTTTGCCCATATCGCATCGCTTTACATTGTGCAATATCTTCTGAGTTTTTTAACATCTTTTGCTGAAACACGCTTCCTGAAATTTGTACCAATGTCTGAACTTTGCTAAGGCTGAAGGAAAAGAATGTATGCCTTTTTAGCGAATTCCGAAGCTATTGCAGTTGTACCTTTGAAAAGAATTTTTAAAAATTTCTCCAACCTACTAGGAATCAAAAATGACAATAAAAATTATATATAAATGTGTGTGTGTCTGTCCGTTAACACTCTACCGCCTTCAATTTTTGTTTTTTCTCAACGAAACTTAATATATAATCATCAATTAACAAACGATTCGTTGAGCTCCTTAACCAGCAAAATTGAACAATTAGGGATAGGGGATAACCTGAAGTGATTTTTTAAATTTAAAAATCGCTCTTGCCAGCGCATTTTTTTCCTCAACGAAACGCGGTATATTTCAGTATAATAAATTAATAAAAATTGTGCCATTAGGAGAAGGGATAAACCTGCAAAACCAAGTGTGGGTTAAAGCAAAATTTAAAAATCGCTGTAGCGCTCAATATTAAAAAGTTTAAAGAAAATTCGGCATAAGCCATTGAAATAAAATAAGAAAAATGATTATGAAAATCAATGAAATTAGATTAGTAGGAATGGGGTTTACCTGAAACTCAAAATTTAAAAATCGCTCTAGCGGCACCAATATTTTTTCACAACATAATTCGGCATATACAATTTAAATGAAATTATAAAAAGTTTCTGAAAATTAGGGAAATCGGGCATTAGTACTGGCGGTTTATCTGAAAATCGAAATTTAAAAAGTGTTCCAACCTTAGATGTAAGCCGAGAAACTTAAAAGAACAGCACTGGTCATAATTGGACGTATTAAAAGTTAAGTTTCCATTATACTAAGTTTGTCGGCACTTTGTGTATTCATCAATCTTTAAAGAAATCATATTTTGAGAAGCAATTGCTAAATCATCAGGAAATGTAAACTTAATGAAATATTTACTATGCTCATTAATGTAAATAATAAACAGACACCACAGGTCTAAACTGTGAATATTCATCACAAGAGGGTCTGAGATTGCCGATAAATTCACGAACAAAGTCTTCGAGTGATATGTGTAGGACTATTTCTCGAATAAATATAGTTCCTCTAAGTTGGCTTACTACACTATTGTAATAATTTTACATTTGTATTATGAATACTTAACCTTTTCCAGCCATCTAGCTACAGGTGCCAATAGGGAATAAGAATAACAGTAATATATGTTTACAGATTGTTAACGGTTATACTTACTACCTATCGGAAACCGTGAGAATGAAATCGACTATTACAAACGCTACTATTCAATTTAGCAATACCAATTGAAAAAAGTTGCTCATTAAGATTTATAGTTGCTTAGGCAGTTATAGTTACATAATTTACAAAATAATTTCAGACTGTTTGGCTGAATACGTTAAAACAATTGCTAGTTAAATTTGCAATTACTGAAAGCACAGTGATGCGTGCTCAGGAGTTATACAGTGTTGGCGACACTGTCCACAAGACAAATGCTTGTCGAATGATAAAACGGATTTTATATATTTTTTCAATAATTTCACTGCGATATCCGGCTGGTATTGATAATAATTCAAATTTTTGTTTCGTTCCATTGATCGATTTTAAGATAATGTACACAAGTGAAATGGTCATTGTAATATACTGTCTGCTATCTTCGTTTTAAATAAGATTTTAATGTTAATACTATTGTCATTGAAATCACAAAATTTCACCTTCTCAAGAAGGTTGTACCGAGATATAGAGCCAATACCTGATAAAATCGTCCAAGTAAATATATTCCATTTTCTAACTTTTAAAAAAAAATTAAAAAACTTTAGAATAACTTCTGTGGTCCAATGAATATGGACAATTTTGTTCAAAATAAATAGTTATTTGTTTGTTTAACAATTTATGTATCATAGGAATTGGCCTATAGTTGGAAGAATCAAGTTTAGTTCCCGTTTTGTATACCGGAATAACCCTACTGTGTTGAAATTGCTAGGAAAGTAACATTTATCAATGCAGCAATTGAGCATGTGTCAAAGGTTCACAAATAAAAGTGATGACATATTTCAAAATATCAGTTCTAATACCTTAAGATTCCTAAATAGGCCTCCTGAACACTAAAATGGAGACATGGGCTGTTTGCTTTATTTAAGAATGTTTTAAAATCGTTATTAGCGTAAAAGATATTTACAATATTATGAAATTGGTCAACTAAAAGCATGTGGATCCATATTCAAAAGTTCTCTACGTACAGTTTATTAAAGGCATTTAATTGACACACAAAGCAGATATCTAGCATGGTAATCATAAAAGAATATTTAATTTTTAAGCAGTGTACGTTTAATAACTAATCTAAAATTAAAATACGATGATGAAACCTTTAGCATAATATATTGTGGAATATTTTAAAACAAACATTAAAGTTGTAATACAAAATATGTTCTTTTCTTTTTATTAAATTTTTTTTTTCCTTCTAAAACATATAAAATAGCATTTTTTTAGACTTTTTTTCCTACCTAAAGGGTCGATACTGATGGTCGAGGCACGGAGGTTTCTTTATATGTGGAATTGTGATCAACTTTCAAATAATGGACTAATTAATGCAAATGAGGCGGTTCTCATTTTTTCATGATAAACTGCAATAACGAAGGAAAGCGTAATAAATGATCGTCGAGTGAAGGTATGGGGTTTAAATATCAGCTTAGCTGATCGTGTTTGGAATATCTTGCGCAAACGGAACGTTTGGTAAAGGTCGATCATTTTTCAGGTTTGAACACAATTCACTGAGTTTCTGTGACATTATACCCCAGTTGAACAAGGGATGCAATAAAGTGAAAATGCTCTGAAGAATGACAGCAGTGTTTCATCAACGGGAAACATGTGCTCATTAGGCCATCCGGAAAAATCAACTGCAATGTCCAAGAAAAACTGCGCACACTTTTAGCGAATTCCGAAGGAATATAAGCTATTGCGGTTGCATCTATGCAAACCTATATCATCGTACCTATTAGACACCTAATATGCATGTGCGTCCTTACTTTAGCGCTCGCAATTTTTGTTTTTTATCAACGAAACTCGGCATATAATAATCAATTAACAAACAATTCGTCAAGTTCATTAACCAGCAAAATTGGATCATTGGGGTGGGAGTTAACCTAAAGGGATTTTTTAAAACATTGAAAAATCGTTCTAGTTACTTTGTTTTTTTTGCTGAAACGAAACCGGGTAGATTTCTTTAAAATAAATTGATAGAAGTATATTCCGAAAATCAGGGCAGTCGAGTCAATAGGAGTGAGGGTATACCTGAAAAAATGTGGGAGTTAAAGCGAAAATTTTAATTTGCTCTAGCGGCCCAGTTTAAAAATTGTTTAAAGGAAATTCATTATTTGCCATTGAAATAAAATATAAAAAAAATTTGCGGAAATCGATGAAATCGGCCTGTTAGAAGGAAGGAAGAGCAATATATGTTTTTTCACAACAAAATTCGGCACATACCATTTAAATAAAAAAAAGTTCCTGAAAATTAATGAATTTGGGCTATTAGGAGTAAACCAAAATTTAAAAAGCACTCTTGCATATTTTCTCTATACTGTTTTAACATAAATTGAGAAATTAATTCAGCATAATAAACTGTATTTATAACGTTATATATATTTATAAATCGTTGTTTTATATTGAACAAAAACATCGTCATGAAGATAGCAAATGTTAAATATTAATGTAATATGTGTGTGAGAATTGTATTTGTGTGTAAGAGCGCTCTATAATAACTTTCAGAAAACGTTTACGTTACTTGTTTTTACTATAATAACATTTAAATACCATAGCCAATAAAAATCGATGTAACTTTCGACTGTTTTTATTTACTTAGTACATTGCAACTGTTTTTAAATAGTAACATGTTTTTGTTTTATTGAAACATATGAACATCATCTTAAATACAGAATGTAACTCGAAACTTTCTGTTATTTCTGTCTATTTTAGTGAATGTAAAGATATCAAAGACTCTGTTCATAAACATAGTTACATTTAAAAATACCCACACAGTATAGCTTTGTGTATCAGTGGTTATATATTTCTTATGGTTTAATTTCAATTATAATAATTCTAAAAAGGTGGTTTTTATTATGTGATACTTATAGATTGTAATACTTCTAATCCCCCAATACTACACAGTAAGGTCGTAACTTATTTTATTCAATTAATTAATAAGGACAAAATTTGGATTTTATATATATTTTAAAGTTACTTTACAGGTGAGGAATTCGCTTAGTTTACGCAGCTCCTACTTTTTGAACTGGATCTTAAATTTCATTTTAAATTGCTGCCACATGCACCATACTTACCATAGTTGTCCCTAGAGATCAGATTCTCAATTACGGAGTTCATTCTTCAAATATTTTGTAGCGTTAATAAAATCTGTTGTGAGGTCGTCTAACATGAAGAAACTATCTTTTAGATTGAGCAGTATTTAATGTTTAAGGAGAGTTATTGTAGCAATGCCAGTATCTCCTCAAGAATGAACAATCACCCCCCCCCCCAAATACTTCAGCAGTTGCTCAACAGTAAATACTATACGTTTGTTCACTTGCGATCATATACAAGTAATAGTTCAACAGTACACTGATGATGTTGGCAGCGAAAGCTTTTGTTTAGAAGCACCAAAGCCCGAAAGTTCTAAATGTTATATTTCACATATGGTTTATAAAGGTATTAATTTCGCTCGGTGTAAGTTATTAAGTAAAAGTCATTAAATTCTAGCCCTGAGTCACTTTTTAGTGGTGTTTGTTATGGATGGTACCTACCAGTTTCTGGATTTTGATGCAAAGAATCAAGTGATACTTTCTTCCTCGGTTTCAATGTTTTCGAAATTTCTTGCAAGTAGGAGATGAAGCGCAAGACCAGGGTAATATAGGGGTGTGGTAGTTCTAGCGGTATGGGGTCCCGCTGCAACAGAACTCTGTTTCAATGTTGGATATCTCTATTTTAAAACTTCATGAACTCATTCAATTTGTTGAGAATACGGCCGTATGGAACAAACTCCCATAACATTATTTTCGGGCCAAACTGATGACTGTGGAGATCGAGCCAATGTGAGTTTTCATCGCACGTAACATTCTCTATGCGATTTTAGATAAACTCACGAAGATACCACTCTAGCTTGGGTTTATTCAGGTGTCAGGACATGAGATACAGCTTCTGTATGATTTGAAGTGTCTTTTGATGCTCTAAAGTTGTTCAGACTTTACTGAAATAGAGCCTAATTTATTAAATTTAACCTAAAACTGCAATTAAGGAAGGCGGGTGGAGAGGTTTAGAGACTTTGTAAACATTAGCTTGCAATAGAAAAACAGCTTCCAATTTTGAAGTTTGTTGTATCGTTACATTATGTTTTTTCTTTGCTAAGGCAGTGATTAAATGCTGAAATGTTTTCTGAAATGTTTTCCGTAGCTACCTTAAGATGGAAAATAAACAAATAATGCGTTTGCTTAAAACATTTTGAATTATTATACGTAATATAAAACTCAGAATATTAAAATCCCATTCAGTTAACCTAAAAAGTGTTGGTTGTAGCTACATGTAGGAATGTAAAACATGGTAGGTTTGGCATTGAAAGAAAGACGATGGTAAAAACAGGAAACAGTACTTATTTATTGTATACTAAAGCACGTTTTTAACACAAACATAACGACTTCGCTAATTAAATACATTTAAACTAATAAGTTTCGACGTACTGAGGAGTTTCTGTTACTTTTTTCTTCGTATAGATAAAATGGCAAGATAACATTTGGTAGCGCGCTGTTAACAAAGAGACCTGTAATCAATTTGAGCACTGGAACCTGCAGTCTTGGTTTGTGTACATTCATTTAGAAATTTGTCCCTGCTAAAGCAACTTCTCATTTTATTCCGTCAAGTGAAAATTGTCTCTTGGCTTTGCGAAATACTAGAGGGGCGCTCGGAAATTATTTACAATAATGGGTTTCACGCATAGGGCGAGGGCTGATACGTGGAATTCTTTACCGTGGTTTCTAGAGTGACCCAGGTAGGATCAACCTGCTTCATATTACACGCCTTCCGAGAGAAGTGGGACAGGCACCATAAAAAGTGAAATGTCTTAATGGCAGCCTCTGGGGTAATTTATAAAAAAATCATACAGCGAATATAATCTCATTAGGTTAGCTCTACAAGCGCATCAACGCCACTCACTTCCGCTAATGATCGCAGAGCAAATCGTACCGGATACCGGAAGAACCGCAATTTACAAATGCTCATCTGTGTAGAGTATGCCTTAACTGAGCAGCAGAGTCGGAAAAGATTACAAAACCAATCTTCGCAAAAGCAGGTAATCTCTTTTTTCTACCGATACTAACATTAACTAGAAGTGACCATCACTTAGAAAGACGAATGGGTTCGGAAATAGCGGCGTTTACCACGGCCTCGCAATGGGCACTCCTTCACTGATACTAGTACGGCATGCGGAAACTGAATGGCGGTTGTCAGCAGAGTGTGTGGCGAAGGACAATGTTCGTTTGTTGCCAGTAGAGAAAGACGTGGACCCGATGGAAAGAGATTATCATGGACAAAGATTAACTGCGGTATGTGCACAAGAAGCTCTTGTAGAGAAGACCGTCAATGAGTTTGCCAGTGGCAGGGGAATCTACACACAAGATCAATATGGCGGTCTCCCAGGAACATTGAGGTTGTGTATGACTGATGAACTGAAATGTCAGACAGACCTCGAAACTCTGCATACGTTGCTTTTCACGGTACTTGACAGAGGGATGAATTATTCGTCGCGTGCAAAATGCATAATGAAGATCCGGATCTTTTTATCAAGATAGGCAACGGAAATACCCGGCCTAAGAAACTTTGTGCTGCTCCATCGGCTAGCAAGCACATGATCACAGTTTTTTTCAGACATATTGTTCATTGACTGCCTTCCTCAAGGAACGACTGTCATCAGCGAGACCCTTACACGATTCAGCAGCCTAAAAGGGAAAGTAGTAGGCAGGAGTGTTCCACATTATGACAATGCGCGGTCTCGCACACCGTTTACTCCAAGGCCGCAAATTTGGTTTCGCCGTGCCGCTCCGTCTGATTATTATTTGACAACTTGAAGGATTCACTGCGAGGTAAACAAATGCGGTAACAACTATGAAAGTTTGACAGCTGTCCACGAGTGCTGGCGTAGTACTCCCAAACAATGGTTTCGTGATGCCACAATGAAGTCACCAAGAAGACGGCAGCAGTGCATTGGTGGGGGAGGATATTGCGAGATTCTATGCGCATTGAACCATGTTCATAATAAATAATGTCCGATCTCTTCTCCTAAATTGAGGTAGCTGGATTGACTATAAATGTTATTGGTTTGTTTCATTTACGGACGCTCTTTAACATCTCAAGTCATCAGCGTACCATTCAATTCTGGGCGTGAAACGGCCGACAAATTTTGCTCAGAGGCCTCTTCTTTCAGGCTTGAGGTTCTTTATCTGCCGTAAATGTAAGACATGGGATCCACAGTTTTACTTCCCTTCTGAAGGAAGCCATACTTAGGATTTTTACACCCCGAAAAAATCCATGGATCCTGGCCGAGTTTGAACCTGCGACCGTGGGATTAGGAGGCAAGTATGGCTACCACTACAACACCAGGACCGACAATTATAAATGTAACTAACCTAAAGAGTGAAATAGTTTTTGGAACAGTGTTGAGCCATCATTTGATCTGGATTCATTCTCGATAATGGCGAAGTGACGGGATACAAGATATTTTGAAACTCCCAGAATTGATAAGGAAACTGAGTACATGACATTTTAACTTCAGGCGCAAATCCAGAAACGTATAGTTTTCGTGTTACAAGTAAAATACGTGTGAACGATTATATTCTAAATTATTTGCTAGCGTCTCAGACGAAACTTTTTTATTTTTTTTTTTTTTTTATTTTTTTTATTTTTTTTTTTTTTTACTAGTGAGGCACCACAGGCGGTGCACATGAGATGAACTTAATTAATATATTGGGAAATGCTTTTTTTATAAGGAACGAAACGTTCCACGCCTAAGTTTAGGATACCTCGTCGGCATTTGCCATTTATGAGAACTGAGGAAATTTAGAGGAAAAAAAAAAACAGTCAGAGAGGACGGTCCTGTTGGTTTTCGAACCCCAGACCTCCCGCTCACGCCGACGAATGTGGTTGAATACTTCGGTTAGATTTGCCACAGTCCAGAACACCTACGTTCTGAAAACTGGGGACTACCATGGTCCCATATTAACAGAAGTGGCTGACGAATCCCCAAATTGTGAGATCAGTTTTCATAATGGACAGCCCGACAATGAAGGCCACAATGCCATTTCATGAAGACAAGATGAAATAACAATTTCCTCCACTCCTCTACATTATAATGGCTCCTTCCTCATTGTCCCATAGAAAGGATTTGGGCGGATATTTAAAGGTTGTTGTGCATGAGGGTTCGTGAATGTGGAAAGAAACGGAGAGGAGTATATTGCAAAGGAGGGAATACGCCGTGAGAGCAGCGATACCGAAGCGACTAGCGGAGTGAATTACTGAATTAAGTACAATTCTCTGTGGCGCAGACAGACTCCGCTCTCGCAATACTGAAAACCTAAACTCGGTGCAGGCTACCGGCCTCAGCTATACCAAATTTCTTCCAATCCCCTCTCCCTTTTGAGGTTAGACATTTACCGAACTCCATTCGTAAGATTAAAAAGATAAATGGCTGTGGCTAATGTGATAATTTGGAAGTCAATGCGGTGACTTTTGCAAATGTTTTACATTCAGTAAGACGCGAATTCCAAAAGTTGTCAGTCAATAGCACTCTAGATCAAGATCTTGTTGCACCTCGCCGGGTGTAGTCAGTCCTTTTGGTGTAGTGGTTACCATACTTGCCTCCTATACCCAAGATCGCGGGTTCGAACCCGGCCAGGACCGATGGATTTTTTAGGGCGTAAAAATCCTAAGTATGGCTTCCTTCGGAAGGGAAGTAAAGCCGTGGGTCCCGTGTCGTACATTTACGGCACGAAAAAGAACCTCAAGCCTGAAAGAGAGGCCTCTGAGCAAAATTTGTCGGCCGTTTCACGCCCTGAGTTGAATGGGACGCTGATGACCTGAGATGTTAAAGAGCGTCCATAAATAAATCAATCAAAAAAAATCGCCGGGTGTGTTTGATACTAAAGGTAGTGTGTTCCAGTTGCCTTGTAAGAATGAACAAAAGTGTATTCGGTGTGAAGAATTGTTGAAGTGCTTCCTGGGAACGTCAAAGGTTTTCGGATGCCTGTCGAGTATTGGCGATGAACATGCCATAACTGCGCAGCATACAGAACAAGCCATTCTTCAGACATTCTTGAGGGTAGATATTAATAATTTTTTTATGCAAGGGGACGTCGAGATGATATGAAAGAAAACTTCCTCCTATGGAAAACTAACACCATCTTCCGTCAACTTAAGCAACCAAATATTTTCACATGGCCAGTTTTAAGTGCCTGACATGGAGAAATCGTGTGTTTTGTATTACGACAGCCTTGTCAAGACAGCAGAAGGTTAAGAGTTGGATCACAGTTTAACGACACGGTTCACGGTCTTGTAAGGCAAACCTTGTAAATAGCGTACATTCTAACGTCAATTGCTGATAAACACATCTCTCAAGTGTTTCTTCGTTTTCTCTTCTTCTTCTTTCCTAGCCAGGTATCCTTAATCATGTCTGCTCCCTTTTCACCGATCATGATGACAGGAGCGTTTATGTTGCCGCTAGTGATCGTGGGCATGATGCTAGCATCAATTACTCTGAGTCCGTCCACGCCGTATACCCTGAGCTGTGGATCCACGACAGCGTAGGGGTCCGTGGACGGTCCCATCTTAGCCGTGCATGACATGTGGTAGATAGTGAGCGTGTACTGGCGGATGACACACTCCCAGTACTCGTCGGTGAAGAGACGGAGGTGCTGGCACCCTGGTACGGGTTTCCGGTGGAACCTGGCACCAAAACGTTTCATTGCTGCTGTTTCTCCGAGAGCCACCGCAGCCTTGACACCTTCTCGCATCACCCGGACATCTTCCGGATCGGTCAGATAGTTGTGGTACATGAGAGGGAAGTCAAACGGGTCGTTTGTCCGGAGCTTAAGGTACCCTCGACTTTTCGGCCGCAGTATCATCGGGAATATGCCAAACGCGTCTTTTTTACTGATGGGTCCGAAGTATTCGTTGTAGAAGTCGTCTGTGAGACAGTGCGCTCTCTTGGCAGCAGTGCCTCCGTCAGAGGAAGTTGTGCTTGCAGTCATCATGAACTCTATATCGGGCCAGTCGTCCGACTGGTTGGCGTACTTAGTCTGAATGAAACCCACGGTTTCTATGCCCACGCTCGATGTCAATGGACCGTCTCCAAGGACGGCATAGCGAAGTGCGGAGTTTATGTTCACCATGCGGTCGACCAAGACGCTGACGGGGAAGTCAACGGGGAAGGTAATGCCTCCGATAGCAATATGGTCCTGCAGGTTGCTGCCTACCCCAGGAGAGTCTTGAACGACGGGAATGTTCTTCTCGCGCAGGTGTTCGGCAGGGCCAATGCCGGACAGCATGAGGAGGTGAGGCGAGGCGAGAGCCCCGGCAGATAGGACGACCTCGCGTCTTGCGAGAACCTTCTGCTTTTTCCCGTTCCGCACAAACTCCACTCCCAGCGCACGTCGCGTAGTTGGGTCGATGAGGACCTTCGTGACGTGGCTCCACATGGCGATGTGCAGGTTCTTCCTGAGGCGAATGGGCCGAAGAAAAGCCTTGGCCGTGCTGCAGCGGTACCCTCGCCTCATGGTGTACTGGAACAGGGCAAAGCCGGTCTGCTTTTCGCCGTTGATGTCGCGGTGCTCGTACCCCATCTCTACCCCGGCCTGGAGCATAGCAATGCCGAGGGGAGTATTGTACGGGCCGTCCTGAACAGTGAGGTACCCACCTGTTGCGTGGTACCGGGTGTTGTTGGCAAGGTACGGGTTCCTTTGGTCCATGGACTTGAGGAAATAAGGCAAGATACTTTCGTAGTCCCAGCCAGGATTGCCGAAACTCTCCCATTGGTCAAAGTCTCTTCTGTTGCCTCGAATGTACAGCATAGTGTTGAGAACACTGGAGCCGCCCAACACCTTGCCTCGGGTCCAGCAGCAGCGCTGGTCTATCATGGCTTGACAGGCCGTGGGCTGCGGCTGTGTCCGGTACTTCCAGTCCAACGCACTGCAACAGGAGAGGGCATGGCTGATCTGAGAACGTGAAACATTTACTTTGTGGACAATCTCATTGATATTATAAAAAGCAAGTGTTTAGTGTTCACTTTGCGCATCTTTTTATACAAATACGCTTTGTGTTGTGTACAAGATCAGAGAACTCCACTTAAAGGTTAAAAAGTGTAGCAACACGAGAACAAAATTGCTTTTTATATCTTTCAGTTTGCCTTGTAATAAATTCTTATTTGAATTATAAGGCCATGAAAAGTGTACAAAATAATAATTATTAAAATTATTATATTTAGTGGTTCGTTGTTAAAAATTCCTTTTTTGGTGTCCATAATTGTATTATATTTATTTCGTTTGTCTTTATACGTAGAATCACTTCCTTAGCAGATGCCGTGTATGAGGTCCATAAGTTTCCGTCCTAACCATTTACTAGGTATGATAAAGACAAAAATTATATTTTACTTTTCAATACAGTTACTCTTTATAGCAATACACTGCTCATATATTTCAATTAACATTTCAATCCCCCCCCCCCAAGTCATTCTTCGAAGGTCTTTCTTGAGTTTTGAGAAGAGAAGATAGTCGTTGGGATCTAGATCTGGGCTGTAGGGTGGATGGTCAGTCTCCTTGAAGTCACATTTCTTCACAGCTTCCTTTGCAACAAGAGCTGTGTGCACAGGGTTATTGTAGTGAGGAAGGCGCACACCACCACTCAGCTTTCCTCGCCTTTTCTTTTTGATGGAAGCACCTAGTTTGTGCAGTAGGCTAGAATAGTACTCCCCATTTACTGTAACATTCCTCTCCTTGAAGTCAATGAAGAATATTCCTTCACAGTTCCAAAGATTGTGGCCATGATCTTCTTGGTTGACTGAGCGACCTTGGCCTTTAGAGACGGTGCTTCGCCAGGTTTACGCCTGCCACTCCATTGATTCTCTTTTAGACAAGGATCATAGTAGAGAACCATAGTTTCATCTCCTGTAACAATGGTTTGCAGAACTTCTCTCTCGTTGCCAAGGCAGAGTTCCAAAAATGCCGGACAACAGATGATACGTTGCTGCTTTGCACTGAGGAAAAAAGTTAGACACCCATTTTGAACATGTCACAAATTCTACACATAGCCTGCTTTATGCAACTATACCTGAACAACTGAACACAGCGGAAGTTACAGCTGCAATTATTTACTTAACAGATAAGGTATGACAGTAGATAAGGGTTTTGTGAAAGCGAGGCCGGAATTTATGTACCTTCCCTCGTCTATATGGATTTCTGCTGGTGAAACATCATGGAAATCTAAGTGTAGGCAAGTGGGTGCATCTAAACAAATAACAAGATTCACTAATTATGGACTTACGGTACTAAAGAATAGTGGGGTGCTGTTGTACATGTTCAAATCGCTTAATGTATTTTATGCAACGAGTGACAGTGGCAGAAGTAAATACAGCAATAAAAACGTTTCTTTCATGTTCAATGCTACAAGGTGATTTTCTACAGTAAGCACTTTGAAGCTGTGAAGTCGGTGATTGATGAAGAATTTTCTTCTGAGCCTGTAGTGTTCAACAGTTATTTTCTTACATCGCAAGTGACATCAATTCGCTTAAGAAACCGGACACTTCAAGAAATCGTGGGAATAATGGAAGATAGGTCAGTGTTGCGCCAGGTGAAGTAGGCACTAAACTGCACTCTGAGCTTGCTGAATTAGAACCCTGTATAAATACATACCGGTGATTTAACAACATATTGGCAGAGAGAAGATTGTGCATGACAACAGAACATTTGGAAAAGTATATTATAATTAATTGTGCAACCCCTCTTAATATAACTTAAAACTTAAATGGGGAACTTGTCTGCAGTATTTTTGCATGTATTCTTTTGTTCGAAAATTAATTATAATTTTTAGCAGAAGTGAAGTAATTAATATAATTCGAATTTGATTAGTACCAGCAAAAAATTAAATATTTTATTTTATATGACTCAACATTTCATCAATAACCGAAATTGAACTAGGAATGGATTTCTGAGAAGGTACTTGAAGTGTGCCTATTTTTATTAAAATTGAATATATCATATAAAGAAGTGTATTTTAAGTTTGATTTTCACGCCAAAACTTAACATGTTCATTACACATTAGGCAAGCCAACATTTGTTAGTAACATTTACCACCAATGTTTTATTCTCAAAACTGAACTTGTCCAATTAGAAAACGTTGCCCTTTCTAATACGTCCATACCTCAAAGTTGACGAGATTTACATAATGGCATTTTACTAATGAGGGTATAACGTGTGTTTACTCGGTCAGTTTGCATGCAGTGCTGACATTCATGGTGCATCACATGAAAGTAAAGTGACTTTTAAACAGTATAATGAACAAATTAATTATGGTTCAAGGAAAAGAGGAAAACCGAAGTCAGAAATGAATTTGAGGAGAAATATGCTGATACAGACAGAGTCCATGTTCGCATGATACAAAAGGTCACTTTATGTTTTACTTGTACTTCCTCGATGACCCGGAAAGCAAGCGACCCAGGGACAACGTAAAATCAAACAATGTGGTATAAAGTATTTCCAGAAAACTGACTCCCATGGAATGGTTTCTGTTTGCCCTGAGAATTTCGAAATCGAGAGTCCTGCGAGTTGCGAGATTAATCAACAATAGTGACATTCCCAAAGGAAAACAGAGAGATGACAGGTTTATTGTCATTGTTTTCATTAGGGCCGAAATAAAAAGTGTACATCTTGCTACAGGTTTGAATATTTCTAAATTATGCAACAGCCACAGAGAACAACCACCGCCGGCTACAGTGCAAGGTTCAGTCAGTATGACTTGAGGTCTGTCTCGAAAGATCCGGCCGCTGCATCACATAATGTTGTGATAACATCGTAACGCCCTTATTGTTCATTGGCTACCAGACCGGACGCATTGAAAGTAACAACCTACATGTTTACTCTTTACACAATCATTGGTATAGAGTTTGAGTGAAATCTTCATGATAGTTTTAAAAGTGCATTACAATATTTAAATACAAACATTTTATTTGATACTGCTTTGTGTCTTTCTGCTGAATTCTTTGTATTGTTATACAATTTATTTTACAGCCATTTTCCTGAATTTATTGTTAGGATCGCTTCTGGATTTGATAACAAAGTGGCATGCAACAGGCTTTGCTGCTTATTTAAAACAAGTTTTAGCCCTTAGAGCCCTTGCCAACAGTACTAATAACCAAAATAGGAAAAATTAATATTAAATGAGTGAAATTTATAAATCCACTATAAGAAATGCTAAAATTAACTTTAATTGGAGATACATTGAAACTTCTGCCAACAAGAGAATTAATTAAATCAAATAATTCATCTGCTAAAATCATAACTGACTCCTTAATTTCTCCTAATCAATTTAATGATTGTACAAGCAAGGCAAAATTACATATTGCTGACACTTAGGACTCTGCTAATCATATACCAATGTAAACCAAATTCTGTATTAACTGGAAATAACGATATTTTAAATGCCTTTAAGGTCTTAGAAATTTCAGATCAGTAGATCACTATAGAATGTCTAATTATTTTGTAAAACAAATTATAATGTATATCCGCTCTGATAAATGGTAAATTTCCTGAAACGTTAGAGATAACCAGAGTCTTTCCGATTTTTAAAAATGGGCACGTGAGTGGGTCTGGTAATTATACGCCAATCTCTAACATTCCCGTATTTTCGAAAAGTTGTAAAAGATAGTTAAAAAAAACAGCTTAGCGATTACTTTGAAAATAATAATAATATATTTTATACAAATCAACATGGTTTCAGTAAGTATTATTAATGCATTACGTGTATTAGACGGCAAAGCTCTCACCTTCTGTGATCTGAGTACAGCTTTGGGCTTTATTGAACATAAATTATTGGTAGTGAATTACAATTATTTAATTGTTAGTGTTGTTAATAACAATAAATGTAACGTAAGAACTATTTAATATGGTATTCCACAAGACTCAGTCCCTGTCCCTGTCTTATTTTTATTTGGTATTGGTAGTTACACACATCCTGGCGTTATGTGTAAATACTTAGCAGCCATAAGAATGTTACTTTATTAAAGAACCAAAAGTGTATATCTCTCTGAAACTAAAAACTGGTTTAAAATTAAATGAAGACGAGACAAAATCACTGTTGTTAACTTTGTCACACTTTGATCTTAATATGTTAAACTAACTTGTTGAGCTTGTTTGTGATTGGTGATGAAATTTATATATGATTCATCCCCAATTGTGGGGAAATAGTTCTCACGTTTACAAGGCTTTCAAACTGCAGAAAAAGCCAACAGAATATATTAAAGGAGAAATGTCTTCTATTACATGTTTATATATACTTCAGTTACTGTCATTACACAATAAGGAATGACCTGCGCTCTTATAATACTACACAGAAAAATGTGCTTCGAGTTTCTTTTAGTAGAGAAATCGCAAGAACTTGGAATTAATGGTTATTAAGACAGCCAATAAATGTTAGTACTGGTTATTTCATTTTGGCATTTCTAGTGATTCAATAACAAGACTATTTATAACATGAAGGAATTATTTAGCGCAAATGCCCGCTCGCAAGATTTTAAAAATGTTTTATTGTTTTGACATGGTCTACTGCGCAACATGTACTGCCAGATTGTAGATGTCGCAGTGAACTCAAATTTTTGCACTAAAATAATAGTTTGGAATTTCTCATACTTTAAACTTGAATATAATTTATTTTGTTAATTATTCTTGACAAATTCCTTAAATAAAATGCTATTGCCTTTCCCTGGTATAGAAAGATAAAGCACATAATGGATTCTGGAGAAAAGAGTAAGATTGCTGTTTACTAGCAAAAGACATTTTTAACAAAACTTCATATATCCAAAAATCTAAGGCAATAATTTGAAAATTAAAAGTACTATGATAAAGATTTCTGCAGGCTCTTTGTAAAACTTTTACATTTATTATAGAGGTAGCATTTCCTGAACATTTTAATGTGATGGACATATTTAGTTTTAAATTATTACTGCATTATTTAGTTTTGAGCTATTTAACCAATTTTGGCGACATGTTTCTCATTGATATTGCATGATCAAAACCGGTTCACTGCACAGAAAGAAAGGAAACCTATGCAGGGCGATTCTTATCATCAAGTAAACCTAAAACGCTTTTGAATTACATTTCTTGAGAAAATAAAGGATGTTGGTTAATGTTAATTCATTGAATTTTGTATTTTTAATGGGATGGTGCGAGACCGTCTCGTTCCCCATATGTCAAAACACACTTTCGCAGTCTTCAGCCTTTCAAGGAGCCAATGAAACCACCCAACGTGACGTTGCGTATCTAATTGTTCAAACAAAGAAACTCAGCTGTAAGATGACACAGTTTACAGATCTTGAAATATTCATCTTCTTATTGTGAAATGTAACGCAACACAGAGATCCAAGGGTTCTGAAGAGATTGGACTAGTCATTGGCTGGGGATCTACTTTTGCGGGGTGTCTCGGGTTCAAATCGGCTATTGTGTCATATTTTGTGAAAAAGCAAATGCTTTAGTCCTTTGAATCGCGACTTACGTTGTTAGCTCTTGGGATTGCGCAGAACTTCGAACTTCGATGATATTTTTAAACTTCACATACAGGACCAAACCTTGTGAAATTTTATTTTGGGTTTGGTTTCATTAAACGTACTGCTGAATTATTTAAGAAATAATCAGAAGAGACACACAAATAAGTTGTCAGAAAAATTTCGCTCTGACTAGAAAGAAAGTTTAACAAATAAAATCATAAATATTGCGATATGACTAGCCATATCCTATCACAATCAGTCCTATAAAATGTTGTACAGGGCTAGTTATTAACGATTGAATATATATATACGTGTGTGTGTATGTATGTATATATATACATACATATATATGTATATATACATACATATATACATTTACGAAGTACAATATATCAAAGTGGGTATAGTCTTTTTCGAAGTAATAAAATGCACTTGGCCAAGCCTGAAAGATATGCTAGAAACAGTATTTTATGTCGTCTTTAGAACCACCTCCGTCGTTGATGATATCGGCCCTGGTGGTAAGCATACTTGTCTCCTAAACCCAAGATCGCGGGCTCAAACCCGGCCAGGGTCGATGGATTTTGGCTTCCTTCGAAAGGGAAGTAAAGCCGTGGGTCCCGTGTCGTAGAAAAAAGAACCTCAAGCCTGAAAAAAAGGGGCCTTTGAGCAAAATTTGTCTGTCTGTTTCACACCCTTAATTGAATGGACGCAGATGACCTGAGGTGTTACAGAGCGTCCATTAATAAACCAAATCATCAGCCGTTGATGAACGGAAATCCCGCAGCTTGTTTTTGAGACGAGGAAACAAGAGCTAGGTACAGGTTGTATGGAGGGTGGGGCATATATTCGATGTTTTTTCCAACCAAATGCTGAGCAACAACGTTACAAATGAAAAGGTGTGCATTGTCATAGCTAAGACGCCAACCATTTGAATACAGCTCAGATAGTTTTCGTCGTATGTGTTTGGCCAGGACGCTCAAAACAGTCTTTTTCGTGAATACACCCATTAACCGTTGTTTGCGGGGCGATTTCATATATTTAATAAACCATTTCAAGATAGACTAAGAACGAAACCACTGTAACATTTCCTGCCGACCGAAAACCCTAGCCGGAGAACCAGGGCAGAACCAGTTTACGTAATGATGAAACCAAGTCTTAACCTCTCAGGTATGCCTCGTCATGCTCGTTCAGCAATCTCGGCACAGACGCGTTCTATATGTAAGCGATCGTGTAACATGCCCGCCGGTCTATCCACGTTTTTGTTGATCTTCCCTAGCATTGACGACAGCTGTGTTCATCATGGTCTCGTTCACTGCAGGGATTGGAGCACCTGTACTTACCCATCCTTTAACTCTTTGAACCACGGAAGTGGGGTCGATTGAGGCAGAATATAATCGCCATAGGCTTGCTGAACATCACATACACTTCCATCCTGTGCGCTCTTCCAATTTTTTTTTTTTTTTTTTTTTTTTTTTTTTTCCCATCAGATGAGAAAACAATTCTCAGTCTTTATCGACTAGCCGTAACACAATTCAGAAGCCTGTAAATCATTAATACACGGCCGGTAACAGGTGTAGCTCGTATCCGATTAATCTGACGTTTCTAAATGTTTAAAGATATTCTGTATGAGTTGTATATATCATACAATTCTTATTTACACACGTGACTGACTGTATCCTGGTGACGCATATCCATGTCATACTGTTGGTTACTCAAAGTTATAGACGTCAGTATATCTGTCCTACAATCCTAGACAACTTGGAAAATTACAATTGTTGATTTATCGCTGTGTCCTTCGCGCAAGCAAAGGAAACGTTAGTGAACAAGAAATTGCGGATTTAGCAATCAACCGAGGGATCATCGGTCTGTGTTAATTTTTTTACAGCAGTCATAATACTTATTATGGTTTTCATCAGGACGACACTCCAACTGCAGACCTATTACAATTGACGCAGCGTCCCACTTATCTGCATTCTAGGATTAGACGTTGTTAACCCAGATCTACAAACATTTCGTCTCTGAAGTGTTTTTTGCGTAAGATCAGCAAAATACTCTACAGCTGCAATCGCCAGTTGATGGACCAATGAGGAACAGTTTGAGCTTTGGGAACAGAGGAAAGTCGGAGGGAGCGAATATGGGGAATAGGGCGGATGTTTCTGCAATCTCTGAATATTCCCATCCCTAAAACATTTTTGTACGAAGTTGCACTGTGTGTTTCATTCTGCAAATCGTGTGCTTTCGCATAATTGTTAACCAGTTCTTTATATAGAGGAAATAGTAATTCCCAATTGGCTTGAAGACAAGACAATTCGTAAAATGCTTTTATTATCCCAGTTATAACATTTCCTGCAGATGAAACCGACATGTCTCTTTGGTGCTGAAAACACGGCTCCTGTCCACTGTTTCAATTCTAATATGTGGTGATGGATTCAATTCTCGTCTACAGTTATAAGTCAAACACAAAACATACTGATCCAAATACATTACACCATTTTTATATGAATGTGTTTTAGTATCCTGGCAGGTTTACAAGTACACAAAAGTATTAATATCGCACGGGCTTTACGGCCGTTCGTTTTTACAATCGAAATATACGATATCTGAAATATGATAGCAATAATTCCTTTGATTAATGTTGTATATATACAGAAAAACCTACCACACACCGATATACTTACATCACACATTTTTATATGAATAATTTTATATACACATATGCGAACATGTACCCTTTACACATCCTCCTCCCCAACTCCCCTCTCTTCTCTATAGTCAGTAATCACTAGAAATATTCCCGATTTGTGTGTGTATCTCTCATGCACCAACACTTCCAGACAGAGGTTCACACTTCTGTTGGAATTCAGAAATTTGATGGTAAATGCTCATTTCTTAAAATTTCTGTTTCCCTGCACTCTGCCAAAATATGCCTCCAGGTATCGCTTTCCCCGCATAGCGAGCACATTCTTTCCCCTAAAACATTAAATTTCCTTTCCAAGCCCCTAATCTGAGCCTTGAAAGACCACTTCTTTTTTCTGTCCCACATTCATCTAGATAATCCTCCCCCTCCATCACGCCTAATCTATTTGAGCCTGCAGGTTAAGCGATACCTTTTCTGCTCATTGTGCCCCAGTATTTTGAGGATGTATATCCCGCAAACGTCTGTTAACTATCTTCCAGCTATAGCACGTTATACTTAGTTCCCTTAAGCATACTTTTTGTGTAAGCTTTTCCTTATTTTTGATGCCGCCAGACAAACTGCTCGAAAAAGTGTTTGATCCCCCCGCATTATTCCCTAACCAATATTTAATTGTTCTTATATTTACACTTTCGTTAAAGATACCAAACTCTTTAAGTATTCAAATGGTCATAACATCATAAAACGATTTCAACATGTACGCAGCAAACGCCAGATGACTCTAGCACCGTAAGTCCACCATCAATTGTAAGTGTTGCCTCCTAAGGTTTACAAGATGCGCCTCAGAGTTCAACATCAAGGAAAAGGCCTAAAATATCTGTCGTTTCAGCAGCAGATATAGAAACTCCTATGTCAGTTCTGATGTTTTTATAACAAGAATCCAAGTAACTCTTCCTGAAAGTTGTTGCGGTTCCACGCGGAGTTTGTTCCAGGACATATTCACTGCAACCGTTGCTAGGCACACTTCTTTGTAAAAGTCACTATTACATGATCTAGCCTGCCTGCATTTCTAATGTGTTTTCACATTCCTTATATCTCTTTGTTGTAGAAATTCCTGCACTTTAAGAGACCAAGATCCTTTCCATTACGCTCCTCCTGTATATGAAACTATTCTTTAGCAATGTTATAATTTTGTGTAAATATTTCAATAATTCATACTTTTAGTCTAGTGTTTACCCAGTTCCAACTGTGATGCAGAAGATAAATCTAAAAGTAGTTTACAGACGGCTCTGTGTAGATTGACGGTATGTAAAAAAAAACTTAAGTCGAAAGAAGAGATCTCTGAGCAAAATTTAGGCCTTTCACGCCCTGTATTGAATGGACGCTGATGAACTGAGATGTTAATGAGAAACAAAATCAACAAAGAAGGCTCAGTTGGTTTTATCAGCGTCTTTCCATGCCCCATGTAGTGTTTCCGAGATAGACATAGAATTTTTTTAAGAGATATTAAAAAGGATAGAAAGAATAATAGAATCTAAAAACGTCTATGGCCCACCTTAACTACCAAGTATCTTAATGTTTTGTACTCATAAAAAAAACACGTTTTAACATGTCAGCGTTTTCTCATAAAATTAAATGAGAAGTTCAAGAAAGTGTCTCGTATATAAAATCCTTGAATATTGGCTGCAAAATAAGTGCGTGTCATTGGACAGAGGCAATTACCTAACAAAAACACTGTCATCTATGACGTTTAACTGGAACTAGGTCATTACATTAAAGAGAATGTCACGTAAAAGCAACGCCTCGCCTTTGGGAGGGAGTGAGCGGACGATAACTCAATGTCTTGAGGATACTTGCCTTCTGTGTAGGAACAGTGAGAGAATTGGAACATCGGCGATCTCGGGTTCGTCTCCTCCCGCCTCCAGGAGTAGCACGTTCCATTCAGGCACCTCACTCAGCCTGTTGGCAATCACCGCCCCCGCGGAACCGCCTCCGACTATCACGAAGTCGTACTGCGGTCTCACAGTCTTCACGTCGATGGGGCGGTTCTCGGGGTCGAACAGGTCGTAGTGGAAGTATGCGAGGGTGGTGATGAAAACGGGCAGGAACCAGATAACTGAGCTCAAACCCGCCAGACCCATACCCACCTTGATAGCACCCAAGACGATGGTGCCCACCGCCATGTTGGATCACAGCATCCGTTCATCTGAAACAAACAAAACTTCGATCAGGAAGCTCAAGCAAGTAGAGAATTGATTAAAAAAAAAATTAGTACAATTTGTTGCAAAGGACAGGGGAACGTTTTTATGGTGGCACTAGATGTTCAATTACTTACGAGGTAAATTCTATAGTCCAGAACTTATTTGAACACACTTTTCACATCTTTAAATAACTTTTGTGTGGATGTTCCAAAACTATTTACTTCACCTCATTATCATAATTTCTGGATTAGCATGCGGCCTATATATTTTTAACTGCTACTGACAATTTATGTAGAAAACTGGTGTTTCTTAACTAGCAATCTCGTTCCATGTCAGGAATTATAAGATAGGGCGCAGAGGTATGGGCATATAAGACAAGGCAGATTCAAGTAAAATAGTTGCTTAGAACGTCACAGAGGAAAGTGTTACTAAGGTTTACAGGTACATAGCTCTGTTGATTATAATGGAGATCTGGCCAATTAATTTAATCCCGAATGTGAAAGACAGCACATAAATCTATCAAAGGGGATCTTATATTACATAACAAGACAGGGGTGTATAAATCATATTTTAAGAAAATTGGAAAAGTAGAAAGTGGTAAGAGTGTAATATAAATGAATGTCCTTGAATACACGGTGTCATCCATAAAAGAAGAAGAGTTCTAGCGGAAAAGAAGGCTGGCAACACGCTGTTAATGAACATGGAAGGCATTGTTGTTCTAAAGGAACTGCAAGATGTTGAGTAATATGCACTGTCTTAAAGTGAGAGAATGTCATGCAAGCCCAACGTGATCCGTGGGGTGCGAGACTTTTGACAATGACAGATACGTCCATTTGATTCAATCATTGTGGGTCGTTGATGGACATTATAGTAGGGCGCTCCTTCCCAAACATCAACAAAAACAACTTAGCTACGGATGTCCAGGGTCTTCCAGAAGTATGACAGCGGGTTGTAAATATGGCAGGGGATTAGATTCGAGGAACGTAAAGGTTTCAGATTTTACTGCTTATGAATACATTGCTTTCCAGCCTTCGTATCAAGAAATAAAGGTTATTAAAATATTTTGAGTAACTGACAGATGAAGTATCTCTAGTTTTATTAGAAGAATAAGACAGCGATGTAACGACGCGGAATTCCAGCATGAAGAACATCCTAAGAGGACAAGAATACTATGGATGAGTTAATAATTTAATATGATGAGAACTTAAAGCAGAAATAAAGCAAGTTTTCCGGTTTGGATACATTAGTGATGGACAACTCCATGTTTGTGATCTACAGTTCAGTAAATAGTTGATGAACTGCAGACATAGTATTAGTGTAAGTGTAAAGTTGTAGATTAGAGTTAGATATTTGTAAAAATTTTATCAATGGGATAATGTAGAGAATATCAGCTGATAGGTATCAAGATGTAGTACGCAGAATTCCTTGGTTACGTCATTTCAGAAACCTGGATCATGCTAGAGGACAATAAACTTCGTTCCGCTCGATGTTGTCTTTAAACTGTCATATTGATATGGACATGCTCGTTTAGAATCCGCACTATTAGCCTCCAAACGCTACACTCTATCTAAGTGTGTTTAATTTTTAATTTCGTGAGCGTAATTTCTTCCTTTCTAAAACGTGTATTACTACGCGGCACTCAAATTTCAGCATCACAACAGTTTACACACCTCTCTCTCCAAGACACTGTCAGGCATGAGTATTGCGCATTGGCAGGCCTAGACATGGGATATCGAAATTAATGTAAGTCTAACTTATGAGTATATTAATGTACGTGATAACAGGCGCCCAAAGTAATTAGGGTATATGATATTCTGAACACATTCAACAAGCATAAAAAGATGGCACACATTGACGAACGTGCGGTGCTTTCTTCGCCTATCATAATAAAAATGGTAAACTGCATAATATGATCTAATGCATTCTTTTAGCAATAAATTTCTTTAAAAAAGAAAGTCCGTCTATAATAGATAAGCGTTCCCCCCGCCCTCTTCCCTCGTCCAGTGTAACAATTAAATAAAATTATGAACAATAATGAAAATATTCATTTACCACGACTCACACTTAAATGTGCTTGTACGAGAAGCGTTCTAAAAGTTCTCGATGTGAATCTTTGCTCAAATCCGGCGAACATGACGAATGGGAAGCAACAATCCCAGATCTGTGTGAAGCGCATTACTTTCTTCTTCGCAAGGTATGGACGTTTAGTCTGAATATCATTCACACTTCTGGAAGACACTGGTCATGCGTAGCTCAGCTGTTTTTGTTGATGTTTGAGAAGGAGCTCCCTATTACAACACTGTAACCCCAGAAAACCTAGCCATGATTTTCTGAATTTTTGCTTTCTTTAGTGCACTTTCACCTGCTTTCACCCACTGTTAGGACTGCTCCTTTGTCTCTGGCGTATAGTGGTGAATCCATATTTCATCTACTGTTATGAAACGTCGGAGAAACTTACTGGAGTGCTTTTAAACAAGTTTAAACACTCTTGTGAAATGTTCATTCGAATGCGTTTTTGATCTGCTGTTAACAAACGAGCGGACAGCATTCTCATACTCAGAACGTTGTTTAAAAAGTAGTAGACACGGCCTATCCAGGCATTTGCAATGTCAGCCAATTCATGTACCTTCAGTCGGCGATCATATGAGTTTTTGTCACAATCTCGTAGCAGTTTTGGGACGCCTGAGCGCTCATCATCTTGAATGGATGTCCAACAACACTTAAATTCAGCAGCCCACTTTTAACCGACGAAAACGAAGGGGAAGAACGTTTTAATGTGGAATCTAATTCGTTTTGTATTTTAATTGGAGTTAAACCCTTCAAAGCGAAGCATATCAAACTCGTATTTCAGTTTTATCCATTTTGTATAAAGTGTTAACCTAGTTTGTTTACACGATCATCACAAACAATACGCGTCAGTAACTTTACATGTCATCTATAGGAATGATACTTAACAACTCTGAGTTAGGCCGAGATCGTTTAGAACCCCCTTGTATAAAGCTCAACCCTCCGGTTATTTTTATCACTATTTAAATAATTCTTTATGACGTTTCACTGAATTTTAAAATATCTTTCTCTACAATCCTGGTAAGATACCACACCGTTTCACTACACTTGATAACTAAGAATTACCAACCCATAATACGATTCGCGGTCCCACCTGAACTAAAATATGATTGAGGAGGTTTAAAAATAAGTGACATTTTCTGTTAAAATAATTACATCATTTCACAGTACAACTGAAAGTAACCAAACACTAAAATGATTTCAGGCTGTACAAATTTCCAGAAGAGAGCAGGCCCAAGGTTAGCGTACTCAGTAATGGATGGATGGATGGATTGGATGGATGGATGGATGGATAGATGGATGGATAGATAGATAGATAGATAGATAGATAGATAGATAGATAGATAGATAGATAGATAGATAGATAGATAGATAGATAGATAGATAGATAGATAAAGGTTCGATTATATAGATTAGATTAGGATAGATTGGATTAGATAGATAGGTAAAATTAGATTAGGATAGATTAGATAGGATTGGATGGATGGATGCTAGGATGCTAGGATGCTAGCGCAAAGGACCGTATCGACCCTTGATCAATTATTGGGCAGACCCAGCCTTACAATCTCAATAAATGGCTCGTTTGCGCAACTTATCTTGAGAAATGGTTAGTCGTATGAAGATTTTAACCTAGAACATGCTATCAGCGGGAAACGACTGCACCCAACAAACCACCTTGTAGCTCTTTTCTGGAACGGAACGTATTCCAGATAAGAATATGGCTTTCTCTATTTCTTAGAAGAACAGCAGTGAAAGTGTGCCGAAATTCTTCCCGCAAGACTGACGTAATATGTAGCAGCAAATGTTTACTGTTGTCCGGTTACTTCGATTACCCGGTTACCCAGATCCTAAGGTGTCTATGACTCCAAACATTTCATCATTCAGAATGACGTTCTATGTAGCTATTGCGGTTGTATCCATGAAAAGAGTTTTGAAAAGGTTATTTACCTCTCCATCGATCTTCCTAAGCACCAAAAATGACGATAATAAATTTTTATATAAATGCGCGCGCACACACAGTCTTTGTCTGTTAACGCTCTAGCAGCCACAATTTGTTTTTTCTCACCGAAACTTGGCATTTAACGATCAATTAACAAACAATTAATCGATTTCTTAAAATTAAACCATTGGGGGCAATAGTTAACCTAAGGCAAAGATGTACAATCGCCTTAGCAGCCACACTTTTTGTTTTTTCTCAACAAACTAGTATAAGACATTGAAATTTAAATAGTAAAATAGTTTCTGAAAATCACTGAAAGAAGACTAATCTGGGGGGGGGGGTTCCTGAAAACCAAAATTTAAACATTATTTTTGCATCGAAACGAGGTATATACATTTAAATAAAATAAAAAAAAAATCTGAAAATCAGGGAAATCGAACATTAGGAGAACGGGCAGGTAGAAAACCAAATTTTTTTAATCGCCGAGGATCTCAATTAAGATGGCCAGGGGGATGTGTGGCGTTAACAATCTATAAACTCGCTGGTGTCGTGTGTATGGACGAATAATGAAACTTACCCTTACAGACAGCGGACATCCTGGGGCTTCAATATTAAATGGCAGCGAAAAAAACGAATTCCAGGGAATGCTGGAGCGATACAAATGTTAACAATGTAAACGCAGACGGAGAGAGCAATCGTACGTCTAAAATTAACTGTGTAGCTTAAATGTATCACATTCCGTTACGTAAATAAAATAATAATGAGACGGGAACAATCTGAAAGTTATGTTTTATTAAATAATACATGTATATATATATATATATATATATATATATATATATATATATATATATATCTTCAGTTAGTGTTACTCCCCCCTCACTCCTTTACATTCTCTAACCAAGATCTCTGTAATAACCTTCACAAATACGCGTTTTTTTTGGTACTTGTTTTGGCAACTGTGTGACGTTATAATATAGAGAGCAAGGGAGGGGAGGGCTCTCTAGATGCGAGTATGGCGTGCTGATGTTTCTGTTAGGCAACTTCTGCGTGACATAATGATTTGCTCCAAACTTTGGACTGGTACTTTCACGTAATTTTAATATTGCGTTACGTTTTCTCTAGGACGACATAACTTATTACAGGAAAAATAAACGCTCTTAGATCGTATTATCTTTGTTTTACACAAACTATTTACTGTTGTATAAATCAAACAGATATATGATCATGTACATCTAAGAGGTAAGGCAGCTAATGAAATAAAGGAGGATAAAAAGAAACAAAAATGAAAAGAATATTACAGAAGAAAAAAAAAAGAAAAGAAAAGATATAACTGAAACGCATTTAATCCGAATTTACGGAGGACAGAAAAAAAATGTGCAAGAGAGCAGTACGAATATTAGGTAATTTGAAGCATATACGTACTTAACTACATGTTAAAACTTTGTGGAAATATTTTAATTTACTCAATCCATCTCAGGAGAAATGAAGGCATAATTTAGTACATGATAAGGTCAGTTCCTCTAGCAAGTGGTGAACATTAAATTTCCTATAGGAAAATGCTCTTTAGGGACATCTGTCCTTTCTTATAATCTGTAGTAGTAGTAGTAATATGATTACAAGTCATTGTCTTATTAAGTTTATGGAATATTTTAAATAATTATTAAATAATTACAGCTTTATATTAATGTCAACACAACTATACGCAGCACAGTCGATCCTGGTTGTTTAGTGGTAAGTTATACTTGCCTCTTGGAAGAAATTTTCAAACCCGTTCAGCTCGGGCGTAAAAGGCCTATGTATGGCTTCCTTCGGAAGGGAAATAAAGCCGAGGGTCCCGTGTTGTAGATTTACAGCACATAAAATAAATTTAAGCCTGAACTGAATGGGAAGCTGAGATGTTAAAGAGCGTCAGTAAATAACTAAACAAACAAGTGCTGAAGGAGAAGTAGCGACATTAAATAAGACATGTTGGCATCGCTTATCTGATGTTGCGTTTCATTTTTGACAAAACACAACTGAAGTTCTCTTCAAATCAAGCCAGTAAACTTACTAGAGTTGAAAATAAGTTTCACAGTTTTGCTGTAGGCATTATCAAAACTTCTTCGGGCGGTTTTCAATAAATGGGTCTTCGAAGTGGGATCGTTGTGTTAGATGTGAGCTATTGCTTTCCGGAAGTGAGGAAAATAAGAAAAAATGTTTTAAGTTTTAACAGCATCGTAAGAAATAGGTCTAAGGTGCACAAAGCAAGAGAGGAGAGTGAAGGCTTAGCTTACACAACCAGAAAAGAGGGGACGATGCAGTCATTCCTTACAACTGGAGTGGTGAAGAAAGCCTCAGTTCATAGGTTTGGGAATGTTTACCTGTGTTCGTATTTTGGAAAATAAAATACGCTACTGTTGCCCTCTTATGATCATTGCGCAGGTCGTAAGCCTGCCGTGTCATATCTAAAAAGCAGTTCAAATAATACCTTAGTTCCCTAACCCTGTGAGCGAATGACTGTAATAAGAGACGCAGGGCGGTAGTAGAATACACGTGTTCTCGCATTTCATCTTGCGAAACAGATGAACAAAAGTACTGCCAGCGAATCTGTTCTTTTGACGACATATCTGTCTGTACTCTTTCTCATTTCAGAACCGCCCTCACTGATGCCATGAACATGTTCAGGTTATAGGGAATGTTGGTTTTTGTGAGATACTCAGCAAGAGCATTGCAACCAGCTTGTAGTACTGCGCAGGTACGATATGCCTTGAATATCTACAAATGAGATGACCATATCTTTCCCAGCAGAACTTTGTTACTTATAACGGAAATTTCCACACAACTCTCAGGATCCTCATCTTCGTGTAAACTGCAAACATCCTTTTTAGGGGTATCGGCAGTCTTGGTACAGAAAAACGTCTCATGTGTATAGCACCCACTGAAATTTCATCATCTCTGAAAGGTCTCTTGGTGCTATTTAATAATGTTTTCTTCCGTTAGAGCGCAGTCTTGTAAATTGATAACCTTCCCTCTTTAAAGAAATGTAAACCTTTTGGAGCGCTGTAAGGAAGGACAAACTCTCCATAGGCCTCATGTTGAGGCAAAAGCAGAATTTCAGAGTATCATGTGTACATTAAACTAACAAAATGTTGTAAAGTTACACTTTAACAAGAGAAATTATGCCTGTAAAATAATTATCGTTCTTTAATTGAACAACCTTGTACTTAAAGCGTTTCTAGCGTAATGTTGGGAGAGTTTGTGACTGCGTCTTTTTAATACAAAACAAAAACAAATCCCAATGTAGAACATTCACTGATAGTAAACTGGTTTGTGTTCTTTCTTTTCCGAACAATCATCCTAGAGACGCCTGTTCTGCATGCCCCAATGTACTGGTAAAGCATTTTCATGCCGTTGTATGTAGAACAAGGCTATGTATGTGTTGCACCTTTTCCGAAGACCACAATCTCGTGGCACGATGTTGATCAAAGCACATTTTAAACTTAATTAAAAGTTTACACTAAACTCATCCATTCTGATTAAACGAATTTGTATAAATCGTTAAAGTTGAGAGTAGAGTTTTTTCCTCAAAATTCAAAGAGCGAGGTATGAAAAATAACAGAATTGTTTTGTTGCTTAGATGTAAAGGGAGAAACGTTCAAATTACAGTGGGAATGTGTTAATTGTGGGAAATCTCAGAAAGTTAATGTCATTTGTGGTCAATTTACTTTGTATTCGCAACTGTGTTAGCTTTCAAAAACAATATGTACACTTCAAAGTTAGTGAAATTGCAATTTTTTTTAAATACAAGTCTGTTGGGGCGAAAGTTGTTCTGTATGTTATACCTATTAAAATGTGTAAGGTTTTTGAGTAATTTAGATTTTTTTTTTTTATTTTAAGTCTTTTGCTAGACTCTATTTGTTGTGTTTGTATGCTCTTTTTATAATATAAAGAAGTGGTAGAAGAAAGCATACTTGTTGGACTACAAATCAGAAAACAATGAATACTACGCTCACAAATCTGCAGAACAATTATTAAAGGCTTTCTGGACAACAGAAAAGATGAGAACTTAGTGAATTATCTGTTGGAGAACTACAAGAATGTCGCTGAAAATTCACATTTTACATTCACACCTTGACTTCTTCCTGGAAATTCTGGACGCCGTAAGCGATGGGCAGATTGAGCGCTTTCACCAGAAAATCTTGACTATGGAACATCGTTACCAAACAGCAACCTGTAGCCGCGATCGTTAAGGCGGGAACTCATGAGCAGGTAGGTCTTAGGTTGGATTCCCACCAGGATTGTCTTCCATGAGTGAGTTTTTTTTTTTTTTTTTTTTTTTTTTCCCTCAGGTTTTCCTCAGTCCTCATAAATGGCAAATCCCGGGGAGGTACATTAAAAGTTATCTTTTTCACATCATGTTCTCTCTTGACACAATTGTATTATACACGATTAATATACTTACCCTATTCTATAATTCTAATAATGAGATCATTTGGTGGTAACTATGAAGAAAGTTATAATAAAAGCTTGGGCTGTTACGATAACATCATCTCCAATTAGAGATCCAGGGTATCCGAGTTCAGTGCGGATAAGAGATAAGAGATAAGATATTGTGATCTTACTGCATCATGTCCACACACACGCACACGCACACGCACGCACACACTGAATCAGAAAAACACGACTGTGTTCTTAATCTGGTTTTCTTGTTTGTATATTATTATGTCAATGCAAGGCAGCAGTTTTTTTTTAATTATGTTTTGTATCTAAGTATTGTAACATCATAGAGAAAAACGGGGTTTTCCATTGAATTCTGCAACTCAAAATTATACAAATCCATATATTTATTTGTTCTAAGTTTAATTTATTTGATGTATTTTAAGTTTTTAACGTTAGTAGCTGTGCCTTGAGATCTCGGCACCTGCTCTTAAATAAAAAAAAAAAAAAACAAATGTTACAAGATAAGATAAAGAACGGGATAGTTTTTAAAGAAATACAAGATCTTCATCTCATTAACGTAAGACTAAGCAATTTTTCTTGAAGGGAAAATGTATTACGATGCAAGCAAAGTCGGTGGATTTTCTAAGTTTCAAATTATCACTGCAAGCCGTCTTCTAAATTTCTATTGTATTTCAAAATCATTGGCTTTGGATATTTACGCGAGGATCAATGTATCATTACGATAATTATTAATATTAAGCAGCAATAAAATTCTTAATTACTGCAGAAAAACCATTGTCCTCGATTTACGAAGTTTAAGCCTAAGGCCTGTCCCTAGTCCTGACGTCTGTCCATCGCTTCAGGTGTCATAAAGTGTGAAGTGACCAGTAATTTTGTCCAGGGTCCTCTTTTTCAGGTATGGAATTCTTTAACATGCAGTAAATCTATGACATGGTTTTATCGAGGCGCAAAGAGGTCTGTAAAGAAATCTTCGATTTATCTCCACTTATACATATTTATACACGTTTTCTGATATTTTATTAATTAGGTATTTCTTTTCCATAATCGATTTCAAAGGAAAGAAACATTGCAGAACATCAAAAACTTACAATGCACTTTACTATACCAGTCACAGTTTGTATCTTATTCTCAATCAATATTTTTCACACATCACAACTTTTTGCTACATTTCGAACAGGTTACAGTTGAAGCAGAGTCAGTTCAAAAAATATCCGAAAATCTGCGCTTAAAAAGTGTCATAACAGAAAGCTGTTGGTAGCACTGATTAGCCCTGACCGCTACTCCGTCCCGCAGTTCTGAGTGTTCTGCGGTTATTGAGATAACTGGCTATTTACATTAAATTTTGTGTGAAACTTGAGATAATGAAAGATATTTGTGAAACAATTGTTAGGCCTACTTTGTGCCACGCGTTTTAAAGTGGCCGGGCGTTCCGAATGGCCTTTGACGTCAACCCACAACGTTCATGCGGCCAGTTTGATAAACTCGCGTATCCAAAGGTTAGCATGATTCATGTTTCATTGGGAAGATAATCAATCAGCAGTACACCCTTGGCATTTTAGAAAACCGACTCCGCCAAATTAACACTCTTGGAGAATCGTGAGCTTCCATCGTTTAGACTGCTGTTTTGTTTCAGGTGTGTCGTAGTGTGCGCTTGTTCATCATTGGTCACCACTCGACGCATAAAGTTGGCAAGATTTATCTGAAACTTTAGTGAGAAATTTGCACTTTGTTTCTCTTTTGATCCTAAGTCAGCAGTCATACAGATACTTTTTTCAAGCACAATTCTTCCTTCAAAATGCAAAATACGCGCTCCCCTAAACTTGTCAGAGCTTGAGCAATTTCGGACACTTTTAATCGGCAATGATCGAGAACCATGCCGTGCACGTATCGGTAATTTCTGATATGACAGATTTTGTTCGTCCACTGAGTGGGCCATCTTGCAAGCTTTCATGGGCTGGTTTAAACATGGAAACGGTTGATAAAAGATGGTGCAGAGTGTTCGTCATATCTGCTACATTCTTTACCAAGTACTTAATAACCGCATGGTGTTCG
This sequence comes from Metallyticus violacea, assembly GCA_030762175.1. Lineage (NCBI taxonomy): Eukaryota > Metazoa > Arthropoda > Insecta > Mantodea > Metallyticidae > Metallyticus > Metallyticus violacea. Next base: position 1,502,782 of record CM060833.1, on the reverse strand, counting down.
ATATGTGCCATTTTCTCCTGTACATGTCTACACTGCAACAAACACTTGTAGTTACTACGATTTTTGATCAATCCATGTATTATTGCACAAATGTTTCTGTGGAAGATGGCGGGTTTTGATAACAAAACTGCTTCGTAACTGCTGCTGCAATCTGTGGGTCATTCCGAGAAATTTGCAAATGACCTGATACTATTTATATATGTTCATTGTCTCACTAAAGACCTCAAACTATTGTCATAAAAAGGTATGCTATTCAGTTAAAAGCTTGCAAATTTATATAGGATGTGTCGGAAATACTTTTACAAACTTTGGTGGTGTGTTCCTCGCACCAAAACATAAAATATGTCCAGAAATCCTTAATTTTATGATTTATTAGCGAAAGTTTACTTCAACGCGTTTCAAGATGCAATCTAACAGCTTAAGTTTGTAACCGAAAATAAAGTTCATTTTGTTAGGCAATCGAATGCTATTATGATACAAGTCTCCTGTGTACTTGGCGCATCACTATTGCATACTTATATGACAAAATGCAGCAGTAGCACTGTTGAGGTTAGCCATTTATGTAATTTGGTAATAACCCTGTTAAAGATATGATAGAAATATTCATTTTAACTCTGGTGTGAACTTTAATTAGTAACTCAAAAATTAAGGATTTCCGGACATATGTTTATATGGATATTTTCTGTTTTGATGTGAGGAACTCGCCATCAAAATTTGTAAAAATATATGCGAAATATCTTCAACGATGCAAAACAGAGCTGACATCTAAACCAACTTGTATGCGATTCTTCAAAGACGTTAACGTTTTCGTTCTCTTTGCGCACAGCTTCTCTGAGTTGTTCCATTTTCCATTTTTCCATTTTCCCCTGAATAAGGCCCAAAGAAAGAATTTGGGAGATATCAGATTGTGGGATCTGGATGGCTGAACACGTCACATTCAATTCTTAAACAGAAAATATACGGTAATTGTGTATTTTTGCTTCCGTGAAATATGAAAGATCGGGAAAGTTGTAATAATTAATTATTTTAATGTCCAAGCCAATAATAGTTCCTTTACATGTTTTTTTTTCAATAATAATTTAGCGGGACACATGCTCTATGCGATTGTTGCGTTGTAATTCTTTTCTTTTTTAACATTAATACAATATGGTGGACGGCATCCTCCTGCTAATCATTCATTAAAAATTAGAAAACGCGTTAAGGAGTGCGGTTTCGTTTACAGGAAAAGAGTTGGACCGAAGTGTACATTTACAGTACTGCCAACTATTTTGTTTAAAACTTAGATATCCGTTGTTGCTCGTGTATTCTTGTCTCCATTGTTGAACTTCCCGGTGCATTACTGGTAACAATACTGCACTGTTTGTGGTCGTGTTCTCAATTTACATTGAGAAACACAATATAGACTTAGTTCTAGTTCAGAAACTGCGGTGACAAGATAGGCAAAGGAGTGGAATTAAAACTGAGGAAGGAAAGTGCTTATTCTTTCATTGGTCTAAGCACTAGAGACAGCCTCTAGAGCAGGTTTTCATCAGTCAACCATTTCAAGAGTACAAAACAAATACAGGGAGATGTTGACGAGGCAGGGACAGGGTATCTAATCCAAAACAAAGATTTTGTAGTGTAAATATATACATGTGCCTGACCATCTTAACACTCACTTTACTCAGTCTCTAAAAAAATAATAGTCCAGAGCTATGTCTGCAAAGTACTGGAAAACAGTGTCACTCGTTAATCTTCGCTTTCAAAGGTTAAATTCTTTTTTGAAAATCGGTAATACAGAACTTTCACGTAAAAACTATCCCGGGCGTACAGTGTTTTGATTCTCAGCGACTAGATGAGAACGTACTTAAACTTCGCCTCTAAAATTGTGTGAAAAATCTTGCCTCATAGAAGATGCTGGAAATGTCTTCCCCCCTTCGGCTAAACAGACATTGTATCTGTAAAACACTTTCTGATTGGTACTTTAAGTTCGGTTACTGTAGTGTTTCTGACTTCATTTGTGATATTTCCTTTCAGTTCCTCCATTGTGTGAGGGTTTGTTTTATAAACGTTATACTTCAAACAACCCCACACTGTTAAATCTGGTGAGCGAGAGGACCAACCACTCTGCCCTAAAACACTTCCTTAATTTTATTCATGGACTGTATGTGCAGTTGCAGAATCCAATTGAAAATACCCACATGCTTTCTCTTCTGCATGCTTCTGAGAAAATGGGGTCAAAATGTCCCTTCTGTATCTGTTTGCATCTATTGTCGTCTCGTAAAATATCGGACCAATAAACAATACGCCTTGCGCTAACAACGCACCAAACTCCAACTTTCTTATCATAAAGTGGTTTCCTGGACACAATTTCATACTTGCCTGTAGACCCAAAATCGTTGGTTCAATCCCGACCAAGGTCGATGGAAATTATGGTGTAAAAATCCTAAGCATGGCTTCCTTTGGAAGAGAAGTAAAACCATGTCGTACATTTACGGCATGTAAAAAAACTTCAAACCTGAAAGAAGAGGCCTCTGAGCAAAATTTGTCGGCCGTTTCACGCTCTGAAATGAATGGGACACTTATGACCTGAGATGTTAAAGAGCGTCCGAAAATAAATCAATTCAGCTGTATACGAGGTGAATTTTCGGGACACCAGTAGCTCGTGTTTTGATTGTTCACACAGCCGTTTAGATGAAGCCAGGCATTGTCTAAAAAGAACAGAAGCGTTGGATCCATAATTTCAGATTATAACACCGCTCACAATGACGCACTCTTGCTTCTGGGTTGCCTTGTTTTAAACAATGGACACTTGAACGGTTTGAAGTTTAATGATTTTGTTTCTTTAAGTGCGGAACCCACTGAAACCCCCACTTGTGCTAATTTTGGGAGTGATTTCGGTGGCAAACGTTCAGTCTGTTTTCTGTTGTATACCAATCCAGTAAAATCAAATTTATTGCAATATCATGAATTGCTTTTCTGGAAGAGAACTACAAACGCGACGAGCTGACTCGTATTTATGGTAGCTTTTATACATGAAAATGCGCTGCTGTAGATTCAACTGTCTCTTCTTGGCGAAACTCAACTACTGCACTCCTTCGAAGCGACGTTCAAGGACAGGAGGGGAGACTTGAAGGGTAAAGAGTGGAGTGCAGCATTCGCAGCCGACGGGATTCTAAACACCGTGCGTGCGGAATAGTTATTACGTGAAAGCTTTGTAGTTGCTTGGGATAGGTCTGAGGTGTACGGTTGATGAAGTACACGTGATCACAGAAGCGTACCATCTTCCTTAATAGTATTGTTTATGAATTTCTGCAGTTTTGAAGTTTTCTTTCCACAAAAACCATGCTGTTATCTATCTTGTCGAACCTCAAGCCTGAAAGAGAGGCCTCTGAGCAAAATTTGTCGGCCGTTTCACGCCCTGAGTTGAATGGGACGCTGATGACCTGAGCTGTTAAAGAGCGTCCATAAATAAATCAAAAAAAAAATCTATCTTGTCCACGTCTGTTTCTAGTTGAGTACAAACGAACACTGTTTTTTTCGCTAATGTGCCCATTTTTGCGCGGTTTTTGTGAAATACCGTTATAAATAATTTCGAACGCTCCTCGTATTTATTATGTAAATAATGAAATAATTTAATTTTAAAGAATTGTGGTTTATTTCAGTCAGTATATATCCATGATTAAATAATTCTTAATGTTTGTGGTGTCCTGAAAGGGGATTGTAAGAAACAAATTTAATTACGTCACGTTATGAGGCATTACAGATTTCAGTGGTTAAATATTGTTCCATAATATCCTGTGGTGTTGAAAGGAGGTTTTCGGCATATAAAAACATTTTTATAGTCAATAGATCAAACTTATTATAAAAATGTGTAATAATTTATTAAAACTCTTTAAAGTTTTACGCACATGAATTGAAAGTATATATTGTAGAGTTTGTTGGATCTCAGTTTAATGCTTGCTTTTTAAGAGATTGGAGTATTCATATGTACTTAGTTAAATAAAATAGTCATTTTCTAACATGTTAACAATGCATTTATTGTGACGTTTTCTCCCAGCACAACGTGATATCATCACATACGCAGTCAAAAGAAATGAAAGCGTGAGGACTTTTCTCTCAATGCAAGGTCATTGTCCTTTCAAACCTTGGCAGTGAACCCTCGTAAGAGAGTTGTAAGGGTGAACCCGATAAGACGAGCTGGGTGCAAGTTACGTCAAACCACGCGGCGGCAAAAACGTTTACAGAACTTATAAGAGAGTGTTTTGTTTTTTTTCTCCCAATATGAAAAAGTTTTTAGCACCAGTAAACTTTCCTCCGAAAACAATGCCATACATCATAATAGAGAGAAAGTAGGGAAATAAAACTGTTTTATACGTTCACTGGAGCGCTTGGTTTTGGTTTTGGCAAAGCATTAGCTTTCAGACCGAGAAAGTTGCTCTCTCTGCTTAGAGCAAAGAAGTAATTGTTGTATTTGTTTTACTTAATGTGATTAAAGTGTCTTCCATTTCGGTTTTATAATAACTAGCATGGAACTTGCGGCTGTAGCCTGAAAGCTGTTTTTAACGTAACGTCTGCTCGTACATTCCCGATTGTTTTTCTTTTGCTATCTACCATGTATTTTCATTTTTGTGTGCAGTGTCACTTCCTCGCACGAATTGTCCATTCACTCACACGTTTCTTTTCCTCCATGATGTTTTGAGGCTGTTCAAGCCTTCGTCACCAAGAGACTAACTCTTTTTCTGCCTTGATCACGTACCGGGAAGTGTTGCATGTAAACCTGTGGGGTGCACATTTGTTTTGAGGAGAAATTCACAGTAAAGACATCTGCGAGTACGCTGGTGTTCTTGAGGGCAGATACAGGTCACGTGAAGATGAATTAGCTAATTTTGTGAATACGAAGATAATACATGTAAAACATGCGTATTTCTGTAATACAACACACCCCAAATGTTCACCAAGCTGTCATATTAAGCTATAAGGAATAGCTCTCCAACTTGATACTTGATGTGAACAATTATCATTTTACCGAACATAAACAAACTTGCTAGATATTAACAAAAAATAAAGATAGCTATCAGAACTATGGTGAAAAGTTAACTCGTCTTGTACAGCGATGGAGTTATGTTATATAACCAGCACTCCCAAATCACATGTAGACAGCAAGCACACATTTATGTGGGACATCATACTAAGACTAAACTAAAATTTTGTTTTGTATTGTTTTCCGTAGGGAAGCTAATGACACCCTATTGCAACGTGTCCTATCATATATCTATAGTATTAAAAAAGAAAGCTAATGTGCCTAAAAAAACGGTCCGCTTATAACTATACATACAGAAATACTGATCACCACAGGTACTTACGTGTTGGGAAGTAGTTGATAACCCACTGACTACCTGACTGAGTTGAGAGTTACCGGCACTCCAGTGGTGAAAGTTTCCAGTCTCTTGTCTGCCCCCCCCCCCTCTCTTCTCAGCATGTTTTGATGAAGCAATACCGTTGTTCTTCACTTTCTTCGCATTTCCCTCCTAGAAGAATAGACAACTCCATCATCAATCTTAAATAATTACGTACATTGATCTGGATATGCATCTGTTTGAAAACTGAAAATGTTAACCATTATATTTTATAGATAATAATGTATTTTTAAAAGAAATAACATTCATGTCAGTGGCGTTTTATTATTTGCATTGAATCGTACAAATAATAAAGTATTGTTTTAAATTACAGAATTTTAACGAAGTTGTCGACACGCAATGGGATAAATACATAAATAAACATTCACGATTGTTTGTAGTTACTATTACAGGTGAATTTCGAACAGTTGTGCATTTCTACCGGGGTGACGGTAAAAGTGGCGTGTGTCGCAGCGCACACAGAAACGAACTTCATGATCGCATCCACGACTCTACCTTGCCTGCTTTAGAATTGAAATTTTGTGCGTGTTTTGTGTCGATATATCCTACTATAGTATTGCATCATACTTATCAAACAGGAAGCAAAGAATTGTAATAAATTCTTCAGACGTGTCAGTAGTTCAGCACGCTTTGAGTCTGTTATTATTTTTACCATATTATCAATGATCTCCCTTCAGTAATAAAAACATGTTTATCCAATTACTTTACAGGTGATATTCTCAATTTATTCTCAATAAAGAATACAAAACCAGTTGCCTCTCAGATTTATTCAGTGATATTTTCAATATACTAAATACATGGTTTGACAGTAACAAATTGGATATAAACGTTGAAAAAACTAAATACACTAATTTTCACACAAAAATTAATTCATTGCAGTCCCAAAGATACAGTTATGAAAGCAATGGAATCATCGAATCTTGAAGGTTTATGTTTGACATAAAGACCATATTGATTACATCTTACCCAAACTGATTTTTTTTTTTTTTTTTTTGATTTATTTAAGGACGCTCTTTAACAGCTCAGGTCATCAGCGTCCCATTCAACTCAGGGCGTTAAACGGCCGACAAATTTTGCTCAGAGGCCTCTCTTTCAGGCTTGAGGTTCTTTTTCGTGCCGTAAATGTACGACACGGGATCCACGGCTTTACTTCCCTTCCGAAGGAAGCCATACTTAAGATTTTTACGCCCGAAAAAATCCATCGGCCCTGGCCGACCCAAACTGAGCTTGGCATGTTCTACAATCAGATCATTAATTCATCTTATAAATAACAGTATATTATTCCTTAATGACTTGTGAAATAATGTTCTGGGGAAATTCTGTAAATGCTAAAATGAATATTTCCTATATAAAATATGATAAAAATAACGGTAGGGGCAAAACGACCAACTCTTTATAGATATTTGGAATTCTACCATTAACTTGCAAGTACATTATAGCTGCAGTAGAAAATTCAGAAGTAGTATACACGGCAAACAAACCAGTAACTAGGTTACAGGCTCTCCAAAAACGTGTTTACTGCAATGGTTTAATTCACATAAGTTAGGTTAGCATTAGCTCAACCTTCTATACAAAGGGGGATTTCATACGATCTATAAATAAGTCTAATGTAAATAACGTAAATACTTTAAGTTACCATTTTGTAAGTATTCTAGATGTAAATAATTTAAGTTACCATTAATGTAAACTACGTAAAAATTATCATCTCTGACAAACTCTGCACTGCAGTTAAAACTTGTAAATATTAAAAGTCAGAATGTACGTAATGCATGTAATTTCTGACCAAATCTACCAAAACTAAATATTTTACAGTTAGCTATTCATTATAGAGTCCACAAGAAGCGATACATAATGGAGTTTTACTTATAGATCACGCAACAATTGCTCCATTATGCCCTGGGGATGTACAAAAAATAATTTGGACATCCTCATGAAAATATGAATAAATATCTTGTGACATTTTGTGTTTCATGCCTTGACTGCATAAAAAGCCAATTTTGACATGTTTAATTGTGCAATTTTTGTCATAATAATCTTCTTCTATAAAATTCTTTTTGGAACGAATTAAGTCCCTGTGCAATTTTGATTTAGTACATATTTTGAAGGGTCACGTGAATACAACTGTAAACTGGTTAATAAAATAACAGTTTAATTAAACAATTTGTATGCTGAATGAAGCAAACACATCAATAACATATTTAGAAAGAATAATTATAATTAGAGAATTGCTTAGAACAAGTCTAAAAGTTTGTATTACAATAACTAATATAGATATTGGGTCATCGACAGATTACGTTACCAAACAATAACAGATCATGCAGTTTTGTTCGAGTCTAAAGGATGATATTGTTAGACAGTGACAAAGAGATTATACCTAAAATAGCGCAGTAATTAATTAAACGTTTATTGCATCATACTAAACGTTAAATATTAGGAAGACTCGTGAGATACTCTCTTGTTCTGTTGACAAGCATTTCAGCACTTTTTCCATAATCCGTCAACTCTCTGAGTTTCTATTAATGTTTTTGCAGCGAACTTTTGGTCTTTACGAAATCGCAATGTTTTGTTCGGGGTGAGATACCTAGTGGCACGAGACGACATTTTGCTGGAACTACTTGTCTGCTGTTCAGACTGGTTGATAACTTGATGCAGATTTTGAGATATGTATGAGGTAAGTTCCCGAACTGGTTCTGTGACAAAGAAAATAATCAAACACCATTTCTTTGGGCAGAACACGCCGGCTCTACCACTGAATGCGGCGTCGAAGTTGTCTGTAAGTGTAGAACCTTCAGCCTGTATCTCGCTAACAGTGTTGAAACAGCTACATTTACCTGCTCTGACCCAACGATGTCGTCATGAACAATTTCCCGGACTTTTTTAACATGTTCGTCGTCTTCCCGTGCCGCTCGAAACATTACGTCATCGCCAGAGCATGTTTAATGTCTGTGGTCGTTTCCCAAGTTTAACGTTAGCCATAGCTGTCTAGTGATGACAAAAATGCCGATTTCACTGCTCCCGATGTAAATACAGCGATGGTTCAAGGACACGAGCCTCTGTTGTCATCTGTTGCGTTACAAAATCAGTCCTGGAACTTTCTGGTACCACCTCGTAATTACATAGTACTGTAACAGTTTATTAGATGCGGGAACTTTCGGAGTGTTCCCTTATAATTCTAGATGCTGTGTATAGAATCTCTTTGTGGATTGCAATGTTCAAATTGTTAATTTTACAGTTTTAAACAAGTACACAGGCCTTATTTTTTAAAGCAGAATGTACAGTCATTGAATGTTTTATTGACCTAAACGAAAGCACTACTGTATATTTGGACCAGCTATCCCAATTGAGTCTTTAGAAGAGCATGGAAATGCCATGCCTTCCTGTCTCAAAACAAGAATATTTCTAGTTTACAGATGATCTGTAAACACCGTGTAACTTATTTCCATAAATGTTGCAGGTTCAGCCAAGATGAAAGCTCTACTTGCTCAGACCCTGTCCGTACTGCGGTTAATGTAATTAATTTCAATGACTTTTAGTAATTATGGCAGAACTTCCGCTCTAACATCTAAGGTTAAATGCAGAGTGCCGCACTATTTTATATGCAAGTTCGTTTGAAAGTTCTTCACATCGGTCATCTTCTGTTTAAGTTCATCTGCCCATTTATAACGGTTAAAATTAAAGAGTCCTCCAAATTTTTTATAAATCGCGTAAGAATTCTTTATTGCCTTTAAACCATCTTTAGCACTTCGCAATACTGAATTTTATAGAATACCCGCAAGTACTTTAGAAAACTTAACACTTGTCAACGTAGAAAGCAATTGTGTTGCGAGTCGGAAAGAACTTTTCAAGTCGCCCTCGGCAACAAACTCAATAAGATTGAGGTACCCAAGATGTAAGTTATTAGGAAAACCCTAAGGTTTAGAATCAGAACAAAGAAGGAAACTCATCAACACATTAAACCAACAGTGTGCTTATGTGGCAAAAAGATTACAATAACCTGCTACTCATTTGAAACAGTCGCAAAGCATTTTGTAAAGTGAATTCCTCATCAAGTCGAATTTGTGAAGTTTTTACAGAGAAATTGGTTGCGCTACAACGCTTTTTAAATTTCTGTTTTTAGGTATACCTCCCTACTAATGGTCCGATTTCCCTGATTGTCTTAAACCATTTTCTTGTTTTATTTAAATGGTATATACCTAATTTGGTTAAAAAAAATTGTGCCACTAGAGCGATTTTTAAATTTTCAGAGAGGTTTCAGATAACCCCCACTGTAATAATCTAATTTTGCTAATTTTCAGAATTTTTTTTATATATAATGGCATATACCGAGTTTCGTTGAGAAAAAAACAAAAATTGCAGCCGCTAGAGTAATTTTTAAAATTTCGCTTTCAATTTTTTTGATTAACTGACTCGATGAATCGCTATATGAGGATTTGCGTAGATAAATTATAAAATAGCATTAACACACACACACACACACACACACATACACGCGCGCGAATATTGTGTGAAAATTTAATTGTTTTATCTGTTTCTGTTTCTTTATTTCTTTTTATCTTAATCACATTGCTCCAAGTGTTATTTTATTTTTCATTTAATTTATGCATATATATGTCAAATTTTTCATCCCCATTTTTGGTATCTAGTAACAAGGATCGATGGAGATTTGAATAAATATTTCAATCTCAATACGGAATTCGCTAACAGACGTGTAATGCCTTTAAAACGCAAGTTACGTAAATTAACGCAGCAGACAGCTGTATTAAGACAATGCTTTTACATAATGCTTGATCCTGACGTTTGGCACGTTATGTAATGCTTATAGGAAATCTCAAAGTAAAGTGTTTTCAGCTCTAGAAGTTACAGTCGAGGTAATCCTTGTTATCTTTTTCCGTCTTAACCCTCGGCTCCTACAGCTTTCTTATTAAGTTATATGGGTTTTAAACGTATTTTATTACATTGAAAACGTGTATATTTAAATATATATATACTTAATTAAATAATATGGGGTCAAGGAAGACTGCTGGATTTTGTTGAGAGACTTTCACATATTATCAATTTTTGAGAATCGCGTCGTCCAAACTTATAAAACCTTGAAGTGGCTAAGTAAGATGTTAAACATGAAAAGATTCAGTGCCCTAACATTACAAATTATACTCCATAAACTGTTGAAATTTCTCCAAAATGTTCATGCAGTTGTTATGGTTCCAGGCATGGAAAAGAGAAGTTTTAAACAATTAATTAATATAACAATTTGTTTCGTTGTGTAAACAGGTATGTGAAAACATGAACAACTAAAAAACTTATAAAAACCTGAAATTCCGGGCTCTAGTTATATAATGTTCGTAAGGTGGTTGCGAATAACAAGAAATGAAGTCCGCAATCGAATGTCCCAATATTGTTCAGATTTAGGAAACAGAAAAGATTCTGAGAGATCTGTGGAAGTACATACAGGTCAACAAGCAATGTATCTCCTGATATTGTTCGAGAAAAACATAAAGATGCAGAACCGAGAAAAGAACAAGGTCGCATTCAGAAAGACCCAGGTTCAATTCCTTGGTGTGGTTATACTTGGGTCTTTACATCCATGAATTTTCATGTCATTTCATTGTCGAGGCGTTTGATAATTGATGGTAACGGGCATTCTTTCAAAATTTAACGAAAAAAACATGCATTTTCAAACAGAGAAGAGCATGTGTTAAAGATGCAAACCAGACTATTATAAAAACAATAATCAAAGCATCAATTTTAGGGTCAACATTATGGGAATCTCTTAATAAAAAATGGAGCAGATAGCACTGCGGATGATCTGTTATAATAATAGAAAAGAAGTCGAATATAATATCTAATCATGTAAACAATGAAGTGAGTAAATACCTCCTCACAAATCTTCATGTATGTTTTTAAAAGGAACCTGATTATTATAATTACCAACACTAATATAAAAACACAAGCGATAAATAAATGTCTTGTATCTATTTGGATGAAAAAATTAAATTTAAAAAAAAAAAACATGTAGATATTACAAGAACTTGTGCAGAAAAAAAATATGCATTAGTTGGCCAATATTAGACAAAGATGTTTCAATATACCAGCTGAAGGAGTTAAAATCTATTACAGTAGCATCTTTGCGGCCGCAGGGGTTTGGGAGAAAAAGACACGGAGATATTAGTAGACGTACTTTAAGCAGCTCCCAAAGGAAAATTTTGTTAAGATGTACAGGGGCATTCTCTACATCTCTGACTTGCCTCCTGGACCCAAGTTCTAAACCCAGCTAGAATCGGGCGTAAAAATCCTTATCCTTCGGAAGGGAAGTAAACTATGGGTCCCATGTCGTAGATTTACGGCACGTAAAAGAAACTCAAGCCTAAGCAAAACGTATCAGCCGTTTCTCTCCCTGAATTGAATGGGACGCGATGACCTGAGATTTAAAGAGCGTCCATAAATGAACCAAATCAACATCTCCTGCAGTGGGACTATCAGAAGCTTGGGTATATTTTAATCCGCTTAAGAACAGTTCCTATTTGACTTAGAAAGCAAAATAGTTAAAACAAATAATATACATTATTGGCAACGTATTTAATAATATAATAAATCAAAAAATCTTTATTACAAATAATGCAACAAGAAGACAGAAGAGTGCCTGAAGCAAAAACTACAATTCAAACATATTCAACACAATAAGAAGTTAGTACATTATTTAACAGGATACGGTCTGTATTGCTCATATTTGCAGACAATACATGCAAGAATTCACCGGAATATATTTCATTTACATGCCATAAATACCAGTCAATTTTAGCTGAGGAAAGATGGCACTTTCTAAGAGTCAACATGATTTTAGGGTATTGAATAATTTAATATAACATCATGTCAAATGTAAAAAGAGTATATAAACAATAAAAATCAAAAGAGAGAAAATGCAACTGTCAAAAATCCTTCACACAGAATCAGAGAAGGCAAAAGAAGTGTTTGTGTTCCAAGACTGCTGATTGAAGATGAGTGGAAATATGCGCAGTTTGCTCCAAAGGTAATGACTGCCTGTGAAACTTGGTTCTATCATTTCAATCCTGAGAGCAAACAACAAAGCTTCTGCTGGATGGTCATATAATTTTATGGCATCAAGGAATGTTTTACCAGCATGTCGTACGTGTAACTGCGTAATAATACAGAGATATCCTGAAAATTGTGCAAGGTCATACATATCACATTCAGTAAGGCAGAGTTCCGGGCAACAACCCGCATGCTGCACATCGCAAATGTTCTGCTGAATATCTCATAAAAATCATTGTGAATGTCTCTCACCCTCTCTATAGTTCATATTTACCCTCTGTAAATTTTTCCTTAGTGGAGGTGGGTATTTTCCATCATCACAATCGTTTGCTGAGATGCGGGGCGATTCTAAAAGAGCAGTCAAAAATAGTTTTCAGCATGTCTTTGAAGACTGGGACAGGCCATTGCATCCAACAGGAGCTACTTTGAGAAAGATAAGTAATGAGTGAAGATATGTCAGCAAAGATTATTACATTTCTTTATTAAACAACCCTCGTACATAGAAATAAACGAGTTGGAGTGCTAAAATTGTACGTGTGATATAATTTCCGTGCTGTTAACGATTTCCTTGAAGAAACTGTTATTCACGACCTGAACGTAATGCACTGTTGAGATATAAAATGAATGGCTTCTTGTGTAAAGGCCAAATCATAATCCAGGGAAAGTCTAGCGGTCCACAATAACAGGAAAAAAGCGATTTCGTCAAATTAACGGGATATCGGATCCACTTTCACTGTTCAATAGCTGGTATCCGGTTCGGCCACCTTGAACTTGGACCGTATCCTTCATTCGTCGTTGATGTCTGACCCAATTAGAAACCGAATGGGATTGCTTCAGAATTGGAAATGCTTACATGTACAGGGTTAACTTTCACCGTTTCAACACCGTTTTACCTAACACAGCGGATGAAGAGTTCTGCACACAGATCCCAGTAGCTGTCTATACGTTAACTGTAAAGTTGCACAGCTCAGTAAAGAATGATCATAGTTTTTTTTACAGGCATAATTTCCTGATGTCACTTCCGGCTCCCAACTGACACAGGTGTCCCATGATCAGTTCCGCCTATAGCTAAATGGACATGATGCACTTCGAACAGTATACTGCTCTCAATTTCTGCTTTCGTCTCAACAAATCTTAGCCGAGGACTGTGCAGTATTTAGGGTTTGTTTTTTCCCTATAGCATAGCTCGAAGATAATTTAAAATGTTTAAAGAGGGGAGACAATCAATTTCAAATGAAGGTGAACCCAGTGCTCCAGTTTGTGCCTAATGGAAGAAAACATTAACACCGCTGCTGTCGCTGTGGGAGGAGATCGACCGATAACATTAAGAACACGTTCAGAATTTTTTAAAATTTCATTGGGTGCCAAACTGACAAGTAGCACATGGTTTCAAGATTGCTGTTTCCTGAACAAAAGGACTTCAGGTTTGTATATTTTTGAAGATGCGGAACTACTTTCAAAGATAACCGCTGCTGATTGAACTTTGTGTGAAAACAACCTCCCTTATTAGTTTAAAAAAGAGTGGTTGCTTCAAAGTTCGATATTCAAGTAACGTTTTACCTGCACACACAACTGTATCATATGGAGATGCGCTGAAAACTCTGCATCACATTTCCATGCAACAAGCTCCATGTTTCACAAAATCACCCTCCCTGTAGTCCACATTTAGCCCCCCCCCCCAAATTGGAGGCATTTCCCGTCATCAGAAGCAAGTGGCTGCCTACTTGGGAAATACCATCAAATTTGTGATGATGAGTTAAGCCATGCTATCAAACATTTATGAGAATACAAAATTTTGCATTTGAAAGACTGCGAATCTTTGTTAACGGCATAAGTGATGATATAAACATTTTGATGACTTTTGATCACATTTTCTAACTCTCATGCCCAGATTTACTTCAGCAACTCCAAATTATTCTTAGCTCATCAGCAAAAAATTTAACAAGGAAAAGAAGCAGCCGTTGATGAGGTAAACATAGAAAATCATTTCACTGCAGCGTACGAATGATGAAAACAGAGCCATTTTCTATATATAATGGTGTAAAATGATTTTCAGTTATTAGTTCTTGTTTGCTTGGTAAGGTGACTAAAGGCTTCAACCATCATATTTTGAACAAATTAGTATTTTTAGTGTTAAATCTAGTCTGCATTGCTATCGGGGACTTTATGTCAACACGATGAACGGCGATAGAACAATTTAGCGGAAAGCAAACCATCCTTGCAGATTCCAGATCGGCAAAGGTTCGGAATTGTTCTCATTGGAGGTAATTACAATGATCATTTGATGGTGCAATGTCTGGAGAAGTTGGTAGGTGCACTAGAGTCTACGGATAATGATTTCACGATCTTCTTAGCTAGGCGTAGTTGTCTATTGTTATTATGTCTTTGCGATTCACGAGTGCAAGCTCCTCAAGAACACGTTCTAGCTGATTAGAGTATACAGTAGTGCTAATAGTTTGCCCAGCTACAGCAGATCATCATGCACAATAAGCAAACACACAGCATACTGGTACAACGGCGAGCACGTTGAAGTTAAATAAGTAGAGCGTCCACGTTTCATCGCATGTCAGCAGCCTATCAAGAACGAGATTCTTCTGTTAACGTGGCGACATATGTGTCATTATCAAATTTATATTTGTTTCTAGTTGCTGGAGATGCACGTAGGTTCTGGTGTGTAGTGGTAACTATACTTGCCTTCTAAACTCAAGATCGCGGGTTCAAACCGGCCAGGATCGATGGATTTTTTCGGGCGTTTTCGGAGGGGTTCATGGAATACAGGGGACATTAAACAACTCCTTCCTTTCTTACGAGGGACGATCTCGGCTTCACCAAGAAGACACAAGATTTAACAGAAATATTTCTTTTAAACACAGTCACCTTATAAATCAATACATTTAATCCAACAACTTTCCAACTGTTTCACGCCCTCAATAAAATAAGATTTGTTCATCTGTGAAAAATAAGCGTTTGTCTCAGCATCAACCGCATCATTTGGTGTGAATCTTCGTCCACCAGCCATTTCTTCAGGTGAGGGAACAAACCGTAATCGCTGTGAGCCAAATATGGCATGTGGAAGCATTTAGAAGCGAAGGTCATGCAGTTTAGCAGCAACGATCCGATACTTGTGTTAATGCGCATTATCGTGATGAAAGAGAACTTTTCCCCCCTCCCCGCAAGATGTGGACGTTTAGTTTGAATAGCATCTTTCAGTTGGTCCAGTAGTGAAGTGTAATACTCCCAGATAATGGTTCTGCCCTTCTGGAGGTAGTCTGCGAGCATCACACCATGACAATCTCAGAAAACTATAGATATGATTTTCCTATAGATGTAAAAGTTGTAGCTATCTTTGATGCACTTTCCCCTGTTGCCACTTACTATTTGGACCGCTCCTTCGTCTCTGGTATCAAGTGTTTCATCTACTGTTACGAAACATCGACGAAACTCACTGACATTGCGTTTGAACAAGCGAAACACTTTCTCATACCCAAAACTTCGTGTAAAATGTACTGGACGTGGACTATGGAGGTGCTTGTAATGTCAGCTAACTCGGCATTGTAAATTTTTGTCACAAGTTTGTCGGTCGTAGCAGTTTTGGGACGCCGAGAGCGTTCATCATCTACGACTACATTCAGCAGCCCTGTTTTTAATGAACGAAACAGGGAATGTGGAATCTAGCCCATTTTGTATTTCTGTTCAAAACAATTACTTTATCACAGCTCGTATTGCAGTTTTTGTAGAAAGTGTTAACACTGTTTTATTTATACGATCATGACTACACCTATGAGTCAGCGCCCCATCTAAAGGATGATACATAATAATTTGGGCATCTGTGAGTCAGGCCGAGAACTTTTAGAACAACCCTCGTGTACATTTAATTGTTATCGACTCTTGATATTTGATCATATGACTGAACTTTTTAATGGAGTGTATTTTCGGGAAGAGTAGCGGTTAAAGTTATGGAGATGTAAATAGAATTCACGTTACGCAACAGGACAGACTGCCAAAGGAATTAATGAGCGTTTTAAATGAACATGCTGAGCGGCGTTGTGTGGAAGCTTTACAAGATACCGGTCAGCACTTTTACGGCTTTCCTAATGATCATCCCCTTCTAAACGGTAATACGCTTTTTTGTTTAAAATGAAATACGTAGGGCTTCAGTGAAGTAGAGTCGCTGACGACGATTTACAGCCTGGATCAGGTGTCCGATTTAAACAACGAGGCAGAGTCCACACTGAGATGTACATTTAACATCACTCAAAAGTATCAGCCAATCAGCTTCTAAGGAGACGTACGTGGCTGCGGCACTCATTTATGGGAGGTGCAAAGGTTAGGGAATGTCGGCAGCATGTCGTACTAAAACAAACTTTTGACATCTCGTCTGATTCTCTAGTTATAATAATGTCGTTTAAAACTAACAATTTAAATATTACAAAATAGTATTATTATGTTAAATTTTTCCATTTTGGGGGGGGGGAATATAAATCTACTGAACCTTTTTCTTAAAGTACTCTTTCTGCCAGTCTTCAAAGACATGCTGGAAGTCTTCGGTGATGGAATGTTTCTTTAGTTCGGGGAAACGGAAAAAGTCTGGGGTGGTGTGCACCTGATAAGCCATTGCTTAACTATCGAGACCGAAACTTAGCATCATCGTCAGTGCAACTTTTCAGAAAGTGTTTCAATGTTGTTGAGTGATCTTCTCTCACAATGACAACAGCGGTGTTCATATTTTTCTCGTTGGAGAGCCGGGTCCATCATCTTCTTGGAGTATACATATAACCCAAGTGTTGCGTCACTATTAAAATGACGATATCGGTACTAACCAAAGATACCATATTTTATTCTGAATGGCTAAATGCTGCTCCGGCTCTTAAATTCGTGTACCCTAAAACTGTGGAGTCTGTTGTAAATCTTCTCAAATTGACGGAGAGTCTGTGTTATCGTTATGCCGCAGAGATGGAATAAAGATAACACAAACCCGACGTTCATTTCCGGGGTTTCCAAACGGTTTGCATGTCTCTAATTTAATATGATAAGTAATTTCCAGTTATTCTGAAGATGTCACTTCTGCCTTACAAAAGATATAATATTTAGATTTTGTTCTCTTCTATCTGCTAATGCAAATTCTTTCTTTTACCAAACACTTGTCTTCTCATGGATCTCTCTCTCTTGTGTCTTACCCTGAACACAACAGGTGCAGGTATGCGGAAAGTTTTGACTAAATGAACCTTTTCCCAGTATCTGCCTTAATAGTAACTAACTGCCTTTTACGTGCTATCACCTGTTGTTTTTTGAGTAGCAGCTTAAAATATAAAATAATGCATCATTAAATTGATATCTATTTTAAATGAGCAGGGTGATTCTTAGTCCTTGTCTGGTTTCGAAAGTCGATAGAACAGTAACCATGACAAACATAACGGAAACGCTTATACCGGTGAATAGAGTATTTCTGCAAGATTCGTACATACCTCACAGGTGTTCCATATGTCCTGTGTTGGTGACGCGGCAGACATCAATCCTGTTGTCAAGTTCTTGTCACACGTCCCAACATCTAACGGTCGATACCAGCGACTGCATGCTTGATCCGCTCTCGCAACTGTGCTAAATCACGTGACAAAGTGAACACGAACACACAATCTTTGACATACTCCCACAAGTAAAACTTACATGGGGTTAGGTCAGGTGACCGTGGAGGCCACAGAAGAACATGTGAGTCATTTGGAGAAGTACGTCCAATGCAACGACGAGGAATTTTAGTATCGAGATACTCATGGACGTCGTGGTGAAAATGAGGTGTAGCAGCATCTTGCTGAGAAACAAAGTTCTGTGTATTTGTATGTAATTGTGACATTAGCTAATGTTGAAGCATGTCCAAGTACAATGGGCGGATAACAGTTTCCTCCGTAAAGAAAAATGGACCGAATTCTTTACACGAAGAAACAACACAAAACACTTTGACTTTAGGGGAATCATAAACGTGTTCTACCACAACACAAGGTTTTTCCGTGTCTCAAATGCGTACATTGTGTCGGTTCACTTTGCCGGACACATAAAAATCACTAAAAATCAGTTTCTCAGCAAAGCCGTCTTTCTAGTCGCTCTTGAAAATAACACAGAAGACGACCATTGTGATCCTCGGGACTCAGCGCCTGCAACAGCTGTATCCGGTATGGTTTTACTTTAAGTCGTTAACATAAAATACGTCAGACAGTTACCTACGGAATCTGCAATTCCTGACTTGCGCGATGTGTCGGCATTTTAGGGCTCATAACAATGCTTCTCTAACAGGCTCAACGGTCTCAACCGACACTCTTGGCCGGTCTGTTTGTTATCCATCAAACAAGCAGCCAGTCGCTTCAAAATTTTTGAACTATGCACGAATTGTTTTGATGTAGGTGGTTATTGTTGATGTTTCGTACGAAATCGCGGTTGTACCGTCACAACGGACTCGCATTTAGCGAGCAGTAACACGTAGAAAGCTGTATGTGCTCCAGTGAACGCCATGTTTTCGCTATGACTGCTCTGCAGATGCTAAATGTACGCCAGACACGGATATCTACTCAATCTTATGTACTCTTCAGCAATTCGCGCCAAGAATACTGCCGAGTTGTAAGTATAAGTGACGTAATGACCGGGGACCGGTTATTTCTGAGGTTAGATTTACTACCTCCTTTATTGCGAGTGCCACACAACTTCCAAAACACGTTTTCTCACCACGCTTTACATAATGTCTCCGTATGATAACAAGCGCCTCGCGAGTTGGAGTGCATCAATTTGCCACTTGGAAATTCAACGTCTTAAGTATTGTAGATGTTATTTGTTACTGAACCCATCCTCAGATTTAGATTGCTACTGTGTTGCACTTGACAGTCATGCTACATTTGCTTAGATCAGGCGACTGCACTATCCACTGAAACAAGGGGTTCTGTTCACTCTGTATAAATATGGTTGTCGGTGACTTTGCTTTTTATTTTTGACCGCTCGTTGCCCATGCTAACATAAAGAAATTCTCTGTGAAAAGTGAATAGGTATTTTACTCGGGCCATATCATGCAGCAGTGAACTTGTGCAGTGTGTGAATCTAATAGATGCTGAATTTTCTACATCTACTTATATTCTAGAACTTTAGTTAGTAATGTAATATATTTCAAGTTTTTAAAGAACTGGCACACAGAAAGTACACAAATACTCCGCAAACACGAAAGAAAAAGTTGCAAAGTGTTAGTTTGTAATATAATTTATCGTGTAATGAGATAATTTAACCAACAGATAAGAGTTGGTTCTAATGTTTACCCCAGCAGGTATTTAGTTAATTTAAAACATATCATTGAAAATTAGTTGAGTTTAGTGTTAGGTGTACCAGAATTGTTTTGGGATCGGTTTCTCATCTAAAAGTGTGATGATAAACCGAATGAAGTGACGTCCCTTCCCCCAAAAGAGCCAACAAAGAGAGTTTTGCACAATACAAATCATGCAAAGGCACTAAGTAGTTTTATTTCTTGTTGCTACAGCGACGTTGGGGAGATTTAATTATCCCAGTTGCAGAAAACCTCAGCACCTCTAATTGATATGACAAATATGAATGCTAATAATGTGTTTTTATCTATTTTTTCAGGTAAGCCACAGCTTGTATCACGCCGTTTGAAACGTCCACTCCAACCTGACTGCAGTGATCATGTGAGCTTTACTTCCTTTTTAAAAGGCTGAATAACAGTAATAAATAATAGTCATTATCATTATAATAATTAAACCATTACTCATATTAAAATACTTTTATAGCTACAAATAGGGAAATTCAGCATGATCCGTCTATTACGTAAAAATGTTTTTTTTTTTTTTTCTCTCCAAAATTGTAGCAAAATGTGGTTAGAAGCTTTAACCTTTATAAGACGCTTCCATTTGCTACGGTGTTGTGCGCTTATTGAGTAGCGCATTGGCATTAAACTTTATAAATCATTTACGGATGTATGCTGTTTAAAACTGCGCATCGACTGAGGAGCTTGGTGCTGTAAAGTTTGTCCCTGTTTCCTTTGAAATTCAGAATTTCTGCCGGAGGATCAACGACCGTTCTTCTCCTTACTGCGGCCTTTTTTGTTTCCAAAGCTGAAATGTGCCATGAAAGAGCGGGGGGCAAATCACTTTGAGAGCTCAGTAATGTCAACACTTCAAATGTCCTCGGATGAACCTAAGACAAAGAAATACAAAGTGTCATCTGAAAGTTTTTGACCCCAGGATATTTATATTTGCTGAAACCTCTCTAGTTACGGTAGATGATCTACCAACGCTGCTATGATAGGCCAGGTCTCTTACTGGAGTGATGTACCCTTTACTTACCCAAGGATCAATCCTCCTGTAGCAATGCAACGGCCGGGAGAAGTCTCGTCCAGGGTACTGCAAACATTTCCGTATCAATGGAGCGGGGCGCCATCTTGCTTAAAATGGACGTCAGGCTGAAGTAAGAACATGTTTAGGTCCATGATGCCACTGAAGAAGAAAGGCCCATTACTTCATTCATCTCTAAAATCATGATCAGTTTACCTTTCTGGTTGCATCTTCTGTTTCATTATATAATTAACCGTCAACATTTTACATTAATTTGAAATGAGGTTCACTCGAGGGAAACACTCTGCAAAAACAAAATTAATGTGTTATCAAAGAAAAGAGAGCTTACTTTATTTATAAATTCTTCAGGGTGTTCTGTAAGAAAATTTGTATTTTTGTTCATCAGTGGATATTGAATTTGTTCTTACGCTTTAATGGTAGACTCCCTTTGATAGCAGAATAAATTAGCAATGTGTCTATGAATATTCGTTTTATTGATAATATGTATTTGCATGGTTTTCTTGATTTTAACATAAAAACCCTTCAGGGACATAGGAAATGTAGAAAATTCTGTTCTTAGCATAGCACATTATTAGACTTTCCCTCATTTTCAGTATAAAAATCGCTTTACTTTCAACAGAATTACCCCTAAATATTAATCCATACTTCATGATTGAATAGAAATAAACCAATTTTAGTACAGATCTGGAGCTAAAATGAGCTAATAATCTGAGATCATAGATATCAATTTTAGTTTTGGAACTGTTAGTAATCGATCGACCATCTGCGAAGTTATAACGCCTGGTCCTGGCTTTGTAGTGGTAACCATTACTGGTTACCTCGTAGACTCAAGATCGGCCAGGGTCGATGGATTTTTTCGAGCATAAAAATCTTAAATATGGCTTCCTTCGGAGGGGAAGTAAAGCTGTGGGTCATAGATTTACGCACATAAAAGAACCTCAAGCCTGAAAGAAGAGGCCTCTGTACAAACTTATCGTTTTACACCCTGAATTGAATAGAACGCTGTTTACCTGGGGTGTTTAAGGGTTTTCTTAAATAAACCAAATTTATAAAGTCACCTTACGGGTATTTTATAGGGAACGTAAACAAACAGCATAAAGAATACGTTTGCTATGGCCGACTAGTTAACTCGGCGACAAAAAATGTCAGATAAGCTACTGGAGCATTAAAGATAACATAACAGTCGCTGCTTTCTAATGTTAATGTTGAAGGTAAAACCTCTTATAAACTTATCTTCATTTTTTAGGCTGTATCGTTTATCACATTAAACTAAACTTATCATACATGCCGTGCAAGCTATAACATTTTATAAATATGTCCACTTATCACTGTTGTATGTTTGACTAAACAAATACTCATGTGTAAATATTTCTGACAGATAGCCACCTTTTATCAATCTCAATAGAGCCCTGGCAGTGAGAATACACACTTTTCAGCAGCCTGCATGCTATTGTTTTGGGTAATAGAATAAAATAACTTATTTTTGACACGGCTCAACACATCCAGTGGCAGTCGACTCCGAGTGCACCACCAACAAAACTGAATGAGTTCCAAGGTATAAAAACAGACTAAATCTGTTATTGACAGTTTGCATAACAAACTTAAGTGTGCAGTTCATCTTTCAGAAAGCCATTTCCTGAAGTTTTGCAATAAAGTAACTCTTTAAAACTTTTATTAACTTTCACCATAGCCTTTATTAACAAAAATGCACTTTACTCCTTTATGCCATTTGGAAATTCAAACTTCTTCAAGCCCGTAAGAAAAATCAAATGCTGTATCAAGCTCATTTTTGGAAATATTATGTCAGTATTTTTGTAAAGAGATGGAAGTGTATGAGCCAAATCAAGTCAGTAAGATGGATGGAATAACAATTACAGCGACACATATGTGGAACGTTTTAATTATGAAAGAGATCGTTTTTCTGCAATCCTCTTTCGTATTGTTTTTATTCAGTTATTCCTGATCATTAGCGTAGTATCTTCGAAAGTTGATCAGCAAGTTCCGTTCAGTATCGCCGAAAATTGAAAAAATCTTTCCGGCCGACTTTGGCGATACAGAATGGTTTTTCTGGTAACTTTTGTTCAGATCCACCCATGCTGGATCGCTCTAAAAGTTTTAGTCACTTGACAGCAATCTCTGCGCTGTAGAAAACTTTTTACGAATGCGTTACGAGGGTCACTCCGAAAGTTTTTAGCGGCGTGAACCTTAAAAGTAACAGCTTTCTTCTGACTATGGCAGAAAGCAGAGCATGTCAGAACGATGCCATCATTGTAAACTGGCTGCGGGAGTTTCGAAGAGCGGCAATGCAACTGCGCGGAAGCTACTAATGGAGGATCCCCATACCACAATGAGAGTACCCTCAAAATGTGATCATTTTTTTTTTTTTTTTTTTTTTTTCTTCCCTCCCAGACCCTCTTTAACATCTCAGGTCATCAGCGTACCATCCAATTCAGGGCGTGAAACGGGCGACAAATTTTGCTCAGAGACCTCTCTTTCAAGCTTGAGGTTCTTTATCGTGCCGGAAATCTACGACACGGGACCCACGACTTTACTTCCCTTCCGAAGGAAGCCATACTTGCAATTGTTACACTCGAAAAAATCCATGAACCCGCGACCTTGGGTTTAGGAGGCAAGTATGGTTAACACCACACCACCAGGACCGGTATCAACGGCATGAACATGTTCAAGTCACTAAGCGTTGTTCTCGTTGGGTACCACATTCATTAACAGAAAGCAATTCACCTTTTCATGCTGGAAAAAGTTGACATTTAACCGACAACAGTATAGTGTCTTCCAGAGGATGACCCAGCTGCGAAGATGCACAAGTGCAGGAAAGAAGATGGTGGCTTGTTTCTTCTCAAAAACCGGCTTTAGCTTCTGTCAGTCATTGCAGCATGAACCGCTCGCTCACGTGCACACACAGCGGCCAGAACAAAACAATAGAAAAGCTCCATGGTCACCATTCTCATGGAGGCTGTGAGCGACCTCCCAAAAGAAACTGCGTGTGGTGCATTTTCAAAGCTGAGATACTTGTAAAAGTGACGTTACACATCTTCAGGAGTGATGACAGAGAATGTGTTTTTGCAGAAATATGAGCTGTGTCAACTCCATAAAGCTTGAGAAAATACTTCAAACTACTTTTTCTGTTTTCTTGAACATCTTCAAGAAGTAATGAAAGGCACGGAGAAATTCGACACATGCATAATACACACGTGGTGTTATTCTGCCTCTGACAGATGGCAGGTGAACTTCTGCTTCGTCTCAACAAATCTTCATCTGAGGCCTATAGCAAGTGGTGTAAAATGCTCAAATAGCGGAGGCTGTCAACATTAACAACACCACTTTCAGAAATTCACTGCGTGCCACCATCACGTTGGTAACTAAGACATTTTTGTGTTCTATTCGTGAACAAAGGCCTTCCGGCACAGGTTTGTCATGCAGTTGAAAATGCTGAGTTCTTTCAAAGCTGCATCACTTCCATCTTGAGAATAAACAACAAGTATTTGCTTCTGCTTGCAAAGTTATGGTAATCTCATGTATCGATATTCACACAACTGTAAGTGGGCAGTCCTACAGAGATGTCAATAACATCACACACTTGCAAAAGGCAACGACCTGGAGGCTACACTCCGCAAATGCTGTGTTCCCCGAGATTTAGCTCCGTGTGGCTTTTGACTTTTCCTCAAAGTGTAGGCAGTGGCGATGTCTGTGAAGACTGGCGGAGACAGGTGCATTGTATCCAACAGGAACTACTTTGAGAAATATGAGGATGAGTAAAGGTATATTGAACATCCTTGGAATTAACTTTACCTTAATAAATTTATATCGTGAATTTGTGTCACCTTTTGCTTTGTGGGCGTTACAGAAGAGGTAATGTTGCAAAATGGATCTCCTTTTTTGAAGATAGCGCTACTGAAATATTTAGAATCACGTTTCAAAAGTTTCATTTTGTAGATATGTGAATTATCTCACTAATAGGAGCCAACATCACAAATTACCGTTTTTAATTTCAGTATGTCATGTTGGTAGCTGCAATACCACATCATAAAGTAGTTTTATAAACATGTACCATCCGAAACGGTAGCCATAATTGAAAACACGATATAACACAAATCAGCGTGCAACTTTCACAAAGGAGCAAGGCAAGAGAAAGGTTTATACGTTTGATTTCGTTGAGTAATTTTTAAATACCAGCTTCCGACTCTTGGATTAGAGCTCACGTTTGGATAACTCCATATCAATTAATTTCGGACCATGGCGCCATGGATTTTGTTAATTATTTGTTTGCTTGTATCTTACCATAAATAGATAATGAAAACAATATTATTTTGTTTTAATTTCAACCATCCTTTTTATCATATACATTTTTAAAATGCAAAAAGTCAATAAGCATAATTTGCTAACCGCAACGTACTTAAATGTTGGTTATTTGAAAAATTTAATAGATACATACTTGACACGGTATGAGAATAAGGCTTTCCTTTAATGTATAATGTGACACCATTGCGACTTTTTTCCAAATCAACTACTTCTCAAAATGTTTAATCTTTAACGGAATTTTTAAATTACTTAAAATAAATAATGCATAAAGGTAAATGTCTTCCAGACACTCAATTCAAATTTCAAGGTGGTATCGCAATGGTATACAAAACTTAAAAATTCTTCTTTGTAGTGACTGACAAGGAATTAAAAGCTTCAATATGTAAAAATTTGTTATGAACTATACATTACTGTCTGTGACCAACGCAAATTTCGCGTTAGCTCTTTATTGTTGTCCATGCCAAAATCGCAGGCAGTTACACCCACGTGATGCACTATTCGCAATGTAAATAAAGCGACATCGCTTGGCACACTGCTTCGCCGCAATTCTGGTACTGCCATCTATTAGCGCGCTACAGAACCAGACCGGGAACTTTTTGATACTACATCGTGCGAGACGTATAGAATGTAATGGAGAATACTTTAAAAAGTGATAGAAACAGATCGTATTTTTAACAGTTTTATTTCTTCTATTTTCAAAACTTTCAGAATGACCGGTGCAACTCCGAGCATAGACCAGTACCGCTGAGTAGTTAATTTTATACACAACCTGATTCAGGCATCCTACGCTGTGTTTATACACAATCTGAGTCAGGCACCCTACGCTGTGTTTATACACAACCTGAGTCAGGCACCCTACGCTGTGTTTATACACAACCTGAGTCAGGCACCCTACGCTGTGTTTATACACAACCTGAGTCAGGCACCCTACGCTGTGTTTATACACAACCTGAGTCAGGCACCCTACGCTGTGTTTATACACAACCTGAGTCAGGCATCCTACGCTGTGTTTATACACAACCTGAGTCAGGCACCCTACGCTGTGTTTATACACAACCTGAGTCAGGCACCCTACGCTGTGTTTATACACAACATGAGTCAGGCATCCTACGCTGTGTTTATACACAACCTGAGTCAGGCACCCTCGCTGTGTTTATACACAACCTGAGTCAGGCATCCTACGCTGTGTTTATACACAACCTGAGTCAGGCATCCTACGCTGTGTTTATACACAACCTGAGTCAGGCACCCTCGCTGTGTTTATACACAACCTGAGTCAGGCATCCTACGCTGTGTTTATATACAACCTGAGTCAGGCATCCTACGCTGTGTTTATACACAACCTGAGTCAGGCACCCTACGCTGTGATTATATACAACCTGAGTCAGGCACCTACGCTGTGTTTATACACAACCTGAGTCAGGCACCCTCGCTGTGTTTATACACAACCTGAGTCAGGCACCCTCGCTGTGATTATATACAACCTTATTCAGGCATCCTAAGCTGTGTTTATATACAACCTGAGTCAGGCACCCTACGCTGTGATTATATACAACCTGAGTCAGGAATCCTAAGCTGTGTTTATACACAACCTGAGTTAGGCTGTGTTTATATACAACCTGAGTTAGGCTGTGTTTATATACAACCTGAGTCAGGCACCCTACGCTGTGTTTATACACAACCTGAGTCAGGCTGTGTTTATATAGATGTCCCGTTATTCGCTCACATAGACCACCACATCCTGTAATTCCGGGAAGAAGAAAGCGTTTATGGCAAAAATTACGCGACGAAGTTAATTGCATAATTTGGCAACACTGCATACTTGACGTTAACGTATAAGAGCTTAGGCATGTATGCGAGCTTACTTTATGTTTTTATTTTATGCTATAATGACTGACAATGTTTCTTGCCATATAATGTAATAATACACACTCTATAATTATATTACTAACAAATTATGTAGTATATTTCATTTTTCGTGTTATACAAAATAATGTCATCTACAATAACAATTTGGCATTAGCACCAGATTAAACATGAAATGTATTGAGACGAGAGAGAAATTGAATAAGTAAATAAAACAGAAAGAAAGTGACGCGTCTAACATCAGGTAAACCTCGCGTTTACTATTAGCACATTATGCGTTATGCATTCTTGTCAAATAGTGCAATTAAAGATTCCGTAGGACGATATTTTATCTCAAAACATTTGCTTCTAACCTTTAGTCCCAATGCAGTCCTATGTGTGCATATACCTGGACACGAGTAACTGCAAACCTCCAGAACTATCAAGAGTTGATTTGGAGACTTTTCGAGAGAGCGCAGATTATGACAGTCTTATTACTAGAATTTTCCGCTAGATGGCGTACTAAGAACTACACTGTGGCACTGTGGGCCGCACAAAACGACATTGGCACTGCCGAAATTACAAGTCGCAGTTTTTGTAGTCGGCGACAGCTTCTGTTGGATGTCAATGGTGTTAAATTAATGTTTGGAAGTTTACCAGTCTTTAGATGCCAATGACGAAAAATGCGTCAATATTGGAACTTACGAACCTGACATGTTTTTCAAGATTTACTCGATTAGAGTGTTTGAATATTCGAATATATCACTACTCGTTTAAAATTGTTTCTTAATTTAAATAAAATGTAACATATAACATATGATGTATAAAAACTTTAAAAAAATATTTTATTCATCTTCCTTTGCTCGTTTATTAAGTTTGACTTTATTTTCGGGGAAATTCAATTCATAGTAAATATATTTTTATATCGTAAAAACATTAAAGAAGCACTTGCATAATGCAATTGGTTGAAAACTAATTACCTTAATATTATATGGTGAATATGTAGTTTATATAAAAAGTAAAAATAATTTTGTAGGTGCATGACTTCAACGCCTCAGAAAATGGAAATATTGGTAACTAATAGCACCCTTATACTGTATCAAATTATTTCATGCTTACCCAACGGTGTATCAAGGCGAAGAATTGTCTAACCATGAAAATTATAATTATAAACAAATTTATGCATTCTCTGTAATAGTACCCGTCCAGGACCGATGGATTTTTTTAGGCGTAAATCCCAAGTATGGATGGCTTCTTTCAGAAGGAAGTAAAGCCATGGGCCCCGTGTCGTACATTTACAGCACGAAAAAGAACCTCAAGCCCGAAAGAAGAGGTCTCTGAGCCAAATTTGTCGGCCGTTTCACGCCTTGAATAGAATGGGACGCTGATGACCTGAAATGTTAAAGAGCGTCCGTAAATAAATGAATCAATGTGTAATAGTGCTATGTATTTGTTCTTAATTATAATTGTTACTTTGATATAAAGGAATTTCTTAAGTAAAAGACACGGACTCCGGCACTCCATTTGGTCCTCACTCGCAATGCCTTTAGTTTTGATAATAAATAATCCCAGCTTAGAGGAGAACCTCAGGTACGGTTATTATGTTGGTGATATATTCGGTTTTGGACTCGTGGCTCAGAATCTCTCGACCAGTTCCTTACTAATCTTAACTCCAATTTTTCAGTTAAGTTCGCTTCTTCTGTCTCTCCCAATGCTAGGTATTGATATTTCTTTATGTAATGTCTCATTTCTTACGTCCGTACACATCAAGCCCACCAATTTACAACAGTATCTTCATTTCCATAGCTGCCATCCCTGCATACCAAAAGATCAATTCCTTTTTCTCTTTCAATCCGTGGGCACCGTCTTTGTAACAACTTTTTCATCTCTTGACACCTATGTCAAAAACCTAGCTCAAAAGTTCCAAGATCAAAACTATCCATTTTAGCTTTTAAAAATCCCGTATCATACCAACGCACAAAATATTCCAACGGAAACCTAAAACTTCCTATAAGAACGTCATTAAACGTGTTACTACTTACGTGCCTGGAATTGAGAGCATCAAACCTGTTTTTAAGGAATGTCACGATACTTTATTAATGCCGTCATCTTCATTACTTCATTTGCTACCCGTTCTTCCAAGAACGTCGTATATATGTTATCTTGTAAGCTCTGCAAAGTCTTTTATATTGGTTAAACTTCTACTGTTGTTTCGCTACGTATGAACAATCATAGACGTAATAAAACCAAGTCTCCGTTGCCGGTTGCCCAACAAGCATTGTCTCAGTGTAGGGATTTTCGATTATGATAATTATTAATGCGTTACCGACACATAGCTCTGAAAGCTTACTCAGAGATAGAGAGATGGCAGCTATATCTTTGCATAAACCGCGTACTTCACCAGGTTTAACACTTACATATTAATATATTTTTCTCTTTCCCTCTTGTTGCTTGTTTTTTCTGTTTCCACGCATTACGTTAACTTCGAGATTGGATAGTTACTTTTACCACATTCTCTTGTCTTGTACCTTAGAAGAAAAACGTAAGCCGTTCAAAATATAGCGATAATTGTGACTATTTAAATGTTTTGTCTATTTCTGCTTCTCTAGTTCTTGTTATTTTAGTTACATTATTCCAAGAGTTGCTTTTTTTTCTTTTTTTAATATTTTTTCGTTTTGTTTTCAATTACTAACATAGCAAATTCATCATTTGCATGTAAAACGCAACTAACTGTACAAGCGAAGAATAAATAAATATTCACGTTGGCTTCAGCATAATTCGAACCTGTATCCATACACATTAATCAAACACAGAGGGAATTCGTTTCTTGGTTGAGTGTTTTACATTTTCCCAATACAAAAAAGTATATTTAAAACGATGAAAGCAGAGCCATCTAGAGGTTAAGGCAGTCAATCAGTATACGTGCTTGTATGACTGACTGTAAGATGGCAGCACCACACAGCGGTGATCCGTAGCAGGGCTGCAACCGAAAGTACACGAAGAAATTTATCCAAGGATTTTGGACGTCGAGATAATCGTTAGGCTCAAGAAGTGCAAAAGTACTTTTGTAAACTTATAACATCCAGAGAAGGCAGAAGGCGAGTGTTATTTCATACCGACTTAACATCAAATAAATAAATAATACTCTGATTTGATTACAATATAATCAGGAGTGTGTTCAGGCTACTGAATTCATTTCTTAGAAAGCATTCAGATTTATTAATAAAATATTTAAAATTTCAAAACATATGAATGGTTTCTTTCAACGCGCGCGCGGGCGCTCACAGAGTGAAATGCATCTATTTTTAAATTTTGCGTTTACTTCGTTATCACGACACCCAGAACTCAATGTTTCCTTTAATCGACGAGGTAGTTTGTCTTCCTGACGCTATCCCGTTTTCCTTGTACCCAATATCCAATGGTGGAGATATAATGACAAATTTCGTGCCTAACCTCAACAGAATACAAACTGAATTTTCTATCCAAATAAAACATCACTTTTTAATAAATTATTTCTTATTTATAAGCAAACTGGGTTTTGGCCCACCTTAATTGTTATTATAATTATTTTAGTAAATTGGAAATTTTTATTTTGCTGCTTTAGGTACACTTTTCCAATAAACTATAAATCTCAACATTCTCAGATTTTAAATACACGTTACTTAATATTTCTGTTAAAAAATATATATCTTTTAAAACAAAAATTTAATTTATGAAAATATTTGCATATAATGCAACTTTCAAACAATTTTTTTTTTTTGCAACTCTCATGCATAAATAAGTAAAGCAGCTATATAGATCAATGGTTTTTGCATATATACAAAAGAATTCATAGCTCAATCGTACATAGTTAATAAAAGTAGACCATAAGTTAAAAATGTGCGCAAGTTACGGTAAATGACCCCCCCCCCTCTAAAAAAAAAGTGTGTTGTGACAGTTGAAGACGAAACGTAACTATAAAGTTGTCCGTTCTGTAACGCAGCGCACAACATGCAATCATGTCGTATTGTCTTTCATTTCCAATTCAATACACAATTGTTATAGGGCTCGGTTGCGTCAGAATGTGTTATATTTCATCTAAGGTATCCTGTGTATTTATTGTCTCGTTCTGAAACATTTCCTCCGTGTTAATCTGAATTTTAAGTCCCATTATCCTGTGCAGTTAACCTCCTCATGTAGTGTTAGATAAGGGTTTGTTGTGTTGATATACTCTAACCTATTGTTGTAATCTTACTTTTAATAAATGTGCAGTCCCCTAGACATAAGTTATGAAATGTAAAGTTTTATGAAACTGGGCCCAAGTAAACCCAGCCGTCAAAGAAGTGCTCAACTGCAATAAAGAATTATTATACTTTGATGAGCGAACGGCGTTCGATACAGATCCTCATTATTGATGCATGACAGGTCTCTTCGAATGGTTGCTGTGTCCCATTTCATTAAGTTCTCACTTTAGCGCAGAAATATTTAAATTTATTTCAAATAACGTTCTGTATGTACAGAGCAATATTTTTGATGTCGGTCTACATTTGTTGATAAATATTCTCATGATGTTTAGCGTTGTTATTAATTTAGGTCTGTTTAGACAATGTGCAAATAAACACAAGTTCATTATTGTGTGTGCTAAACAACTTATTTCCTCCTACGTTATAACTTTCTATTTTTTTGGCGGCGT
This sequence comes from Metallyticus violacea, assembly GCA_030762175.1. Classification (NCBI taxonomy): domain Eukaryota; kingdom Metazoa; phylum Arthropoda; class Insecta; order Mantodea; family Metallyticidae; genus Metallyticus; species Metallyticus violacea. The sequence goes on along the minus strand of CM060833.1, from coordinate 1,471,157 downwards.
TTTTAATGTCCCTAGTGAAGAATTTATTTATTTATTTATTTATTTTCCTTGTTTGCCTTTTCCAGCCGGCCAAAGTTGTTATTATTATTCGTTAAGCTCAACTGAAATATGGAAAAACTGTAAGTCATCATGTTATAAAAGAGCATTCGTCTTCTTCCTTCAATAAGGTGTATTGGAGACTTTTTTTCAGTTTTTCTGCTTAAGCATCTTTCTCATATATTTATAGGAAGTTACAACTCGGCGAAAGGAATATCTGAATGTCTGTCGGCAAATTTGTTTTGGAAAGGCAATTCACTTTATTTGGAATACCCGGTAGGCATTCTTTGGAACTATTTCACGCAGAACAAAAGATTGTGCAACGGCGCATGACCGATTGTGTTTTACTTTCACTGTAGGTGACAGGCGTTCAGTGCGGATTAATTGCTTTGATTGGTCAATCATTAAGGACAGTTGATGTGGACTTTTTAAAATTGTTAGCAATGGAAAGTAAAATGGGGACTTTTACCGTGAGATTTCTGGCTTTATGTAGAAAGCGAAATGCATCTTTGTATTAATTTGTAGTACAAGCGCTCAAATTAAAAATTGGGAAAGGCAGGCCTAAATTTAAAGTAACTTCCCGGCATCTACATTGATGAGCACTTCGCAGCCTGTCAGGAGGGCGGTTCAAGCAGAATTCCAACCACATCTGCCATTCAGGATTTCTTTTCGTTTGGATGTGTGTAAGTCAGTGACGTGTTCACTTTCATAAAGAGAAGTATGATGTTCATTGAGATTTGGGCTTGTTTTCATGTAAATGGCTAAGTTGGGTAATTTAAGAATGGAACATGCTAAAAGTTTATAGTGAAACAGCCGCTAATTAGAAGTTAGCTGAGACTTTAACTGTGCATGGGCATTACTTTCAGTGAATGTAGGTAATTGTAAAATATATCTGCTCTTTTTCCTGGAAATACATGAAGTAGGGAGATGAAACTTTTAGATATTTGTAACCGCTAGTTCTTTCATCACGATACTCATAAATAGTTTTTACAAAATCAAGGCCTTCATTTTGTCTTTTTATAGAAATATCAAAATCGACGCTTTATTAGTAAATGACTTTTGAGAAGAGAGAAACTTTTATGTTTTAAAATGTGCAAACTAAGAAGCTGATTGGGGGAAAAGAATTAACAATCTCAATCAGAAATAAAAAATTACAACTAGCATTGTTTATGTACTTCCAGAGAAGGAGGTACGAAAAGTTCAGAAAATTAAAATGGCGAAATAGGAAAGAACGATCTTCCCTTAAATGTGCCAATCACATCACTTAATTGATGTCCTCAGGTGTGGCAAACACATTCTCACTAAATAGCAGCCTATTCATTTTTTAACACTTCTGTGTATGGGTTCATATATTCTTTAGCGTTTTTCCCCCTCCCATTTTTATGTTCCTTAACCTGATGCAGAGAAAATAAAATAGTTTAAATTATTTGAGAGATTACAGATACTGTTTTCCAAAGCTAATTCTTATTAATTATCATGGAATATCCACTGAAAAGAAAAGATGCAGGATTAGTAGGGAGCGGATTCTTATGTACATTTTCTGCATTAAGATAACCTAGTTTGAAACTCGGAACAGTCGCCAACATGATTAAAAATATATGTGTCAACTGTTAATAAATACATAAATGAGGGTTTAATTTTATTTATATTGTGGTTTATTTTGTTATTTTTATTTTGGGAAGAAAATATGCTGCCATTTAGAAGTATTTTGTAAAAAACCGAGAGAGAGACAACACAAAGTAATGTCTATTACATCATATACTGGTGACATAATATATGTGCGTCCTGCAACACCTTTCTACAACCAGTGCATTACTTTGTGGGTCTATGATTTGCTTTTCTTTATTTATTGATGTTACCTAATACTTGATTTCTCTTTCGGATTTTTATCAATATGTGCAATTAATTCAAACACTTAAATATGTTTGGAAATTATTTTGACAGTAGAACTGAATTTGAGACTTTATTAGATCTGATAAACCAATTTTGGATTTTGTAATGTGTGTGTAACGGTTCATTTGATGTAGTCGAAACTGGTCACCTAACAACCCATATAGGAAAGTGCAACACAAAGAGTCTGTAAATGTATGGTTTAGTTCATAAGTATTCCATTTGATAATGCCCCGACAAGCTTTAGAGGAGGCGTAGAAGAAGTTTTACATAGAAGGAGAGGGCACATTAAGTGGCCACCTAGATCATCAGATCCAAAAATTTATTACAACTGAAACAGAGAATCAGATCGGCAATGCATTTGATCCTTCCAATTACTGTACAAGAGGCATTAAATAATTGTGACGTGCTGGACATTGTTTGGTAGTAAATTATGTTCACTTAAATAATTGTGACGTGCTGGACATTGTTTGAGAGAGTTTGTAAACTCAGCATTGCAGTACATTATTATAGTCACAATAATTTAAATTGTGAATAACGCTGCTGTACATTATTATAGTCACAATAATGTAAATTGTGAAACTCAGCGCTGCAGTACATTATTATAATCACAATAATGTAAATTGTGAAACTCAGCGCTGCAGTACATTATTATAGTCGTCATGTAAATAATTTGTTTAACTCGACGCTGCGGTACATTATTATAAGCGCAATGACATAATTTTGAATATGAAAAAGTTGTATAACGTTACAATTCCGTTAAATGTTCCGTTTATTTCGATATTCCACTTTAGACAACCCTAAACAAAAGGCCACTAGTCTAAAGGAATAAATGAAATTAAATGAACTGAGTCCTTCGAGCCTTAAAAGTATCTGACATTTATCTTCTGGGGGTAAGGAAAACCTTCGGAAAAAATACTTACCCAGACATTTTAACCGGGAATCAAAGCCGGAAACTCTGCCAGGTCACGGAGAGCCCGAACTACTTGGTAATGACTATGTGGAAAGTTTTGTTTTAGAAACTCACCATGAACCATACACATTGCATTTACGACATAAGCTAACAATGTCGCCATCTTTGCAACTATTTACGGAGCTGTGTGCCTGGTGGTAGATGTAACACAACAATCTTTTTGAGTTTTTCTTCATAATATTTATGAGAGTGATAATGTATGTAGCTTCATATTTTTCAGAGAGGGTTTAACCATGGGGCTCGGACAGATTTAGGGATGGCATGCACAATATAAAGAGTGGAAATTTAAAACACAACAGTAAGGGTTTATTAGCATAAATATAGAGTTTAACAAGAACATAGGCACGGTTTATTTATCAGCTGGATGTAACTAAAAGTTGTACAGAAAGAGTTGAAATGAAGAACTACAGAATAAGTTTTGACATCTTCAAGAAGTACATGATGTTGCTGTTCTTGACCTGATTATTGCAAGAACAATGTTCATATTGTTAATAAGTTTGGTATTCCTTTTTGGCAGACAGCACACCTTCAGTAGCAAGTACATGGGGCGATATGGCTACATGATGTACCATTTTGTGGAGAATAGAAATAATTTGCACCCTCTGCTTTTCAATAGCTGACACTGAAGATACATTTGTCCTTCACAGAAGCTACATAAAGTCCTTATGCGGACAGTGGAAAGGACTTTCTTAATTTTGACGGCATTTCGACACAAGTTTCAGTAAAAGAAGCCCCAAACTTTCTGGACCCTGGTCAAAACTCCGTCTACTTCTCTTCCTTTCTTACTCAGTGGTGAGTTCTCCGAACTCGCTTTCGTGTTCTTCGTCTACGTTTAGGTGACTTCATTGTGGTAGTCCAATCGAAAGTCGTGGTGGTTTCAGGGGGAGCTGTTGTCGTGGTGGTTTCATCGAAAGCGCGAATGTCGAACATGAATCTGGGCTCCTCGATGTAAAAGCTATCAAAGAAGTCCTCAGGTGTAGTTGTGGTTTGAGCCGGGTCCGTAGTGGGTGTTATGAATTCATCTTCCGTAGTCTCTTCCGTCGTTTCCGTCGTATCTTCCGTGGTTTCCTCCTGATACTCTTCTGTAGTTGTCGGTTGGTCTTCCTCGGTAGTTTCAGGGGGCACTGTAGTGGTAGGTGTGGCGTCTGTGGTAGTGTCTGGAGGCATGGTGGTCGTCTCCGGTGCGGCAGTAGTGCTCGCTGGCGGTGATCCCCATGTTGTTTTGATCATGTCAGCTCCCTTTTCGGCGATCATAATGGTGGGGGCGTTGATATCCCCAGATACGATGTACGGCATTATAGAGGCGTCGATCACACGCAGACCCTCTACGCCATACACCCGCAGCTCGGGGTCCACCACAGCGCTACGGTCGAAGGAAGGACCCATTTTACATGTTCCCACAGGATGGTGCATGGTCTGCGTTGTTTCTCGGATCAGGCAGTTCCAGTAGGCGAAAGACCCAAATTGAAATACCTGCAAGCGTTCAGAAATAAGTCGCAAAACTCCGGTACATCTCAGATAATATCTGTGGTATTATCGGGAACTTCGACTTACCTCGCACTTGGGCACAGGGGTGATATCGAGCAAGTAGCGCATGTTGCGTAGCACGGGCGTTTGCGTCAATCTGGCGGTCACCAGGAGTCCCTCTATCAGAATCTGCATGTCCGGAGCATCCGAGAAGTAGTTGGGATAGATCAAGGGCGGATCAAAAGGGTTCGTGCTATTGATCTTGACAAGGCCTCTAGAGCGAGGTCTGAGCACGATGGGGCGAGCGATGATCTGGTTGTAGTAGCAGATGGGCTCCAGTGTGATAGGCTGTAGAGCACAGGTCGAGTTGGGAGGCACATCAGCCGAAAGCATCTTGATTGGCGTCGTTAGACCTGCACAAGTGCATCATTAGCATATTGGTACACACCACTAACTTCATCTAAATATAACATTTGAATCATTGATGGATTTTCACTGAAAGACAAAATGTCTTGTATTTAGAAACGAGCAATTCCTCCCCTCTGGTGTTAGCTTCGCATCCTCGAAGTTTTGAACAAGACCTAATAGCTACTTATTGTTTTTCCTTAATTGGTAATTTTTGAGCGTCAGACTGCCTTTCAACATTAAATGATTTACTCAGTAAAGCTATAGCAGTTTGCAGTTATTTTTACGGTGGTTCAGAAATCCGAAATTGGCAGACATGAATGATGTCACATTTTAAATTCTGAATAATTTCAAGTATTATCTTTGTCCATCTCGTTTACTACAAGGACGAATCTATTTGAAAAGTTCTCGGAATGAAGCACAATATAAAGGCACCTATTTTCAAATTCTATTTATCAATACATTCTCCCTTGATACTTTTTCCTACAATGTTATAAAGCTGTACCCCATTAAGGGATAGACCTTAAAAGTGCTTTGGTTCTTCATCGGATAAAACTTTTTTTCCACCTCTCCTCAGCAATAGAAGGAAACTTTGGCCTGATATGGGGAATAAGGTGTAAGCGGTAGCTTAGCTCGCTGACATGTACCATACGCCATGGCAACAAGGGACAACACGAAAAATCTGAGAGATATGGAATGAAGCCACCAGACGGTGTAAGTGAGAAGAGTCTCAGCACGCTCCGAACGACATTAGTCAGGAATGGAGGTGCACAACAAACAATAGCGCCGTTTTCACAATTCTCACATTTGTTTGTACACAGAATTTAACAGGTACAATGAACTTGGGAGGTCGCACTGTTGTATATTTGGTTGCTAACCATTATTATTTATTCATGTCTCGGAACCGTGCGGAAGAAATTTTGTAATGAATAAATGACTGCATTTTCAAAAGGCTTGAAGTGAATGTTCTCATTAGCTGCACGACGATGAAGAGAAGAGAAACTTATACAAAAGTTTCCCGTAGTTCCGGGAGGAATAGTTTGAAGACATGTACTCGTCCGCGAATCAAAACGTAGAGCACGATTATTTTCAGAGCAGGGAATGGAGGCCTCATTAAACCAGGATCTCAACTCTTATTTTCCCAATTTCGTTGCTTTCACAATTAAATTTTCCACCTTAAACACCTGCCTTGAAACTTTAGGCCTGAAACTACTTCTGTTATCCTGCAACACAACAAATAATTTTGGAAAAATAAATCCGCCCATACTAATAGTGTATGAATGAGTCAGCGCACTAATAGATTGTGCAACACTTTAAGTATTTTTCTCCTAAGATAAACCACTCTGATCAGTGTTGTAAACCAGGAAGGGAATAGTTTGACGGTCACTCTCTAGCTGTTTCCAAATAGCTTTCTACCACTTCTATCTTTAAGAGTACCCGTAAAACAATTTTGTTATTTTCTGCTTTTAATTTTATGAATATTTTCGAAACGAAGGCCCAAGAGGAGGCTGCGCTGAAATCTGTTCTTCCAAATAAATAGAAATGTGCAAAGCCTAGAGCTTCAAAGCTTTAACGGTTATGTTTTTCTGTGCTCCTCTTGCTTCTACAATGCAAGCAAATAATTTACCATACAGGGAGGGGAATAACTTATAAGTCTTTAAAGAAAAACGAGGGAACGGAACCGAGTTTAATATCCGTGCAGGAAGAGCCCATAAAGAAAGTTTGTGCTCTCCTCGTATAATTCATAGAGCTGTTGATAATTGATAGAAATTCTCTGCCTTGCGGAACCGATCATATTTTAGCTTGAGCCAATGGCAGTCCACGTGGAGTGATGTTGAATGACGGCCTATAGTTGCCAGTTTTCCTCATAGCCTATGAGGTCTATTGTTTAACAACAGAGACTCTTTGTCTTACCGTCTAATAATAGTTTAGCTTCGGCCTATAACAATCCAGGATCAACAGCAGATAGGCCTGTTATGTACATGCGAATGAAAGACTGTCGCCCTTCAGGGTTGTCCAGTTCCTTCTCTTCAGTACCGTGTTATGTTTGAAGAATTTGTCAACTGATTTTAGCTGAAAACAGCAACTCATGTTTGGAACATGGATATCTTATAGCGCATAGATGAAATAGGAACATATTCTGATATGAGTGTATTGACAGTTCCTCGTCAGCACTAGGTGTGCGTGCCTTGCCCTGTCGAACTGTGGCAACATGGACAGAGGCCTTCGACCGATCTGCGGCTCATTGGGGCTATGTGTTGGTGGAAAAAAATGCAAGGGTGAAACGGTGCTTACGCTGATTCCCGCCATTGATATCAAAGTGAGAGTATAAGCGGTTGCAGTACCGAACGGCAGCGGAAAAAGCAGAATTCCAGGGAATGTGCAAATCTTAAGCGGTAGTGTACGTACTGTATAAACCGTGGCAGTGTAAAGTGCAGGCGGAGGGAACGCAACACAGAAAAACAAGCAATCCTTCACATAAAATTAACTATGTAGCCTAAATGTTAATCACGTTCATTTTTTGTTGTTACAGCTAAACGTTAAGCTAACAATATAAAACGTTAATATAATAACAATGATACAGTAAAACATATGCTTTTAAGCTGAAAGTTATGTTTTTATTAAATACACATGTATATCTTCAGTTAACATTACTTGTTTTACTGCATTCTTTGTTCTAGCACTCTGTAATAACCTCAACTTGCTGAGAAATTCATCTCCCTTAATCGACTTTTTAATTATTTAATGTTTTTAACATCTAGTATAATATTTTCAATTTTTGTTTCTCAAGTGTCGGTAGCCAGGTTTTGTTTTGTTCACGTATTGACCTAACATTTTTAAAGACTTTTTTTTCCTAAGTAAAGACATAAATTTAAAAATGAGTATTTCGACGGAAACTAATGCTGTGATCTTGCAGCCGCTGAAAGTTAACGATGGCGTAATAACTTGCCTGCATGAAACACGTGACGCACATTTCGTACAGCACTTTACTTTTGGTAGTAAACTGCTGCAAATGATCACGCAGGGCTAAACTACGGTATTTTATGGCTTTCACGGCCGGTGTTACAATTTAGAACAGTTCAAATCTTCCGGGCTGTTTTACTATGGACTATGCTGTCATAGCTTGCATCAATTTACTGCGGTTGGCATTATCGTCCTGGGTGGTATTCATACTTGCCTCCTAAACCCAAGATCGCGGGTTCAAACCCGGCCAGGATCGACGGATTCTTTTCGTGCGTAAAAATCCTGAGTATGGCTTCCTTCCTGCTTTCCATGTGCTAGTTACGTGAAATACGCCGTCTCTGTTAAAGTTGTTTGGATGTTGTTGTATTTCCAATGTCTCCCTCCTGACAAAGAATCGTGCTTTGCAACCACTTCTGGTTTATTAAACTGTATGCCATGGCTACCGCAGATCGCTCAGGTGTCGCTGATGTTCTCGATCCTGTCTGTGTATATTTTGCTACACGCACATGGCATTTTATAAATTTCCGTTGTACCTGGGGGTCCAGGGTTCAAATCTTCCTGACCTTGAGTTTTTACGTGGTTTTCTCTGGTCGCTTAGGCGAATACTCGAATGTTTTCTCTCCCTTTGATCGCATTCCTTTCCGTTTGTTGTTACAGGTTTCTGCAGTGTGACTTTTCTTCCCCGCTAACTGGTATGGGAGCGGGGGGGGGGGTTCTATCTGCAGACAATGTTAGATCCTGACATACCCTTCAGCATGGGTAAAGTACTGAAATGTCCATCTCCGTTCTTCAAATTCCAATCCAGTCCCGACAATAAGACGCACATTGTTTAAACACTGACAAAGCTATCGCATTTTTTCCTCTGTGTTGATTTATTTATAATGCAGTTTGAAAGAGAATTACTAAAATATATATTTATGAGAAAAATATCGAAAATATTTTTATTTGTCTAATTTTTTCGCAATTTTTTATGTGAAATAAAAATTGGAATTTAACTTGTAGCTTTCGAGTGAGATAACTTTGTTCTAGAAATGTGCTTATTATTTGCATACATGTACGTTTAAGCTACTTACCAGTGGTGCGGTTGAGCAGGACAACCTGTGAGTCAAACTCGTACTGAAGATCGGGGTAGTCCCCCATGGCCCGGGCGTACTGCGATCTCCCGAAGGCGACTACTTGAGACACCCCGGTTGAGGAGAGAGGTCCGGTACCGTTTCTGATGTATTGCATGAGATCGGCCATGCGCTGCTCTAGGTTAGGCACTTGCGAGGTGTCCGTCAGCGTGTAGTATATTCCCCCAGTACTCACGTGGTCCTGCAGGTTGTAGCCTACACTGAGATCTGAGATGACGGGGATTCCCAGGGGCTCCAGATACTCCCGCGGACCAATTCCGGACAGTGACAGGATCTGCAACAGCCCGAGTTATAACAGGTGAAAGGTACGACGTGGGGAGTAGACCAGTAACGTAGACGTTTTGGGACTTGCCTGTGGGGAGTTGACGGCTCCAGCACTCAAGATCACTTCCTTGGTAGCTCGGGCAGTCAGCCTGGTGTCACGATCCTCCTGCATGGCGTACTCCACTCCAAAAGCTCGTTTGTTGGAGTCAATCAGTATCCTGGTGACCGTGGCATTGGTTATCACCCTCAGGTTGGGTCGGGTGTCTCGAACAGGACGAAGATACGCGGTGTTGGCGCTCTGTCTCTCGCCGTTCCTAGTTGTCGTCTGTACGCGCATAACGCCTTCCTGCTCGGCGCCGTTCAGGTCCCTTTCGGGGTATCCCATCTGACCAAATGCAGCCATCAGTGCTCGAACGTTGATGTCCTGGTAGGGCAATGTCTGCACACTGAGCGGGCCGCCTGTACCGTGGTACTGGGTGTCGTTAGCATACAGCGGGTCCAGGTTGTCCTCGGACTGTAAAAACAGGCAGGATTTCTCTTGTGCAGCAAGCGAGTATGTTTGTTTGCAAAACCTGACAACTGCTGCTAGTTTACGTACTCACCTTGATGAAGTAAGGCAGAGTGTCGTTGTAGCCCCAGCCGGTGTTGCCCAGTGCGGCCCAACGGTCGTAGTCCTGTCTGTTGCCACGCATGTACACCATGCCGTTCATGACACTGGAACCGCCGAGGGCTCGACCTCTGGGATAGGGACATCCTCGAAACCCACAGGCCCTCATCTCTGGCAAGCTGACATAGTTCCAGTCTACACCGCTCTGGTTTCCCTGTAGGTATGGCACAAAACTTGGGACATCCGCGGCGAAGGGTTCCTCGTCTCCAGCCTCGAGCAGCAGCACTCTCCAGTCCGATATCTCGCTCAACCTGCCATTGACATATTTCCGTTCTGAGACAGTAATTGCAACCATCCCAGAGATGTAATATAAAATATCAGATCATAAGTGTTATTCACAAATTTTCACTGGAATGCACTACACATCCCGTCAAACACCTGGTGTTTAACGGCGATCGATGAAATGAAATAAGGCGGGTATTTGAGGAAGAAATGTTGCAGGTGCATGCCCGCTTTAGAGGATGATGTCTGTGGCAGGCAGTCTCTGGATATTTTGATGAGCTCTTAGAGTGGTTCAAATTATGGTTACAACCATTTCTCGTTTAAGATTGGATCTACAGTCCAGAAAGATGTAATTGTGTTAGAATGGTGGCGCCCACTCCCTTCACTTGTTTTTCATGTACTGAGGTGACATTTCTTACGTTCATATCTGCTATTTCCGTTTTTATTACCCACATGCGCTACGAATGCGATAATCAGCATGGTCCTAACCCCTCTTCAAAACAGATCGCAAGGTACTGGCTATTCTGAATAAAAAAAGTAGAACAAATGATACATAGACGCGATGATGAGAAAGTGTTAGTTCTACGGACTGTCTAGAGTATCGAAAACTCACTAATATCAATAAGCACGGAAGTTTCAGTTAAATTGCAGATGTCCAGCAGTACGAAATAGCAAGATAAAAAGACATGCTACTCACCTGTTGGCGAGCACACAGCCTGCAGATCCACCTCCCACGACGATGAAGTCGTACTCATCGTTCATGAGTTGTTCGCGGGCGACACGCCCCGAGTTCGGCGTTCGGTTATTGGCGATGGCGGTGATGAGGATCATGAATACGGTGGCGAAGTTGAGGTTCTCCACCATGCAGGTACTCTCTGCGGTCCCCGCCACAGGGGCGGTTGTCATCATGGTAGTCGCCATTTCCTCCTCACGCCATTATTGCTGTGAAACAAATGAGATCAGTCAGGTCTGACCGTCACTTTCACTGGAACTAATTTCATCTCCAATGAAGTGTGTCCTTTTCTCGCGACATTTGCAGCACCTCCTCTTAACATGGAATTCGTTCTCCCAACACCCGCGAGCCCATTGCACCTACTCCCGCCGATACCCAAATCTAAAGGAAAATTGTTAATATATCTGAAGCAAAAGTTGTTGATTACGACTTTCACAATCAGCTTAACTTTCGCTTTGCAGTGTTCACTTGTTCCAGTAGTAAAAATGTGCATACTTGCTTGCATCATGATGAGATTCCCTTTATCCACCACCAATTGTCCGTCGGCTTTACCTATGACTCTGCAACGCAATTTTCACTATAGAAGACTACGCTGTAGAACAGGAAGATGGACGTTACCTACTCCTGGCAGACTTTGCAGAGACCCCCAATCATGGTGGGACGGCGAGGAGCAAGGCTGAATGCTTTATCCACGTGGTCCAAACTCACCATACAACCGCAGAATATCTTCATTAAAAATTACATCCATGGCATTATTATTATTATTATTATTATTATTATTATTTTATTAGGCTGTATTAATTTTTACAATTTTGGCAACTCTGTGAATGTTAAGTTTCCCCCAAGCACAGTAACCTGCCACTTTTCCTTGTTTTCCCAGATGAAGTAGGAAGCGGGTAGTAAATAGCACGGGGTTTGTTTGTGTCGTCTAATAAATCCGTACAGTTTTCTTCCATTGATGAGGCGTTCTCTGTTGTTTCAAGACGTGTCCGCGTGCTTTATGCCGCCGTGCTACGCCCACATTCCCTTAAGATTTTCTAATACGGCTGGCAGTGTTTTGTTTGTGTTGGGGGATATTCTTGCCCTTCTTGTTTGTGCCCCTATATTTATATTCAGATTGGGCCTCAGATCGGAATCCATTTTTGTGCAGCTGTTTTTTTTAGTAGTGTTTAACGCCCGTTTTACTACTTAGGCACCACAGGTGGTGACACTGGTGATACATGAGATAAATGATATATTGGGAAAGGATTTTTTTTAAGGAAGGAAACTTTTCAGGCCTAAGTTTAGGGTACCTCCCCAACATTTGCTATTAATGAGGACTGAGGAAAACCTGCAAAAAAAACCTCAGTCAGGGAGGGCGGTTCTGACGGGGTTCGAACCGTGGACCTCCCGCACACAAGTCCACGCATTAACGACCTCGGCAGCTGTATAATAGGACCTTTCTGTTGCCATGGAAAGGCTGTAATCGGCGTCTGAAAGCCCCTACCACATTCAGCAAGTATTGAAGCCATCAGGCTGCTAGCACATAAGGAGTGGAAGAGTCATGTGACAGCCCTCTGTATTCGCAAGGGTCTTTTGACGGTACATACATTTCAGACTCACCAACAAAACGCTTCTAATTCCGCGCATTTTTTCATAGAAAAGAATAAAGCATTTGGTAATGCAAATAGCTAGCCTATCCCTATTCGATTTAATCGCATTAGAATTCTCTGTCTCCACATAAAGTGCCCAGCATGGTAACCCCGAAAATATATACATCTCTCTGCACTCTGGTTAATGTCGCACAATCGAACTGTGTGAGAACATTTAAACTTGAGACACTTTAGGAGATGACAGTTAATGAAGAAAGACCCACAGGACATAGCTTGAGTGAAATGGTGCCGGGTACTCCAGGTGATCATGAAAGACAAGTCATGATATCGAAACTAGACCTGGAGAGAACTGTTCGCCATTGAGAACTACTTTGGTTCTGAAGGATGCTGTGAACTTTGTCTTATACACTAAAGAATGAACTTTGAATACAGCTAACACATTCTATGGGCAACTTACCAAACCTTTGTCTGCCCTAAAAGACAAGTAACTATATAACAGCTTCTTGGTTCGTGCCAGGAAGAGATAACGTTCTCAGAGTGCCACATGTCGTAACAGGCACGGGTTTCCCGACACTTTCCCTTGCCGCAGTTCCAGGCCTATAGAACAGACGTAACAAGCTCCGCAGCCTGACAATGAACAAATGAATGTCTCGGAAGGTATGCAAAACAACCGCATCACACTTGAAATCTCTCAATGTTCCCGTAACTAAGACACTTTGTACGCAGGCGCATTGTTTTGAGGAACAAAAGCACCTCATACGCAAACCGAACCTTTCTAAATTACAAAAACTTACTTCTAGAAAACTTTTAAAGACAATTAGAGGTCGATTGGCGTGGTAGGACCTGTTTGCGAACCACATTAATTATTTGAATACGAACATCATCCTAGCCCAAGTGCGCAAAACTGGGAGAAGTTTATTTTCTGACTAGAGACAGTAACAAATATGTCACATGTTTCATTGCATAGATCTGTAAATATCGTTCTTCCCATATACAATATATATATATATATATATATATATATATATATATATATATATATATATGAATTTTGTTTTATTTGCATTATTATTTTGTTCCTCTTTCTACTTGTGTGTGTACTTAAGCATGTACGGTCGACAACCCATGGATAAAATGGTTCTGTAATATGTGTATAGCATATTATAACAATAAAGATACACCTACTACAAAAAGTTTCTCTGATTGGTATAAAATACTGGAAGAGTACTCTCTGTTTTACCCGTATGAAGTACAGCGTTAGTTTTTATTATATTGTAACTTTAATAATCACACACTGCTTCCAAAATGTATTAAAAGCTTTTATTATATAATTTTGAATTTTGAACAACAGCGATCTGTTACCAACATTTACGAGCGGTACTACCATATACGAAGGTAGATCCGTAAGTTTCCGGCCTAACCATTCTCTAGGTATGATAAAGACAAAAACTTTATTTCACTTTTATTGCAATACACTTCCCACATCTTTGAATTAACATTTCAATCCCCCTCTCCCAAAGTAGTCAGAAGTCTTGTCTGCAATCTTCTACACATGCAACTATATCTGAACAACTGAAGACAGCGGAGCGAAAGTTACAGCTGCAATTATTTACTTAACAGACAATGTATGACACCAGATAAGGATTTTGTGAAGCGATAATGCTTATCGGCGAGGCCGGAAACTTATGGATTTACTACTATATAAAATTTGTGTGAAATATATTTAATGATATTTATGGGTATTTAACTAAGGTTTACATGTGTTTAATTAGTTAATTAATTAATTCTTCATGTTTTGACTGTCGGTTTGGTAGTAACCATACTTGCCTTGTAGACCCAAGATCGCGGGTTCAAACCCGGCCAGGGTTGATGGATTTTTTTCGACCGTAAAAATACTAAGTATGGCTTCCTTCAGAAGGGAAACAAAGCCATGAGTCCCATGTCGTAGGTTTACGACACGATAAAGAAACTCGAGCCTGAAAAAAGAGGCCTCTGAGCAAAATTTATCGGTTGTTTCACGCCCTGAATTAAATGGGTCGCTGATGACCTGAGATGTTACAGAGCGTCTGTAAATAAACAAAATCTGTTGATTGTTTTGTTATTTTTTGACGTTACAATTGCGCGCTAAGGAAAATTAAAGGCCTAAAGAATGCATGGAAACGCGTGTATGTGTTTGCTAAAAAACAGTAAGGGGTTAGGAACATTTTCAGAAAATAATAATTCTATTAATTATAGAATTAGTAATCAAAAACCATGTGTTGAGGTAATTTGATACAGCATTAAGTTGTGTGCTGCACATTAAGTTATAACATTCTGCATAGAATAAATTAAAATAAAACATCTGTTTATAACTAATTTTTAAAACCTTTAAATAAGTTCCTATATATTACGAAATGAGAGACAAAGAAAGCTACTTAATGATCTTGCATGCTGCACATTCCCTTAATAGCGGAAAAATTACGTAATACTATTAAGCATATAATACACAAGTGCAGTAACACGTAAATAGCTCTGTGATTCGATTCTTACCCAAGCAATGCTACAATTTACATTAAAAGCAACAGCAAATCTGCGTCACCATAGTAGAGAAATAGCTCCGCTTGAATTTCTAGGAGAGCTTCTTACTTACGTCCTGTCGGTGCGACAGCTGAGAAGTAAAGTTTTAATCCCCAATCGTGTAGGACAAGACCAGAAATCACTTGACAGTATCTACAAATATCGTGTGACAGAAGACAATGAATTAGTTTAACTAAGTATAACTTTGCTGCGGCCTTTGTCAGCTGTTTCGGATCTGTGTGAGATGACGGATGCAAGTTAAAACACTGTTACACGAATGCTACACGTTGCTCTGCAGTCCCTGTGACAATGCCATTCATTTAAACTCGCCGGTCATAACATTTGCTGCGGTTTTAACTTTGGGGGTCATGTTTAAATACAGTAGCACGCTTTTAATCGCGAAACGTCAGAATAAATTTGGTATGAATTTTCTAAGAACTTCTTCACTGCACAATATTTAATTTTATCCATCTCATGGAGTACCTGCAACATGTCTGTATTAAATTAAACAATGTTAATGCAGATGTATCAACGTAAGAGACCGCCATGGGTGGCCGAGGGCGTTAAGGCGCGGACTCGTGAGCGGGAGGTCTGGGGTTCGAATCCCGCCAGGACCGTCCTCCCTGATTTGAGTTTTTTTTTTTTCAAGTTTTCCTCATTCCTCATAAATGGTAAATGCCGGGGAGGTACCCTAAACTTAGGCCTGAAACGTTTCCTTCCTTTTAAAAAATTCTTTCCCAATATATCATCTCAAGTATCACCAGTGTTCACCGCCTGTGGTGCCTTAGTGGTAAAAACGGGCGTTAAACACTGCTACAAAGAAAAATCCAACAACAATGTAAGAAGTAGATAATTATCTTTGTGTGCGGTCTGACGACTGTCCCTGCTATTGTACAAAGAACCACGACCACACCTAGGCTTGGGTTTCTTGTGAAGCTAATATCAGGTTCGTTTTCTGAAATGAGATTTTTGCTAACGTTGTCATAATGACGTGGTTGAGTGGTTAGACAGCTCGCCTGCCATCCCACAAGTGACATTTTGTGGTGGTAAAGCGCTTCTGGTCTCGCCTGCTGCCGAATTCAATGCATGGCTTGCAAAACAAAGACGTTTGTCCCATGGTAATCGTAATTTTTAATTTAAATTCGCCTGTTTATAGTATTTTTTTGCGTTATGTGCGGTGCAGGCGACAGCTGATGTTCATAGAGGTGAAGAAGAATGCACTTGCACACTGAATATTATTAAACACAATTTGGAACAATGTTGTGTATAGTAAAATTTAAACTATTACTTTATGTTGATAAATAGGTGACGTACATTTGTATTTTTGTAGTTTTAGATAATTTAGCTATTTAGTAATATAGTTCTGCACATTCATTTAATTAAAAAAAATTAAATGTAAAATAAAATAATAAAAAAATTAGAATAATGCGCCCCGATATAGGTCCCAAATATCGGGTTGTAAGTATTGCAGGAAATAAAATTAAAAATAAAAAAAAAATGTATCATATATTTCAAATTCGAAAGAGCAAACAGACTTGAAATAAGTGACAGTGTGTAGAACACCCCCAGACATGTGCGATTAGTACAAACTTGGATTACATAATCAAAAAATATATTCTTACTTTATATTACAAATTTTTTTATTTTCTTTCCAACAATCCCAGTTCAAGTTGAACATAGCTCACAAAATACAATTCTTTGTATTCAGTGTTCAACATTTTACACGAATTTTTCAGATAAATAAATAAATGTAGCCTTGGAACCCCCTAAGGGCTATGACCTGACAAATCAGAGTTCACTGTTACATACACAAATTATTATGTTTTACTTCACTCAGTCCACTGTTACACATATACAGGACAATCTCAAGACTTCAAAAGAACTCGTTAAGGTTTTTCCACCCTCGTCTTTCCTGGAATCCTTTGACTTAACCGTACAGACCACGATCTTGTGCTGACTCCTTTCACGAACGGCGACGCAGAAAGCCGAGCCCAATCCCAGGTAGAAGAACACTATGTCGGGCTATTATCATGGAGTAAGTGGGTTCGCACCCCCGGGGTTTAAATTCAATATATGCAACAATTTTAGTGTTAAAAGCCTATGTGTGATTATTGTATTCTTTACATTATAACATCCCGTATTGAATGTTCACATGCTCCCCAAAAAGTTTGTTACGACTGTTCTAACCACCTGTAGGTATTTGTTGTACGCTTCTACTACTTGGGCTCGGCGCTCTCCGAATGTAGCAAGTAACAACACTTTTAACGCTAATTTTTGCATATATTATGTTTTTTAATCTAACCAAACTAAATTTCTTACCTATGCGTTGTTTTAACCCAATAAATCTTTCCATGTATTATTTGTTTAACTTAACTAAACCTGCATTTGCATCATGACGTGAAGCAACAGCGGAATTTCTTTAATTTGAGCATTTAGAACCAGTACATGAAATGAATGTAAAATTGTAACTTTTATTGTATTGTAGACAAAGTGTGATGATTGAATTAAAAAAATTATCCTTGTGGGAGCGGACCCACTACCCCCATGATATTAATCTGACGCTCTAACCAACTGAGCTATCAGGCCGACAAGACGTTTGATAATTATCCTCCTACATAAGTTGAAGTCACACTACCTGGAAGTGGGCTCGGCTTTCTCCGTCGCCGTTCGTGAACTCACAACACAAGATCGTCGGTCGGTATGGTTAAGTAATCTTGTCGTCCCACATTTCTCCACCTTTCAGCTGAAGTGACAGCTCCTCGTTCCATATTTTGTTTTTCAAGTATATGGCGCGCATCCTGGGCTGCTTTGAATAATCGCCGTGACGAGTAAACAATTCTTCAGATTTACTTTCTGGAATTGTCAATTATGTGAACTCCACAGACAAGCCTTCTCTTGTTTCTGAAAAGTTTCTTCAACCCTGCTTACTAAGTACCGAAAATGGCAATGAATATATATTAACGATCTAGTGGTCAATATACGAAATTCGGTATATTACATTAAAATTAATTAATAACAATAGTTTATAGGGCAATCAGAACATTAGGGTGGGCGTTTACCATTAAAAAGGCGTGCTTTCATTTAATTTTCTCTCAATTGTTTTAAAATAAAAGGACAAATTAATTCAACATACAAACTGTATTTATTGCGATACATATGTTTTATATTTAACAAAAGTATTGTCGTGAAGATAGTAAATGTGAAATATTAATCTAATATGTGTATGAGAATTATATTTGTATGTAAGAGCGCTCTGTAATAACCTTCAGAAAACGTTTGTGTTAGGTTTTATTATTATTATTATTATTATTATTATTATTATTATTATAAAATATGTTTCAATTTTATGATACTTATAGGTTGCAAGAATTCCATTTTTTTCCCCTATTACCGTACAGTAATGCCATAACTTATATCATAATTTGGATTTTGTATTACTTTTTAAAGTTATTCAAGTTGCTGAGGAATTCCCTTAATTTATGCAGTTCCTGCGTGATGCACTTTTGGTTTCTTTCTCTATGTTATTGTGAAATGGCCCAGGTGAGTGTATTCCTGCATATATTTCAGTGCTGTCCATGTTTGCGCACTGGTTCTTCTGTTGCATTTGTCTTTCTATTGTTGTATTCATGGTCAAGCCCGATTCTCTACTGACCTTGTTCAAATTCCTTTAATATTTTTGTTCTAGAACGAACGGCAGCGCTCTAACAGTATGCCATCTGCAAGCAGCAAATGTGTTGGTATCAGACGAGGGTAGGTCCATAAGTTGCTGTCCTCGCCAATACGGATTTTCGCCTTCACAAAACCCTTATCTGTTAAGTAAACAATTGCAGCTGTAACTTCAGCACGCCGTGTTCAGTTCCATAAAGATGGTTATGTGTAGAAAATTGTGACATGTTCAAAATGGAGCAGCAAGCTGTTATTAAGTTCTTCACAAAAGATGGACTTACTTCAAGTGAAATTAAACAGCGATTGGACGGTGTATATATTGAAGCCCCCCTCATATTCTACCGTAAAAGAATGGGCCAAACTTTTTCGAATGGGTCGAGAAAGCATTTAAGAAGAAGAGCGTGCAGGCCGGCCCTTGGAGGTGCTCACTCCTGAAAACATCGCTCGCTCTTGTGGAAGGAGAAATTATGGAAGACCGGCGGCTCAAAGTTACAGAAATAGCAACAAGGTTAGGCCTTTCTAAAACAACTGTCCTTGGAATTATTCATGAACATTTAAACATAAATAAGGTTAGTGCCAGATGGGTGCATAGACTTCTTTCCTCAGTCCAAAAGCAGCAACGAGTCATCTGCTGTCGGGTATTTTTGGAGCTCTGCCGTGGTAACGAGAGAGAAGTTCTGCAAACCATTGTTACAGGGGATGAAACTATAGTCCTGTTACAAGAGATGAAACTATAGTCCTGTTACAGGGGATGAAACTGTGTTCCTCTACTATGCTCCCTTGTCCAAAAGAGAATCAATGGAGTGGCAGGCGTAAACCTGGCGAAGGACGGACTCTAAAGACCAAAGTCACTTAGTCAACCAAGAAGATAATGGCCAATCTCTTTAACATGTGAAGGAATACTCTTAATTTGCTTCAAGAAGAGGAGCAGCACAGTAAATGGGGAATACTGTGTTGGCCTACCGCACAGAGTACGTGCTTCCATCAAAGAGAAAAGGCGAGGAAAGGTGAATGGTGGTGTGCGCCTTCTTCACGACAACGCGCCCGTGCACACAGCCCTTGTTGCAAAGGAAACTGTGAAGAAATGTGCTTCAAGGAAATCGACCATCCGTCCTACAGTCCAGATCTAGCTCCCAGTAAATATTTGCTCTTCTCAAAACTCAAGAAGGACCTTCGAGGAAGGAAATTTAAGTGAGACGAACAGGGGATGAATGCCGTTTATGTCCATTTTGCAGACAAGACTTCTGACTACTTTGGGAGGGGGGGGGGGGGTGGATTGAAATGTTAATTGAAAGATGTGAGAAGTGTATTGCGATACAGAGTATCCATATTGAAAAGTGAAATAAAGTTTTTGTGTTTAGCATACGTAGAAAATGGTTAGGCCGGAAACTTATGTACCTACCTTCGTGTATCAATGGCATATTTGTTTTCCAATAGGCGTGTTAATAGTTTGGTGATAGGGCGTTTGCTTGCTTCTGTTCATAGAGTTTAGCAAGGACCTGATATGAATTCCTTGCCAAAGCTTGTGGTATGTGTTTGTGTTCCACAGAATCAAATGCTTTGTAATGGTTCACTAATGCAGTTAACGGTTTGAGATTTACTTTTTGTACTTTTTCAGTAAGTTTGAGTGTTCGATTGCTATAAAGTCGACTTGTTCTCGCTTAGTGTTTGGACATTCTCCTCATTATTATTATTATTATTATTATTATTATTATTATTCAGATATCCAGCTCAAATTTAGTTGCAAAATAATGTAAAATAGAAACTGTTGAAAATAAATTTAAACACGCAAGTTTTAAAGAGAGAAAGAAATAAAAACGTCATAATTAATGTTTGTTGCCTTATGTATTTGTAAGTTATATTACATATTAATTGCTGATGATATATATATATATATATATATGAAACATAAAAATAAAGAAACACTATTAACAATGTAACAAATTAACACTAAAATAAAAGTAGATAAAGACAAAACACAGAGAAAGAGTCACACTAGAAACTGCAGTTTCTAGTGTGACTCTTTCTCTGTGTTTTGTCTTTATCTACTTTTATTTTAGTGTTAATTTATATATATATATATATATATATATATATAAATGCTTAATTTTGAATCGCTTCATTAAAATGTACTAACATATACATAGTGGTTTACACAAAGTGTTACAACGATATGACTCAAATGAAATATACCGGCACCATTTTTTGGCAACGAAACGCGTTATGTACCATTTAATTAAAATAAAGAAAATTCGTAAAGATAATGTGTAAGCATAAGGACTTATCTGCTAAAAAGATCTTCCGAACGCAAATAGAAACATAGAAATACCATTTGGAATAATTTTCATATAGCCGTAATAATAATACATACTAACATCATATTATTGTATTACTTTTTGATGAACTTTATTTAGTGGGCGAGTTGCCAGGGTGACATTTCCCTAAACATGTAAGGCTAATGTTTTACCCGAAGTGTCATTTACGTAACACAAAACTGTAAAAGGAAAATGTGTACGTGAATTATTGCATATACCTTTAAGAAAGTCCTCGTTAAATGTGAAGGTCGTTTTGTCTTTACATACGTTATCTAACCAACTTTACACTTCTGAGAAATACCATAATAAAAGTAATTCTTTAAAACTTGCTTTGTCCTGACTGTCCATAAATAAACGACATTTACTTGAGTTGTTCGATAAGTCATTGAAAAAATAACTAAGATATGGTTTTTAGGGTAAAGTTTTGTTTATTCCTTATTATAAACACTTTGCTAATCTGTACACTTATTTCAGCGATTTATTATTTGTATATCTAATTCATAAAGTGCGATTTCTTCAACTCCGCAAAATACGCAAAACTTATTCAATTGATGCATGTTGGGGAACCGGAAGTCGTCCTCGGGAGCCAAATCGGGAGAGTATGGGAGATGAGGAAGCCTTTCGTATCTTAAGTGCAAAAATTGCAGGCTTGTGCGATGGACGAGGGTCTTCGTCAAATGAGGATTATTCTGTTTGGTCCCATCATTTAATTCCCCCAGTAGTGTAGCGTAATATTTTCCTGCACAGAAGATTATTTTTGCAATCCGCGTTTCGAGTCGGCTGTCACACAACTCGTTCTGTGAGCAAAAGCAGCACCCGCCTCACCGATAGCTTTTCGCTAGCCCCCTCTCCAGAAATATTTCAGTACCATGTGTGGATTTTATCCATCATTTCCACAAGGAGCCAGGAATGGGTTCGCATCGCTTGTGCTCATAAGTGAAGGTTTCGTTTCTGCGAGCATGAAGTAATGTTTTGTTATACACAAAATTCGTGTTTCTGTATTTTGAAGGCTTGTTTAATCAGGAAAAACGTTTGTAGCCATGTACATCCTTTGACAGAGAGAGTAATCCCCTGATCGGGGACGCTCGTAATTATAAGCGTCTGGAAACAACATAGCGGGACCGAGCGGTTTCTGCGTTTATTTTTGTTTTATATGTAGAACATCGTGTTGCCTGATATCACATTGTGTTTTGAGTTTTACGGCATTACCTATGCACACACAAACTAACTGCATGAACAGAAACTTTTATCTTCTAAAGTGAAAACATACAGAAATTAATATCGGGTGTATGAACCCTCAGCATGTATTACTACAGATATAGATATCAGATTTCTAGTGTGGACGAGAGGCTACAACACCCCAGCTTCTTATTTTAGCACTTAGTCACCTTTTTTGAGTTTAATATCTTTTTTACTGCACGATGCAGCCATCACCAAAATATCAGGTAGATAGTACATCATCTGGTCAGACCAACTAGGAAGGGAGCTGCCCATGTTTAACAAGGCGGGTATTGCTCCAGATAGTGACGCAAGCGAAGCAAATCCGGTGTGCAGGTGTGTACATGTAAAACGGGGTCTATCGTCAAGGTTGGAACGTGAACAGTTCCACGCCTGGTTTGAGTTGTAGCCTTCGTGACAGGCCAAATATTTGTTGCAACAGACAAGTTCCGCCCGGTTCAAATGTCGCCTGAAATCTTAGGAGCTGGATAGTGAATAAAAATACATTAAAATTCTGGTCTGTGTCCACTGGCGAGGAAAATGTTCGGAAACTGTACCCGACTATGATGTAACAGAGGATCGAACCTCTGTTCGTGGAAAATGTGGAGGTGAGCATCTTCATGTGGTAGTATAGAGCAGTATGGATATTTCACCTAAAAAAACTTAAAAAATGGAGACTTCAGTTGATATATAGTCAGAACAGCGATCCTCAAATTTCCTTCACCTTTAAAGATTTCTCGATGTTGCATACCTCTTAGATTAAACTTGTAAATTTGTATTTAAAGATATAAATAAAAAAATTCAAATTTGCCTTTTAATAATAATAATAATAATAATAATAATAGTTTATGGTACACGTTAATTTTAATTCCTCATTGAAAGAATGGGGCATTACATTTAGCAACCGTAGCCTATCGGATTTAATGGAAAAAGATGTATTATGCGTTTTCGAACTTTCTATAGTTTTATTTTTGCAGATAAATCAGCGCAGAGAATACTTTTCTCACAAGTAAGTTGTTAATACTTCCACGGAATTCTTTGAACTTATTCAGGCGAGCCCCAGCCTACGCAGTTCGCTTCCGAAAGACGAGTGCTGTTTCCAGGGAAGAATATTAGCCTGGTCCTAGTTTTCAGCTTCTATTTGAAATCTCCTGCCGGAAAGAAAAAAGAAGTTGCCTCAATTTTGTTGTTATTTTCTATCCCGAAGTAAATGCGCATCGGGTTTGTATCTATGCATTCAAGAATACAGAGTGATGTATATAATTTCAAAACGTGTGATGTTAGCCATAACTTATTATGTCTCAAATGTAGATTATCTTAGGGAGATTATTAACTTCTTTAGAAAATGTCCTCCCTCCTGCATAAGACATAACTTAGCTTGGCATATTGTCTATCACACGGTTCCATTTATGTAGCTATGCGAACTCACAGAACTCGTGCCATTGGGTCGTCCAAAATTCACATGTCCTTCATGATGCCCCTAGTACTCAGTTAAAGTCAGGGTTTGGTACGCGGGATTTGTTGAGCAACTGGACGAGGTAGAGCTGGGTCATGGATATCTTCAACAAGATGGCGCTAATTGAAAGTTTCTTTGACAATCTTCAAGAACCTGTGCCCAGGATTAAACAACACTGAGCCTCCTCCTATGGGGGTTAGTTAAAAGACAGAGCTTACACCGCACGCCCTCAGCCATTAGAAGTTTACATGAATATTAATGAGCGCCCAGTAACAATGAATGACATGTTGAGTTATGCAGGAGGGAGAACGTTTTCTATAGAGGTTAATAATCTACAGTTGTGGCGTTTTGAAATAAATGTTAGTTTTATATAAATCAATCTGTACCTCCTAGGAGATCCTTGGGGCTTCGCGCCACAGTTTGATAACCTTTGTTGTAAAGCATTATCCATGTACAAAAGTGTATGTCATGTTCAATACTAGTTAATAATCACATTTACCTTTAATACTCAAGTATTAAAGGTTTGAAACTTAAAATGTTTCCAAATTTAGCTACAAAGACAATTACCTGTATCTAATTTTAATGGTACATGTTTTTAAGATAATTACTTATTTTCTACATAAAACCAACATTCATGCCAAACGCCTTGAATTATAGGAAACTATAACATACTGTTTTAAAACTGAAATCGTCGATGCATGTTTCAACTGTTACAGTATATAATTAGCGTGCCACTGTATCTTAACAAGTGATTTCACAATAAAGTGGAAATGATGTGTATATAAGGAAAGCAGTTATGTTTTGTTATATTCACGTTCACGTGAATGTTACATTGCGCTCATATTTGACACTAGTTCAGTTTTATAATTACTATTTCAAATGAACACAGTCATTAATTGCGACTTTGTACCGAGATGGCTTCAGTCTTTAGCAGCGAAACTGCGATGTTGGATAACTATGGACGATGGAAATGTGTTGTGTAAGATGAAACGGTAAGTAGTACAAGTCTAGTGTTTTCTCAAATGTGAAAGGCATTGATCGTCTCGAGCCTCTGGCCAACCAACAGCTTGCACGTTGCAGTAATGCGTACCCGCTATTACCGTGTATCAACCCGGAGAAGAACGTGCCGAAATCTTTCTATATCACATAAGACAAGTACGTCCATCCAACATCTTTTTAGTTTCGGTAGATCCAATTTCACATGTACAGTGTTATAATGAGACTATCCAGTACATACACGACGATAACACTTCTTATTGCTGATACTCTAACATTTCTTCTTTTCCCTTACTCCTTAGTAAATTCTTTGCTAGTAGTCAGTCTGACAAGTGAAGTGATTGTGTTAATCATGTCATACAGTAAACAGAGTACGGGTGCTGCTAGTTCTGAAATAGAAGTGAGATGTTTAAAGTGTATAGCTTTTTAAAAAGAAGAGACAAATTCTTGATTTTAAAAAATGGCAACGTCTAACAGCAGAGGTCTGTGAAGTAAATAAAAACACTGTGTCGAGATCAAAAGATCTAACTGTGGTAGTGCTCCAGTGTTCGTCACCTCAAAAACATAAGAGAATTGCACGTTTGATAAGAGCGTTGTACGAAGAACTGTTGGGGCTTTCACGATGAAAGTTTTAAAAACAATATTTCATCCCCCAACAGAATATTGCGAGTTTAGGCTTCAAATGATGAACGAAGTTGACAATGGAGGGGAGTGACATTGTAGCAGCAGGCTAATTCCTGCGCACAGTGCGTCAAATTTGAATTTCTGGCGACACAAGTTCATCTTTAATTTAGATGAAATTGAGGTAATCACTTAAAATACATTTGGCAAAACTCCTCCAATAATTATTGACTGAAGATACCTGTAGAGGGGCGCAGGTTTATCGTTTGTCATGTAGGAATGGCGATACAGGTTTTGTATACCAGAGAGTAAATGGGCATTGCGTTCCAAAACAATTTATGACTGTCATGGGGAAATGATGTCATTTAAAGAAAGGTTTTATTAATTTTCGAAATTATTTAGAAGATGAAAGTATAATAATAATAATAATAATAATAATAATAATAATAATGGATGTTCATTATCATTCGGCCACTATAAACAAAATTTCAAATACATGTTTTACAAAAGGTGATATCATTCAATGGTTGGGAAAGAAAAAAGATAGAAAAAGCGAAAAGTTTACGCCAAACGAAACGAAAAATGAACTTTTGCAATTGTTTTACCGTTCAAAAATGTACGAACATGATCAATGGCTAATGAAAAGGGCATGAGATAATTCCATTGCCTCCCTGTTATCAGCCATTACAGTCCAATTGAGAATGCATGGTCTCAAATAAAAATATGACATTTAATATGAAAGACATGG
The DNA here is from genome assembly GCA_030762175.1 of Metallyticus violacea. Classification (NCBI taxonomy): domain Eukaryota; kingdom Metazoa; phylum Arthropoda; class Insecta; order Mantodea; family Metallyticidae; genus Metallyticus; species Metallyticus violacea. Next base: position 1,445,235 of record CM060833.1, on the reverse strand, counting down.
ACAGCAAAGAATCAGACAACGTGCCACAGAAATGTGAACAATTACAAGATAGGACGTGACGAAATGTTATAACCAATTACAAGATTCTGATGAACGCGATTTGTTGATTTGATTTATTTACGGACGCTCTTTAACATCTCAGGTCATCAGCGTCTCATTCAACTCAGGGCGTGAAACGGCCGATAATATTGCTCAGAGGCCTCTTCTTTCAGGCTTGAGTTCTTTTACATACCGTAAAACTATGACATGGGGCCCATGGCTTTACTGTCCTTCCGAAGGAAGCCATACGCCCGAAATTATCCATGGGTCCTGGCCGGGATTGAACCAGCAATCTTGGATTCCAGGAGTCTGGCATGGTTATCCATCACCACCAGGAACGACAAATGAGAAGATACACCTACCATAAAATAAACTGTTATGTTCAGTTTAAAAACAGATTTAAAAACATGTCATAAAATTGTGTGAAGCCATGATTGCTGAAAATATACACCAGATGCCTAAATGTTACTAGTGACGAAGATGGTTTTACTATATAAGAATATGCTTTCCGATCGCTGACGGGACATCAACTTCTGAAAATGTAGAGAAATATGTTGTGACATGCCAAGATTGACTTTTGAATTGCGATATATTTAATTGAGTAATTTGTGTAACATTTATATTTTTTATCTTAAAAGAAACTTTTGGAACAATGTTAGCTATTGTGCAATTATGATATTACATATTTAGTACATATTCTAAGGTTTTGCTACATTTTGCATATGGGATAATATTACATAAAATCTATTTCAACATCGTCAGTAGAAAAGTATACAATTTCAAAATGTTTTTGCATGTTAAGGTAATGCAGTCGTGTTTGGGTGTTTCGCCACTTCTCAATCAGAGATAGCCAACAGGAGTGAAGGAATGTCGTTCAATCGTTACGCATGGTTCATAAAAATGAGCTCTCATCAAAGATAAATGCCAGCCAGAGAACTGGAACTGTCAAAACAGGAAAACAAGACATGAAACAGTTCATGTTTACTTTTGGCACTTTCACCTTGAATTATTAAATGACCGAAGAAAACTTTTGTGGAATGGGATTGTGCATAATTTTGAGTTTCTGTGTTATTAAATAAAAGGTCACAAATGAGTCGGAAGTATGTGAAAGACTAACAAATACCCGGAAGACTGTATGAAGTAAACCCACTGTTTGCCCAATGTCGGAATATCAAACATTATGAGAAGATACAGGTTAGTGACAGCACTCTGCACACAGTCACGTTGATGTAGCAACTGGAGCGGCGACCTTGCGCAGCGGAGCCCGGGGCTCTCAAGGACAAGAAACCGTTATTCCAAATTTGTGAGTTGCTCACTGGCTTCAGGGTCAAGGGTTTAGATCTCGCCCGCAGCGTTCCCGCCTTGTTGTGTCAACAGTTCTCTCTTCAAAACCAGGATAAAGTAGAAATTGTCTATGAAAATAACTTGCTTTCTGGACTCTTTGAAAGTAACAATGTATCAGGAAAAGCTGATGGACATTTTATCATGTTCAAAATGTAAAATTTTGTTTTGTAGAATGTTCTCTCTTACATAGTAGAAAATCTTTTCACCTAGATTTGCTGTGTATTCTCCTCGACACATAAACACTGAATATTTTAATTAAAACATTAGAAATCCACACAGCACAATAAATGCATCTTGCATACTTGAACAATTTGAAGCTGAAACAATGTAAAAAGATAAAAGCTACAAAAAGTTTTGCCCAATGCCATCGTAAAGGAAAGTGCACATTAACGCCGCAAGTGCAATAGTTTTTTAAGAATACTGTTTTAATCTCAATGCAGGTATGTAAAGTGTCAGATTTCACAGTTACAATTTAAATGTGTAAATTATGTAGTTTTGCAGCTGTGGGGCCCGCATTGTTGTGCTGAAGGGAGCAGTTGATGAATCCTGTGTGTTGACAGTCGTTCCTTGAGAAGGCCAGTACATGTCCCAAGAGATCATCATTTTCTTGCCTGCAGATGGAGCAGCAAGGAAGGACTCCCTGAATGTTTCCATTGCATGAATTAGACTTTCTTCTCCAGTATGATATGACACTTCAACAGTCACCAGCTTCTCCAAAATATCATAATCTTCACTACGCATTTCCAGTAAACTACGACACACTTTGTCCTTAAGTGCCTGTATCAAGTTCTGTGTGCACGCCTTTTTTAGATTCAGATCGTCGTGCAGGGCTGCGCGGTCCAGGCCTGTCTGATATCCCAGTTCATCAAAGGTTAGCTCAGTTAAGGCATACTCTACACAGATGAGCATTTGTAAATGCGGTTCTTCCGGTATCCGGTACGATTTGCTCTGCGATCATTAACGGAAGTGAGTGGCGTTGATGCGCTTGTAGAGCTAATCTAATCAGATTATATTCACTGTATGGGTTTTTTTATAAATCACCCCAGAGGCTGCCGTTAAGACATTTCACTTTTTATGGTGCCTGTCCCACTTCTCTCGGAAGGCGTGTAATATGAAGCAGGTTGATCCTACCTGGGTCACTCTGGAAGTTTATGAATGAGTCACGTCGCGGTAAAGCATCCCACGCGCTTGTGTAAAGTAGGGAAATGTTCCACTGTTAAAGACATAACCTAAATTACCAGAAATCATTTCACAAGAACTTGACTTTATTAAAAATACGAAATCACGTCGTTATTGTAGACTTTCCTGAAGCTCTGTTGTTCAGGGGATTTTGCGACTTAAGGGTCCCAGGCATTCGGCTAAAGTAATTGAGTCTAAACATTTTGACAATGTTTTTGTTACGCTCCAAAAACTATATTAATGATACAAAACAACTTAACTGCCGCACAAGTCCAGCTGTACGTATTGTTATAATACACTAGGTCTGATTGATTTAGTACTAAACTATAGAATAAGTCCATATTTAACAATAAAACACCAGAAGAATGTTTTTTTAAATATTGAAATTATGTATAAAATAGATTAAGAATCCCGTTATGAAATACACACAGTGTATTCAATCAATTTGTTTTCCCCACCGACTTTCCCGATAATCGGACTTGAACTGCCCCATTTTCATGAAATTTACCTAATACCTTCCCTGCTTACATCTTGACCATCGCCGCCACGGGTGGCCGAGGTCGTGAGCGGGGGGTCTGGTGTTCGATTCCCAGCAGGACTGTCCTCCCTGACTGAGGTTTTTTCTAGGTTTTACTGTCCTCATAAATGGCAAATGCCGGGCAGGTACCCTAAACTTAGGTCTAGAACGTTTCCTTCCTTTAAAAAAAATCCTATCCCAGTTTATCATTTCATCATGTCCACCGCCTGTGATGCCTCGGTAATAAAAACGGGCGTTAAACGCGGTCATCTCCCTCTGTTGTGTGGTAGATACTTTTCCGTTTCTTTATATTCGTCAGTATATGTGAATGGTCCCCCCTCCTCACAGATGGGACAAATTCTCCGCTCGTTTTCAACCGCCATACCCCTGTCTAACGAGTTTGATGTTCTCCAATCAGATTTTAGAAAAGTTTAGTGTTTCAATAATGATGCAGTACCTACTGGCACGTTAAAGTATGATAATGTTCGTTTGATAATATGCGTAAGAAGTAAGAACGCTTTGTTCGTCAGTTTTTGCGACAAAGCCTCTATCAAGGGAAGAATAAGCAAGTGTAGTGCAATTGCGCACTTGGAGAAATTAGTCGTCAAGGCCGTACAATGCATTTGCACGTAGTAGGTTTGTCTCGGTGCTTTTGCTGTTCTTCGTTAGCCATGCCGCTTTATGTGTGAAAAGGATTCCTGCAGAGAAGCGGTAAGGCGTGTTCGTCAAGTTGTAAAAATGACAAGAAATACAGGAATTTCCAACGCAGGTGCCAGCAATATATTATCTGAGAGGCCTAATTTTCAACATCTCATATTATTATCAGTTTTAAATAAGTAAAAACATAATAGGCAATTCTATCCCGCAGCTTCAGTTACCCAGGAAGTAAGTTACTAAAGTTGGGACTCTGCTGTCTTCACACCACGAAGAAATTAGGAGTTCAAGTTGTGTTATTGATAACCAGTTGCACAGCAAACTGTCCAAACAAATCAAATTAATTTTGCATAAAACAAAAGTGAACAATTGTTTATTTCTCAAATCATAGCTGATATGGATTAGTCGGTTAATTAAGACGAGTTCTGGTAGGACGCAATTTTGAATTAATGAAAAGAGTAAAACATCTCAACAAGAAGTTTAGAAAAACACGATATTTGTGCAGCTCATGATTATTGGCATGGCGGCGGAATCTGCTAAAGATTACGTAATTGTTCTTTGTAGGTAGCTTTTACATGACCTGGGTGACTGTTCAGCCCAGAGTACTGGCGCACAGTTTTGTTAGAAATGACGATCGGCCCACGGGGGTTTCTGTTGAATTTCTTGATAAAAATGAACCTGAAACACCATGGGGCATTGCATTTGGTTCGCACGAGTTGAAACAAGGCAATTACGGGACAAGTCTTTCTTCGTGTGGACGCTCGCAGGGCTTTCATTTAATCGGCTGCGATAGCACTCTCGTTTTTCTCGCACCCGCTAGAAGTTTACATTAAATCGGCGGGTAGTGATAATATGTAATTTTTTTTTTAGGAGGAACATTTCCGGACACATTAAAATATTTTATTGTTAAACCATAATATAAGAAAGGGAAAACGCCACTAATGTCGACCAGTATCATCACTAACAGCGTTCTCCAAAGTAGTTGAAAAACTGATGTTAAAAAGTACGTATCACCATCAAGATAAACAAAATATTTTAGCAAGGGATCAGTTTCGATTTAGGAAGATCACGTTATTGGTGGGAATAGTTGGAAATGTAGAGGCGCAGTTGTCTTATTATAGAATGCCAGCAAAAAGCGACTGTCGCTTCATAACGAGCAGTATGCCGCTTCCGTTTGCATGGGAGTGTAAGCTTGTGGCGATTATTTCTGCCCTGCACTTGGGTGTTTCAAAGAATTTAACGAAGGCCGTGTTTCAACTACAAAGCCGGTGCTCCAACTACTGCAGTGGTTAATACATGGTCATGATTAATACAGCCGCCATAATTGTTCTGGAAGATCGGCAGATCACATTCTGCACGGATATTTACATATGAGTCGTGTTGGGTGCCGAGATTGCTGGAGCCTGAACAGAAGAAGGTTTAAGTGGACGTGTCTGGTAATGGAGCCGAGGCATATCATCACAAGTGGTGAGACTGGCCTCAACATTAATATCCCGAAAGCGAACAGGCGAGCTTAGTGTGGAAACCACCTCGTTCTTTGACACCAGTTTATCGGTCGGCAGCAAATGTTAATGGGGAGTATTACAAGACCTTTTAAGCATTGTGACAATGCATGCAACATTTGGCAAGAGAAAACGTCGTGTGCCCCACCCGACCTAGCTCTGTATGACTTATTTAGTCTCAAAAACGAGCTGCAGGTCATCAACAGCAGTAATGAAGAAAGCAGAGATGGTTCTACAGACAAAGTGTACAACTCAATGAGGAATACTTCGGAAAAGACCACACCAGCTTTAACTCTGCATTCTATCTTTATTGACTAGGGAACAGCACCTAGGCTGATAAGTACATTCTAATGGTTTATAAAAGTAGCAAAGTATAGGGCGGCATTTCTACGCCGATTTAAATGTAAATATTGAAATTAATGTATAGGCACTGTCATCCTCTATACCGGTTTTACAGTGTGGCATGTGAACATTGATGCACTGCGAGCCTCCTCCCCTTAACAAACTGGCCGGGAACCAGAGCAGCGTATTTCGAAAACCGGAGTGTTGAAAGAGTAACACTGCGTAACATTTTCAAGTTTTGGCAGGCAGGCGAGTGTTGCAAAGTTTGGAAGAAAATAACTCTGAAGTCGGTCAAATAGAGTGAAATGCTGTGTTATTTACACTTTTGTTACTCTGTTGCATTTCCATGTCATACACACGTGTGGGAATCTTTCACGCCCCTCACCGAAAACTTTGATCATGGTTCAGTATGTTGAGTGCACTTGAACTGGTGCCAGAAGACAACAGCTAACATTTTACATAAACGTATTAAACGTATTTACAATAACAAATTATTGGAAAAAAGAAAGCGTTCTTTTATATGTGAAGACATTTGAGAGAACTGCGTTATGAGAAATAATGATTGATTGAGACATAAAAAGTTTATATCGGCTCATCCAATTATCTATTGACCGAGGCGGTGGCTGGAACTTTTATCAGCCGATAAGCCATCGCTTAAGGGCAATCGTGGTACACTAGAGCCAATGATCGAAACACTAAAGCGTCAGTCTAATAAAAACCTAATGTACTCCACATCATTCAAAGAAGTACTGGAACCCCTGCCTTCATTTTTCACGCGTTTCTTGAATCTGAATATGAACATTCTTAATCCAGTAGGGTTTAGAGCCCCATCGTGTGAGAACTTTCTCCTGACAGCTTGAGAGGATTCGTGTGGACATGTTGTATTTGTCATATAATATTCTTAACAGTCTTAACTCTAGAAATGAATAATGTGAAACTTAAGCCCAACGATGCAGTTCCCCGCTGCCGCGGCTACCATCAGATAATTGAATAAACTCACATATTAAAAGAAAAAAGTGAGAATAAACTATGAAAGGAAGAAAGTTTTATTAGGAAGCCTAGTTATATATATATATATATATTCGTTGACATTGAAATAAGGAATGACGCAGTTATTTATAAATGTCGTATAGTATATTTGTTATTCCAAATGGCATTTAGAATAAAAATTGAAAGGAAACTGCTTTAAAAATTTAAGCATATAAAGTGCTACCAGTGTGCTTGACACTAAATAAAAGATAAACAAGAAGAACGGAGCTTGCCAAAGAGAATTTTTAAGCATTATAAAAGGATATGCTTTAGTGGTGGTTTAAAGCAGCCACACGTAGAACTGGTGTCCATTTCTTTTCGCCCAAGGGGTCCTGCCTAGCCTAATGTAAAAAGTTAAGTTATACATAAAGACTATCAGCTTTCCTAACGTATACATGAGCACGTTCGGTATATCGTGTACCCTTTTAGACTTTCAGTTATCAACCAAGAGGGAGAAATCAAAAGCTGGTAGTCGAAACAGACGATCAGAAGGATGGAGGAACAAAACACAGTCGCTGTTAGATGTACAAGACAAAATGAACCATTAGACACATCAGTTTGAATCACATAGTGACGTAATATTCAAGATTTTGATATAGAATCTTGATGCAGGTGCATTAAGTTATTTTTGTCATGTTTCTCTAAGACAAATATTTGCTCCAGTAAATGGTTGTTTACAGTAGCTTTGGTGCTAGAGTGTCGGGGCCTACTTCAATTACTGCTACAATTAATTCAGTATGTTTCATTGATTTGTCCGGAAAACGTTATCAGAATCACTTTGGAGCAAGGAATAGCAAGGCTGCGAGAGTTGTTGCGGGTGGCCTTCCCACTCGCCAAGTTGTGAAACCGGCTGGCCTCGCGGAAATTGCCTACGGGGAAGCCGAGCTGTGTAATTGTAGCGTATCAGAACACTCAGTTCAAAATGTCAATACGCTAATCGACATATAACTTCAAATGTAAGGTATACACTTTTTGATTTTCCATACAATCTGCTCACACAACAAATGAGATTTTTTCCTGACAATGGTCGACTTTGTTTTTGATGGCTGTGCTAGATTTTCAATGTTTTATTAATTTCTATTTGTGGAATGGAATGATATTACCTCTGCAAGCTCGTTCGGCTTTATTCCATGTTATTAATAATGTGGACGCAGTTTTACAGCAGCCGCTGGCGGTTTCGTACCCAAAACCGTTAAGAGCTGGCCTGTGCACTTATGAACAAAATGGATCTGTCACAGGTGCAAAGAAAATAGTGTAAATAATTAATATGTATGAAAAATATAAACATTTCAAACTGGAAACTTACTTTGGAATAATCCTATGCTTTTGATTTTCATCACATTTTTCTTTCCTGACATCGTCGTATAACATTATGTTTAAAATAATGAAAAATATATTAATAGTGTTTAAAAGTTAAAAAAATATTCTGTGTAAAAGTGTTACCGTTACTTTTTATACCGCCAGGGTGGAGGTCGTTAAAGCGCGGACTGGGAGGTCTGGGGTTGGAATCCCGCCAGGACCTCCTCCCTGACTGAAGTTTTTTCCGGGTTTTCCTCAGTCCTCATAAATGTTATATGCCGGGGAGGTACCCTAAACTTAGGCCTGGAACGCTTCCTTCCTTAAAAAAAAATATCCTTTCCCAATGTATCATTTCATCTCTTGTATCATCAATGTCCACCGCCTGTGGTGCCTCAGTATTAAAACCGGGCATTTATTTAAAAGAAGGAGAAGAAGTTACTTTTTGCGTGCAATTCAGTAAAAACCTCTTCAACCATTTTTAAGTAATAGTTTATGACTACAGTATCGTTCTCACAACATTTTTAAGTGCATTATTTTGAAAACATTAAAATAATGTTTCGTTTAATTTCATTAACCTACTGAATTGGTTTTAATGCTTTCCTGTAAAATTTGCATTTTTACTTTTGTGATTTGTGAGAATAAAAAACACTAATTTAAATATCATGATATTTTTCTACCATATCTTGTACAGAAGAAGGTAACAAACATCCTCTTCGCCAAGGTTTTTAGGTGTCAATTCTGGTTTTGGTGGGGTGCGAATGACTACATTCCTTTACTCGTTCTCGTGCTTTTGATCCTTTGGATGCAATGCGCTCGTTCCAGTATTCAAAGACATGCTGGGAGTCACTGTTTTCAGAATCTTTTCCGGGGTCTTCACCATTGCTTCTAATGATGGAAAATACCTCCCTTCAACGGAGGAAAACAAGGACTACAGAGACGGTGAAGGGTGTGAGTTTTGTGAGATGTTCAGCAACAACATTTGCGATGTGCGGCCGCATCCAACTTGTTGATTTTTTCCGTGTGGTACGGCCTTGTTTTTAGGACATCTTTGCGATATTGCCCAGTAACAGTTTTGTGTTAGGTACGATACGCTGGTAAATCGTTCCTTGAAATGGCCGTAATTTTACCAGCAGAAGCAACCACTTTTTTTGTTTATTTTTGACTAACTGGAGCTTTGTTGTTTACTCATAGGATCGAAATGATGTAGCCATCTACCTGTAACATGATGTTCAGCAGTGTTGGAACCCACCGTGCGCAGACGTTTCATGTTACCAACCAGTGAAATGATCAGAATTTCTTAATGCTATTCGACGATCCTCTCTCAAAACGTTTTCCTCCGTAAGGCTACTAACTGGGTCTACCTTCATTTGAAATCGATTCATACAAAAAGTTATTTTACCCTTGCTGGCTCAACGGCTAAAGCGGGAGCTTGTATGTAGAGAAAGTGATTAACGGTAGAGTAAGATGCTGGTTACGTAAAAGTGTTCGTCTTCCCGGTCACCTTGACACAGTACCCAGGTATTGCATGTTTGAATTAGCTCGGTTTGGGGCACTTGTAGCAGTGGCTGCAGATTCCAGACAAGTTGCACTAAGTAAGTCTGCCAGCTACGCAGGAGAAACAGATCGCTATTTTGTGAGTGAAAGGGTCCGGGGTCAAATCAACGCGAGAGGGGGTCCGTTATGCTTGACGTGATTAGTTGCTTAATGCAGGTTTTCTTAGTATGTGCAGTTGGAAAGAATTACTAGGGCAATTACATTCAGTACTGCCAACATAGACAGGAGTTTTATTTGTAATTCTATAACATATCTACAGAACGGAAAAAAATAGCATTTATCCCTGTTATAGTAAAACAACGTCTCTTCAATCTCTTGCAGTGCATTTGTAACGCTAGGTGTGGAAGTGAGATTAAATAACACAAGTCTGCAAACTTGAGATAATTGAAAATTGTAAATTTTGATTTGAATTTTATGTATTTGATGTGCTGAACTGAAATATGACCACCATTTTTCTACATCATATAAAGTTAATTTGAAATATGGGAAAAGAGTAGATTAATTCACATTATGACCAAAACATGTGCTCTGAAAAGAAAATAAAATATCATTATATGGTCTTTCAAATCAGAAAATCACTCCTAATGTTTATTTAGCTTTGCAGATTGTGATAATGACTTTTTCGTTTTCTCTCCAAGTTGTTTTCGCAATCGTCTGCCCTAGTAACCTCTCTCTCTGTTCTTCGCGTAGAGCACCAACATTTTCGGGAAAGTAATCCAAATGGGAATGTACCTTCAGACTCATTGAACAGCCTTAACATATACACTTAGTGCTTGTACTGTTCAAGAAATGTCTTTGAACGCTCTGCAAGCTCCTCATCTGTTAAGAGTTTCCGGATATCTGGACCCTTCTTTTACTTCTGAGAGTCCCGTAAATTTGCTGCGTAAGTTTTGAGAACACTTTCCCTCGTTTATATGAAGTGGAGCAACATGTTTCCAGGTGATAAACAGCCACTTATTGTCCAACCGAGATCATTGTATTTCAGTTTGGAGAGTGTCCTGTAGTTGTGAAGAAGGTGCTTTGAGATGAATCAACAAAAAGTCTCCACATCAACTGAATGTTAAACAGTTCAATAACATCACGAAATTACTTTCTCTTTATCTGTACCAGGAGCCGATAAATTCTTTTCCTTTAACCCAGAACCTAAAAGTTCTTAGGCTGTGAACAAAGTTTGGCCTCTCTGCTGCCTGTCACTATGAGAATTTGTCAGATTTCCCAGATCAAGCACGTCTTCTGACTGAAATTTGTAATACTACACCCTGCTGTATTACAGGAACAGACCATTACATGGGAAAGCTTTCTTCAGACATTGTCGGAGTTCTTCCACACAAACTCAGCATGCCTTATGTGGAGCCCATGACTTGTCCACATCACCAAATGCACAGTGCCTTTCTTTACAAAGGTAGTGATGTTTCTTTACAACAAAGTCTGCACAAATGTTATTACGACACCCATTATATCAATAAATAAAAAAGAAATTAACTCACAACTATAGTAATGAAGAAGTGATGTTTGATTAAATTTGGAATATGCACAGAAATAAACTGAAGAAAATGATCCTCTCACGAACACCTTGCACAATTTAGAAATCTGCACTGTAATAGCAACTGAACTAAAAAGGAAGCAGCAATGCAATTGAGATTGTAAAACAACAATGCATATTATACAGTTCGAATTCTTTCATTGTTTTGCGAAAAATGAAGACGCCAGCATAATGTCAGTAAAATTTAATCGTTTTGTAAACATAAAAATAATTAGTGGGAAAATGGTGGGTGATGGGGAATGTTTAAGTCAGTACAATAACAACCACCATCGCAGGTCTCTGTAATTATTCGGCGTTTCTTTGATGTGTGAAAACAGCTGCTATCTCATAGCAGTTTAGACGCAAGTGTTAGCGATACGGTAACATCATGTAAGTGGATTCGGGAATCCCAGGACTTTAAGGCGAGAACAAGTGATCGTCCCTCACTATCGAACATGTTGCTCACAATAACTGCCTGCACTCTGGAAGTCAAATTGGGTCGATTCGGTACAGAAGGAACACAGACTATGCTTCAGGCAGAATGTTGCTGTCTCAAGGAACAAGGGAAAGTTATAAAATTAGCACCTTACAGACAGGCAGCAGAAGTAAAACCAAAACTGGTCCGGGAATGCTGGGAGACCTTGATAAACTGGCAGAACACATTTCCGATATAGGCACATGATTTGGCGAAAGAAGAATGCATTATGTAATTAAACTTTGCGCTGTCCACTGTATAAGATAGGAAAGGTAATACAGCATATTGCGAATAGAATTTATATTTGAGAAACTTACGTTTTAAAAGAGCAGGGCAGCTGAACCTCGCACATTTTGCAACGGCGCAGGTAGGGAAAAGGGCAGAGCAAGCAGTAAAAAAGAGTGATCTTATTGCGAGAGTGTTATTTACGAATTCTTTTCATAAAATCTGTTTCCTTATTTTCGTGCTTTCGCCGATTTTTCCTATGGAAATTAAATGTAGGTGTCTGGAACAATAGTACAGTAGGTAAATGCATTTTGTATATACACCGAACTGTTGCTATTTCACATTTCTTAGCAAAACGTAATTAGTTGAGTGTTGAGTCGACACAGGCGCCCGTAGTTTTCGTCTCACATACACGCATGGTACCAAATAATTTAAAACGTTCCAACGCTCATCCTTTGTGTTTGCTTTGCGCTTTATAAGTACTTGGGGATAAGGTGTACCTTAATGTTATAAAAAACAAAATACACATACTATGCAGCCTTAATTATAATTAGAAAATTCATATTCAATCATTTATTGTTATTATTATTATTTACAGCTACTGTTATTCTTAAATTGTGTTAAAATGTAAGAAGCTAAGGAAAGGTCGGTATAAAGACTTTCTTACATAGTATCTACATAAAATTTCAATTTAAAAATTGAAATACCATCTTTTTGTCGCATTTAGAAACAACAAATAATGTGGTATTGTGTTACAATAAATTATTCCACTCATATTTATATTGGAATTTCTTGCCCCCTTCCCTTAGTGGTCTTCCTTTTCCAATAAAGGAATCTCTAATTTTATATAATTTTATATTTTCTCAGCAAACCTCTTAGATGATTGCCTCCAAATTTCCAAGGTAAGGCGGTTTTACCCATGAAAATATTTTTAAAAAAATTCCCCCACTTTCTAGGCTTGAATTATGACCATGAAAAAAAAATATTTATATACCTGTGTGTCTATTAAAGATCTAGCGGCCGCAATTTGTTTCTTCCCAAAGAAACTCTGCATATAACTATCAAATAATAATAATTCATGGAGTTCGTTAACCATCAAAATTGTACCATTAGGGTTGGGGTTAATCGAAAGGGAACATTTAAAAACCACTCTAGCTACCGCAATTTTAGATTTTTCTCAACGAAACTCGGTATATACCATTTAAATAAAATAAAAATAGTTTCTGAAAATCGAACCATTAAGACTGAGGGTATAACTGAAAATGATGGAGACGTCGAGTAAGATGACCCGGGGGAGATGTGACATATGGGCGGTTGTTATGTTTAGCATTAACAGTGTGGTATAATCGGCAAGCTGTATAACTTCAATGTTAATCGCAATCCGTTTTAGTTGTTATACACCTAAGTGCAATTAGAAACGTCAAATTAATAATAACGGTACGGAAAAGCCTGAAAGCTATGTTTTACCTTAAATACATGTGTATACCTTCAGGTAGCGTTACTTGCTTTTACTACATTCTCTGCTCTAGCTAGCGCTCTGTAATAAACTTCACAAATTCATGCAACTCCTGCGTGACAGTTTCACACTTCTTAGAATATTACAAACAAAAGTAATCAAAACGCAATACAATATTTTAATTTTGCAAAATAAAACTTTAGTATATCCTCGCTAAGAATTCCATTTTTCTGTATTTTTCGCGTAAAACGAAATGCTATTCGTTGTTCTAAATGTAAAAGCGGTGTTCTAGTCTCAACAATTGTTGAGAAAGGGTTTCAAGTTTTCAAAAACTGCTGTCTCAAGCGTAATGCAGTTGTGAACAAGTATGCGACAGTATATTCAAAGTACAGTATCAACAGAGGGTGAGGCTGCCTATTCATTTTGCTGTTAGTACTCAGTTCGCCATCTTATTATCTCCAGGCGTGCAGTGTCGCTGATCTATTTTCTCCACATATTATAGCGAAAGTATAAAAATATCATTTAGTTGTGTAGTTTTCTAGTCCAGTGGACCGCCACGGGTGGCCGAGGTCGTTAAGTCTCGGACTCGTGAGCGGGAGGTCTGGGTTCGAATACCGCCAGGACTGTCCTGACTGAGGTTTTTTCCAGGTTTTCCTCAGTCCTCATAAATGGCAAATGCCGGGAAGGTACCCTAAACTTAGCTTAGAACGATTCCTTCCTTAAAAATAAATCCTTTCCCAATATATCTTTTCATCTCATGTATCATCAGTGTCCATCGCCTGTGGTGCCTCTGTAGCAAAAACGGGCGTTAAACACTGTTCATTCATCCTGGTCCAGTGGTAGCGTTTGCGATTACTAACCCAGACATCCTGGGTTAGGTCAAGCTGTCAGAGTAAGGTTTTTTCCTTGCCCAGATAAGTTTCTAGGGCCAAGAACTGCGAGCTCATTTGCGCCATTGTTAACTAATAATTAATCATATAAATAACATTAGTACCCACTACTGTCTACTTTCGAGTTTGATATTCTGGCGGAAACAATTAATTATATGCTTAATACAGTTTGTGACTGTAACTCACCTGATACCAAATTAAACGTAAGGGCTGATTATCTCGTATAGACAAATAGGATAATATTAAATTTCTAGGTCTTCGAGTTGGCTTAAATTAGAAAGCACATATTGTGTCAAAATTTAAATCAGTAATCTATGCACGTCGCTCATTGTATATTAGTTTTGAACTACCCTGAAAACCCTCTTGCCATATTATGAAATATGATTTAATATTCTGAGCAAACTTGTTTTTATATTACGAAAGAAAACAATAGAAAATTATTTACAGATTTGTTTATTTCTAAAATTAAAATGTTCGAAAATGCATTTTTTAAAATTTTTATGTAAAAATACTTGGACGCCTAAAGAGCATATTCTTAAAGTTTTATATCCCTGGCATAATTATAATGATGGTTTTGCCAACCATTTTTAAATCCTCGTGCTGGCCTTCTAAAAGGGGCGTGGCACTTTCAGTAAGTGATTTTCGTGACCCTTTTTGACCTATGTAACTGTAACAAGCAACTTGTGTTCATTGCTATAATTAGGATTTCAGGAAAAGCGGGATAGTTAGTATTTCATGTTTTATGTTCTTTAGGTAGGCATTGTTCAATCAGAGGAAAGCTCAGGAGCAAAGGTTAGAAAGCTATTCATGACGGATATCCCTTTTTGTATGTGTTGAAACTTATTGTAGTTTTTCTGGTAATTTTAATTTCTTGCGCTTTACCCCATTGGTAAACAGATTTCTCAAAAATGCCTTGATCTAAACAGCTTAAATTTGGCACTTACGTTCTACAATTTATTTTCTTTTATACTACTTATGTAGGAAAGATTACAAAATATTTTCATTATAAAGTACTATTTTTTTACTTCGGAAACTATTACAAATGTTATTTTTTTTAAAAAAAAGTAGTAAGTTTGTATATCTAAATAAATACAAAATTTTGAAGTTGAGCACGTTTTCTTCTTCAAAGCACAAAACGTTGCTAGTATCTTTCGAAACAATTTAAGTGTAGAGATATTTAACGAAGTAACTACCTGCTCCGCGTGAGGTTACAGGTCGCCCATAATGCAACTGCAGCGAAATGCAGGCGGAAGCATTACGTAAAACTTGGGATCACATTCAGTCCTTGAGGCTCTAGTACAATGCATGAAGACTTGTGCTACAGCAATAACATGTTTTATGTATACAAACACATTATATGAGATAATAATAACTTCACAGTAATGGGGATGCAATCATAATAAACTTCTTAATGCAATTGCTCTGTTATCTAGTTGTGTAAGTGCATAGTCTGCTTTCCCTGTTAACTGGAAGATCCGTCGTGTTACCTGCATTTCATTATGTTTGTTCTATCTGCATTTAATTATACTGAACCAGTTAAATAAGCACATAATCATTTTATAAGATTTTTGGTAAAAACTATTATCAGCATATAGAACAATTGTACTAATGT
Source organism: Metallyticus violacea (assembly GCA_030762175.1). Classification (NCBI taxonomy): domain Eukaryota; kingdom Metazoa; phylum Arthropoda; class Insecta; order Mantodea; family Metallyticidae; genus Metallyticus; species Metallyticus violacea. The sequence goes on along the minus strand of CM060833.1, from coordinate 1,429,596 downwards.
TATTGAGAGATCATTTGCATAAACTAAAAAATAGTTTAATCGACCCCTGTGGAGCTCCGTGTTCAATAATTCCCCAATTTGGAACACTGCACCGATTATTTTCTGAACAACTTAATGCTACCCTTTGACATTCTCTCATTGGAATGCACAAGAAAATATGAGAGAAAAATGATAACTTACAAATGGCCTATTTATCGATGTGTTTAAAACATATTTGTTTGTAGTTTCTGATCACCAGAATAAACAATGAATATTTGCAAATAGTGCTTTAAGTTTGTGTGTGGGGTGAAAAGAATCAGTGACATTGTGTTTAAGGAGGACATTTAGCATTTTGAGAATGGCGCGGAGGAATTCGCTTCCAGTCCCGCTAGAACTATCCTCTCTATTTTTTTTCCCTCAGTCCACTTTGATTGCAAATGTCAGCGAGGAACCCGAAACTTAGGGTCTGGAAGTGTCTTATCAAATATATAATTTCATCTCAGTGTCCATCGCCTGGATTTTAAAACAGAGGGTAATGAACAGGAATCAAAAGCGCTCCAGATGCTGTGTTACCTGATTACACATTGGCAAATACACTACCAAGGAATGGGCTGTAATTTATTCTGCCCGTGTTGTTTAGTCAAATACGTATGTAGTTATAGGAGGCGATGAAGTAATGAGATCAATAAATGCAGCACTTTTAAATGTTTTGCAGATTAATCAGATACATTTTACGTTTTTTAAATGCAAATTTAATTAATAATTCAGATTTGCAATAAAAATAAAGTATGCATACATGTCCTTCCACTACAAAGTAAAAACAACTGTTATGACGTCAATTGCAGTCGTGTTCATTTCTGTATGACATTGTCCCTGTGGACCTGTCATTACTTTGCAAGTTATTTTAGTTTTACGTTTTTGGGAGCATTGCTAATAAAACTGTAAAACATGGTTCCTGCAACTACTGGGGTGGTCGCGCTTCAAGTTAGTCATTTGTATTTGTACTGAAAGTATAAATACCGATATCTGTTGAGGAAACTCCCGTGTTTCTTGTCATTGAGAAATATCTACTGTCGTAACAAACTGCCTGTTCACTACTCTGCAAAAATCCATTTTTTTCATAAACTATATTTATGTTGACGCACAACTGAAAAACAAGAATAAGTTGAGAACACCGAGTAACACACACTCACTAATTGACACGCTATCCGCACGTGCATTATATGACTTTGACGACTGGCTTCTTCCAGTGCAAAGCCGCGCCATGCCCGCCCATACCTCAAATAATCTCACTGTAATTGTGGAATACATAAGGCGTTCTGTGTTTGATATGATCACTGTTAGCTATTAAACTTGTCAAATAAATGAAAAGACAGACACCCCTTCATCCTTGATCGTCATATCATGGTACAGGATCTTCACCACCAGAGGGCCACAATTGTACACACTGTCTATTTCATTCTAAAGTGAAATGCGCCATTTGCGACTAAAATTAGTCTTCGCTGGCCTATATACGAATAATGTCTGGTTACTAAAAGTATCAATTTCAGAGCAGGTTTTGGATTTCAACTCAATTTAAAACGCTATATTTGAAGTGAATGACGAGACCATGCCCCTGTGGACACCAAATTGGCATAGATCTGAGATAATCAGCAGTGGCAAACCTAACCTAATTCATGAAATATTCAAATACATGCAGAAAATAGCTGTAATAAGAAAGTTAGCATTTTCCAAGGGATTCTACTCTTTGGAAATATAAGCATAGAGGAAAATGCTGAGAGTTCCTTAAACAACAAAAAGAACAAACATCTGAATTCTATAAAATTTAAAACTCAGAATTCTTGACTGCAAAGTTACAAAGGCGTTAAAAAGCCGATCTTTTGTTGGACAATAATGTCTACAAATATGTAAATAATGCAGCTGTCAACAATAGACCTTAAACTGTCAAAATATGCATAACTTGTATAGCCACTGCTGTACAGTCTGTTGAGTTCAATCCTGTGTCAATAGCTAATGAAAAACCATGAATATTTCTAAACAAAACTTTAGATTCTACATGTTTACACGCTAAAGTAAAACTTGGTAAATGTTCACGGTGATCAAGTGTGTTTATTTGATTCCATTGCAAGAATAATTCGATCATTTGAAGAAGGGCGAGAGACTTTGAAAGACAACCCTCGCTCTGGTCGGCATTGGGAAGCGGTGAACGAGAGAATAATTCAAAGAGCGAGGAACTTGAAGAGGAAAATCGACATATTATTGTTGAAATATTAGTGAGTATCAGTGTTGGCAGCGTTGACAGTATACTTCATGAAAATTTAAAGTTGCGAAAAATCTGTGAAAAATGCGTTCCACATTCCCTAACCAATGAAGAGAAGAAGAAGAAAAAGGAATGGGCAAGGAAAGTGCTGAGCATGGCTCCATCAAATGATCCTAAACATTTGACAGATATATGCACTGGAAATGAAAGTTGGTTTTATTTCTATACCACCACAAATTAAGCTCAGAACTGCGTGCAGGTAAATGAGAATGACCCAAGACCGGTTGTTCTTCGACAAGATGTTCGTTCTCGGAAGCGAATGCTCACTGTGTTCTTCAACTATGAAGGATTATTAGTGGTTGACTATGTGTCAGAAGGAATGACAATGAATGGAGAATGCTATAACTTTTATATTTTGGATCCTTAATTTGAAGAACTGAGGCGGCGCCGTCCAAAGACAGGAACTTCAACGTTGCTTTTGTACGACAACACGTCTCCTCACAGAACAACTGCAAATTTAAGGAAATTGGAAGTCACCAAAGTCCAGTTTCTTGACGATCCACCATACAGCCCTGACCTTACACCGTGCGATTTCTGGTTCTTTCCTCGAGTGAAATCTTGCATTGCTGGAAAACTTTTAAACGGGTGTAGGACCTTGCTCAAGCTATGAATTCAGCTCTGTTGACAATATCCCAGCCCGAGTACCGTAGTGCTTTTGACAAGCGGTTACACTGTGTGTGTGTGGAGAGATGGAGAGTACTTTGAAGAACTGTGAGGATGAGTTTTCGAGTTCAGTTCTTAGCTGGAACTTTAAGTGACACTTGAAAAGATTTTTAAGTGCCCTCGTACGGGAACAAATGAATATATTTTGGCCACTTGATCAGAAGGTAAAATGCCAGATGCTGAGAATCACAAAAAGTAGTAGGAGACAGGGTGGGCAGAATAAGATGTTCAGGTATTTTAAACTGATTAAAGATTATGAAATTAGCCGAAGATAGACATAAAATGGAAATTCATTGTGCAAGGCATAGCCAGTAGCAACATGAGGCTAGCTGCCAAAACTGGATTACCGGGGTGTTTCAACACCTGAGAACCCACCACCATTGTCTTTTTCTCAGAACAACGCTCTAATATTAACAGTTAACAAGTAATGTTGTGTTATCATATTAACTTACTGTTATATCGTGTCATTATACAAATATTGAAATTTTAAGAGCCCCGAGAGTGAGAACCTATAAAGGAGGTACGAGGCCATGGAAAATTGAAAACCATGTTTTGAACTTAAGCTCGCGAACATAAAACTGTGCAAGGGTTGGTGGATTATTCTTTACCTTAATATACGTACCAAATACCTATTTTATTCATTTTTTCAAACAAGATAGAGAAAATACAAATACTATAAAAGAGTAAATAGTTTATATATCTAAATTGTTATAAAATACATTTGATACTTATCCTTCATTTATTAAAAAACGGATATGCATTTGCTTCCAACTATGAATCGTAATAATAAAATTTGATAGCTTTGTAATTAATTTTGTTTTACAAATATAGATGTTTTTACTTCATAAAATTGCTTCAACACTTAATTTAAAATAAAGTAGTGTCATTTGAGAAATGCCTGTATTGTATAGTAGCACGTCTAGCTCTTAGCGATTCCTAAAGCTGAAGAAAAGTGCTCGGGTGTCGTTATGGAGCAGCCCAGGAATTCTGACAAAAATAAATATTATGCAATCTGCAAATTTTAACATACGTTTGGTTAAATTATATGAAAAAAGAAAAAGGGCATTATCTCCATCACTGTGGTCCCAGTTTTTATTGAACTTTTTTCTTAGTTCAAGCATTTTCTCAAAAAGTATTGTTATATCCTGTACAACATTTTAAATTGATGTGCATCTAATTTTAAATACGCACCTTCTGAAACGTGGGCTTTACACTGGCAGCCCATGCTCCAGAGGTCGGCAGAGTTAAGTAGCGGCCTTACTTTGGTGTGAAGTGTAGCACGTCACAGACACAGATACACACGAACACACAGCTGACGAGACACTGGTCAGGGAATGTGTAAGCAGTCAGCATGACGGTACCCCCTCCAGCCACGTACCCCCTTCCCCCACGATCTCGGATGGTGATCACTCCCACACACAACTTTTAGCAAATTACGAAGGCTGCACCCAAAAATATTTTTGAAAATTTCTTCAAATCTCCATCCATCCTAAATATACAACTTGTCTTCTTGCCATAGGCCATAGAAGAACTCAAGAAGTTCGAAGTTAGTGATTATTAATCTGTGACTTTTTCTTTACGTTTTATGCTTTTCTGCTTATTGTTATTTTATATAGGTTAACGCTCATTTTTGTTTTTTCTGAACGAAAATCGGCAAAGAAACTTCAATTAATAAACGATTCATTGAGTTTGTTAAACAGCAAAATTAAACATTGAGAGTGGAGGTTAACCTAAAGCAAACGTTTTAAAATCACTCTAGCGGCAGCAATTTTTGTTTTTTCTCAACGAAAAATTTCAAATGAAATGTTTAAAAAAAAAAAAAAAAAAAAAAAAATAGTTTCTGAAAATTAACAAAATCAGACTGTTATGAGTGAGTATTTACCTGAAACTCAATATTTTAATATTTTTTCTACGAAACTGTGTATACATAGCGTTTAAATTAAATAAGATTAAAATTTTTTGAAAATCAGGGAAATCGGACCATTAGGATTTGGAGGTATATCTGAAAATGGAATTTTTGTAATTGCCAGAACCTGGATTAATGTGACACGGGGGGGGGGGTGTTGTTATTAGCATTATCGTTATTATTGGGTACTTGCGCCAGGGGATAAATTCGATTTCACGTAAAAGAGTGTGAAAGGAATCATCTGCACGTGTGCATGGATGAATAGTCGAATGGCAGCGGACAAAGGGAATGCTGGAGTGATACGGAGCGAGGTGTAGTGTATGTACTTTATCAACCTTGAGAGTGCAAAGTGTACAGTAAATGCAGGCGGAGAGAACATAGAAAATCAAGCAATCGTATTCGTCTAAAATTACATATGTAGCTTAAATGTTAATCACATTCCGTTTTAGTTGTTACACAGCTAACAATAAATAAAATGATAATGGTAACAGGGAAAAGCCTGAATGTTATGTATACCTTCAGTTAATGTTACTGCACTCTCTGCTCTAACGTCCTGAAGAGTTCGCTTGCTTTACACAGTTCCTGCGTGATGGACTTTTACTATTTCTCTTTTTACGCACTTCTTTTCTCCAGGAAGGTGCATTAAGCAGTGATTGGCTACGCTGTCTGACGAAATGATTACTGTGAAAGCAATTTATTCCTTTACCCAAGACGGTTAGAACTAATTTACCGTGCAAGGAGTTGTTTGCACGGCACAGGTACATAGCGATCTGTTTATTCTTAAAACTTTATTATACATCACTTGATCGCTGTCTACAATTGGGCAGATAACCTGGAACTTGTCACAAGTGTTCTCCCTCAGTCTCTACACATCTGGACCAGGCTGGGAGTCTGTTCATTGTCCTCATCTTCTGGTTCGCTAAACAGAACAGAACACATTATAAGGGTGCCAGCTCAGGACCGTAAAGAGAGGATACTTCTTAATTCAGTTCGTGTACCACTCTCAAGGGGAATTGTGGTCGTCTGATGACTGATGCTTTGTTTTGTTTCTCTAACAGACACACCGCTATTGTAGGTATCTTTGGAACGAGCGACCTTGTGTTCTTCTGACTTTAGAGGGTTGTTTGCGATTTATGGCAAAACCGGCCATGTTCTATGTGGTGACCATGCTTCATCTCAACGAATAAAGTGATGTCCATGTTGTCAACAACCGAAATTGGTAATGGCACAGCAAGTGAATTTGTGAACGTTACAGCAAAGAAATGGGTGCCACTAGAGCCTTTTTAGATACATCCTCCCACTTCTATGACTCGCACTTTCATTTCACTGATTTTCAGAAACTATTTTATTGTTTTATTTAGTTGGTATTGCTTACGCAGCCTAGTCTGTGGAGGGGGGGGGGAGTATATTTACCCTCCGCTGCACGAGGCTTCGGTGAGAGTTGAAATCTTTCGCTAGCATACCGCCGACATAGCAACCAGCCGCACGCCTCGAAACCGGTTGCGTGAAGGATTGTTCATCCTGTAGTTGCAAAAAAGCAGCTGTTGGTGCGCTGAGGCGATATTTCAGGAAAACTCTCACTCCTAATAGTTTGATTTTGCTGATTTTCGGAAAAATTTTCTTATTTCATTTCAGTGCCATATACCGAGTTATTTGAGAAAAAACAAAAAATGCAGCTGCTAGAGCGATTTTTAATTTTCGGTTTCGGTTAGCCCCCACCCTCAACCCAAACTTGCTGGTTAACGAACTCGATTATCTTTTGTTACTGATCATTAGATGCCGAGCTTCGTTAGAAAAAACACAAATGATGCCGCTAGAACGGTAACACATATATATTCATGCCCTGCTATTTTCATTATTTTAAGTGCCCTTTGCTGTCTATTTTAACCGAAATAAATGCCCCAACTTCCGGGCATCCGTTTTTATAGTTTGGATACTCTACCAACGAACAGTCATTTCGGCCTCATTTCAATATCTTCTTACATGAACAAAATTTGTTTCACTTCTACAAACCCTGATGCCTTCTGGGATTTTAAAAATAAATGAATACAGTGATCTTTCTCAACATTATATCTTCTCGGTATTTTATATTATTTATTACACAACAGAAGGCTAATGAAGTAAAAACTATTATATTTCATTACAAACTACAACACAACAGGAAAGTGAACTGTTATATTCACGTACATAAGAGTTTGTGTAAATGCAATAGCAATTAAAGTAATACGTTAACAATCCAAAATAGTTAATTTTTTGTAGCTACAGGCTATAAAACAAGTAGGTAAATCACTATGTCTGTAAATATAAAATTTAAACGAAGTGTGGGGTAGACAATCAACGACACACAAATGCTGCCCACCGTGGGCTGTATTTGCTATCTTGAAGTATGAACTGCTATGATTGCAGCCAAATTCGTTCTATACCATCACGCATTAAGCAGCAGATACAAGGAATTGAAAGAGGTAGCAGAAATGTGAGCTTGTTGGTTATTGCAAATAACTCTAGAGACAAGAAGAGAGAGTTGTCACTCGTTCTTATAAAACACGGAGTAAGCACTTTCCAGCACAAGTGTCGGGGCAGTTTTTCTGCCGTGTTGATTGCTTTTCTTCAGATAGCAGACTGTTTTCCTTGCGTTTGAATCGCATTTCCCTGTTTTTGGACATTGTCGTTGCACTCATAAAACCCGCGCCGGGTTTTCCAGCAAAGTTCTCGGTAGTTTATCACCACCTGAAATACTTTCGGGACTACCCTCATACAACCCATAATAAAATAAACGACTCTACTATTGCCCCAGTTCCATGGCGTGCGAATATTGTTATTCATAGCGTAAAGAAGTTGCCTGCACACCGAACTTTTCCTTCATTCAGTCTACACTGCAAATAGTGACAGTGCTCTTGCACAAGTTGAGAGAATTCCGAATTGCGGTTGTACCCATTAAAAGATTTTGAAATGTTTCTTCATATCTCCATTGACCCAACTTACTAAGTAGCAAAAACGACAAAAAAAGTATATACATATACACGTACAATATATATATATATATATATATATATATATGTGTGTGTGTGTGTGTGTGTGTGTGTATGTATGAGAGAGTGTTCGTTAACTCTCTAGCGCTCGCAGTTTTTGTTCTTTCTCAATAAAACTCGGCATATAACGATCAGTTAACAAACAATTCACCGAGTTCGTCAACCAGTAAACTTTGCGGGGCGGGAGTTAACCTAATGCAAAACTTTCTAGCGGCTGCAATTTTTTCTTTTTTTTTTCAACGAGTCTATGTATATATCATTAAAATAAAATCTAAAAAATAGTTTCCGAAAATCTGAAAGTTTGACTATTAAAAGTGGGGTATTTCCTAAAACGTAACATTTAAAAATCGCTCTAGCGGTACAATATTTGTTTTTCGCAACAAAATTCTGTATATAGCATTTAAATTAAATAATAAAAAAAATAGTTTCTGTAAATCAGTGAAATCCGGTTATTAGTAGTGGGCATATACCTGAAAACGGAAATTTAAAAAGGTTTTAGCGCACTGTAATACCCTTAAAGAATTCGCCTAGTTTAGACAGCTCCTGCGTGACGGACTTTACCGGTGTTTGAATCGCAGAAAATTATAATAAGGAATGCAAGCTTTCAAATATCAAATTACAGATTGTTGCATTAAGTGCGCCGCAAAACTGCTCGAGAATTGAAAATTCCTTGCGCCCCAGGTGTTGATTTGGTCCCCCCTTACCCCCCCCCCGCGGGTAAAAGTCTCTGGAAGATGCACTTTTCTTCATAATTTGTGATTTATTCTTTCTGGGCGTGACGTGCCTACTTCAGAATATCACCCACTAGTGGAATGCACCGCCTTGTGCTGTCAGCGGAGAAACAACTTTTTCCAACAGTTCGAGCTTGCGCCACTAGCCACATAGCCTGAATATTCTATTTAACCAAACTTTCATTATTGCAACACGGCTTCCGGTGAAATGTGACGAACACAAGAGATTTCAGCTAAGCCCAGGTTCTATTCACTTCACAGAGATAGTGATAGGCGAAATGGACCAATTTCGGTTAAAATATTTGTTAGTTTCTTCCCAAACAATGATATTAATCATTCTCAACCTTGCTTAATATGCTAAAACATTTTCCAGGACCTACAACGCTTGCAACTTGTTCAAAGAAATGTCTGTGTTGAAAGTGTTCTATTTAATCAGCATGTAAACCTATTTTTATAAAATTATTTTAAAACATTTCAGAATGTTAAAAATCTAGTTTCTGCACGTTATATGAATGTAAACATTTTAGGATCTGTTCTTTATATATTAAAATGTGTTAAAATTAAATATTGATATTGAACATCAAAAACAAAATTAATGTAGAGTACATATGTTTTTCGCTTATCTTCAAAGAAAATATTAAAAGTATGCTTCATATGGTTGCAATAAATATTTAAAATTCTGCAAAAATTATATTTTGAAAAAGCACATTTTTAAACAAAAGATAATATAAATACATTTTGATCATGGTTAAAAAAACTTTGACACATTTCTATGCATGTTATAAATAATTTAATGATGTTAAAAACGAAATTCCCAGCTAATAAAAAGCAGCAAATAGAAATCTCACATTGTCCCTTTAGCCAAATTAAATTCTGACGATATTAAAAAGGTTAGTGTTATATAGAGTGTGCTTAGCAGAACTTATGCTTCAGCAGCAAAGAAGTATATCATACAGGTAGCAGCACAAGCACATACATTTCTGGCGTGATACTTTGGTGGCAGGGCCAAAAAGATTTAAACCAGAATTGTTTTCATACATGGTTAACATTAAAGTTGAGCATAATACAAGCCATTTTATTACTCATAAATAAAATTACTTTCATCATATTATATTAACAGTTATTAGAATGTATCCCAGTCATTCCGAAACGTTCCTTATTTCAGTAACTAGTTCCCGAAAATTTTCACAAGCAAAAGCATGGAAAAAGTTTCTAAAACTCCAAATTATGTTGGTTGATAATTATTGGTTTTTAAGTGTATTTTGGCGGATTAAAATATAAATTAATTTTTTTGTTTCTACCAATAATATATATAATTTACTATTTAAATGTACTTTTCTCGCGCTAAAAACCTGTAAGTTTTACAATGACGAAATCAGCTGTTATTGATTTACTTCTAATCTGACAGTTCCAGGGTTGATAACATAGTAACTTATGCAAATTAAACAAGAATTCATTTTTGTAGATATTATATATATATATATATATATATATATATTTTCTTTTTTGATAGATCAGCTGAGAACGACTGATATTTGTTAACAACACTATTAATACACAAATGATCATGGCTTAGAACAAAAAATATGGATAAATCAGCTGATACACAGGAGATCTTTAATAGCAGTGCTATTAATACTTGAGATGATCATGACAACAACAAATGTGGATAAATCAGCTGATACACGAGAGCTCTTTAATAGCAGTACTATTAATACTAGAGATGATCATGACTTAACAAACAAATATGGATAAATCAGCTGATACACGAGAGCTCTTTAATAGCAGTACTATTAATACTAGAGATGATCATGACTTAACAAACAAATATGGATAAATCAGCTGATACACGAGAGCTCTTTAATAGTAGTACTATTAATACTAGAGATGATCATGACTTAGAATAACAAATGTGGATAAATCACTGATACATGACAGATCCTCAATAGCAGTACTATTAATACTAGAGATTTTTTAATGGTTCTTAACGCCCGTTTTTATTATTGAGGCACCACAGGCGGTATAGTAACAACAATAATAATAATAATAATAATAATAATAATAATTATAATAATAATAATAATAATAATAATAGAGATGTTCATGACTTAGAACAACAAATGTAGATAAATGTATCCATATACCTCAGAGCTTCGTTATTAATGTCCATTTTACGTTCTACGGTTGCTTGTTGTGCTAAATTGTAAGGAAACAAATCCGTCACAGTATTTGTACAGCCTTGGGGTTAGTGGGTGTTTACAGCAATAGAAAGCTGTGACCTTAACGTGATTATAAACAATTGAAATACAGTCTGGCAACGAACAGTACAAATTGCAACTGTTTTTATTGAACGAATATTGGTAGGCTAAAAGCCTTTGCTCCGCGTTGTTAAAGAAATAACGTGGAATATTTAAAGACATAGGAAGTAAACACGCTGGTGATGGAGGAAACTTATTAGAGCATAAAACGTGGTAATATTAGGCACCCTGTGACTGGACTGGGTGAATGTACCTGATACACACCGGCGTGGTCAGCGGTGAAATGTATGACAACTTAAGCAAGGCCAGAGAGTGAAATGTAAAGTAATAATATAGGTCGTTCAGGGTTTATATAATGCTAATAGTAAAATTGTTAAATAATTTTATATATAGTGTTACAATCTTAAATAACTAGAGAATGTTTTCCTGCACTAATTTAAACTTGTCACCCTGCTGCAGGAAATACAGAGGAGGGAGATTAGAAGATGAGAAAGTGGAAGACTAAGCAACTCCTGCTGTTTGTGGTCACTTGAATATGAAACAATTGATATAAATAAACGAGCGTCACACATGTTTGTTAACCCTTTTAGACTCATTGTGATCTGAGATACGACAGTCGCCTGGCTAAAGATACGTCCAAACCAAAAGTATACCAGTGCAATGGCTACAATTGCTTAAGCTGCAAGAAAAACAATATGACCAATCAAGAGGAAAGGGCCGTTTATTTTCATGATATGGCCGGGCCACACACTCCACAAATTGAATGAAATGAACTTGAAACTTTAGCTCTCCATTACATTAACCCGATGCCCGGATTCTTACTGAAATAATGGGCAAGAACGGATATTTTTATTAATAAAGTTAATTCTGAATTTACCGCAGTTAATTTCCAAGCGAATCAAGTTATATATATCAGCACAGAACTGCGTTTAAAAAGTTGAGACGAGTCAGAATTTATTAAAAGCGCATTAAGGAACGGTAATTGGGTTCCTGGCCGCACGCATGTTGCTGAACTGGGAAACAGTGCAGTCGCAAAAACTTGTGCTTTGGCAGTCCGTTGCCTTTAAGTCTTTCTTAAATAACTAGTGGAAAGTTGTTCTGGATCCCAAAAGGATTGTGTGCAGCAGCCCCCCAGTGTTCTCGTTACTTCTGTTGATGAAGGACCGCGTGTTTTGCAACACATCACATCAGTTCGGTCTGTAAGCAGGCCAACGATTATCGTAGTTGTGAAACAACCGGTGCGGGTAACGAACTCGTTTTGTTTCCCAATACCCGCCGCTCCTGATGAGATGCCTTGGGAAGGTCAGTGTGTAATTTTTCTTGCATGTGCTCGAAAGTTGCACATCGGAAATCTATTGGTCCTTACATGCACTTAATACCTACGCCGGAAATGACGACCTGCACGATTGTACCGCATTTCCGTTACGTGAGGCATGCAATGAGTATGATAGGACATTTTTGAAATGTCAGAGGTTGAAAGTGCAGAGGTTGAGATACAAAGCACTTGGTTAAGTGTGTGATTGCAACTTCCTTGTGTTGGTTGTGTCTCTCAATGGATCCCTCATCTGAGTTTTATCAGCAAGTATAAAGAGAAGGTGCACTACGGGAGTGAATCAAATATAAACCTGATTAAATAAAAATGATTTACAAACACATAAGCGATAACGGGCATAAGGAAGATAATTCAGTGGATTTCAGTAATGCTATAACTTGTTTTGTCTCCATCAGAAGCCCCTTTAACTGTTCGACATTCACAAACATTTTATGAACAAAATGCTTTGGGAGTCCCAGAACCTTCCCAACTGATGGGTGAGCGGAGTGTGCCCAGGTTATTTCTGAGCCAAAAGCCGCTGACAAACCGCCACGGGACGATAATTTATTTTTGATGACTAAATAACGGGGGTTAAGATCGAATCATAACTGTATTAGTTTAGTTGGTAAGGTATATAATTAATTTCTTTCAGAGCGTTGCAATAGAAGGGTGGGGGTAGATTTGTCTCTGAACTGCCATTTCCGAGTGAGTGGTCAGTTTTTCTGCCTTGCACATACGAAGACGGAAATGCTGGCCACTGAAATAAAGAAGATAAATGATATTTGACTTAACAATTCGATGGTTGTAGTGGTCTATAGGAAAAGAACCTGCTGAAGGAAGTCATACTTGAAGTATAATTTCGCGGCTGCTGATGATTTAATATCCGACAACTGAAAACTTTCTTTTGTATTTTGCTAAGCACTTGGTGAACGAAATACCTAACAAGTTTTCAGTTCCGCTAAGCAGATTTTGGGCACTCGAAAGTAAAGCGTTCATCTCCTCTGAGCAAAACTTATCTGTCGTTTCACGCCCTCAACTGATGACCTGAGATGTAACAACACACTTTACTGTTTTACAGCTTCAAATAAACCAGCACTGTCACAGACACCACACGTTCTTTACCGCCACGAGTGGCCGAGGTCGTTAAGGCCCGGACCCTGATAGGAAGGAATCCCGCCAGGACCGCCCTCCCTGGCTGAGGGTTTTTCCAGGTTTTCCCCAGTCCTCATAAATGGCAAATGCTTGGAAGGTACCCTAAACTTAGGCATGGAACGTTTCCTTCCTTAAAAATAGATCCTTTCCTATAATTCATTTCATTTCATGTGTCATCAGTGCCCATCGCCTGTGGTGCCTCTGTAGCAACAACGGGCGCCAAACACACTCATTCATTTCATTTTATGTCTTCAGTGTTCCATAGTTATGACTGGTTTCCTGCTTCAAATACTAGTGCAAGTGAAATAAATTTAAATTATTATCTCACAATAGTTTTAAAACCTCAAACTATACAAATAAAGTGCTGAATTACTGAAGATAATTCAGGTTTTCTCAAATGTTTAAAAATAGTTCTCTGCCCAAAAATATGGACAAATATTAAGAAGTGAATGCATCCTAAACGCGTGACAGAATTTTAACTGTGAAAAAACAAATATATGTTTACTTAGTAATGAATGAAGCTGTTATATAAAGGAGTACCCGGGGTCAGCAACAGTTAGAGGAAAACCGGCTGGTGTATGTTAACAGCACTAAAATTAATATCAAGCTAAAGTGAAAGCGTGAAGGTGTGTTATGCAGTTCTGACAACCTAAACGAGTTGCAGTTGCATATTAAAAACTTCCTTTGAATGTCTAACTAACTTTTGCATAGGTTAGAAAATATGGAGCATGATCTGAAAAAAAGAAACGAGAAAATTTTGTATAGTTTTGTTTTTTCCTATACCTTTCCGAAAATTAGGTAATAACTTGTCTTCATTTTTGTTTATTTCAAACTCCCAAAAATCCACGTCAAAGTACACAAAATCTGCACCTGTAGTTTAGGTATATTTGATGATCTAATAACTATCAAAGAATGCACTTAAATAAAATGAGATTTATGAGTGTCTAGGGTTTGAGTAGATGCAATATTGGAAATATTTATTCGTCACTCACAAAATGCTTATGTTTTTCCCCTTGTACACATCTAAAAATATCAGTACTTTGAAATTTTACTATAATTGTGTTTCTAGATATAATATCTTTTAAGTTTAAAATGTGAACATTTAATTCTAATCATCTTTATATCTGTTAAAAGTACATGTAAAAAGCAAAACTGAACAAAATGTCAACATTTATAACTAAATAGTGTAACAGGATTTGATTCCTTACGACACTCCCCACATAATGTGCAATCATGATTAACATATTTATCTATTTTAATTGCAGATGTATATTATTGTATAACTTTGTGTTAATTTTATGTCCAAAGTTTACAGTAGCTTGGAGAAGCCAAAGAGGCCACAAAAATCTTTTCAAAGGAGAAGACTGAAGCTGAGGGTCAAGACTTTTAAAAGGACTGCCGTTGAAAGTTAACAGATTCAGAGCCTGTTAAATTCGTTAATGCCACTGAACAGTTAGCCAGTATTAACATGAGGTTTTACACTTTCAAATAGTAGCGAATGGCAGATGAACTCTTGAACTTTTAAGCCAAGGCGCGAGACTAAGCCAACGATTGCTTGATTTGAATTTAATATATAAAGAAGCGTTTGCTAGACTGGGGCACGAAGTTCACAGTCTTGGGTAGGCATACCAAGTTCTGCACGCTGAGGATTCGTACTGCAGACGCGGTTAACTAAATTTATGTTTGACGTACACAAAACATAAAGGACGCGACAAGATTTTGAGCATAATGAATTACCATATCTATATCATGTCTCATCGAGTGTTTCCTCTCCCAGTTCTGTAGCAGGTTATCTCCTGAGAAATGCTATCATCGAAGCGTGGGCTACAATACCAAATTAATTGACGATCCACTATAAGCATCTCATAATTTGGCGCCAAACATCGAGATCTTCACATCGTCCTAAACCAGAAGCTTGTAATTAAAATTGCATAAACGTGGTGAGGTTTTATGTAATGAAAGAGTGTTTCACACGCATAAAATGCTGAGTCAATTACTTTGTGTTGTCTCTCCGAGCTTTTACTACTGCATCACGTCATCTGGGCATTGAAAGTGTTTAATTTTTGACTGGTCAGAGAAAATCTTGCTAAACCACACCTATGGATGGCTTCAATCAGGTCTTTCTTATTTCTTAGTTTTTCCTTTGCTACAGCATTGCCTATCATGTTCAACAATTCTCAATGGGGATGAGATGTGGGTTATTCCCTGATCGTTTGAGGATGAAAATCCCTTGTTCTTCAAGGGAATTCCCAATCTATTGCTAAAATGGTTAACTTTTTTTTAGAATTATGAAGATGTAACTTGAATTTTGTAAAATATAATTTAGCTTCGTAAAATTAATAGTGTTTAAGCAAAGTACACAATTTTCTTGCCCTATGACATGGTGCGGAGTCATCCTGGAAAGTGAAATGTACTGGTGATACAAACTGATCTACAATTATTGGCATTAAAGTTTCTCTTAAAATAATTATACATGTACCTGTCCTCTGAACAAAATGTAATGCACTCACTCCTTTGCTGAAATACAGCTCATCACACTTTCTGGGAACTTCGCTGTTAAACATTCTGACAGAAATGCTTCACTGCTACGACGACGTGTAAATATTTTCCATCGTTTCCACCGACATTAAATTTTGATTCATCTGAGAAGATGGCTTTACTCCACATGACTTCAGTCCAATGGGCATGTTCTTTAGCCCATTTTAGTCGAGCGTTCTTCATTTTAACTGTTAAAAGGGGCTTCTTCCGTGATTGTCTAGCAGACAGATCTTATTCTGAAAGTCTGTATCTGCTGCAAGCCACCACTCTAGAAGCTTCTTCCTACTCCACTGAAGTCACACGCCGGTTTTTCAGACAGATGCGCTTCAAAACGCGTTCATTAGCAACGGTATAAGAACTTTTTCTGCCTCTTTCCTTTATTTCTTTGCAAATTCCTAGTTTTCTTGTATTTAGCCAATAATCTTGACACGGTGGAATGTTTAAATTCTATCTTTGATGCAATATATCATGTAAAAAGACCCTCATAAGCTTATGCGACAATTACCCCGTTTTTGCTAAGAGTTAATTCAATTCCTTTACCGATTTTGTGCTGCTGTTATTAAATACACACCACTGAATACTACATTAAAGCCAACAATAAAGGCAGTAATATCACAACAATGGAAAATGTTTTGAATACTGTTGCATGCCACAATGTATAATCAGTTATAGATCAAACAAAACTGAAATAGTGATGCTATTGTTGACATTTAGTATGTTAAGTGTAAAAATACACAAAATGAATAATTTATGCAAGAATTCCAGTATATAATGCTTGTTTTTCACACTTATTGATTTGTTTACGCGTCTACAGAAGATATTGCAGCATATTGAAAATAAGAATGTTCTTAAATTCCGAATCTCCCTCCATTTCCCCAAAAGAATTTTTTATTCCAGAGAAAATATTTGTAAAATGCACATTCAAAACCTGACATGTTCATTTTTTGTTAAAATTTATTTACGGTATGTTTCGTGTTGTTTTTGATAAGCTCTTTTGGTACATTGTTTTCAAATTTTCTATTGAAATTGCAGTTTAAAACTTCCATTTTCATCAGAATCTGACATGTCCAGAGTAAGCTTTCTATGATTTTTTAAGCTGTTGCATTTCTTACAGCAGTTGACACAGTTGTTGGCTTATAAATGGAAGAAAACGGTACTAAGATATCGAAATTGTTCATTGCCCGACTATTTAGCTGTGGTCATCATTTCGGTCCACAGATGAGGCCGATCGCAATTTAAACCGGTAAATAATAACGCCGGTCGTGAAACGTAAACATGGACAGTATTCCAGAGAGAGATCAGTTAGTGAAAGCTACTTATGCTACTTATGTCCATGGTTAAACTCTGCTGACATTTCGTGCAGACTACTGACATGCATAGCCTGCCTATTGGCTACAACGTAGTTACGCTCATCGTTTTGATGGTAGTCCGCGTTAGATACAATTTCTGGCAGCCTTCAAACATTTTTGACAAGTACTTTAGCTTCTGATGATAGGAAATGCCTCCCACGAAGATACGTTTTCAATTTGTTCCTATAGGACTTTTCTTTTCCCTAAATTTAGAAAACACCTTTTCATCATCAGAAGCATTGGCGAAGGTTGCGGAGGCGATTCTGAGGAAATAGTTTCCAGCACTTTGAAAACTAGTGAGACAAATGCTTTGCATCCAACGGGAACTACTTTAAGAATGATGATGAGTAAATGCATGTTGCAAAACAATGTTTGTTAAATAGCCGTCGTAATTTCATCAGATGTTCAAACCATTTTCTCGTTTCTTAACTGCTAGCACTTTTATGAAGTTCTCCACTTCCTTAACTCAAAGCAGATCCCCCAATGTATTTTTTATTTGATTTATTTACGGACGCTCTTTAACATCTCAAATTTAATTCAGGGCATGAAACGACTGATAAATTTTGCTCAGAAGCTTCTTGTTTTACGTGATGTAAATATACGACGCGGACCTACTGCTTTATTTCTTTTCTGAAGGAAGCTACTACACCCGACAAAATCCCTCAACCCTGACCGGGATTGAACCCGCGAGCTAAGTATGGTTACCGCCACCACCAGGACCGACTTTTATGTGCTTATCATATCAAATATGATTAAATGTTGCACTTCTTTTTGAGTCAAGTTTTAGATATGACTTCTGCACATCAATTTCTGTGTTTTTGTCAATTTTAAACAGAAATAGAAAAATATGTTTTGTAGTATTTATTACTTCCATAATTACATTAACGTGCGATAATTTTACTTCTTCTTTATAATATGATGGTCATATTAATAGCCGCAGTATTTTTTATTATAGCACTTATTAACTTTTCCCTAGCTAAAAGAGCAATATTTCCAACATCATAAGTGGTTTGATCTTCAAGGTTTGCAATAACTTGTTTATTTTAATTGAGAAACCTCCAATGAGCGGCTGTAATCTTTGGCCTGCGTGGCACCAGATCCTTTCTACTCATAATAAGCAGGTACATAAGATAAATACTACGTTGTGTTCGGCTAAAGTCGTACATTTCATGAATGCTGTCGTAGTTATTAATTCTCTAAGAAGGGGTTATACCTGTCAACTACATTTTTGCCTGCTCTAGGAGTAACTTTTCAATACAATAAGTCATTGTTTAATATAGATTTCTAAAAGCACTTGTTGCAGTGATAGTTCCTCATAAAATATGGTTTAACGACACAAAGAAAATTCATATCATATTTATAAAAGTTTCATTTTTAACAATTAAACATGAGCTGCTGACTATGGCCGTACCTTGCTGAACGTTCTTAAAGTGCAACAACAGCATCATTCGTTGAACAAATACATGACATGGTTTTAGATATGCGGCGAGCTAATTGCCGATGATATAGACGAACACAGCATTCTTATGACAATGATTGCAGCGTTTTAACTGATTCTGTGGACGATACTTGAACAGCAGTCAAAAGAGTGAACAGAAGCCGGTAGTTCAGCGCCAAAGAAGATAAAAGTCGTTTCCACCCTTAAAGCAACAAGATGAACAAGAGCTGGTTTACAGAAGAGAAAAGAATCTCAATCTCAATCTACTCACAAAATTGTTTTGGCATTGGGAGAGATTTGAAGTGTGAATTATTGGAGTATTCACCCTTCTCCCAGATTTGGCTCTCTCTGACTTCTGTCTGTTCTCGCAGGTCAAAGTTTTTCATCAAATTGAGAGGCGATTGCAGCTGTTTAAGAAACTACAGAGGACCAGTTCAGAGACAGGATAATGGTTGGTAGAATAATGAGATTGTGTTAAAAGATATAAATAATATTTAAGTTAAAATCTCGTTCATTGTAAATCCGAGATTTTTTTCAACGTGTTTTTTGGGGATTTTGACAGATCTGTGTCGCTGATCTTGATAAACGTTTATGTAATATACAGACGTTTTCAGTGGACCAGTGGAGTTTTTCTTATAGGTAGGAGGGGCATTCAAAAAGTCCAAGCTAAGGACTGAATTTGAAAACTTATTTTCAAAGTACTCTCCATCTCTCTCCACACTCACTTGTACACAGTGTAACCACTTGTCAAAAGCACGACGGTACTCGAACTGAGATATTGTCAACAGAGCCGAATTTATAGCTTGTGCAAGGTCCTGCACTCATTTTCAACAATGCAGAGGAAACAACCAGAAGTCGAACAAAGCAAAGTCAGGACTATAGGGTGGATGGTTAAGCAGCAGGACTTTGACGACTTCCAGTTTCCTCAACTTTGCAGCTGTTCTGTGAGGAGACGCATTATTGTGCAAAAGCAACAGCCTTGAAGTTCCTGTCTTTGGGCGCCGCCGCCTCAGCTCTTCTATTAAAGTATCCAAAATATAAGTGTCTTGTTATTCTGCCATTCCTTCTGGAACTAATGGTCCTTCATAGTTGAAGAACACAGTGAACGTTCGCTTTCGAGTACGAACATCTGGTCTTGGGTCATTCTCATTTACCCGTTCTGAGCTTTATTTGGAATTGTATAGTACAAGACCAACTTTCATCATCGGTGCACATATCTGTCAAATGTTTAGAACATGCTCAGCAGTTTCCTTTCTCCTCTTCTTCTCTTCATTGTTAGGGAATGTGGAACCCATTTTGCACAGATTTTCGCAATTTTAAATATTCATGGAGTATACTTTTAATGCTGCCAACACTGATACCCACTTCCATACAGCATTTCAACAATAATATGTCGATTTTCCTCCACCAAGTTCCTCACTCTTTAAAAGGTGCTCTCGTTCACAGCTTCCCAAAATGGCCAAAGCGGGGTTGTCTTTCAAAGTATCTCGTCCTTCTTCAAATGACCGAATCCATCTTGAGCACATTTGATCACCGTGAACAGCTACCATAGCGTGTAAAAATGTAGAATGTAATGTTTTCTTTAGAAATATTCACCAGCTATTGACACAGAACTGAACTCAACAGACTACGAAAGTTGGTAGTTGCACTTATGCATATTTTGATAGCTTAAGGTGCATTGTTGCCAGTTGCGTTAGTTACATTTTTGTAGATATTGTCCAGCAATGGATAGTATTGTTGCAAAACGCTTTGAATGCCCCTCGTATAAGAGGGTTGTTCCGGATCTCTGGGAACGATTTTCAGCAATAATAATAGTTGTATGTGTTGCGCCGAAGAAAGATGAGCCGTTTTGGACTTCTGTTTCTTACACTAACTGACAGAAATATTTAAGTAGTGAAATTAACCGTATGTTGAATGAAAAGGGAAACCTTTTTTATACAATGCAAAGAGTAAGAAACAAGTTGTGACTTGCTGTAACTTAGTTCACAAATTTGAAGTTGGAAAATGTCACAAAAGTGGTTTATTGGTGTTCTTTGTTTCACCGTTAGATGGCAATAGCGTAGTCCATTTTGAATGCACGCACGGCTGACTGTAGGGTGAAGATGGAGCAAAGGCAGGAGAGTAACTCTGGGGGAGGCATGAGCAGAGTCTTGTTCTCTTGATCTGCTGAGGCTGTGAAAGAAGCGTTCCAGGCCTAAGTTTAGAGCACCTCTCCGATATTTGCCATTTATCAGGACTGAGGAAAACTTGGGAAAAGAGTAAGTCAGGGAGGACGGGAATAGAACCTCTGACCTCCCGCACCTTAACGACCGCGGTCACCCTTGGCGGTGATACAACAGTGAAATATTTCAAATTTCTCCAGTGATGTGTGATGTTGAACGTAAATAATTTTTGTCTGAATAACGTACAGATATTTCTTTTGCAAAACTAAAAATATATTGTTACTAATGAAATTGATTTTATTTGTATTTGCAGAAGCTAAACATACTGAAATTATAATACAATTTAATCTGTACCTATTGACCTCTATATTAGATAATAAAAACGTATTACGTTTGTTTCGTATATACATACAATGAGGCTGCTTAAGTTAGAGCCGTTCAAGGCGTATAACGCATGTGCAGGCAGCTGCTTGTAGTTATCTAAAGGAGCCTTTGTGTGTAATTGTTCTTCGTTAGTAAAATATAGTCCTGAAAAGGGGGCTCATATATGAAAACGGATTCTTGCAGTGAAGAGGTAGAGAAGCTGTTCAACAGTAACGAGAGACAATAACAAAAAGCGTGTACCTACGGAAGATGAAATGCAGGAATGTATTGCCGGTGAGGAGCATCTTTACTGACTTTTTCTAGCTGCGGCATCACCTTCAAAGCTCCATATTGCTTAAGAGTTTCGTAGGCGTCATGATCAATCCAGGGAAAAGAAACGCCAATGATAATGTTTCACGTGGTGCCATAACTGCAAACTTCTTTTCTCTTATTTAAGAAAGTCCGTATTATTCATTACAGGAATTTCTGTACGAGATGAAATTACCGTGATCAATAAAGAAGTTGTGTGGGACTTGGTTGCTCTCTTTTGTAGTTTCACAGCTACCTGAAGAGTGTTCTAAAAGTTCTGGGCCTAACTCAGAGAGGTCAGATTACTATAAGAGTTTTTAAGTATCACCTTTAGATGGTGCGTTGTAAAGTTTCAGACGCCTAAGTAAGTCGCTTGTTTGTTATGATCGTGTAAACAAACTAGTGTTAAAATTTTATACAATATGGATAACTGTGGTAAAGTATTTCGCTTTGAAGGGTTTAACTGCAACAGAAATATAACAGAAATTAAATTCGTCATTAAAGAATTCTTCCCCTTCGTTTTCGAAAATTAAAAAGTGAGCTGTTGAATTTAAGCGTGGTCGTACATCCTTTTAAGATCATGAGCGCTCGAGGCGTTCCAAAACTGCTACGACCGACGTGATTGTGACAACATGTCGTACTCAATGATAGCCGATCAAAGGTAGGCGACTGACATTGGAACGTCCTCGATAGGCCTTGTCCACATTTGACACAAAGTTTTGGTTATAAGAAAGTTTTCTGCCTGATAGGTGCAACAAAGAAACAAACACACATTCGAATGCACATTTCGCAAGAGTTTAAAAGCAATTCCAGTAAATTTCAACAGTTCGTGAAACCTACACGCCAGAGACAAACAGGTGAAAGTGCACTAAAGAAAGCTTGTGAGGAAAAGTCATAACTGGGATTCTACCTGCAGAAGGGCAGAACCACTTCTAGCCATATTCGCCGGATTTGTTCCAAAACCTGAAGAAATGACTGCGTAAACGAAAATTAACATCACATGACGAGGTTGAAGCTGAACAAATCTTGTTTTACTGAACGCATTGAGAAGTTGGAAAGTCGTGGACTAAATATGTTGATTTACAAGGTGATACCGTTGAAAATAAAACATTTTTCTTATTTTAGTCAGACCGAGTGCCCCTCGTAAGTATATTCTTACTTTTTGTGTATCAAGAAAAGTTATATAGGGTTAACACGTGTTTCATTGTTTTATTTCACCGTGCAAGGCTGGTCTCTCACAGTAGTGGATACACTAGCAGTAATCGCCCTCGGCTTCTGACCTGACCATGCTCAGTAGTTGTGTATTTTAAAGAAGTTTGTGAGCAGATGGACGCTATTCAGAACACCTGCAAAACTCCCCAGGTTTCCTTGATCATGTCCGCTCCCTTCTCGCCGATCATGATGGTGGGAGCGTTGGTGTTGCCCCGAACGATGACGGGCATGATGGAGGCATCTATAACACGCAGGTTCCGGACACCATGTACCCTGAGGGTGTGGTCTACGACGGCTTGAGCGTCATGTACTGGGCCCATCTTGCAAGTTCCTACCGGATGGAAGATGGTGGCCGTGTAGAACATGGCGAGACACCGCCAGTAATCGTCCGTCGCGAACTCCAGGCTGGCGCACTCTGGCACTTTGTTGTTGACGAGCCGGGCATCCACCTGCTGCATTGTCTTGGTGTGAAGTATGTTCAGTCCTAGCTTGATCCCTGTAACACAATCACGTAAAATGTTACTCGAGAGTTGCGAAATAACACAATCGCTTGTGGTAATTAAAACTCTTGCTCTGTATTCCAAATACAGGAGATTGCAAGTATCCGACCATGCAACATCTTTATGTTCTCTCGACAATGAAAGCGGGAGGTTTTAGCTTGGGGTATTCCCTGAGATCGACTTCTGAGTGCGCATGTACTGCGTGCATTCTCCTAAAGATGGCTCTGCATAAATAAAGAAAACATTTATTGCTACATTTGGCAATACAGTAAACCGCTATCAGACACGTGCGTGCCAACGAAACCCTAATAATAATGTCAATCCAGTGCTATTAGCGCTAAAGTTCCAGGTTAGCAGGTTGGTGGTGGTTGGCGATAATGTTATCACAATTCGCTCTGTGATAATTTTCCGGTTGCACAGGTTACGGAAATAACAACACAACTTTTAATTTTGAATAAATAAGTTTCCTTTATCTGCATTGTTTATTGTTATTACGTCACATTCACGCATTTGTCCCATCTGTGTACCAACTTCTGAATGTACAAAAAATGCTGCACCACTATTTTGACTTGCCCATTGTCCTGGAAACGCTGACCTGCCGGCGGAAGTCACTAGGCGCCAAATTAGGGATGTAAGTGGATGTTGAAAGCGCTCCCAATGATACCATGGAGTTGGGTTAGGTTTGCAGTATGCGGTTGAGCGTTGTCATCACCTCGGTGAGGAGTCCAAGGCGCTTGTGACGGATTGCAGATTTGAGAGGCCGTAAGGTTGTACTGTGTACTGTTTCTCGTAGTTCGAGAAAGTAACAAACAAGGAGAACTCCTTTGGAATCTCAGAACACTGTTAGCAGAAGGAGTGGTCTTGCAACTTCTTTCCAATGTTTCCATTCCTGGGACGCCACTTTCGCCTCAATTTCATCACCTTTTAAAAGCATTTCCCAATGTTGCTTCAAGTAATCAGGAGTCAGTTGACGTGAGCACATTTTTCGATATTCCAACACAGCATGCGACATGTTCAGTGCTTGGCCACATCTCGCACCTTATCCGACATATACCTCAGTGAGCCTGCGTAATGCACCAATTTGTCGTTACAAGCACGTGTTGCGCATGCGCCAGCGATCATGCAATACCATGGCATCTGTAGTGGAAATTGGCGCAATGTTTTAATGCACATTTCCAAGATGTAAATTTATTAATTTCAATGTATCGCCATAGGGAAACAAGACTGGAAATTGTTCATGTTACGTTAGCCTATTCTCATGTGATAAAGTACTGTCACGAAGAAAAATTAACAAATTCTAGGGGGTGATTTGCTCTTGGATAATTCCTTATTTAATATATGAATGGTAATTTGCATCAGAAACGTAATAATTAAAAACAATATATTTTCTGAAATAAAAATACGATTTAAGGAGAAAAAGAAATAATAGTAATACGTCTTACCGTCAGAAACCACCAATAACAACCAAAACCCAAAATCAGAATTATCCACCTTAATTAATGTGGTATTCTACATAATTACCTCTTAAATAAATTCAAACACGGAATGTTTTGAAAAGAAAAGGTGTTTCATCACGGTTAAAGTTTTAAGTAATTAACGAATCCGTAAACACAACTTAGCTGCAGTGTCAAAGTGTTATCGGAGCAGGAACATGGAAGGTTCTGTCCCTACTGCATACCGCATGAAGGTTTCATTATTTCTTTGTATACAGTGTTGCCATTACTAGAGCAGTATTACACATAACTAAAAATTAATGTAAACATAAAGATCATTAAATTTGCAAAAATAATTATTTTAAAGTTATTATTAGCTGACTAATGTGTGTAATTGCATTTGCATAATGAGATAATATATATATTTAAGGGCGATATCATTTCATGATTTAGCCAAAAATATTGTTGCACATAAGTACAATATGTTCCTTCTGATAATCAAAATTGAACTTTTGTTCACGCAATTGAATTTTCTCCTCAATGTTTTTATATTATCAATTTGCAGAATGTAAAAGAAGAACCTATCCCTTTATAATTGTAACAAAGGATGCCGCCGAAAATTCTAAGGCAATATAGTAAATTAGCATCTTAACGAAACTAGCTAGATACGAAGTAACATTAAAAAAAAAAGTTTCGGAAATTCAGCAAAATTAGTCTAAGAGGAATTGCGTCTTACCTGAAAACCGAAATTTAAAAAGCGCTCTAGTGGACCAATATTTATTTTTTTGTAACGAAACTCGGAAACTACTATTTGGATAAAAATAGAAAATAGAAAATCAGCAAAATTAACCTATTAGGAGTTGGGGTTTACCTGCTCTAGCGGCACCAATTTCTCTGTTCTAGCGCTCTTTAACAAACTTCGCAAACACTTGCTGCGGAGTTCACTTAGTTTACGCAGCTCCTGCATGACGGGCTTAACTTTTACATTTCTTTTCGAGGATCATAACGTTCTTTACTCAGCATGTCGTGGTAAACATGAAAACACACGTGTATAGAAATATCGGGATGAAAGACTAATACAAATAGATTTGGGGAAAATTAGAAAAAAAAAATGCTTCTATTCAAATGTTATCACGAAACTGCTAGCAAAATTTAAAAGCCAATATTTCTCTGTAATTTTTGAGGTAATCATCAACTTCCACTCACTCGGTGTTCACGATTTGACGGGAGGTTATAGCTTACCTTCCACGAGCGTCTCCAGGTCGAGGGGATCCTCGAAGTAGTTGGGGTATAACAGTGGAGGACCCCATACGGGATCTGTATCGTTGAGCAACACCACACCCCTACTTCTTGGATGCAGCACGATAGGCCTTATGTAGATCGCATTGTAATAAGACAAAGGTTGTACGTTTGGCTGATCAGTGGGGTTCGATACAAAATCCTCCGCACTCGCTGAATCGAACGAATGCTGGATATCGGGAGCCTCTGCGTCTTCGGAGTACTTGGTTCTGACAAAGAGCCCCGCTTGCACGGACCCCGTAGCGGATAGAGGGCCCCGTCTACTTCTCAAATATTGCTGCATCTTCTGGAAACGCTGGAAACCTGGAATGTCGGTGGCCGTGTTGTTGAGAGAGACCAGCACGCCTGTGACAGTAACGTGATCCTGGAGATTCTTTCCCACAGGCAGGTCCTGGATGATGGGGATCCCGAGGGACTGGAGATGATAACTAGGCCCCACTCCGGACAGCATCAGAATCTGCAAGCGTAGATGACATAACTAAAATCCGCAATAACTGTAAATGTATAATTGAATGTGTTATAGATCTACAAACCTTGGGGGTGTTGAGAGACCCGGCTGACAAGATAACCTCTCTGGTGGCATATGCTCTTGTGACCTTGGTGTCTCCCTGCAGTGTGTACTCCACACCTACGGCTGTCTTCTTCTTGGGGTCTATTACCACTCTTGTGACTAGGGCCTTTGTTAACACACGGAGGTTGCCGCGCTCGCCTCTTATCGGTCGAATGAAGGCCCCATTCGTACTCAGCCGCTCCCCGTTCTGCGTTGTGTGCTGGTGCCGGGTTACTCCGAGCTGCGATGGGCCGTTCACGTCGATCTCCGGGTACCCCAGCTCCTTCAGGCTGTCGATGATGAGCTGAAGCAGACATTGAGATCTGTCACCTGTGTCAGTGAACACCCGTAACCTTGCCATTTTTGTACACACATAGTACAACAATTTAGGTTAATAGACGTCCCCCATGTTGCATTGGCTTGTGTTTGTTTCTGTGACGCAAGAAACAGGATGAATGATGAATTTGTGGCAGTGCAAAGTGCCCAACGTTCAGATTTTTCGTATCGCTCAGTACTTGTGCCGTAGGATTGTGTTTTGTGTGTGGACTGTAATTCACTGGGAGTGTTGACCAAGTTTTATTTTGTGAACTTGGTAATTGTAAGACTTTAGTATTAAGTCACGAGAACCTGTGTAAGGAACTGGAACATTCTGGCTAGTAGGAGTAGAAGTTTCAGGTCTATTGTCCTCGTGAGCAATAGTTTTTCGGCTTGGCAGTGCTGTCACTCTTAGATACAAGTCAGGAAAGTGCGTAAACTAAGCGAATTCCTCAGCACTTGAACAACTTGCAAAATTATTATAAAACCCAAATCATGGTCTTATTAATTAATGAAAAGAAGTAGGTTATGGCACTACTGTGTAGTATTGGGGGAACAAAATTTGAATTCTTGCAACCTATAAGTATTACAAAAGAGAAACCACATTTTTAGAATTATTATTATTATTATTATTATTATTATTTTGGAGATTGAAACACAAAAATTATTGACATGCTCTTAATTAAGTGAAATATATAACCACTGATAGAAAAAGTAAAACTATGTAGGTATTTCTAATATTTTGTAAATATAGCCCTTGGTATCATCTTTACATTCACTAAAATAGAGAGAAATAACAGAAAGTTTCGAGTTACATTGTGTATTTAAGATGATGTTCAAATGTTTCAATAAAACAAAAACATGTTACTATTTAAAAACAATTGCAATGCACTAAGTAAATAAAAACAGTCGAAAGTTATATCGATTTTCAGTGGCTTTGAAATTTAATTTAAATGTTATTAACATGTAACGTAAACGTTTTCTGAAGGTTATTACAGTGCGCTCTTACATACAAATATAATTCTCACATATATTAGATTAACATTTCACGTTTACTATCTTCACGACAATCCCTTTGTTAAATATAAAAATATGCATCGTTATAAATACAGTTTATATATCATTTAATTTATCCTTTTATTTTAAAACAATATAGATAGAAAATTAAACGCAAGAGCACTTTTTAAATTTCGGTTTTCAAGTACACCTGTACTCCTAAAGGTCTGATTTACCTAAATTTCATAAGCTATATTTCTTATTTTATTTAAATGAGCTATACTCAGTTTTAGTTATGAAAAAACAAATATTGGTGCCGGGAGCGATTTTTAAAATTTGAGTTTTAGGTAAACCCCCACTGCTAATGGCCCGTTTTCACTGATTTTGCGAAACTATTTTTATTAATTTATTTTATTGAAATACACCGAGATGAGAATTTTTTTTTTTTTTTAATTTACGCTTTAGGTTAATCCCCATCTCCAATGGTTAAATTTTGCTTATTAACGAACTCGATGAATTGTTTGTTAATTGATGGTTATATGAGGAGTTTCGTTGAGAGAAAAAAAAAACTGGGACCGCTAGAGCTTTAACATATACACACATAATGTAATTGTCTATGCCTAGTAAGTGGGATTGATGGAGATTTTAAAATAATTTCATGGGTACAGCCGCACCACTCGCTCAGGTGCCAAAGATAGGGAGGGGAGGGGGGTTAGTCACGCTAGGGGCATCACAGAAAGACCTCAGACGAAATTGGAGGGAAAGTTATTAGTATTGTTACCTGTGATGGGGAACCTTAAGGAGAGCATGGGGCCAGCAGCCATACCAATGTGTTTGAGACATGACAAGCATGGAGGCTTCGCTTGTCACATTAGAATGTGCTGACACTACTCATTCCTGCAGCATCGCTGACATTAAAGGTTCCCAAAACAAAGCGTCATGGTTCATTTTCATGAAAAGGTTCAAAGTCAATGAATTATTAATTAGTTTCAAATCTGAAATTCTAAACCCAGATATATTATGTTTAACAGGATAGCTAATTTCTGTTAGCAAACACTATCTAAAGGAGGTGTCAGCATCAGCATGAAATATGCTATAATAATCTGGAACAAACTTTTGAATATTGTGCTGTTCATATTAATATCAAAAATAGAACTAATTATATTAGCGGCAGGAAAGTTATACATAGTCTACATGCTATTTAAACCAAAGATGACTTCATGGTAGAGAGTAATCTAAAAGAACAAATTTGTTCAATATTAAGAACATATGATCAATTTGATAATGTTTTTATAAATGAAGTAACTCCTTGCTTTCAGACCATGATGGACGGTTAAGTTAATTATCATGTTCCCAATTGCAGAATAGTAAACCATAGAATCATAAAAAGTTTAATAACCAGAACAAAGTAAGTGCTCCTTCTTATACAACACAAGGCATCTAAAGAAGATGTGAACAGCAATATAAAAATTACTGCAAAATTGCAAAGCAGTTAAAAAAATTTATATAACAGTCGTAACATAACGTACCTAAGACCATTGCAATATTATTTAAAAAGGAAACTGCTAAATATCACTGAAAAAGTGAAATAAATCAAATTACCACAACAGAAAGTAACCTTATAGAAACAACACAAGTGCAACTGAAGTAACTCAATCAGGATATGACGAAACAACTACAAAAATATGTAACAACAGGAACATTTCCAGAGTATAATGTCAACCATTACGTAAGAAAGACTTTGAGTGCTAACAGCTTACGAGTTCCAAGTATCAACATAATATTTTAACATGGGCACAGATGTCAACCAATGAGGTTAACTAATATGCAACAAATATTCTGTCATCTTTGACTGCATAAATCAAACGTTCTCGTATCAAATTATCCTTTTATGGCATTAAGGGCAAAAATTATCCATGGATTGCATCAAACAATATGATAAATTGTGTAATAAAAATAATGCAATGGGTTGCTCAAGGTTCATTATTAATTTACTATATAACAATGATCTTCCCTCAGTAATAAACAAATATGTTTATCCAATTCTTTTTGTGGATGGTACTATGGAACACAAAATCAGCCACCCCTCAGATGATATTTTTAGTACGCTTGACAGTAACAAATTCATATAAACTTTGAAATAACTAATTCGCACAAAAAAATTGTAGAGCTAAAGACACAATATGAAGGCAATGAAATCATTGAATCTAGCAACATAAAATTTCTTAATTTTACAATGCAATCAGATCGCTAATTCATTTTATAAATAAGATGCTCCTAATATGCGTACTTATGAAAAATGTTCTGGGGAAAATCAGTAAATGCTAAAAAAGTATATCTGGTACAAAAAAGAGGGATAAGAATTATGGCAAAACGATCAACTCACTGTTAACTACCATTCAAAACATTTCACATTTTACCATTAGCTTGGGAGTACATTAAAGCTGTACCTTAATTTGTAGTAGACAATTAAGAAAAGTCAACAGCAAATAAATCAGACAACAGACCTACTAACAAGTTACAAGAACAGGTGCTACAATTGTATAGCAGTCAATTATTAATTGACTTCCATCATATATAGAGGAGGATTTCATACATTTAAAGTAAAAATGTGCTAATTTTTATCCATTGAATTAATCCAGCTTTGTAAATGTATACAATGTAAATAGTGTAGGTTAAAAGTAATAAACTATTTGTGTAAGGTGGCATTTTAATGTAAACGATGACATCTCTGCTTTGCTATGTAATTTCTGATGAACTCTACGTGCTGGAGTTAAACTAACTTAGAGTTGGTTAACTCAGATTGAAGAATGATACGACATATTTCTTGAGCTTACATAATTCCCCGTGTAGGGCGCCACCTGCAGAGTGAAGCGATGTCTTTGTGTGCCATCTGCAGGAGGTTGTAGCTACTGTTTGGGTAGCTGTCTTACCTTCACGTTGTAGTCTTGATATGGGAAGAACCCCACGGTCTGATAGCCTCCAACACCATGGTAACCAGGATTGTCCTGCACTACCTCGGGATTCACGTTATTCTCCGACTTCTTGAAGTACTCCAGGACATTCTTGAAACTCCAGCCGGGGTTACCCATTGCCTCCCATGCGTCGTAGTCCTTGGGGTTGCCCCGCACGTAGATCATGTAGTTTACAGTGCTGGAGCCCCCCATCACCTGCAACACAACGTCTTTTGTGTGACCTGCAGCTGTGACAAATGCTCGCTTTAAGGCTGTACGGAAATCAACTCCAAGGAAATATTTGTATTTGTTCTGTGATCTAAGTTTATCACAGTTCTGTAGAAGTGAAAATAGAATATAAAATCACGATATTTAGATTAAATAGCCCAAACACTACACAAAAACTTCAAACTTTTTCAGGTGTATTTTTTCCCCTAGAAGTGGAGATATCTAATTTTCAACACATATACGGCTCTAATGTTTAAAATGGGTACAAGTTCAATGGGAACGGAATAGCCACAACTATGCAATGTGTTGTTCAAACACAGCACAAGTCAATAATATACGTTCGTTTATTTAAAAATTGAAAATTATTAATGTCAGGTTTTAATGAACCATTAAGCAATGTAATCTGCTTAAATTCAAAAGTAAAACAATATTTTAAAACAGTTTTACAAAGGACTCGTAATAAAACATAATTTCTTCCAAAATTCTTTACATTTTTCTGCCAAAATAATATTTTGCGCATCACTCTGCAACATATATTTTGTAAACTTTTAGCTTTTAATGGCGTGAGCAATCGTAGACACGAAATTCCAGTCAAGTTTTATTGTCTGGAGTTTGTTCACTGTGCTTAACCTTCTCCTTTAACTGTTCACTTTTTGGTGTTCCCATCTTTCTAATTCTGCAATTTATCGGGTGTTAGCAAACTGCCATTATTTCAGAGATTATAGCTGCATTTTGAGATGGGAAATCTATAGTAAACGGAGTTACATTGCGATAAAGGTTTCGTTTGTATGTTTTTTGTTTTTTAATTTATGCACGCTTTTTACCACCTCAGGTCTTTAGTTCCCATTCAAATCAGGGCGTGAAATGGCCGATAAATTTTGCTCAGAGGTCTTTTTTCAGGCTTGGGGTTCTTTTACGTGCTGTAAGTCTACAACAAGAGACCCGCGGCTTTACTTCTTTAGGAAGTCGTACTTGGATTTTTACGCCCGAAATAAAAATCGCAGACTAGTCACATGACAGTACGACACTGAACAACAGTTAACTAATTTCTAGACTAATTACTCTTCTGGGTTTCTTGCAACATTTGTCTCATTTACTAAATCTTGTATGCTGATTTCAAAACTACAACCCGTTTTTTCCTTAGCAATTTTATACATAATGTTTTCGATGTAGTTTGAAGCAAAGTAATAATATAAACTGCATTGTTCCAAAAATGACACCAACCTAACATACAGCAATAGTTTTCTCATTTTCATTTCAATCTCTGAAAGCTTAGTTCATTTTTCAAATAGTAGGCATCAATTTTGTAATTGCAATTATATTTCTTTTGAGGTAATTTGTCTTCCAAAAAGTGTAAAAATAGCCCTAGTGTAATTATAAAGCCTTGTTTGTGGTAATTTTGTTGTTAGAAAGAGAGACAGAACATTAAAAATGTTGTTTTCATATGAAGCTTGGAGACCTGGGCAAAAATGTTGGGCTCCAAAAAGAGTATGCCATACTTGCGTTAAGAAATGGAGTCAAGGAAAGCAGCCATTTGCTGTTCCGGTGATCTGGCATGAACTGCTAAACCATGTGAATGATTGTTTTTAGTGCGCATGATGTTACAGACTACAACTCAAAAACATTAAATTATGACTATGTCAGCAAAAACCTGCGCCTTCTCCATCAAACAAATTCTCAAGACAGTAGCAGTGATCGATACAGAACTAAATGATTTGGTTAGGGACTTGATTACTTCTAGAAATGTGAAATATGAAGAACATAAGTGGCTGGTCAACAACCAGGCTGTGTTTCTTATATGAATGGAAGTAGACAACCCTATGAAGGCTTTAAACAAGGACGACATCTGCAAGAGGTTCCCTGAGATATCTGATGCTAAAGAGAACACAGAATTGGAAGTTAATTTATGAAACCTAATTTGTGGAAATTGTGACAGATACTGAAAAAACAGTTTGGGTTGGTTTTAAAAGTGTCATCAAAACTTTCTAAGAAATTACAAAAATATTGTAGAGATATGCTGGAGCTATACCGACATCTGGGGTACAATGTGAGTGTCAAACTTCATTTTCTACACTCTCGTTTGCGCTTTTTGGTTGTGTAAGCGAGGAGCAGGGTGAGATTTCACGAGAACATAACGGAGATGGAAAGAAGTTATCAGAGAAAGTGGAATATAAACATTATAGAAGATTATTGCTGGTTACTAAAAATAACTGAACCAAGGGCTTTTCCC
Organism: Metallyticus violacea; assembly: GCA_030762175.1. NCBI lineage: Eukaryota > Metazoa > Arthropoda > Insecta > Mantodea > Metallyticidae > Metallyticus > Metallyticus violacea. The sequence goes on along the minus strand of CM060833.1, from coordinate 1,396,370 downwards.
CCCATAAATGTAGCTCTAGAAAGCGTTCATTTCAAGATGGCAGATAAGAAACGGGGCTGAAGTTCAAAGATAAATGATTATTTAAGAACAGAGGTCAAACTTTAATCTATTCTGAAAATGGTTGTGGATTTATTAACTTACATTTAATAACAGAATTTGATAGGGCCGAGTCTAAGAAAGTGTATTTTATTTTTCTTATTTTGTAGAAAATTGGACGAAAAAATGAGTTCATATTTACATATTAGAACAGAAACCCTAAGAGAAAAGTTAAAATTTGCATACCATTGTTATAAGCCAACTGAGTGGCTTTGAAGATCGCAGATTGAGTTCTGCGGAGTATAAAATCAAAACAAAAAGTACAACAATCGACTTTTACTAGTATCATGTCGATAAGCTCCAGTGTTGTGTGGTATTTTTTTCGACCGAAAGCCGGTGGTGTAAAACTGTAAATTAAGTTAGAAATGCTCGAATACAAAAGCTATTAGTAAACTGAACGTTTGTACCCCATCTGTTGTCCACACGTCAGTACCAACCTAATTTTAATCCACTTTTAGTACCTAGTCCTAACTTAAGAAAACAGATTTCCCCTCTCAAATTGCTCATCTATAGTCTCTAAAATTATGGCGATGTATTCATAAACACACGGTAAAACATAAAAAGATATTATATAAAATATAAACAAAAATAGCAATTAGTCTTTGTGATTATTTCTACATAACTTTTAGTTTCTTGCAGCGATATATCGAAATGCATGTGAGGTTGCAAGAACATCGAGGTCAGGTGATCCCCTTCAGTGGAAGAGAATTAACATTTTAATATAAAACAATAATGTAATAGTTATGTAGCATTTCTCTCCGGCGAGAGACATGTGAACTATTTCTTTGGATGTATTGCAAGAGCTCTTCACACAGACAATTAAATGACACACATAAATTTTGCGTTTAGACAAAAGCTAATAAATATGTGAACAATTATAGTACCTTTCCTCTGGTCCAGCCACATCCTCTACCTCTGAACGCCAGACAACTGCGATCTTCAGGTTGGGTACGGTACTTCCAATCGATGCTGCTCTGCGCCATGATGGGAGCGAATGCTGGTACATCAGCAACTAGAGGTTCCTCCGAACCTGCTTCCAGCAACAGAATCTGCAAACATAGTATAGTAATAAACATTTCTTTTTGCTTTATCCCTAAAAGGGGAAAACTAAAGTGTTCTTACAGAAATTATTTTAAAACTATTCTTCCAGTGTTAAAAGAATATAGCCATCTGAGTTAAATTTGACACTACCCCTTTCCTCAACTATGGAGTAACACAAAAATAACGCAGTGTTTAAATTAAAGAAAAAATCAGAGTAATATAACTTTAAACGGTAAATATATGAATACAATATGCCTCCTTCACGACACTCTCGTATACTGTCGCTAAGTTACGGTCGGGTTTAATCGATAACTCTTCGAAGTTTTGCCTTCAATTCAAGAATATTTCGTTGTGTTTTTTTTTTGTTTGTTTTGTTTTGTTGTTGTTGTTTTTTCAGCACAAACTTTAGATTTAACGAATTTAAAAAAAAGTAAATTAAAAAAAAAAGATGTCAAGCCACAAAATCTTATTCGCTGTTGTGTAAAATTAGTTGCCCACGAAGTTCTGTCTCAGCACCTCACCGTATCACAGGTGGGGCAATGTCCTTCAAATGCATTCCTTTTAAATGAGGACACAAGCACTAGAATATCATCATAGACCTTTGCAAAAAATATTGAATCACTAGCAGAGAAATGCAAAAAAAAGGGGGGGGGGCGAGGGTAAGGGACACAGAACAAAATGCAGGAAGAGATATCACAACTAGATTGAAAAAACAACACGAAAGATTATAGTTTTAAAATTAATTGCAGCCACAGAAAGCGAATGTAGGTATTTCATTATCGTAAATAAAACCTTACTTGCATGAATGAGGGAACGTCCATAAGTTTCCGGCCTCGCCGATAAGCATTTTCGCCTTCACAAAACCCTTAGCTGGTGTCATACCTTATCTGTTAAGTAAACAATTGCAGCTGTAACTTCCGCTCCGCTGTGTTCAGTTGTTCAGATATAGTTGCATAAAGAAGGTTAGGTGTAGAAGATTGTGACATGTTCAAAATGCAGTATCGACCTGTTATAAACTTCTTCACAAAAGAAGGACTTACTCCAAATGAAATTAAACAGCGATTGGACGGTTTATATGGGGAAGCATCCCCCTCATATTCTACCTTAAAAGAATGGGCCAAACTTTTTCGAATGGGTCGAGAAAGCATTGAAGACGTAGAGCGTGCAGGTCGGTCCTTGGAGGTGCTCACTCCTGAAAACATCGCTCTTGTGGAAGAAGAAATTATGGAAGACCGGTGGCTCAGAGTTACACAAAGAATAGCAAGGTTGGGATTTTCTAAAACGACAGTCCTTCGAATTATTCAAGGACATTTAAACGTGAATAAAGATAGTGCAAGATGGTACCTAGACTTCTTTCCTCAGTCCAAAAGCAGTAACGAGTCATCTGTTGTCAGACATTTTTGGAGCTCTGCCGTGGTAACGAGAGAGAAATTCTGCAAACCTTTGTTACAGGAGATGAAACTATGGTCCCTTGTCCAATGGAGTGGCATTAACCTAGCGAAGCACCGCCTCTAAAGGTCAAGGTCACTCAGTCAACCAAGAAGATCATGGCCACAATCTTTTGGGACTGAAGGAATCTCTTCATTGACTTCAAGGAGAGGAACACCACAGTAAATGGGGAGTACAGTGCTGGCCTACTGCACAGACTGCGTGCTACCATCAAAGAGAAAAGACGAGGAAAGCTGTGCGCTTTCTTCATGACAATGCACCTATGCACACAGCTCTTGTTGCAAAGGAAACTGTGAAGAAATGTGCCTTCAAGGAAATCGACCATCCACCCTACAGCCCAGATCTATCTACCAGTGACTATTTCCTCTTCTCAGAACTCAAGAAGGACCTTCGAGAAAGGAAATTAAAGTGTGACGAAGAAGTGATGGATGTTGTTTATGCCCATTTTGCAGACAAGACTTCTGACTATTTTGGAGGGAGGGGACTGAAATGTTAATTCAAAGATGTGAGAAGTGTATTGCAATAAAGGGTAACCATATTGAAAAGTGAAATAAAGTTTTGTTCTTTATCATACCTAGAAAATGGTTAGGGCGGAAACTACCGGAACCTACCTTCGTACTTGCATTTGTCTTTGAGCGTTGTCCTTCTCTGACAAGATTTAAAAGTAATCTCAAATTGTATATGTAGAAATGTTTCATTGATATGAATGTAATTAGTGTCTCAATTTAAGTTTATCCTGGACTACTTGAAATATTGGTCAACTCCTTATTGCTTTTAGTTGACTAGCTTTACTTAACTTGTTTATATTGTCATTGTGTTCAGGGCTAATATGCTGAGTTACATTTGATGAAGATAATAATTTATAAATGTGTTTAAATGAGGTAATATGTGTAAAATTAAGTTGGCATATATTTAATTTAATGAAATTGACTTGTTTTAACTAGGTGAAAAGGAATTAATTAAGTTAATGTGTTTAAAATGAAGTTCACACATATTTAATTAGTTGGATTAATAGATTAATAGGCAATTATCTAGGTTGAGGTGTTTTTAGTTCGGTGAAATGTATTTAATTAAGTTAACTCATGTAAATATGTGTAAAATTAATTTGACATGTGTTGAAATTAGATTGATTTGTTTAATTCTAGTTTCAATGTATTTAATCAAGATAGCGGTTTATTTTTAAGTGTTTTGCTGTAAATATTCGTTGTATTTTCATTAATTTTCACTGCCACCAGCGTAAGCCCAGTCGCAGTTAATAAACACATAACATATCGTTCACTGTTTCCCTCAGAACTTAACTTTTAACTTCAGGTTTTAAATCCGTGGTTACAAAATGACCTGAGCACAAATGAGATTTCTGAGGCTTGAATGCGCAGATATATCGCGATCGCTTATACTTCTTCATCGGCGCTACAGCCCGAGGTGGGCCTGTCCTACATAAACAAATACGAATGTGTCACTCCGCGGTATGTGGCTCCGGTTTGCTAAGAGAACTATTAGTGCTGGGTACTTTTCACAAAAATTCAGCTCGATAATCTTATCGCCACTTTACGGTGTTATACAGCACAGCACATTCTTCCCCTTAAAATTGGAACTGGTTGTATAGTATAGAAGTAACAATTAAAATATTCCTAAAGATAGGTATCTCTCAACAACATTACTGTGTTTCTTATTAGTTCATATTAATGTCTAAACTGTATTTCCTCTAGGGACTACAGTGCGTAGTAACAGGGATGTAGGTCGTCCTGGAGCCAATGAGAAAAAAGCTGCTTACGTTAGGACAGAAATAACAGCGAACAGATTCGAGGATACATTAAAAATGTTTTGCAAGTGCCACCTTAAAGTTCAAGCTAAGAACTGAATTCCAAAACTCGCTTACAATCCTTCAAAGTCTGTCCATCTCTCTACACTGTAGACGGTGCAAACACTTGTCAAAAGTACTCGGAGATAATTGTCAACAGAGCTGAATTTATAGCTTGAACAAGGTCCTGCACTTGTTCCCAGCACTCGAGGAAACAACAGAAGTCGCACTGTGCAAGGTCAGTGTGGATGGTCAAGCAAATGGACATTGGCTACTTCCAGGTACAAAAGCTACAGCCTTCAAGTTCCTGTCTTTGGGCGCCGCCGCCTCAGCTCTTCAAACAAAGGATCCAATATATAAGTGCGCTAGTATTCTCCATTCATTGTCATTCCTTCTGACATATAGTCAACCACTAATAATCCTTCATAGTTGAAGAAAACAGTGAACATTCGCTTCCGAGAACGAAAATCTTGTCGAAGAACAACTGTCTTGTGTCATTCTCATTTACCCACAGAGTGGTATAGAAATAAAACCAACTTTCATCACCTGTGCTTATATCTGTCGAACGTTTAGAACATGCTCAGCACATTCCTTTCTCCTCTTCTTCTCTTCGTTGGTTACGGAATGTGGAACCCATTTTGCACAGATTTTTCCTAGCTTTACATGTTCATGGAGTATACTGACAATGCTGCCAACAGTGATACCCACTTCCATACTTAGCATTTCAACAGAAATATGTCGATTTTTCTCCACCAAGTTCCTCACTCTTTGAACTGATCTCGTTCACAGCTTCCCGAGGCCGGCCAGAGCGAAGGTTGTCACTCAAAGTCTCTCACCCTTCTTCAAATGATTAAACCAATCTTTCATTGGTATCAAATGCACATACTTGATCACTACGAACAGCTCGATCTTTCACGTAGCTTACAGCGCGTGAAAATGTAGAATGTAAATTTTGCTTTGTTTCAGCAGCTATTCACACAGGATCGAACTCAACAAACTGTACGACAGTGACTATACAAGATTAAACTTGTACTTAGGTATATTTTGATAGCTTAAGGCTCATTGTTGGCAACTGCGTTAGTTACATTTTGTAGACATTGTCCAACAATAGATAGGATTGTTGCAAAACTTTTGAATGCCCCCTCGTAGTACGAGTGTGTTGTTTCGGCTGCCCTTGAACGATGTGAGGGGTTTTCACGTCTCACAATAGAATTTTTTTGTCAATATGGAAGTGTGTCTCATCGCTAAGACGATTGAATTTTAAAAATCGCTTTCCACTCATTGATTCTCCAGCACCCGATCGAGGAATATCCGGCGCTCCAAATGACATTTGAATTCAGTCCTTGAGTAAGTTCAGTCTTAAACGGGTGTAAATGCAGCTGTTTTGTTAAAACCGTATGCACGTTCCTCTCGAAATGTTTTATTCCCGTTTCCATACATAGCGTTATCCTCGATACTCAATATTTACTTTTATCACCGTCACTTGTCATCTTGCCATAGAAGAACTCTAGTAGTTCGAAATATAGCGATTTCAAATCTGGACTATTTCTAAGTGCTTTATCCTTTTCCGCTTTTATAGTTACTGTTAATTTGTTACATTGTTAATAGTGTTACTTTATTTTTATTTTATAAATACTTTAACCCTATTTTTATGGTCACAAATGTAATAATTACTGATTAGAAAACTTTTGAGTAACACTGGAAATAATAATTCAGATATAGTTGCAATGACTTCCTTGAAAATCAAATCAGAAAACTGTCATATTATTTTGAAGTCACAAAGTTCACTTTTCAGTTACTTTCCAGAACAATCGCTGGCGGTATCCTTCGGAAATGGGGTCGGAGTATCAAGAGAGACACGTCCTACAGGCAAATGACAGTAGAAAATTATAATCTGTAACTTTTAGCGAATTCCGAAGGAACGAATATGTTACTCCGTAAGCTATTGGGATTGTACTAATAGAAATAGTTTTGAATGGTCTGTCCATTATCTATCGATCGTACCAACTAGACACCGATAAAGACAAAAAAAATATATATAAATTTATCTATGTGTGTGTGGTATATAACAATCACATAACAAACAATGCGTCCAGTTCGTTAACTAGCATAATTGGACAATTGGGGGTGGGAGCTAACCTAAAATGAAAAATCGCTCTAGCTACCGCAATTTTTGTTTATTCTTACGAAACTCAGCAAATTTCTTTTAAATAAATTTATAAAAGTAGTTTTCGAAAATCGTGGAAATCGGGTCATTAGGAATAGGAGTTTACCTGAGAAACGAACGGAGGTTAAAGCAAAATTTTAAAATCGCTCTAGAGACCGCAAGCTTAACTTCTTTTAAAGGAAACTGGGTATATTCCATTGAAATAAAATATGAAAAATAGATTCCGAAAATCAGTGAAATCTGGCTGTTAGGAGTGGGCTTTACCTGAAAATCGCTCTAGCGATATTAATATTTGTTTTTCGTATGTATTAAAAAAATGTGCAGTTTCTGTAGATCGCGGTGCTAGTGTACGCAGCTCCTGTGTTAGTTAAGTAATTCGCACTTTGATACTGTAAAACTTTAGCAGGTACATTCTATTTCTGCATAACAAAAACGTGTTTAGCTTCACTGCACTTAGTTCCTGTTATGAAGAAAAAGTTTAATTTTGACATAGCACTTTTTCTGTATTACAGCCTCAGCTCTTACGTCATAGACAATAGTACGCACACATATACACAGAACCGTTTTTTGCTACACGTAACTGAACGATTTTCTCCCATTGCTCAATTTCCGCCCTTAAATTTCATTTTTGTTTTTATCTTGTGTTCTTTATCATATTATGACACCGGAGTGAAGCCAAAACCGACCGCTTCTCAAGTGGAAAACACACCGCGACGTCATGTCGTCGAGATCGTGTAAGTGCATGTGCTTATAGTCACAGCCTTCCGGGCTAACGCTCTCCAATGAATGTTCGAATCTGATTCTCCATTTTCAACAATTTCACTGTGCGCTTCTGTTCTTCGTCGATTATGTCACTACATAAAGAAAACATCCTGGCATTTGTGTTCAGATGTTTTACACAAAGAAGCGGAGGAAATTTGCAAATGCATGCCTTGTCAATCTTCCAATTTTTCGAAACACGTGGGCAGAAGTGTCAAAGATGGTGTAACAAGTTTAAACCAACTTTTGAGTACACTGCAAGAAAATAATAAGGTATCAAAAAGTTTGATAGAAAGGGCTTCCATTGTTCAGAGAAGTGGTTATAACAAAAGAGGGTTGTTGTGAAGAAAGCATTTCGAAGGAATGTAGGTATTGTGTTGTACCCCTGAAAAGATTTTTCAAAAATTTGTACAAATCTCCATCGATCTTCCGACTAGACTCCAAAAAGGACTATGAAACATTTTGATATACAGAGCGTTTCTTATATTGCCGGGCCGGGTTTTCCGTTCTAAAACTCCCGCGTTACTCATGAGTGATTGTAATCTAACCTTGTTATAAGTGATGTCGAAAATGGGTTCAGACATTCCTGGCATCTTTGGACGCAATTTCCACTCCGTTAGAACATTTCTTTCTCACTTCTTAGGTTTAGCGATCCCCCTAAACTTCTAACAGTTTCTCTAGCTGGAGCTGGAATACGAGGAAATTTCTCCTGGAATAGTCTGCACGCCTGCCTACATGATCGATTTTCAGTACATAATTATTGTTTGTTCAAGCGTGAATTTTTCGGTAGGCGTTTCAGTGGACTAATAAAAATACCCTAATATAATCCACACACAACACAGATGTCGAATAAACTTCACTCTAGTCTTTAAAGCTCTAACAGAAGGCAGCAACTGACAACAGTATAACAGCTTTGAGCGGATCATTCACAACAAGTGCGCTGCTGGAATGACACAGAGGTCACTGCACTACAAACGAACTATTCATATACGCCATCTATGGCCCGGCTATAAATTGATTTGCTTTATTTACGGACGCTCTTTAACATCTCAAGTCATCAGTGTCCCATTCAAATCAGGGCGTGAAGCGGCCTGAATTCATGGGCCTCTTCTTTCAGGCTTGAGGTTCTTTATCGTGCCGTAAATCTACGACACGGGCTTTACTTCCGTTCCGAAGGAACTCATACTTAGGATTTTTACGTCCGAAAAAATTAATCGATCCTGACTGGGATTGAACCGACGATCTTGGGTTTAGGAGGCAAGTGCGGTTACCACTACACCACCAGGATCGACTATGTAAAAGAAACGCAAAGTAATATAGTGTGTGTGTGCGTGTGTCAGCTTTCTAGCGGCCGTAATTTTTGTTTCTTCTCAACGAAACTCTGCATCTAATGACCAATTAACAAACGATTCATCGAGTTCGTAAACTAGCAAATTTGGGCCTTTGGGGGTTAACTTAATTAACTTAAAACAAAAAAATCTCTCTAGCTGCCTCTGTATATGTTATTAAAATAAAATAAAATAAAATAGCTTACGGTTCGAACTATTAGAAGTGAGGGTATGCCTGAAACCCAAAATTTAAAAAGTGCTCTAGCGGTGGCAGTTTTTCTGCTCTATCGCTCTGTAATAACTTTCATAAATTCGACTTGCTGAGGAATTCGCTTAGTTTACGCAGCTCCTGGGTGGTGGACATTTTTATTTGTCCATTATCACTCATTGTTCTCATGAAAGTTTGGGCATTCCCCTGGTATGACGATATTGTAATGCATTTCTGAGGCTGTATTCTCCCATTGGAGATTATGGAGACTTTTTTTTAATAGTGTTTAACGCCCGTTTTTACTACTGAGGCACCACAGGCGGTGGACACTGATGATCCACGAAATGAAATGATACATTGGGGAAAGGAATTTTTAAGAAGGAACGTACTAGGCCTAAGTTTAGGGTACCTCCCCGGCATTTGCCAATTATGAGGACTGAGGAAAACGTGGAAAAAACCTTAGTCAGGGAGGACAGTTCTGGTGGAATTCGAACCCCAGACCTCCCACTCACGAGTCCTTGCCTTAATGACCTCGGCCACCCGTGGTGGTGTGTGTATGGAGAAATTGATATGGTTATGGCGCACCAGAGGGGGCGAGTACCTAAACATATTCTGTAAGGATGAATGAAATGAACTAATGATCACCAATGAGCTGAGATCTTGGTGCCTTAAGCATATCTGGAATTCCCTTCTCAGAGTGTGGAAAACGCCGATAAAAAAACTTACCCAGACAGTTTGACCTGACCAAGAACCTCCAGGTTACAAGTCGCAAAGGCGGTAGACGTATAGAAATGGAGGTCTCGGCGGGGATTCGTCTTACCCTGGAGACTGCTTATCAGTTTGTATGAAGCGACTTGTACTTATGACCCAGGCTGAAAAGCTTCCAATCTCTCATGGGATTGTAAGCCGAATATCCGTCCATAACCTGCGGTAGTACAAATAACGCAAGTGAGCCTTACCTTCCAATGTTGGACCTCGGAGAGTCTGTTGGCCACGACGCATCCTGCAGAGCCGGCACCCACGACGATAAAATCGTACAGCTGATCATCAGGGAAGCCGAAGTCATCTGACTCGTCAGGAGACCGGCCGAAGAGCTGGACAATCAGCTGGAGGAAGAGAGCAGCGGCCGGCGAGCAGCTTGAGGTATACACTCCTGGCTGACACAGCGAGGCCAGGTTCGGAGGCACCCACGACATTCTACAACAGACATTATAACTTTCTCGATCGGGAAACTTGAAATTGAAGAACAGGGACATTGTCGTTCTGACTTCTATATCAGCTGCTCATGTTCAAAGTCCAATTGGTAAATGCAGGCCTTCTGAGGCTCAGCAAAAGACTTCCGTGCCTTGTGCTGAAACCGCTCACATATGGAAATTTGAATGTGTTTTATCTGCTTATGTCACACGACAAGGTAACACTTAAAATGGAGAGTATTTCGTTGTGTATGCAACTTTCTCTAGCTGTTGGACTAATGTAATCAGAGACATGCGATATCGAAATATACGAGCATCGTAAAAATAGCTCTACGTTTATTGCATCACCTCCCTTTGTAATGATTAATATAAAGATTGTGTATTCTTGTCTCAATTGTTGCACGTCCAAGTGAACACTCTCAGTACATATTGCAGAAACACTAATTTCTAGTTGGGACAAGGAGTGAAATTAACGCGAGGAAGAAAAGTGTCCTTCTTGCTTATTCCTCCGTTGGTCTAAGCACTAGAGACAGCAATCATCAGCCTACCATTTCAAGAGTACTAAAGAAATACAGAGAAAAGGAACACGCAGGAAAAGAAAACAGAAGAGGATACTAAAAAGAACTTGTCTCATGATCGTTAGCTATCATCCTCAGAACTGAAGCGACAGTGTGTGACGTTTCAGTGACCAGCAGAACTATCAGAAGTAGACTCCCTTCCTACCCGTCGACACTTTGCTGATTAAAACAATGAGACAGAAGGGATAAATGAGCCAGCAGGGTAATTTGTTCAGATGAGGACACTGGCAGTCGCAGAAGTGACAAAGAACTGTTGCCTTCATGCAGAAGTGTCGGACGCTGTTAGTGCAGACGTCTTGAAAACAAATGTATGAGACCATTTTGGTGATTTTTCAAGATCACGGTGCTTTGAAGATAATTATTTGCATTGTAATTATCAGTCATTCAAATCATTCCTTAGATTGAAGGTGCTAGACTGACCTGAGCGAATCCGATTGAGAAGGTTATGGGGAATCTATTACAAGAAACAAACCAAGCAATAAAAAGAACTCTAGGAGACAAGTGTGCGTGTGGTTTCCTTTTTTTTTTTTTTTTTTTTTGGGGGGGGTAGTGTTTAACGCCCATTTTTACTACTGAGGCACCTCAGGCAGTGTGTGTGCGTGCGTGTGATTTCATGAACTGGCGCAGGAATATATTGTGAATTTTATTTTTTCAATGCCCAAACGATGCTGGCAGTAATTAAAACATATTGAAATAAATTTATTCACAATCTAACTGTACTTTTTTCTACGAGTCTTTTTAATTAATATGTACACAAAATAACAATAATATCTTATCACATTTATGACTGAAATAAAAAGTAAAAAATTGAAAAGATTCTAAAGAGTTTAGTGTAATGTAATAATTTTTTCCACAATTGTATAAAGTTATGATAAATATTTTTCATGTTCAAAGTGATGACAGTTTGACTATCTACAATATAAGTGCTAATTAATATTACATGTAATATTAAATCTGTTTTTGCTCATTCCTCCAGTTCTTTTACTGCAAATACATCAATTACCCTCGAAATGAAATCTCGATGTTCACTATACTTTCACCGTTTCATTCTTTATAACCCTAGTGAGACACCGCGTCGTTCCGCTATGGTAATGAGGGAAAACGGTTAAAATGAAGAATTACAAACTAATCGGTGCGCATAAACTGAAATACAAAAGTATTCATTAACAAGAAACTGAAAATAGAAGTTTATTCATAAGTATCGCCTCGAGTGAATAAAATTTGTTTTCCACACCACTAATGGGTGTAATCGTCTTATGTGCACAAACTGCCTTATTTGTGGGCACCTTCTACCGAGTGTGTTTTGTTTATTTATTGCTTGTATTAAATGTAGATCTGAAGCAGGCTTTGCTACTATTCTGAATTGAAAAGCAAGATTTCCTTTGCTTCCTCCAATTTTCTTATCGTCAACATTAAATTCAAAAGAAAGAAAAGTGGGTTTCACTGTTGTAACACTTTACTGTTCATTTTGTTTCTACATTGTGGTATATGGGGCGCTTAACAATGGAAATTATGCGTTAAAATTAAAATACTAACAATGAGACCACCATTATTGTAATAGAAGTTGACAATTGCGAACTAATTGTGAAACATAGGAACAGCCAAGCTCTGTGCTGCGTATGGCTGCAATGTAGTACGTAAGCGATAACGTTAGAAGAGGAGAGAAATAGTCCCTTACGTAGATTTTATCTTACGGATTAAAATCAGGAGCGTGCCAAGTAAAGGGGAGGGTTCTGCTGCAGGTTATGACATGTTCCAGCATCATTACTACTGCCCAGAGATTTTAAGCAGGCTTCCTGATTGTGGTATTAACTTATATTTTTTGTATAAACGATACCTTTATGTTAGTTTTTCATACATGTTTATATTAATAATAATTTATCATAGAAGATAAATGAGAGGCTATCAGAGATGGTAAATAATCAAGTATTCCTGCTTTACCTTCCAGCTCTCCCAACACTCACAACTTGTGCAGAAAAGACAGCCCAATATATTTACCTTTTTTTAAATTAGATTGTAGTAATTTTATTAATGGAACCGTGAAGTTTTATATGCTTCAAGATGAAAAATGATGTTTTGAGAAAATCCCAAACGATGGCCTAATGTTTCTTCGACGAGAACCCAATAGGTTTCTTGGGCTGAATTTTGTTATAAAGAGTTTTACACTTAGGAATCTTTCTTCAAATCGTCTTTGAACTTGACAAACTGATCGAGTTAACACATGTGAATCATAAATAAACATATACACTTTGCGCAGTACGGAACAAAACACACCTCTCGTAATAACAGAACTCAACTAAGAGATCCACTCTGAGAGCCGGAAGCTAGCGTGACGTTCTTCCCGTCAATTGCGGGAAACAAATATATGTTATATACCTCAATGGGGAAATACGTAAGTTGGTTAATTAAATAGCTCTGTTTATTGGGGAGTAAACTGAATTAAAAAAGTTTAAATTATTCTTTAAGTTGCCGAAGACGACGAACTTGATGCTATTTATTGTTAAAATTCCATATTCCATAATTCCGTATTACCAAAAATAAAGGTATATTGCATTTTAATCGTCTGCATCCCGGTCCTCCTGTTGGGTTTCAGGTTCTATAAAATCCTAGAAGGAGGCAACGTAATCATCTGAGCTATGCCCAAGTCTAACCTACACAGTAACGGAATTACCATGTAAAATTCCCCTTACCTTTCCCAATAAAAGTGATCACATGCGATTCAGCACAATAACTTTGGATAGCTCCGTCTTAAGCCTTAATACGCTTGCTTCGCCCTGTAGTTAAACTTATGTAAAGTAAATACCTGTATATAATGTTCCGCAAGCCGCATATGTTTATGCATACGCTTCCCAGGTTTATCATATTGCTTTGTTCAAAGTGTCTAAGAAAGCTCAAGTTGATCTGATAATCAGAGCCCGGAAATTAGGCAAAATGCCTTTTTCTATTTGGGTGCATACATTAAACAGTCAGATAAAAATGAACGTGTTTCCATACATTTGGGACCGGTAGAGGTTTTGAATCGTCTTGTTATACATTTATTTCTTTTCAAGCAGTCAAAAACTTTCTCCTCAGCCCATTCAGTTAAGCTCTTTAAGTAATAGAACCTTCATTAGTGAAAGGAACACACGGTTACCTCGGGCATACGTATACCAGGAAATAGGATGAGAGAGGTACGGTAGTTTTAAATAGTCCTGGCAAATTGCCTTGTATCGATCTGCCCGAAGCCAATTCTAGGAAATTTGTGCTGGATTCTCAGCTGTATTAATGTAACAAACAATTTCAAGCGAGAAAAATGAGAGCGGTACAGCTGTGTAATAAACCGTCCCTACAATGTGTTCATTACGGAAGTAAGAAGAGAGATACTAACCTGATTCTACTACAAACACATAAACAGAAAATTAACTCCACCAGATACCGCTGCGCATCTTTGTTCATTCACCAGCACTATTCAAAACTACTTTACTTTGTCTTGATCAAAATTTCTATGGTGTGCTGAATGGTGAATGTTCTGTTGTAACTAATGTCCTTCCGAAATAGCTTGTTTTAAATATGCTACAATCACTTCAATGAAAGAACTTTCTCTCTGACTATGACAGTTGATACCTTGAAAAAGCACCTTGTTGTTGCTTGTAACCAAGAAAAGTAAACATATGTACTTTAATTATGTGATAAAGAAATTATTAAGTACTTTAAATACCTATTTTCATTATTGAGTGATATTACTCTCTGTTTTCACGTTTAATAAATGTATATTTTAATCATATTACTGCCTATTTTAAACGTATGGGCTCTGCTAGTCTTGCATTTCTTTATCACTGACTGTACATTGATGGCTGCAACTTTTCTGCCTCGTTAAAGGGCGAGAAACTTGCCACTTGAAGTATAGTGATCTTCAGCTCCAACGATTGACTGCTCAAACCCCTGCACCAGTCTTTGTTGTGTCAGGCAAGGTGGGAGCTTTTAATTGTTGGCCTGTGCTATTGTCAAATTGTTGTGATTCAGCGCTTTAGTGACTCTTTCTTTGTTGCTGAAAAGCTGCGTACTACTTCTGCACATAGGCTGTCCAGTGACAGGGCAGATATTCTCCAACTGTAGGGAAATCGATTTGTCTCGCGTGTATGTACAGAAGTCGAGGCTGTTACTTCAGTTGTGACGGAATTGCCACTCAGCATTGCGAAAGGTGGAATTCCATTGTGTAGTAGCCATAACTCAAGGACGAGGGTGGTCATTCTTTCGAGCACCGAAAGAGATCTAAACGTGCGTCATTCCGTCGTTAAGAAAGCGTTTCACATATGCCGGAAATGTAGCACAGCTGTTAAACTGCTAGAGAGTGCCTATTACAACACGCACTCTCTTTGCTTAGCGAATTCCTATAAATGTAGCTGTTGCGGTTGTACACAAGAAAAGATTTTTGTAATTTTTCTTCAAAAATTCATCTACCCTTTTTATTACAAAAATCACCAAAACCAAACCTACGAGGGTAGATTCATAAGTTTCCGGCCTAACCAATTACTAGACGTGATAAGGATGAAAACGGCATTTCACTTTTCAATATAGATATCCTTTATTGCAATGCATTTCTCACATCTTTGAATTAACATTTCAGTCCCCTCCCCCCAAAATAATCAGAAGTCTTGTCTGCAAAATGGGCATAAACAGCGTCCATCACTTCTTCGTCACACTTAAATTTCCTTCCTCGAATGTCCTTCTTGAGTTCTGAGAAGAGGAAATAGTCACTGATAGATCTGGGCTGTAGGATGGATGATCGATCTCCGTGAAGCCACATTTCTTCACAGCTTCCTTTGCAACAAGAGCTGAGTGCACAGGCGTATTATCGTGAAGAAGGCGCACATCACCACTCAGCTTTCCTCGCCTTTTCTCTCTGATGGAAGCACGTAGTCTGTGCAGTAGGCCAGCATAGTACTCCCCATTTACTGTGGTGTTCCTCTCCTTGAAGTCATTGAAGAATATTCCTTCAGTCTCAAAAGATTGTGGCCATGACCTTCTTGGTTAACTTAAGTGGCCTTGGCCTTTAGAGGCGGTGCTTCGCCAGGTTTACGCTACTCCATTGATTCTCTTTTGGACAAGGGATCATAGTAGAGGACTTTTGGACTGAGGAAAGAAGTTTAGGCACTAACCGTATTCACGTTTAAATGTTCATGAATAATTCAAGGACTGTGGTTTTAGAAAGGAACAACCTTGCTGCTATTTCTGTAACTTTGAGCCGCCGGTCTTTCATAATTTCTCCTTCCACAAGAGCGATATTCTCAGCAGTGAGCATCTCCAAGGATCGACTGTACGCTTTTCGACATCAGTGCTTTCTGGACCCATTCGAAAAAGTTTGACCCATTCTTTTACGGTAGAATATGAGGGGATGCTTCCCCATATACAACGTCCAGTCGCTGTTTAATTTCATTTGGAGTAAGTCCTTCTTTTGTGAAGAAGTTTATAACAGGTCGATACTTCATTTTGAACATGTCACCATCTTCTACACATAGTCTTCTTTATGCAACTTTATCTGAACAACTGAACACAGTGAAGCGGAAGTTACAGCTGCACTTATTTACTTAAGGATAAGGTATGACAGTAGATAAGGCTTTTGTGAAGGCGATAATCTTATCGGCGAGGCCGGAAGCTTATAGACCTAACCTTGTATTACTAACAAGATGATAAATTCACGCGCAGTGTTTTATTTTAAGTTATAAAGTACTTGTATACTTGTTTAATTATATTTTTATAGATTTGAATTAAAAAGTATTAAATTTTATTACATGTTTTTGGTAATTCTCGACCTTCGGTCTCGCTATAATTATCATGATAACAAATATCAGTTTGAAAGTTCAATTAAATTACCTAAGAAAAATTATAAGTAACAGTGGGAATCTGTAAGATAATTTCGAAAACGATGACTTTTACTATAATCATAGAAGTGATTTAGCTTACCTCTTTGTTCTTTCTGAAAACATACACTAATTTTATTTGTTTTTATTTCAAACAGAACCGCGTGGAGATCTAAATTAAATAAAATGCAACTGAACACTATTTTTAACATAGGCTTCCTAGATCACTAGTCAAGTCAAACCAGAGATTATAGGAATAAAAAATATAAACTAGCAGAAAAAACGATCAACTCTTTAGTTTTGCAGCACTGTGCTTTAAAACTATCGATTAAGTTGCATTCTAATTGGAGAATAAGGTATCAATGAAGCTGCGTATTGGCTGAAAGGCGCTCATATGTAATATCTCTATAAATAGTCGGATAATTTAAAGTTGGAGTATCGAATTATGCCCTTACCGACACCGAACACTCCTCAATAATATAGACATTCTGTCAGTAGTTAATTGCACCGAAGAAGACCGGAAAATTCTCGCAAGAACGTAGCTTTCGTATGCGTCTCGCGCCTTCCTCCCTTTCTCTCGTCCTGCGTCTCTTGGAAGACCCTTAGCAAGTGATTTAGCTTTCGTCCCATCAAAAATGTGTACCTGTGAATTTCTTGTTTAACCAAAGCGTATAATACGAGGTTCGCATCCATAATGGCTGTTGCTACGGTGCATCTTGCACACCTTTCAACAGTTTAGCGTATTCTTCTGAAATGTTGTGCTGAGGCAAATTCTTCTGAATTGGAGTGAGTAGGCTCGCTCTGACTTTGCATCTTTTCATAGTACTCTCCACCATACTCATTCTCAAAAACACCCTTGATGCTCATTTTCCTTCAAGGTTCAGGACTGGAAAATCGCTTTCCTGGTATTCAATTTTTTACCTCTGGGAAGAGAAGATAATCGCATTGATCGAGTCATGTGGACTGCAGCAACAGGTTGTTGGTGGGTGGGTGCAGTCCTGTCCTTGGACGATACTCTCGTAGCTTGTACCGATATTGGTTTCTCCAGAAGAATTGTGACCGCCATTTTCTTCCCAATGCTTCGGCCCCTCTTCACTTTCAGTGATGGATCGTCATCTGGAAAGATCCAAAGTGCTGACTGTCGTTTGATCTCTGGGTCAAATTGAGCTCCCTCCGTCGAACCTCTGCAGCATTTTTTCTTATCATTCACGCGAATGCACTTTTATGTCTGTATCTAATTGGGGAGTACCCAACGGGACATGAAGATCCTGCTAGTGGTTTAGTCTGGAAGGATGCCTCGATATCCTTAAATATTACGTGATTGTTTTCGCGTATCATATTTTTCCCAGTCACTGCCGTTGCCGGACGTCCACTTCTCTGTCATCTTGCACTGAAATGCGTCCCCTTTTAAATTCCGTAAACCAGCTCCCCAAATGCCTGTTACAAACGCTCAAGGGTTTGGGGCTCGTTTTGAAACCATAGCGCTTAAGTTTAACAATGGCATATTATATTTATAAGCATACATTATTGTTGCTTCTCTCTTTTGGCTGTACATTTCCATTTGATTTTTACTTTCTCATAATATTGCCCCTTGCTCTTACAATTTTGTCTAAAATTTCATTTATAGACCATACACTTTCTCCACATCGGTGCATTGGAACGTAATGTGTTGCCATCTTTTTTCCCCCACATAGTGGACATTCACCTTGCGGATAGCCGCCACACTCCTGCTCTTTCTTTTTTATTGGTGTCTGTATACCTCACTCTTTCCCTGTTGTTTTTCATTGGAACATAAAAAACTAATGACCTCTTCTCGGCTATCTGACTGAATAACTTTTATGTCTCAATATCTTCGAAGTTTTTTGCTTGTCTTCCTTTTTCTCCAAACATCTCCCAATCCATTATTTTTTAAGTTGTTTCTTAATTCATTTATCCATACGATGGTTTTGTAAACTCGTTTCTTGGTATTTTAAACAAATTATCTTCATCTAAATTCAGAACCCTGTACCAGCATTTCAAGGGTAATCTTTCACTGCATCAACTGTTGCTATTGCTTCCTATGTACTTCCCTCCCATATTTCAATACCATGCAACATTCGACCACTGAGATAAATACTTTTTCCAATCATCATTGCTGATTTTCCTTTGCGTCTATTTTGATTCCAAAGTAAGCACAGTCTCACACCGCCTTATACTAGGCAATTTCTTGAATATTAAGGGGTTCAACGTGCTCCAGCGGTGCATTTCTACCGCGAAGGTTTTCGGTTTGTCGCGAAGCCACTTTTTGCACCAATAAGTTTGACTTGAGCTTCTTGTGCAATAATTCGCACTGTTCCCTCTTCACGCAATCGTCCAGTATAGGCGCTTTTGTGTTCCAAAAAGCGGTTAGCCGTTCAAATTGTGCAACGCACTCATCCTGCCACCTTTAACCATCGCCGTCCACTAAAAAACAATTTTACATGATAAAACGCTGTTCCCGAATTGGATACAAGTCTACGAGGAATGTCAGTCCCGTTCACACCCACTACCCAGATAAATCGGATCATTGCTCGTTGTTCCTCCTTGGTGCAAAATGCAGACGGAGCCGACATTTTTACTGGAGGGGTAAATTCAGCCACAAACACACTGTAAACATGCATGCGCAGAAGACATGTAATGACGAAAATGTCGATAATTTTTGACTCGTCCTCGTAGATGATGACATAAAAATAGAACATCTAAAAAAAAATATGCAGTTGCTTAGTTGCTTAGTTGTACCAGGTTTCTGGCCTATGTTTTATTAATATCGACATCTTTGAGCACTGTAAATTTACAGAAGAGCAGAGGAACATGATGAATGATACAAAAGAAGATCGACTGACTGCTGTCACCAAAGTCTCCTGTTTCACTGATGACACATTTTACAGAAATCAATTTCAATCATTTGGGCTGAAACTTCATGGTAAATCTTAAACTGCATCCATCTCACTTTCAGTCACTGCACCCGTTTCCCTTTTGCTAACCACTAAATGGTTTAGCAGCTCCTTTGTGATCGAAAAAGTTCTTCCCTCTTCATTACATATAACAACTTTCTACTTGTTCTTGCAATATCTACCCAAGTATCAGCAAAGAAAATGTATTGTTTCATACGACTAGCTAAGCATCATTAGGTGATCTGGAACCATCAACTTGTGGTTTATCACTTCCAGTTTCATGTCTGGGTCATGCAGCAATTTTAATATAGAAACGCAATTCCTGTTCTGTTCAGTACACGGAGTTATTGCTTTTCATTGTTGTGCACTTTCCTTTAAGTGTTTCACAATATCTCGGTCTCCTTCTGTTTCATCCCACATGCATCACCATTGCTTAGTTACTGCTCTAAACAAAGTGCTGCCATCTGTATGAAAAGTTATAATGCAGGAGTTACAGCCCTGCAACCCTCCATACTTGGAAATAATAATAGTAACTCCATTTAGGAAATTTGCAGTTGCGCCACTTGAGCTGTGCACCCCTCACATCACGTGTTTGCTGTACGGCTATCTTTAAATGCAGCCGTAGAGAGAAGAGTTTCTTTAGCTTTATCACTACGCGATACTTTGTGTAATACCACAACACAAGAAACTTTTATTAAATACACCTTTTTAAACAAATGACTTGATTTTTCACAGGAGCAAGTCGGTCGCCCTTGTGTAGCGTAAATTTTGTGTTTATTTTTCGTAATTTTATCACGTACAGGTTTCTTCGAAAACGACAGGTGAATTAAGTTGTAGGTTCCAGTTCAAGCATTATGAGCAAAATTATGATTTCCATCAGAATTCACAAAAAAAAATTTGTAGTTAATACAGTGATAAATACTTGCAATAAATGGCTTGGAGAGGAACATAAACAAAATTCTGAAATAAGTCAAAATGTAGAAGTGATAACAGAGTGTAACAAGAAATGTTCCGTGCAAGGATGAAAATATACCATATGAATCAGAAAATGCCATATTTCCTTGTTAGGGCCCTTTGTCTACAACTCTGTTTACATGATGTGATATGCAAGCATAGCTGTCCTGTGACAATAACCTCACAACAGAACAGTTGCTTAATGTGTACAGAGGTAAACATTCGCTTTTACTTCTGGTAGGGGTGTTGCAACTACTCTTATTTCCTAGGTTCACCGCTGTTGTGGCCTTTTAATATCACGTGTTAGGCTTGCTATGCTATTCACTTCATTGCTTGACGTAGCACCGAGTATTTAGTGTCAGTTCTGTGTGTTTGCGGACCTTGTTCCAGCTACAGTAAAATGAAGTATTCAAATGCGGATTTGGCAATGCTCATATGATCTGTGTTTTAGTCGAAGGTGTAGAATGTCTTCGTGATCGTATTCTGCAAGGCTGCCAGATACTCCAGGAATACATCAGCGGGGTGTATCCGTGCTAACGGAGACGCTTTGAACATTTCATAGATTTCTGTTTTTGAATATTCGGTACAGGTGTAGACAAAGGGCTCTAATAAGGAAATACAGCAATTCCGATCCCTTGTTCATATTATAATTGTTTATCCCGTGTATGTAAGGAATGCCCCTTCAAAGGTTTGGCATTCCTTTTTGTTACACCCTTAAAATATGTTTTAAGTATATAAATAAAATGCTCCTTCTCATAACATTTAAGCTGCAATACTGCGACATTGTCTTATCACTGAACATCTCTAGAGCTCAGATTTGAAACGTTTCCTATTATCAGATGATTGCGATTTCATAGTAATTGGGAGAACATTATACAGGTTGATTTTTCCTTCGCGGACCACTCCACGTGCACTTAGCCTAGCTCTGTAGTTCTTGTCTCGCTCCCTCACTTCGATACCCGGTCGGAGAGCTGGAGCGGAGACCAGTACGAGTTGAGCTTTTGGGACGTTGGCAAAGAATTCAAGACAGGGCTTTTGCTTACTTATTTTCCCTTAATAGTTGTAACTTTTCGTGTTCTTGTGTGTTTTGAGACAATGTATTCATCATGCGGCGTAATAAAATGTATTAATTGCGTTAATGTGGTGGCTCAATTCTCTTCAACAAAGAGTATTTATTTATTAACGGTTTCCCAGATATTCAACTTCCAAGCCAAAGTTCGATTCACATTTAGTAATTAAATTCCGTGAAGCGGAAAGCGTACACAGCAACAAAAGAAACGTTAGGCAACCTCTGGAACATTCTCCTAAAAATCACTTGGGGGTCTTCCTGTTTGTCTATTCGTAGGCTACAATGCTATTGGAGTTAAAAAAACTTATAATATTATTGTAGTGTAAGAGTTAAACCATGTGACCCTAATGTAATATCGTTTGTTCCACCTAATGTAATTACACAATCTGATATACGTTGCTTTTTTAAATATTTTTGAGAAAGTTGTCAAGTGTGTCATTGCAAACCTTGTGTTTGATGCCTTATTTTAAAATAAAGGAGTACTTAAGCCTTTCTGAAAGAATGCCAAATGATAGCTACTCATATTTAGATAATTAAGTGATACATTTATTATTGATGACCAGGCTTTTCAAATTTCATCGATTTTTCGTTTTGAGCGTGTTGATAATTTGCTATTTCTAATAGTGTTGTCCTGTTAATGTTAATTTCTGGAATGTTTCGTATGTAATTTACAAAGTATGCCTTCAATATATTATGTTCTTTATTTAAACTGTTGGTAATTTTAAATAAAAGTGTTAAACATCTTCGCAATTTTCTGAGTCATTTATTTCACTTTTATTATTAAAGTGATTGAATGTTGGTGGTATGAGATTTTGCCTAATCCCATTGTATAATATGCCGGTGGCTCTTATTTTCAAAGTAATATTTTAGAAAGTAGTCATCATAAAGTTTAAAAAACAAGAGAACATTTTGAAATCATTAAATAATAATTGTGACAAAGCGTGTGCAATATCATCACCTATGTTATGAAGATAGGTGATGATATTGCATAGGTGATGAACGAATATCACCAACCATAAGACCGCCACGGGTGGCTGAGGTCGTTAAGACGCGGACTCGTGAGCGTGAGGTCTGGGTTCGAATCCCGCAAGGACCGTCCTCCCTGACTGAGGTTTTATTCCAGGTTTCCCTCGGTCCTCATAAATGGCAAATGCCCTAAACTTAGGCCTGGAAAGTTTCCTTCCTTAAAAATAAACCCTTTCCCAATATATAGTTTCATTTCACGTATCATCAGTGTTCACCTCCTTTGGTGCCTCAGTAGTAAAAATGGGCGGATTCATTACACCAACCATAAAAAAGAAAGTAAAAATAATGTTTGATGGTTATACGGAGGAAGAAACATCCAGTAACACCGTTAGCCTCAGAGTAAAAGGAATTGTTTTATTTAATATCTCAGATCATCAGCGTCCCATTCAATTCAGGGCGTGAAACAGCCGACAAATTTTGCTCAGAGGCCTCTTATTTCAGGCGTGAAGTTCTTTTAAATCTACGACACCGGACTCACGGCTTTGAAGCCATACTAAGGATTTTTACGCTGGAGAAGTTTCATCGACCTGGCCAGGATTGAACCCGCGATCTTATGTCTACAAGGCAAGTATGGTTACCAAAATTGATTGCTTTCCTGATGAAGGATGGTATGTGATTACTTGGCCACAGAACTCGGGAACTTACCATCCCAGACGTTCGCCTGAATAAAACATTAAAGATAATTATTTATTCCAGCCATTCCGAAAAGTTCCTTGTTTCAAAGAAACACGCGTGGAATGGTAGAAACATTCTGTCTAATATCACAGCGACGGTAGTTACAAGTTTTAATTGCTGTTTAAAAATATAACTCTCTTACCCTGAAAGTATGAGCTTGAGGTTGGTTTAGTGATGACCATACTTGCCTCCTAGACACAAGTTCAAACCCGGCCGGGTCGATGATTCCTAAGTATGGGTTCTTTAGTAAAGCCGCTGGTCCCAGGTATTATTATTATTATTATTATTATTATTATTAAGGGCTGTCTAAAATAATGATGATACACGTGTTTCAAATGTTAGAAGCTTCCAGCACGTTTCGCTAACATCCGATTAACGAAATAAAAAGCCTGTTTTCTCAATTATATCACAAATAAATGCCTATTATTGGTTATTATTTTAAAATATAACTGGCCAATTTTTATTTTGAGAAGAACTGAAAACCATTACAGGCTTAACAAAAAAAAAAAAAAAAAATAGCATGAGTATAGTCAACTTCTGAGATTGGGGATGCCTTGAAGGTGCGGCTACATTATTCCTATTTTTTTTTATTAATTTATTTATGGACGCTCTTTAACAACTCAGGTCATTAGCGTCCCATTCAACTTGGGGCATGAAACGACCGATAAATTTTGCTCAGAGGTCTCTTCAGGCTTGAGGTTCTTTTTCGTGCCGTAAATGCACGACACGGGACCCACGGCTTTACTTCCCTTCCGAAGGAAGCCATACTTAGGATTTTTACACCCCGAAAAAATCCATCGGTCCTGGCCGGGTTCGAACCCGCGATCTTGGGTTTAGGAGGCAAGTATGGTAACCACTACACCACCAGAACCGACACATTATCCCTAAGGTAGTGATAATTGGCCGAATGAGCTTACGGGAATTTATAGTCTAAGTTATCCAGGTACTCACCTAAAGATGTAGGGGAAACGCTCGAAAAAAACAAAAACTGTCAGAAAACTGAACCAATTAGGAAATAAACCTGGATCCGCTGCGTAGAAAGCACGAATGATTCCATTAGACCACGGCGGTGTTGTGTTTTATAAAGTCCGAAATATATTCTCAAGTGAATAAGCAGATGCATTTTCGAGACCTGGTTGCTGTCGACCAAAGGAACAACATTGAGCATTAACAAAAGTAAATTTTGAAAATAATGAAAATGTTAATAGTGTGAGTACATACCGTAGTGTGTAAGGTTCACGTCCGTCGCACAGGAGTGAAGTAGAGAACTGAACATTTTCCGCGTTTCTAAGAGAGGGGAACGTTAGAGTTGGAGGAGAAGGCAACTTTTTACCTTCTTTTCAAGTTACATTCAAATATTTCGAATTAACGTGACCTTTCCTGTATGTCGTGCCTTTTTCGTTATTCCCAATATACATGTATAAGAAGACGTTAACGTATTAGTAAATAAATATTGACATTTTTAAAAACTTACAGTAAAGCAAAAACAATAGATTACAGGCGCATTCTAATTAACCCAGACAATGTCTTCATATATGGCAAGCTGTGAGTTCACTAAGGTTTGGAATCGGAATCAGACAGAAGAAAAAAAAAGTTTAAAGTGAAGGTCAAAATTCTGTGCTTACCGTGGTGATGTTTTATAAAGTGAAATGATCGCCTCAAGCGAGGGATGTACGTGACAACTGAGAGTGCAACAGGTGGCAACCGCCGCCCTTGAGCGGGGTGTGAAAGGTTCCACTTGTAGCACGTTCCATTGTGGGCGGCCACACGTCTGCTACGTCATCTCAGGTTCAATACGACACTTGGGCAAAGTCAAAATATGCAGCACGCCATCTCTTTCTAAAACAAGCGTAGCCAAGGAAATGACAAAGAATTCAAAAGAGGGCTTTTGTTTACTTATTTTCCCTTAATAGTTTTAACTACTGAGACATGACAGGAAATGATAAATTGGAAAAGGATTTTAATTTTTGTAAAGGAAAGAAGGGTTCTGGACGTAAGTTTTGGGTACTTCCCCGGCATTTACCATTAACGAGAACTGAGGAAAATCTTTAACAAAAAAAAAAAAAAAAAAACTCAGTCAGGGAAACGAACTCCAGAGTTCCTGCTGAGGAATCCGCTCGATTTCGGCCACCCCGTGACAGCAGATGATAAGTGTTACACACAAGGTTTTTTTTGAAAATATATAAAATAATATACAAACATATTATATGTAAAGCTCTTTGCCCTTGCTGCCGAACCAACATTTTTTTTAAGTTCAGAACCGAAGGACTATAATCGAGAAACAGTGTGGAACAATCTTCTATAAAGCCTAGCACTGCTATTTTTACTCGTTTAGTAATGGAAGCCCTCAGCCACCAAAACGCTCTTTTCCTTCTTTCATCAATTTCAAACATGTAATGGTTTATCGAACTCTCCTTCATAATTAATGCATTTTGCTTTTAAACGTCCCTGGTTCTTTTGCGTAATATCACATGCCCTTCCATTAAGATACGCTATACTTTTTTTTGTAGTAATTGGACATCACCAGAGCGGCCCATCTTCGGTGCAAGTTATCTAGAAATGATGTTCAGCATTAATGCAAACTCGGCTTTCATCTATTGTGGCATGTCATTGTAAGATTTAAGTTCGTTAAGAAGCAGAAATGACGGTTGGGAAAAAATACACGTACGTAAGCAAAACTGAAGTCTTTGCATGCGAACATGAATGCCGTTTAAAGGTCTTAAGAGAGAAGAGAGTGAAGGTGGTACCATTTCCGTTCCAGGGTGGAGCCGATATCAGGACAACTTCATAAGTGTAAAGAAATTTCTATTTAACTATCACTTTCTTGTTTTTGTGTCACTTTGATTTCTTTAGATTAGTGCTGTCACTTCATTACAGTCAAGCGAGTTAGAGGTGACTGTATAACCGCTACACGATTTCGTTTATAAATTTTCTCGTTTATAAAAATCCTCTCTCTAAATCTCCACTGTGCTTACAAGAACGTTCACACTTTCCAGACTTAAAACATAACATGCAGGTGTTGCTACCATGGCAACAACAATAATACTTACTAGTGACCCTCGTACCGGAAATTGTTTACAATAGTAGTTTTTTGTACCCTATTCACTACGTAATAAGTTAAATTCAAGCGGGATCTGTTAATACATTCCCCACCAACGTCACTGCACAACTCGTGCACAGACGCATTAAATTCCTCCTTGTTGCCGATTTTTTATACCTCACAGCAAGTCCTTCGTATTGTCGAATAAGGTGGAGCGAGATGCACTGAATAGTGAGGCAGAACAACAAAGTCCATGCAATGAAACTGTGTGATCGTAGTGTTGCTGGTGTGGGCCCGAGCACTCCTGTCGAGTTGCTAAATCCTGCGTCTAAGGATCTCGCAGTATACTTGTGTGGACAGCCGTTTCTTTAGCAATATGATCTACTTGCCATCGCATGGAGCCGGGACTCCTTGTATGATACAGACACTATGACTCATCACATTCTACGTCAACGTTTTCTTATTCAATAAAATTTGCGTGGCCGAGGCCAGTTTGACATTCCAGTGCATAAAAGTATATGCGCCTATCAGCCAAAATCAATTCATACATAACTTCAAAGATCCTGGAAAACTGCGATATTGACATTTTTAGTACTGCCCATTGCCCAGTTATAAACGGTCATCTGTGTGCGCTTTTGCCTTTACCTCAGTTAAAAGTGTATGTTGACGTCTTCTTTATACAAAACCATGTACTCCATGTTGCCCTAGTAATATTCTTTTTTTACAACAAATGAATACTGTCCCACAGCCGCCATCTAATCGTAAAACACTACCAGAGATATCTGTAATAAAACTAGCCGGAATAGGGACATGCAGAAAGTGTCGTTTTGGTCATAAGTCATTGTCTTGTGATAAGGCAGATATTCATCTGTTGGAACATCCTCTCTAACCGCCAGCTCTAGCTCCTTGTAACTTCAAACTATTCCAAAAATTGAAAGAAAACCTTCGAGAAAGGAAATTTCCCAAGCGCTGTGGAAGCAATCCTTTTATGAAGGTGGAAGAAGTTCATCAGTTTTAAATCAACTAGCTATATTCAGGAATAATACTAAAAATGAACTTGTGTTATTTGAGGAAGAATGAAGCGTTGTAAAGATTTTAGTTATACTATAAATGTTTGCAGGTGTGTAGGGAATGATCTGTCTGCTGCGCATTATCAACACTGTGAAACAATTTTCCCCGAAGATGGCAGGTATTCCATCTGAGTTGGTGTATATTATGAAAGCGAATCTCAAAACTTGTTCGTATGTTAAAACGTGAATGGATGATGCTATTTAAAAAATGTCACTGAAGAATGCTGAACCATAAATGAAAACAGAAGAGGTCAATACTTACCATACTTAAAGATCCAGCTTTTTTCTCTGCGGTGTAATATTAGCTGCGTTTTGATATCCTGTCTGTACGTACTCGGGAGTCGTAATAAATCGTTTGTGTGTGACGAAAACAATAAGACAACGATGTAGTGAAAGGGTACAGTACCGCATATCCATCCGATAATGAAATCTTTGTTAGGCAATGGTTCCGAACAGAAAGTACTGAAGCTTTTCATTTGACAAAGATGTTCAAATTGAAAGTGGTTTTCGAACAATGCAGCCGTTGTTTGTGAGTAACTGAATCTAGCACGCAGTCTATCTGTAATAATGTTTCTTTTCATCATTTCAGCTATAAAGAGTCCATTTAATTTTAAATGAAATTGTGCATCCCTTTTAAAAAGTTTCTATATAATATGCGTATTACACTTTGGCTCAAGTGTTTTGTGGGAATGAGCGAACTGGTTTTCCGATTCAGTGGAAGGCACTCTCTTGATGGGGTTTTCTACTATGCCGGTATCTAATTTCTGAAACTAACCCCTCTTTCTGATGTGGTGGGAAACTCCTTAAGAGAATGCTGTACGTCTGGAGAGACAACGAAACATTTACTGTAATCTGACTATTGTAGTCGTATCACTGAGGGCAGTTTCGAAGCTACCAACAAAACACTGCATAATAAAAGTCCGTCACGCAAGAGCTGCGTAAATGCCTCACCAACTTGAATAACCTTAAAATCCAAATTGCTACCTTACTAATTAATGAAATGAAATAATTTATGTTATTACTATAAGGTATTAGGGGAAAAAATTAAACGTCTTGCAGTCTGTATCACAAAAGATAAACCAATGTATTATTATTATTATTATTGTTGTTGTTGTTGTTGTTGTTGCTGAGGTTAAACCAAAAAATTAATGGTATACTATTAATTAAATAGAATTATATAGCTGCAGACTACCAAAGCTACTGTGTGAGTATTTTTAAAAAATTTTAAATGTAACGATGTTTATGAACTGAGGCGTGGGTATCACATTTACATTCACTAAAATAGAGAAAAATAATAAACAGTTTCGAGTTACATTATGTATTTAACATGTCCATATGTTTCAATAAAAAATGTTATGTACAATGTTATTATGTAAATTATTATGTAAAACAAATACAATGTACTAAGCAAATGTACACAATCAACAATATATAATCAAAAGTTTCATGGATTTTCAGTGACTATGAAATTTAATTTAAATGTTATTGTAGTACAAACATAATACAAGGTTTTCTGAAAGTTATTACAGGGTGCTCTTACATACAAATATAGCTCTCAAACACAGATTTGACTAATATTTCTCATTTGCTATCTTCAACATATTGCATTTGTTAAATATAATAGTATACAACATTATAAATACAGTTTATATGCCGAATTGATTAATTTCTCATTTTATTTTTAAAACAAATTAGTGAAAATTAAAAGCAAGAGCGCTTTTTAAAGTTTAGTTTTCAAGTATACCCATACTTCTAATAGTTAATTTCCCTATGTTTAGAAACTGTTATTCTTATTTTATTTCAATTGTATATATGGAATTTTGTTGTGAAAAAACGAATGCCATTTCCGATTCCTAGCAAGTAGTATCCATGGAGATTGGATGAAATTTTTTCAAATATCGTTTCATGGTTACCGCGATCTTCATTGTTACATTCCTTCGGAATTCGCTAAAACATTGTTGATTCTCAGCAAACATTGAAAGATGTATAACAATTGAAATTAAATTAAAATACCAGACAATCAAACGTGGAAGCGATCCTATTGTTTGTTACACGACTATATAAGATTTTGGGAATTTGTCAGAAGAACTCTGCAACATTATTGGCGTGAACGTTACAGAAAGTACTGGTAGGTTTGTGCGTGCTAAACTAGAATTTTTTCATGTACCAACACAAATACGATAACACAACAATCTTCTTTCAGAAATCTTTCATTATATTTTATGGACGCCTCATTGTGTAGTACTGTAGTTTAGAACTGCTCAAAAATGCTGTCAAAAGTGTATTGCATAATCTGTGAATTGGAGAAGGTACAACAATTTTAACTTTTAAAGTTTTTATTTCTCAACCTACTTATATAAGTAGGTTTCAAGTTAAAGTTATTCGCTAGAGCCACAGTTCTGTGTGCACTCCGCATACATTCTATGAAAACCTTTCATTGCTAGTTTCACAGGGCAAGTCATCTGCCCACTCTCCAACCACAGTCGACATCAACAGCCAAAACGTACACCAAACACTAACAACTTCAAAAAATAAAAACCAACATAGCCAACTCGAACAACTCAACCACCAACCACAGACACGAAGGAAATCATCACCAGACTCCATAAAATGGAAGTGATCCCTGCTAGGCTTGCAGCTGACCTAATCAACAATATCACCGCCTCACGGAGCTGGTCACCAGATTCCATCACGCGTCTTAGTGCGCTAGAGAAGACCGCCATTGGACCTCCTACTGCAGACATGACTTCAATATGGAGGAACTTCAGTCACTACAAGACTTGGTCACCCCGGCGCGTTAGAGGAAGCTTTCTCTGAGGGTAGGGCAATGTACCAAGCAACTGAAAGCAACACATACAGAAGAATTGACTTCAGCGACTTAGTTACTCACCAATAGTTTCAAGAGCTATGAAACAGTCGCACTAGGTCAGATACAAAAGAAAATGATGGATTAAATTTTGATGAAAACCTCTAATTCCCTAACTATTTCCCCTACTTCCTAAGCTTGTCTCCCGGATAATCTATCGTCGCCCACTGGACAGTATCATATGCATCACCTACGAATGCCAGGGTGCAATTTGCGGTACTTCACCATCCAGCCTCCTGTGTTGCCAACTATTCCAGTCTTTCTTTTCTCACTGCACCTCTCTCCCCTTTCTTTGATTTACACTTATGTCCTCATATCCCTTATTCAGGCCAAGAGTTCAAAAGGCAAAGTTGTAAGCACATTTAAAAATAAAGAGAAATGAAACTGGTGGTCTAATTCTTCGACATTGCTGTTGATAAGACGCACCAAAGAGAACCAACATATGCAAAGAATGTCGCAATGTAAGCAAACTACCTCTTCAGGATGTGAAAAGCAGCAGTCATCAAGTGAATTCTCTGCATTCCTCGAGAAGTACATGCACAGGTCAGTCCGTATAAGAAAAAAGTACATAAAGCCAATTATGATCTAGAAAATAAAAAGATGATCGGCAAACATGAATACTTCTGTGGATATATGAATGTGCTTTACCTGATGAAACTGGAGAGGACAAATGCCTGCATGGAGCTGTGGGTCAGGGCAAGCTCATGCTTTCGACTTTCCATGCGCCGTGTTTGTGAAAGTCAGGAGGGAATACAATAGGATAACTAACTTCATTGCTGCTCTTGTACCGAAAGTTAATGCGCTCCATGTACCACAATTCCTTGTTAAAACTAAATAGGGTACTTGGATAAGATGAAAGTTTTCTTCTGTGAAAACTAAGTAATAATTAATGTGCTCTGTGTGAGTACAACCGTCAAACATGTCCAACACATGCTCAGTAACGAAGACCTGTAGTTGGTACATTTGCCTGATGTTTTTGGCGGATTTGGCAAAGCCAAGCGTGAATCTGAACATGTTAAATTTAATCAGTTTCCCTTTTCGTGTGCTTATTGGTTTCAATAGATGCTCAGCTAAAGTTTCAGCGACTTACATAGTAATGAACTACAATCTGTTCGCTACAGTGCTCAGTAAATAATGTTAAGACATTTTATCAGTACTTTTTTGTATAACGGGTAAATAAGATATATTAACAACAGTTGAACAATGTATTGGGTGCAGTTGGTACAAATAAAATTAGCTGAAAATCGTGATAGTAGAAGTTGGCAAATACGATCCTAGTTGCGGGTATTTGGGTTCATGAAAGTCCGCACAGTGGGCAGACAATGCAGCAAATTCAGGCAGAGATTTGGAAAGAAACCTCCAAGAAAAGCAACTCTGGGAGAAACGATCTGACAGTGTCAAATTAGTGGATAAGTCACCAGGTTGTTGTAGTTGCAGAGTCAATTGAGTCGACAGCAGAACTCGGACTTGAGCTTGGTGAAGCTTGTGCTTTATTACTTCTGGAGTTTGCACCATTGTGACAACATGTCGGAAATGCAACACAATCCACCACATGTTATGTTGCGGTTAGGCCTGCTAATGAAGATGGTTGGAGACCTAACTAACTGAACTAGGAACGCCAGCCCACTTCGCGTTACCTGTTCGTGCTTTTCTAGTGGATTGGACGTGGATCTCCAGCTTACCCACAACCATTACTATGGTGTCCCTGAAGTTCTGGTTGAACGACACCCTACAGAGATCACAAACTGCTGGACTAAAATATGCTGTGGTTACCATGTATGTGTAAAATGCCACATAGGACTTGGAGAGACCAAGACAACGGTCCGTTACATCATTAGACTGGTATGGGTACAGTGAATTATGGCGCATCCTGAAGTGGAGATCCTGGATATCATTATGGAGTAAAGCAAAAATAGCGATCGATCATCAAAATAGACAAAAGTTTTATCATCTGGAATGTAATATAATTCTTTTAAAAGTAATTTAGATTTGAAAGAAAGTTTACAGAAATGTAATAGAACAAATTGAATAATACAGGAATATTTGGGAAGAAATTTGCAAATTATGTCCTATCAAATCCTCTATTGCTATGTTGGCCGCAGACAGACTACCATGGCAAGCGTATACAATTAACCTCGGAACGGGAAAGCAATGACCCAGATATTATTGCTATTTTTACCTCATATGCATATTTTGCAGTTGACCCCTTAGTAATGACATATTTGCAACTCGCATGATAAAGTAGTTTAAGGTCCGCACTTCCGCCCAAGTGGCGAATTTTTCAAACACAATGCATGACACTCCAAACGTGCTCTGCTTGGCCTGAGTGTTGGCGGTTGTTTTATTCTTCAGCTAAAATTGAGGCCGATACGATTTGCCTTTCTCTGCAGTTTTCTGAGCTGTGTAACATGTGCCCTTGACAGACGTCATTGTGAATGAGTTGTCTAAAGAAACGTTTGCTTTTTGTTTCAGGTAAGCAAAGTGAAGGTGGTGACGATATCTCCGGAGGACCACATGAAAGGTTTGGCAAGCTAGCACGTTAATTTGTAGGTGTAAGCATTTCGTCTTGACAGTTTTGTTTTTGTGTCGGGAAAAGAAACGTGACATTAACAAATAATATTGCTGTTGTGAATTTACTTTCACTATAGTTCATTTTTATATGCTTATCGATGAACCTGTCCTCTTATGCTTGTTCTTTGCTTTTATTTTTCAAAATTTTTTTTTTATTTGCGGACGCTCTTTAGCATCTCAGGCTATCACCACACCATTCAATTCAGCGCGAAACGGCCGTCAGAGGCCTCTCTTTCAGGCTTGAAGTTCTTTTGCATGCCGTAAATCTACGACACGGGACCCACGGCTTTACTTCCTTTCCGATGGAAGCCATACTTAGGGTTCTTACCCCGAGGCTTGAACCCGCGATCTTGGGTCTAGGAGACATTTATTTGTTTTGCAGTATTGTTGGAGTTTTTCAAGCGCGTACATGCACCAGTCTAATATTAATGTAATTGTAACACGACTATGTTTAGAGTGTGAGCTAATTTTCACAAGTGTTGACTATACAACATTTTAGCATTCAAAAATATAAAAAATTTGTAAAATGACAAATTATATTGCTTAGTTTCTTAGAACTCGTTTCTATGACTATGTGATTTTGTTATGAAGAATTCAAATGGAAATGGATGCTAATTGCGCAATGTTTCTTATTGGAAATGTGGATATCACTGCAGAAGAGATTTTAAAGGTAGCTAGGATTTGTTAATTCCTCAAATATGACAAGTTGTGTAAATTGAGAAAAGAGAACCATGTGATAAATCTTGTTGGCATGTTTTGCAGAGCTGGTAAATATATAACATAACATTTACTGATCATTAATATAGTACGCGATTTAAAATTTATAATCTTAGATGAATGCAATAAATGTCAGCGGTGTCTCAGGAATAATGTTTTCTAATGCACATTTAATATTTACCAAGCAAAGTAATTGTCATGGACGTAGCAAGATTTCTAGTAGTATAATAGAGGTCACTATTAACGTTTTGAAATGAAAGAAATTATAATGTGATTAATTAATTGCATTTTCAATTTTTCCAAGATATTGGAAGTTAATTTATGATGATTAATAACTTACATTATTATTGTAGTTTCTGAACATTGTTTAATAAAATGATTCTCGTGTTTGCTTGTTAGGGCGACGATTTTGGCTTTTTCTCACAGGTATGTTGTGAAGGCGGTGATGACTTTATAATATACTAGTTAGGCTAACTGTGCACGGTTTATTACACAAAACAATGTTCGTTTGGGTATTTTGTCAAGATACTGGTTAGTCTTGATGATAATGCAAATGTTGTTTCGTTACGTAGCAAATTCTAAAGAGAGCATCGTTTTTTATATTATGAAATTGCCACACATGAACGCATAACATTCCTCTAAGTATTTTCTGTTTAGACACAAGACATTTGTTTACAATATGGTTGAATTATAGTTTTTACGATGGAATATTTCAATTTTTGTGTATTATGGTAAAAAAGAGAATTAAAACCGGACATTGCTGAAAGCGGAGGAAATTGAAACATTTATATAAACAATGTTAGTCAGTTTCCTGACATTTTGTGAATTACAGCTTATTCTGTGTTTCTGCCTCCCATGATCTCATTCCTTACATAAAACCAACACGTTATTTACACAACTGAGAGCTTGAGTGTGTTTGCAGAGCGAGGCTCATCCCGTCAGTTGTATACAATATTTTATCTCGTTCGTTTAATAACTATTTACATCTTATTGTTTTAGTACCATCATTGTCTTCTATTCTAATGTCCTATGATGTAATGGAAAGTACGGAAAATTGCCCCAGTTAAGCTCGGACAATTCACTTAAATTTTTTCATGGGAGATTCCCTTTCTCCGCCACCAACTGCTCAGTTTGATGTCCAATAATTTGAACAATGACTTTACAATGTACTTTCAATTGAAGAACACTCCGTCTTTGAACAGTAAGGGACGTCGGGAAGAGCGGCGCTGTTTCAGCAGACATCTGGTGACTTTACCGAGATCAGTTTTCCTGTGGTGTAAATAGAGAAGTGTGATTGGATTGGATGCTTTATCCGATTTTACTTTTCCTTGTTTTCCCCAATTGACTTTTTTTAATGGTGCCCGTTTTTACTACACAGGCGGTGGACACTGTTAGTACATGAGACGAAATGATATATTGGGAAAGGGTTTTTATTAGGGAAGGAAACGTTCCAGGCTTAAGTTTAGAGTGCCTCCCCGACATCTGCCATCAATGAGGACTGAGGAAAAGCTTGTCAGGGGGGACGGTCCTCGTGGAAATCGAACCCCAGACTTCGCTCACGAGTCTGCGTCTTAACGACCTTAATAATAATAATAATAATAATAATAATAATAATAATAATAATAAAATATTATTATTATATTTTGAACCTAAGTGGGAATACCAATATTGTGCAGCTGTGTTGCACGGCCCAAACGTGATTTACCTGTGGTGTTTCACTTTAGTCCTTTCTACTGCTTCGAAAGGCTCTAATCGGTGCCGGAAAGCCCAACAATGTACGCCTCGTTTGAAGCATTATGCGTCAGACTGTACCAGCAGACAGCAGGCACATTTTGATGAACCGACGCGATAGCATGTTCAGTGGAAGGAGCGGGAGTGATTCAAAATCGTCCCAGCTTACCTGGGGCATCCCTCCATATTTCATGATTGTTTAGAAAGAACATGGTAATTAGTTTGATATAACATTAACGGACGAAAAGCTGTGAGGAAGGAAATAATTTCTTTTGAAAATAACCTTTAGTTTTTGAGTTAGGTGCTCTGCCAAGGTGAAATATGAATTGGTGTTTGAGCGTTACGTAAAATGGTGCTAAAGTAAGAAAGTAATTAATATAGTAAATGAAAAGATTTAGTTTGCATATTTTGAGCCTAAATCATAAGTGTAGGTATTATTATATGTTGCAGACTGTCATCTCCATGAAAAGAAACTTCAATGTTGGTAAATATACTGCTCTAATTGCATTTCTTAAAAGTTCTGTTTGTGAAAGTGGCACTCGTTATTGGATTAGCTGGTTCTGGTGGAGAATGTCGCAGATGAAGGACAGTGTTTTTTTTCCAACAAGGTTTGCAAGGTAGTTTTTGTCATATGTGACGACGGTAATGGTGTGGATATGTTAGCGATATGTCCTGAAATATGTTCATCTTCGCCCTGACGGAACTAGTAATGCGATACAGAAGCAGTAAATGTACCAGACAACCAGAAGGAACAACACGTTTGCGAAAATTCCAAAGGATATTGCTGTACCCTTAAAATACCGAATCCTACTGGAGATTCTCAGTATTGTTGTTGGCTGATTCAGGAGCTGACCTACAAACCACTAAGCGACCTGTAATACTGTAGCTGAAGGTTATATAGAGAGAGCTGAGGGGAGAAAAATACTTCGAGTATCCTTGGTCTAAGAAACTGTACAGATTAATAAACGAAAATTTAAATTGTCAACAGAATTCTAGAAAGAATGGTCGTCTGAGGGAATATGTTGTAAATGTATGTAATAAATAGGACACAAACTTGATGACTTCACTGACAAAGTGAGGAAACCACCAAATTCAAAAATAGTTGGAAAACAACCACTAGTAATTTGTGGTGTCCCTCGACGTCTGGTTCTTAAGATAAGAGAGTATACCGAGCCCAAGAGAATGTAGGAATAAGCAAGAAGAAGTCTAACCCGCTTGGAAGAGGGCACATATAAGCCCTAAGGTGTAAGTTTAACATGTATACATATCCTGGTTTGCCCATGAATTTCCCTTGCTAACGGAAGGTCCGCATGCTACCGCTACCACAACTGCGTTTATTGCGTAAAAAGTAATCGGTTATACATCACTGTTTTCATGCATTTTTCTTTTTAAAAGTTGACTAGTAGAATAGAAAATGGCAAACAATTATGGCATATTCTTTGGGGACCGGGCCCTTATTGACAGGCTGTACTAATTTTCAGCCATGTTTCCGTATTTTTACGGAAATTTGCAGCAAGTAGCCGCACTAAAACTCACTGTAGTAGAAAGGAGAGCCGGGCGTATCGCAACTGTAAACTTTATTTTCTCTTATTTATTATTTAAGGAAGTACACATTTTTATTACAAGAATTTCTCTGCGTGATTATATGTAAAAAAGAAACCAATAAAGAAAGTGCAGTATATAAGAAAAAAAGTACATAAACTGTCTCCTGATACAGTCACATTAAAGATTTGAAGTGAACCCATTGTCGAACTGCAAGCTTTCGCCCAACCTCAACGTACTTTAGAGTTATGGCCGAAAAGAATGGAGTTCCCAATGGCGATTCCTGCTAATCTTTCCAGGTTTCCTTGATCATGTCCGCTCCCTTCTCGCCGATCATGATGGTGGGAGCGTTGGTGTTGCCCCGAGTGATGACGGGCATGATGGAGGAGTCTATAACGCGCAAGTTTCGGATTCCGTGAACTCTGAGGGTGTGGTCTACAACTGTTGAAGAATCATGTTCAGGACCCATCTTGCAAGTTCCTACCGGATGACATATGGTGCTCGTGTAGTGCATGGCGAGACATCGCCAGTAATCGTCCGTCGCCAACTCCAGGCTGGCGCACTCTGGCACTTTGTGCTTGACAAGCTCTGCACCCGCCTGTTGCATTGTCTTGGTGTGAAGCATATTAAGCGCCAGATTGATCCCTGTAACATAATCACTGAATTCAGACATCTCATACCATACATGTATCCTTCCTTACGCAGGAAAAAGTGTGTGGTTCACTTCCAAGAAGATCCCTTGCGTATGCGGGGAGATGAGGGCTTTATCTGCCAAGTAAAACATAAACACAGCATCATCCTTAGGCGGCACCAAAACTTCGCTTCCTTAGTATTAGTTTTTGTCTTTGCTGCTTCATACTTCCAGGAAAAGTACACGCTGGACTTACTGTGACACATTGCACGAATATGCGTACACAGATATTCTTGCACGTGGTTGATTCCAGCATTAAACGGAATATGTGTCAAACATGCACAGCATGTCAATTTCAGATCCTACAGGACTTGCTGAAGACAGTAATGACTTGAGATGTTTCTGTTCTCAATGAAAAGGAGAAGTGAGCAAATAAGAAAGTTTCAACTGTTCTGTTCCCTATCAGAACTAATGGAAAAAGTTGCTTCCAAATTGCTTTTGGGTGCCATTAAGGGAATGTCCACAACAAAAAATTTGGAGTTGTGCAGAAACACACGACATCCCCTAAAGAGAACACCAGTCTCTGTTCACAACCAAAATGAACAAACATCCATGCCTAGAACTACAAAAATGTACCAAAAAGGAAGATTTTCCCATAGAGAAGACTCTTTGGTACAAAAAAAACTTAATAAAACTTGTCGCATTCGCCTTTTAAAACCTGATACGAGAGCCACCACAATCGCGCTTTCTTTGCCGCAAGATGGAAAAGAAACCATCAGCCCCACCTCAAATTAAGAAATATCTAACATGCAAAACTTATAAACAGTTATTTGGTTGCTTGTTACATCAGCCTGCGGTGTGATCCAGTAAAACATTACGCACTGCATGTGTTCAAATACTTACGGCGGTCCGTTCTCATTGCATTAACGAAAGGTGAATATCAATAGTGAACAGTTGGACGTTCTAGTTAAGTGTTACACATATATTGGCCTACTAGTTATGTATACATGCAAGTAATGGATATACCACAACAACGAAATGAGCGGAAAAGTAAAGCTCAAGGAATTGAGAATATTGGTAGCTGCATGAGCCAAAACATTAAAATTCAATACTTCCACTATAGTGAGAACAAGTATCAGGGTTGAAGACGGAGAGTTTTCTCTGTCTATTCCGAAGCATACAAAAGTGAATTCGAATGTTTTTGAAAGCATGGATACGCTGCTTGTTCAAATAATTTATGATACTAGTAAAAGAAAGACTCGCATTTCCTTAATCTGGGATGAGTTCTTAAAGAAATGAGCTACAAATGGAAAAAGTGACAGAATTAAAGGAAAATATTAATTGAAAAGCCAAGCATAAATGAAATGGCGCTGCATCTGAAAGCAATACGCTGCTTGCATATATAACAATAGCACAACATTATATATAAAATATTTCTGCTTCTCTAATTCTTCTTATTTTAGTTACTTTTTTCCAAGATATTATTTTTCATTTAAAAGTATGATACATAGAGTGTTAATGGCCTAACCGAATTTATTTCAGAGAGTATAGAGATGTTATATTCAAACAATTTGAGATAGGCAGTGTATGGTCCGCAACTAAACATAACGCGTAAAACATTTTTGCATTGTCGGTCCTGGTGGTGTAGTGGTTACCATAATTCCTCCTGAACCCAAGATTGCGGGTTCGATCCCGGCCAAGACCGATGTATTTTTTCGGGCGTAAAAATTCTAATTATGGCTTCCTTCGGAATGGAAGTAAATCCGTGGGTCCCGTGTCGTACATTTACGGCTCGATAAAAAAAACCTCAAACCTGAAAGAAGAGGCCTCTGAGCAAAATTTGTGGGCCGTTTTACGCACTGAGTTGAATGAGACGCTGATGACCTGAGGCGTTAAAGAGCGTCCGTAAATAAAATATTTGCATTAGATGCTCATACTTCGGTGTTAAAGCCAAGTCGGGTGAAAATTTGGTCTAGAATGTCTTTAAAGCTGTCTTGCCGACATGGAAATATCGATTTCCCGAAACTCGTTTTCAAAATTTAGTGACACAAAAATCTCTCATTTTTCGAACTAATCATGTGACAGTGCGACACTGACATCTGTTCAATGCCTTCTTGCTAGAGAGTTGTTTAATTGTAATGCATAACGCAAAAGCTGGTGTTCCGTAGGCCGCGGGTTAATTCTTGTTATGCGGTTAATATTTTTGTTCAATATGAAGTGCTGCGATACGCATATTACAGAATCATGAATGAAATTTAGGTAATCTTTGAATATAAGACACCCAGTTGTTTAAGCCTACCTTTGGTAAGCAAGTGTTGTAATTGATTTAAGTGTATACATTTAAATGCGTAATTAAAACAGGCTACAAGCTGTATCAGTAAAGGAAAAAAAAAAGTGATGTGCTCCGAAACCTCCCTTTTGTTATCATGCGTTATGCTTTCGAGGGACATCTTTTTTAGCCAGTGTCGTAGAAACTTATAGCCATAGCTTCTAAATTGG
Source organism: Metallyticus violacea (assembly GCA_030762175.1). Lineage (NCBI taxonomy): Eukaryota > Metazoa > Arthropoda > Insecta > Mantodea > Metallyticidae > Metallyticus > Metallyticus violacea. The sequence continues at coordinate 1,356,607 of CM060833.1, read as the reverse complement.
AACAGACAGGCCATATGCTTTCTATCTCGAATAGCTTATATATGACATCCCTGAAATTATTTTGGTGTGGTTTATTAACCTCTGTGTGTGCATGTACATACAGAGGGTGCCAAAAATTGTATACACACTTCAAGCATAGAAAAAAAAATGTTAATATAACAAAACTGAATTTACACAAACAGAAAATGATGAGTACTAATCATCTTGGACTTTTATAGTTACAACAGTTGCTTAAAATGCCCACCATACACTTGTGGGTACATTGAACTACTGATTGAGAAACATTTGCGAAAGTGTCCACTGCGATTGCAGCACATGCCGTTTCAGGGTCATGTTCCTTTAATGCATGCAAAAGTCTTTGGATGAAAACTTTCAACTTTTCTGTTTTAATAACACGACGTACGCTGGTTCTGCTAATCCCGGTCTCACGTGCACATTGCTTTGTAGATTTCTGCTCAAAACGTTCCAAAACCATAGCCGAGGACGCGGGGCTTGTTGCTGTGCGAGGTCTCCCAGATCTGCCCTCGTGAACATCGCATACGGTACCACGAGTCTCAAATTTGTCTCGAATGCGTGCAATTGTTACTCGCGTTGGCGGTTCTGTTCTGTACACACGTCTCCATTGCCTTTGAACTTTTAACAACATTCTCGGTTTTCCAACAACACTTCAAAATTGCTTTCAGCTGTTCAAACGATAATCTTGACTCCATTTTGTTGTAGCAACGCTATCATAACGTAATGTGAGTCACATCTTTTTACTGAATATCATACTATAATCTTGGCTTCATTTGTTCATTGTTGATTTACCTGTCACGTAGCAACGCTATCATAACGCACTATGAATGACATCTGTTTACAGAACATCATACAACACATTGCTGATGTTTTTCGGTCCAACTTTGAAATATATTAAATAGAAATCTACTGTGAAAGTGTGTATACATTTTTGGCACCCTCAGTGTATTAATGAAACTTGGGTGGACAATAATTTAACAAGTAGAAAATGCTGGCAAAGTGAAAGTCAAACAGGCGTATTGACTAACCCGGATTTCCGTAACCGTCTCATGATCGTCCATGCAGGATCCAAAATGGAATTTGCGAAGAATTCATTATAAAATTTTCAAGCAGGCAAAAGCTCGGGAGATTGATATCGTCAAATGAATTTCACATACTTTGAGCTTTGGGTTAACAATCAGCATTTTCCCAACCTCACAGAGGAGGGTGTTGTGGTTATGGACAATGCTCCGCAATGTTCACGAAAAGAAACCCTTTTCGGTGAAAGAAGAGGTGAAATTATGGCTGCACTCCTCGTCGGTCAAGAGACATGATAAAATCTCAGAGATTCATAAATGGCAAGAAAAAGTGTTCCGCATTGACGAAATATTAAAATTGCACGGCCACGAAACATTGAGCTTGCGTGGTTCAAAATTAACTCTTGCTATGAGAGAAAGGTTATTAACGTGCAAGCGTTACGGTTTTTTCTTCCTTCACACATGCAACCTCCCTTTGTGATATTAGTAAATGAACACGTCAGCGATATTAACCACAACAAATGTAATTAAAAATTAAAACTCTATAATTTGTATTCATTAATAAGTAGACAAATTAAACAAGTTTATGATCTATGAATTTGTTCAGTTAGGGAGTGTTAAGCATACTTCAGCCTGTCATAAGCACAGGCCCGGACATGTTGCGTTATCAGCACATTCCTCCCTCCATTTTACCTTCGGAAGTTACAGGAGTCGCTTGTACCACTTTGCAAGTAGCCAACTTTCGTATCTTCCTTACATGTGTGTAACAGGAGGCAATGATCATTAATTATTATTTTAAATATATTAGCTATCTGATGTATCCCTCTCTCTACGTAATGGAAAAATAAACATTTATATTTTTTGAACAGCACTATTATTTACAAAACGGGAGGTGGCTTAATTTTTTTTTAATATTGTTTACCATGTTTGTTGAACAAAACCACAGATTGTACTTCTGAACAAGTCTTTTAATATCGCTTACCATGTTTGTTTAATATTACTACCGGGTGTTTTTTGAACAAAACTGCATAATTTTCTTTCTGATCACTCTTTTAATGTGTTTATTTGTTTGACAGCGACCTTTCGCTGTCTTAGGATTGTACCTTCGTCTCTGTTGGTCCGCAGCACTAACACCAGCAGGGTGTTTTTCATCACTGTTGTTGTTCCCATCTTCAAAGTGTGACATTGTGACATCAGTTGAGGCGAGAAATCGTCTTTAAGTGGTTCGAAATGGATGTGCAGAAGAAGACAGCAAATCGGAACCCAAGGAAGCCTGTCACAGGAACACTGTTAAGTCGACAACATTGGAGAGATAGTCTTCACTTTGCCATAGAGTACGTGAAATGAACAATTGAGCAATAGATCCAAGTTCTCTACACAGATGTGCCCAAATTGGAAAATAGAAGTGATGCTTGTATGTTTTCCCCAAGAGGAGGTACTAAGTTATGGTATGGGGTATGCACGTGTATTGAGGAGATGCCGCTTTCACATGCTCCACATATTGGCGAGAACTTCACTCTATTGCAACTGTCACGATTTGTGGAGGAAGCTCAATCCAATATGGGGATATTCTCTTTTTAAATAAGTTTATTCCACTTGAAGAGCAAAGATTACAAAATATGGCGCAAACTTTTGGATATTAAATGGAAATACTGCTTGAAATGTATATACAATTTGTTTGTTTGCTCAAATGATTGTTTTACTTTAACTGAAAATCATATATGAATTTATCAGACAAACTCTAAGTGTTGCGCTTTTTTCCTCCCCGGCAGTGGGTACAACCTGTGGGTTACCTGAATGGGCGTTATATATTATTAAAAACATCATTTCAAGAGGCGATGGTAAACATCGGAAATTATGCTTCAGATACGGGAGTGCCATAGGAGCATCACTAGAATAAAATGTATTGACTATAGGAGAAATAATGTTCAAGTTAGACCTAGTGCTTTTCGGATATCTAACAGCAAATGTAATGATGTATAGCAATATCGAGTAGAACTGGCTAAGCTTACTGTCGTGGTAGCTTCGCACCTCTACTCTGACGAGGCCGTGACCTCCATCTCTCTCTCGACTAAAACTGAATCCGCTGAAATCACAGGCATTATAAAATTACCAAATATTGCCGCCCGTCATGATAAATAACAATGTAATCAATTGTATTAGCGCGAAAAAAACCTAGGAGTTCATATAGACTGCGATCTAGAACCGCAACCCATATATGCAATAAAATACTTTGATTCACACATTAAAACAAAAGATCTACTTCTCAATCTAATTCAAGTGTTTGTTATGATTACTGTGATGTCTTGTACTGGGTTGATCGACAGATTACAACGCGTTCATAATGCGTGTGTTTGTTTGTCTTCAACACTCGTAAATTTGATCACGTGACACTTCTACGGAATCAACTGTCATGGCTATCTCTTAAAGAACGTAGGACTTCCATTCCCTCATGCTCTTGTTCCAAATGTTCCGCACCTCCACCATCGCCTCTTTGCTTCGTATGCATGTCCCCCCTACCTTGAACCCGGAACATGACTTTACTGTCCATCCCTCGACACCGAACCTCATTCAGCGTGTCACTGGAGTTCCCTTTCTCCTGAAGTCAGATATTGTCATCTCAGCTCTCTAAATCACAACAGTCTCTATCTTCTTCTTCTTCTTCTTCTTCTTCTTCTTCTTCTTCTTCTTCTTCTTCTTCTTCTTCTTCTTCTCCTCCTCCTCCACTTTCTCCTCCCTCTCCTTCTTTTTGATCCTTCTCCTTCTCCTCCTACTTCTCCTCCTCCTCCTACTTCTCCTCCTCCTCCTCCTTCTCCTCTTCCTCCTCCCCTTTCTTCCTCGCCCTCTTGTACACCAGAAAAAGTATTGAAGAACAAGTGGAATTCTAACACTATCTTTATCAACTCTCTAACATGTAATACCTATATGTCTTTAATTTGGTTTTTTCTGTATGTTATATAACCGTGTATGTTGTACTATGTATTTTTGCTGGTAGAGTGGAAGAGAAGGGCCCATGGCCTTAACTCTTGCCAGAGTGAATAAATTAATTAATCTCAAAAAGTACAAAATATTTTTACGGTTTATAAGAGTGGGTTACACGCCCAATTAGCAATCACTTAATATTGTTGCCAATAGTAAAACATTAAATGTTTGAAGAACTATTTTCATTTGGAGGAATATTTTTGTTTGGATTTCTCCCACCCCCTCCTCCCTGTAAGCTATAACGTGTAAACGATTTTGCTTGTAGGTATATGATACTCAAGGTACATAAGATATATCATTAAGTACATTACAGTTTCAACTTAAAGCAATTTAAGAATTTATTTTCTCACACTAACGTTTTATGTTTATTTAATTTTCTTCCATTGTGCTGTACAGATTTGACCACAAATTTGGAGCATGGAAAAATTGTAGTATTGCAGTGTTTGTTAATTTTTAGTAAAATGTTTGCAACAAATTTTACCTTGTTTAGTTTTTGTTTTCTTTCACAGCAAAATTTTACCCAACACGTCTGATAATGGAAATGAAAATATATAGCAGAAGTTATTAGATGAAAGAATAATACAAATAAGTTTAAGGGATAAAAAAGTGCGTTTTCTCCGTGATTTTGACTAGCAAAATTCAAACGCCAATATTTCTCCTTAAAGTATGACATAGTCTGTAACTTCCCACAACTTTGGAATTGCTAGAGCATGCGCAACCCCAGTGATCTCGAATTTGAAGGTAAGAACATTTTCCTCTAAATAAAAACACAACTAGGAAAACAAGCGGCATGTATAATTTACGTCTGCTTACCTTCCACGAGCGTTTCCAGGTCGAGGGGATCCCCAAAGTAGTTGGCGTATAGCAGCGGAGGACTCCCAAGGGGATCTGTATCGTTGAGCAGCACCAAACCCCTACTCCTTGGATGCACCACGACAGACCTGATAAAGAACGCGTCGTAATAAGACAAGGGTTGTACGTCTGGCACATCAGTGGGGTTCGATATGAAATCCTCCACACTCCCTGGATTGAACGAGCACTGGATGTCAGGAGCCTCTGCGTCAACAGAGTATTTGGTTGTGAGAAAGAGCCCCGCTTGCAGGGTTCCCACACCGGATAAAGGGCCCCGTCTACTTCTCGCGTATTCCTTCAGTTCCTCGATACGCTGGGAAAGAGGAATTTCAGTGGCTGTCTTGTTGAGAGAGACATACACGCCTATAAGATTAACGTGATCCTGCAGATTCTTTCCCACAGGCAGGTCCTGGATGACGGAGATCCCGAGGGACTTGAGGTGGTCACTAGGTCCCACTCCGGACAGCATCAGAATCTGCAAGTTACACAAGGTGAAAGTAGATGAGAGCTGCAATTGCTTTTAGCTGAAGTAAATAAGTTACCTGCTTCTCATAAGTTGAAGTAAATATATAGTTTACATTATATGAATCCTGGCCCCCATAGGTTCAAGTAAATATATAGTTTACATTATATGAAACCTGGTCCCCATTAGTTAAAGTAAATATATAGTTTACATTATATGAATCCTAGCCCCCATTAGTTAAAGTAAATATATACTTTACATTATATGAATCCTAGCCCCCATAAATCAAAGGAAATATATACTTTACATTATGTGAATCCTAGCCCCCATAAGTTAAAGTAAATATATAGTTTACATTATATGAATTCTGGCCCCCATTAGTTAAAGTAAATGTATAGTTTACATTATATGAATCCTGACCCCAATTAGTTAAAATAAAAATATAGTTTACATTATATGAATCCTGGCCCCCATAAGTTAAAGTAAAAATATAGTTTACATTATATGAATCCTAGCCCCCATAAGTTAAAGCAAATATATAGCTTACATTATATGAATCCTGACTCCCATAACCGTGTAAACACTAACTTATTATATGCAAATCCTTGCCCTCATTAACGTGTAAATAATTAATGTAAATCTTAACCCCGTTTTCTATACTAGACATTTACAAACCTTGGGGCTGTTGAGAGATCCGGCTGACAGGATGACTTCTTTGGTGGAATATGCCTTTCTGACCTTGGTGTCTCCCTCCAGTGTGTACTCCACACCTATTGCTGTCTTCTTTTTAGGGTCTATGATCAGTCGAGTGACTAGGGCCTTTGTTAACACCGTGAGGTTGTTGCGCTCGCGTCTTATCGGTCGAATGAATGCCCCGTTCGTACTCAGCCGTTCCCCGTTCTGCGTTGTGTGCTGCAACCGGGTTACTCCTAACTGCGATGGGCCGTTCACGTCGATCTCCGGGTACCCCAGCTCCTTCAAGCTGTCGATGATAAGCTAAAACAGACATTGATGTGAATCAGTTCCTTGTTACTTTTGTATGTAGGTCACACTTCTCTTGAGCTTACATAAGTCCCCATCTGCAGAGTGAAGCGATGTCTTTATGCGCCATCTGCAGGAGGTTGTAGCTACTATCGGGCAAGGTCTTACCTTCGCGTTGTAGTCTTGATATGGGAAGAACCCCACGGTCTGATAGCCTCCAACACCATGATAACCGGGATTGTCCTGCACTACCTCGGGATTCACGTTATTCTCCGACTTCTTGAAGTACTCCAGGACATTCTTGAAACTCCAGCCGGGGTTACCCATTGCCTCCCATGCGTCGTAGTCCTTGGGGTTGCCCCGCACGTAGACCATGTAGTTTATAGTGCTGGAGCCCCCCATTACCTGCAACATAATCACTTTTATGTTATCTGCAACTGTGACAAATGCTGGCTTTTAAGGTTGTACGCAAATCAACTCCAAGGAAATATTGGTATTTGATCTGTGATCTAAGTTTATCACAGTTCTGTAGAAGTAAAAATAAAATATAAAATCAAGATATTTAAATTATATAGCACAAGCTGAATCAAACACTGCACAAAATTTTCTAACTTTTTCATGTGTATTTTTTCCCCTAGAAGTGGAGATGTCTAATTTTCAACACATGTGCGACTCTGACATGTTTAAAGTGTTACTTCCATAGGGTACAATACAATGAACGTTGATCGGAATAGCCACAACTATGCAATGTGTTGTTCAAACACAGCACAAGTCAATAATATAAGTTCGTTTATTTAAAAATTGTAAATTATTAATGTCAGTTTTAACATTATATGAACTGTTAGTTCCGAAAATATGCTCGAAAGTAACGTACATAGGAAGAAATTGTACTGTCTACAGGTTAGAGCCATTCGTCTGTATGACTGCATGTTATGCGACCGCACATGCATTGGAGTAAGCTGAAGCAAGCCACTTGTCCTTAACCTTACTGGCAGACGATTTTGGTGCTGGAGCCACAACTCCTTTCACGAGCGGCAGCGGAGATAACCAAGCCCAATTCCAGGGAATGTTGCATTGATGTGAAGAGGTAGTTGTGTGACTTCAACGAAAGTAGATATAACAATCTTAACAAGCCAAAAAATTAACTTTGTAGGAAGCATGTGAATAGTTAATCACATTCAGAATGTATCGAAATCAAATGGGAAACTTTAATGTAGCAATGTAACACACATGTACGGGACAAGGCATGCCCTTTTAACACTATACGTTTTTTATGTAATCCGATTTCTATAAGTGAGTAATTTCTTAATATGGGGTGGCGCTATTGGCTTCTTTTCCATCTTGCAGCAAAGAGAGCGCAATGAATTTAGTTTTCGTTATATAGGCTTTGTAAGGGGAATATGATCAGATGTTTCCTTCCTCATTTTGTGTAGTAAAGAGTCTTGTTCCTTTAGGTTGCGAACAGCGGCTTATGTTGCCCTGCGTTTCTTCACAACTCCAGGTTCTGCTATTATGGAAGTTCCCTTAATTATATCCAAAAACTGTAAGGCAATTATTTAATCTTGTTCCGACTTTGTTTGCTCACTTGGGCTAGTACTTCCTCCTTTTCATTGAGAACAGAAATATCTTAATTGTCTATTATATTAAAAAAAAAAAATAATAATAATAATAATAATAATAATATAATAAAGTACATTCCACACAAACACTTTTTAACTCACACTCTACGCTAACGGACGAATTCCGGCAATCTGCTTAAACAAAACAATTGCACATTTTACAATAATAGTCATTTGATTGCTGTAGGGACAATAACATTCAACTTTTCGGGGATTACTATTCCACACTAGCACGTTCTAATTCTCACGAGAATCCCGCAGTCTACTTTAACAAAACAATAATACAGCTGTCTTTACACAAGAGGCGCGATAACGCATTCTAACCAAACTGCTAGGAGATTCGGTTTTCTCCGCTGCCGTTTGTTAAAGTAGGCGTGACTCCAGCACCAGGATCGTCTGTCTATAAGGGTAAGTCAGCAAAACAGCTTGCGCCACAATGAGACATGTGTTACAGTACTGGACGAAAGAGGGAGTTGTCTGCTATGAATGGGCACGTGGCACGTGGCTTATTGAGGTGGCACCCACAGTTCCGTGATGGACGCTGGGTGCACGTTGTCTACTGCAAGTGTAGGCATGTGCATCTGTCTGTAACATTTCCAGCGGGGTGTTGGTTTCTTTATCTTACTATTTTTGCAAAGCTGGAGTATGACATTAACGATGACCCAGATTTACGTCGAGTGATTCGATTAGTACGTAACTATCTCAGACAAGAAAACGTATGCCCTGAACCAGCATCCAGTTTCCTTGGCATCACCATCCGGAAGTGGCTGTTGAGAATACACGACTGAATTGTCGTAAGACAATGTGACACCATTGCCTAGGAAAGCTTTACTACATTGACAAAAATGTATAACTCGGTTCTTCCCTCCCGCTACCGGCCAACCAGCTTGCTCCCAACGGTCTCAAAGACGCTTCTTTCGAGCCCTCATACGAGATCTGATCCCGGAACAGCAATTTGCTTTCAGATTCGGACATTCCACCACAAAGCAACTGTTGCGAGTGGTAGAGAAGGCTTCCGGAATGCACGTTTTCGACTATTAAAAAGTATCCTATTCAATTTAAGCATGATGTTACATCCATTCATGATGTGAGCGCTCAATGCTTCCCAAAACTGCTACGACCGAAGAGATTGTGACAAAAATACACAATGCCGTACTGATAGAAGATATGCGAGTTTACTGACGTTACAAGTTCTCCGATAGGCGCTTTGACTACATTTTATACAAAGTTTTGCAAATAAGAAAACATTTTCGTTCAATGGATTCCGCGTTTGTTACCAATGGACACCAAAAACGGATTCTAATGAATGTTTCTCCTATGCTTCGTAACAGTATATGAAACATTGCACGCCAGAATAAGCAGTCCAAACAGTGAGGCAACAGGCGAAAGTGCACCAAAGAAGGCAAAAAATGTTCTGTGTGCAGGAAAAGTTTGCACGGTTTCCTGGGATTCTCATGGTGTGGTGCTCGCCTTCAGAAGGGCAAAACTATTACCGGGGAGTATTACGCTTCACTACTGGATCAACCGAAGGATGCTATTTAGGCTAAACGTCCACACCTTGCGAAAAAGAAAGTTCTGTTTCATCACGATAATGCGCCTTCACACACGTCTGCATTATCTTCGCTTCCACTCCCGCCATATGCGGCGGGTTTGACTTCCAGCGATTACATTTTGTTCCCATGCCTGAAGAAATGCCTGGAAGGAGGAAGATTAACATCATCAAAGATGAAGTTGAAACTGAGACAGACAATTATTTTTCATAGGTGGACAAACCTTATTTAACTGAGAGTATTAAAAAGTTGGAAAGTCATTGGATTAAATGTAATAATTTACAAGGTGCTTAATTTGAAAAAAAAAATTTTTTTTTTATAAATATTGTGTTTTCTTGGTCAGGCCGAGAACTTTTAGAACCCCCTCGCAAGCTGAAGTTTCGGATGAAAAATCCCTAAAAGTGTCAAACAACATCCGTATAAAATTCAACGTTGGCAGAAACTTTCAGAGGAGTTTTTCTTGGACAAATTGTGTCCTCAGTTGAAGCCACATTCTTTCTGAATGGATTTGTCAATAGGCACAACTGTCGATGTAAATCCACAATGGATGGATGAGAATCACACACGGCATCCACCGGCATTGTTAATGATCATATCATTGTTTAGAGAAACTCTAAACGGTAATACTATTTTGATTTGCTTAAAATTGACGTATTACCATTATCACAAATTTGTTTCAACCATGGGCTACCCGGAGTTGGAGCTCTACCACACTATGGACAGCACTTAGATCCACAACAATGGATTGGCAGTAAGGATCACATAGCTGGCCTTTGGTGTTCATTTTGTGGGGTCTTTTGGTGTCATTGGTATATTGAGAAAGAACATATGGAGTATCGAATAATGGAAGCGCTGCAAGACTTTCTTAAAGCCTGGATGAATCATTCCTTAAATGATTTTATGATCGAGTATCACATTGTGAAGCAGTTGACGTTGACCTAGCTTTGTTAAGGAAGGAGTATTTAACATTCTACACTTTTTTGTTTTCTTGATTTAGCAACAATAAATGTGTACAGAAGTATGTAGTAAAATTTAAAAATATATTGGATATTATATTTAAAATAGGACAGTTAAAACAGAAGTAGAAAATTGCGGTAATATAATTTTGGGGTACTCAGTTTACAGCTATCTCCAAACACCGAGTTTCATGTCACGGAGCCACATACTTCCAAAATTATAAAGGTGGTGCGGAATTATTAACTAACCCAGTATATCATAACTAAGCAATAGATTTCTTAAGCACTTAGCATCACCTAAAACAAGGCTACGAGGTCAACAAGATCCGATTACACTTTACAGGCGAAACGGGCACCCCCTCCTGTTGTCTAAAGTCCAATAACAACACAATTTAATTCTGCTTTTAGTGCCTAAACATTTCGAAACATTTTCATAACTTTCTCTCTCAATATCTGCAGTGTCTAAAATAGAAATAGAAAACCCGATAAACAATAGAAAGACATTGTATACGTTGTAACAAAAGAGAACCAAAAATTGGTCTTTGTGCATATCTAGAACATATTACGCCACTGTCGGTTTTTACACATTGTAATGGCATCATGCCGTTGATAGCATAAATCTTTAAATTAAAAATTTCACGAGAAACCGTAAAATATCATAGAATTTCATAAGCATAATTTTTTTTCAAAGTAATTAATAATGAGTTTGTAATGTAGTATTTTAATTGCTGTTATTAATGACCAATTTTTTCTAAATTTGATAATAAGTTATTACTTTCCTTCGTCACAATTATAGATATACTTCACTTAAGGTTGTTCAATAAAAAAGATCATAATTTCTCGTGGTAAAATTAACTTTACAATATTTTGTTAACCAATTGTGCCGTATGCACGTGATAGTTTCATTGTTGTCACTTCCGGTTCCCGCCTACAGCAACATGCAGGTGACGATATTGCAGTATTTATCATCCGCGTAATCTTATATATATATATATATATATATATATATATACCATATTAATTTATTGTTTTCCGCACGGATATATAAATAGTAGTGATAGATTAAGATTTTTAGGTCGGAATCGAGAGATAAATGTAAATGTATAACACTGGCAAACATTACTTAAGAATAGAAGTAAAACGCTAACGCCAAGTGAACAAGTTGGTTTTTACGCTGTGTACCCTTCTATATCGTACTTTATGAACCGGCCAAACAGTCGTGGATATTTTCAACTTTTGAAACATTGCGATGTAGACTTAGCATCGGCACATGGGCACCGAAGTCAAGAGGTTGTATAGAAAGAGGTAATTCGCTCAGTTTTGGGACAATTACTCATGGATAGTCATTCCTACACTTATATCATGCAAATGGAATGCATAGCCGCGTGATACTAAGGTCAAATCTTCAAGTAACAATCGAGTGTTAATCGAGATACTCGCACGATGGATCAATACTTAGCAGAGCTTTACTGCGTCGTATGAGCCAGGTGATAAGTGATTGTTTACAAACTCCGAAAGCTCACAGCCACATAAGTACCTGCTTGTCCGCGCGCTTAGAGAATAAACTACAAGTCCAAAAGTTATGGGGCATTCATTTCTGGATATGAACAATAGCTTTCTTTTAGCCTGGAATCCGGTCTTACTACATACCTATGTGTGTTGTGAACGAGGTTCCCGTTGTGTGAAGAAAACGAAAACGGCGAAATTCCCTGAGAGTAGATAATCGGGAAAGCGGCAGTTACCTGCTACGCCCGTGCAGCATCATCGCCGGAGACCCCGACGAAAACCCAGGTCCCGCATCATATTGAACAACATGCTGCTTTCGTCTCACCAAATCTTCAGCTGGGGTTTATGAGGAATTTGTTCTTCCTATTGGCACAGATCGAAAATGGTTTAAAATGTTTATAGAGGGGAGGCAATCAGTTTCAAAGGAAAGTGAACCCGGTACTCGAGTTTGTGCTCTAACGGGAGAAAACATGAACACCGCTATTGTAGTTTGAAAGAAGATGGTCGACCTACATAAATTCTGAAAACTTGACTGGGTGCCTCGCACACATTGGTAACGTGAGTCGTATGGGTTCTAACACTGCTGATTTCCGAATGTGCACTTGAAAATGTTGCCGAATTTCTCTCGAAAGTAATACCTGCTGTTGCTACATCATATCCTGTGTGAAAATCCCCATCTTCACCAACACATGAAAAGCAAGTGCATGCGACACTGGATGCTGCATCACGATAATGCACGGCCACATATCGCAAATGTTGCTGCTGAATGTCTCACAGAAATCAATGTGAAGTGTATCGTCCCTATAGTCTAGATTTAGCTCCGTGTGATTTTTTCCTATTCCCCAAATTGGAGAAACCCCTTCGTGAGAGACATTTCAGAAGTGATGGCGAAGGCAGCGAAAGGGAACCTATAGTTTGAATACTGGGACATCTAACGGAGACCACTGTGAGGACCAGTAAAGTTATGTTATAATATCATTCTTTGTTAAATGACAATGATATTGCCACACACTTCCAAGAAATGTCTGTATTTATCAGTCATGTCGCATTACATTTTGCAACACCCTGTGTTTTTAACTCTCCAGTGTAACCAACATCAGTTTAATAAGTAATGTAATTCTTTTAACATATTTACATGTTTTGTAATGTATTACACATTTTTACAATTTCAAACCGGAGCATAATGATAATGTATAAAACTATTAAACCGATGTCCAACACTTATTAGCTCAGTTTTCAACCCTGGAACCATGTGATGCTGGAAGAAATCAAATCATTACTTAGGGTCAAGTGTATACTATAGTTTCATTCAACGATAGAAAAGCACATTTTTACTGATTTAGTTAATGCTAGTATACATTCGTCACACAGGCAGGAGCTGCGTAAACTAAGCGAATTCCTCACCGAACAGAGTAACTTTAAAAAGAATATAGAATCCGAATTGTGACTTAATTAATTAATGAAATGAAATAAGTTATGGCGTTACTGTGTGGTACTAGGGGAACAAAATTAGAATTCTTGCAATGTGTAAGTATCACAAAAGAGCAACCACATTTTAAAATAATAATAATAATAATAATAATAATAATTGTTGAGATTAAACTACAAACATTAATGAAATTAGATGAAATTTATGACCACTGATAGATAAAAATGTACTTTTTCAGTATTTTTAAATGTAACCATGATATGAACTGAGCCCTTGATGTTAAATAAAACAAAAACATGTGCTATTTAAAATCAGTTACAATGTATTAAGCAAACATGCACAATCAACAATAAACAATTTTCAGTGGTTTAAAAATTAATTTAAATGTTATTGTAGTAAAAACATACAACGAAAACATTTTCTGAAGGTTATTACAGAGAGTTCTTACATACAAATATCATTCCCAAACAGAATTTATGTTAATGTTTCACAGATGCTACCTTCACGACAATGCTGTTGTTATTTATAAAACATACATAGTTTTAAATGCTGAATGCTGAATTAATTTTGTCTTTTTATTAAAAAAAACAATAATTAGAAAATTAAATGCAACAGCGCTTTTTAAATTTCAGTTTTCAATAATCTACTCCTAATGGTCCAATTTCTCTAATTTTCGGAAGTATTATTCTTATTTTATTTAAATATTATATACGATTTTTTTTTGCAAAAAAAGAGAAAAGAAACAATTATTATTGACACTAGGCGATTTTTAAATTTCGGTTTAATCCCTATTTGTTTTTCAGGTATATCCCTCTTATAATGGCCCGATTGCCATTATTTTTGGAAACTGCTTTTATGAATTTGTTTTAAAGTAAAATACCAAGTTTAGGTGGAAAAAAATAATAATAATAAAATTTACGGCCGCTAGATGTACATGTTTTCTTTTCTTTTTATAAATTTTTGCTTTAGCATAATTCCCACCACCAATTCCCACACACACACATATATATATATATATATATATATATATATATATATATATATATATATATATATGTGCTTTTCATTTTCATTCGGTGCCTAAAAGATTGATTTGAAAAAACTTTTCAAAATCGTTTCATGGAAACAACCGCCACAGCTACTGCATTCCTTCGGAGTTCGCTAAAATTTAACGAACACAGAAAAAATATTAGTTGTATTTTTATGCTGGCAAAATAGGTTTAAAAGCCTCCGCTTCAATATTAGCAGCGTTATCCGCATTTTCCCCCGGTGAGAGACGCGTAGACTATTTCTTCGGATTTCGGTGCATTTCGTTGATAAATACAGAGCGTTCATTTCGCAATACCCTTGTCTTATTTGTTCTAAACAAATAATACCTTTCCTCTGTTCCACACTATTGATCTATCTCTGTACGCCAGACAGCTGCGTTTTTCAGGCTGGATGTGGTAATTCCAGTCGATGCTGCTTCCCCCAAGGATGATAGGGAATGCTGGTACGTCAGCTGCCAGAGGTTCCTCCGACCCTGCTTCCAGCAACAGAACCTGCAAACACAGTACAGAAAAACAGTCTTCTCTTTCATTCTCCTGCTTTGTCCTTGTCTTTCCTCTTTTTGTAATTAAAATAATTAAAGTGTCTCCATTAAATCCAGGGATAATAAAAGTTGGTCGAAACTTTTCTTCCAGTATTTAAAACATTTAGCAATGTAAGTTAAATTTGCCAATACCCCTTTCTTTAACTACAGAGTGTAGGAGTATTTTGCCTATGGGCGACGAAAAATACGTGACGCACCCGGAAATATCTCCGTTACGCGACAGTCACCAAGATCAACCAATAAGCAATCAGGCTCGCTGCCCCTTCCATGGCGCGGCAAACGAGTGGGGGGCTCGTTCATAGAAAGGGAAAAAAAACTTCGGGTGAATTCATCACTAAAATATCTAACAACATCCCTTATGACTCATCTCACACAGTTGTATTCTTTTACAGAATTGCACGCAAGCACCTTTCAGCCGTATTGATACCTCATTCGCCAATCAGAATGGAACTTAATCGATAATTTTATTGTTTCATACTCAAAAATTTATAGCTGATAGTTTTTTTTTTCCTACGTTCATTTTTTTATTTCTATAACCTCTTCTTCGACGCGACAAGGGATCTAGGAAGCCTTTTCTCATGCGTTGAATTTACTCTCTTCTGTTATTATGATTTTAAATAGTAATTTCTTTTTAATTATTCAATAAGGAGCCTGTGAAGAAAGGTGGCTTCAAGGAAATCGGCCATCCACCCTATAGCCCAGATCTAGCTCTCAGTGACTATTTCCTCTTCTCAAAACTCAGAACGACCTTCGAGGAAGGAAATTTAAGTGTGACGAAGAAGTGATGGATGCTGTTTATGCCCATTCTGCAGACAAGACTTCTGACTATTAGGGGGGGAGGTTGAAATGTTAATTCAGAGATGTGAGAAGTGTATTGCAATAATGGGCAAGATTATTGAAAAGTGAAATATAGTTTTTGACTCTATCATACCTAGAAAATGGTTAGGCGAGGAAGTTATGGAGCTACCTCGTATTTGAACATTTCTAGCTGTACTCTCTTAAACTAAACCAATATCTACTCCAAATTTGTAAGTTTTTAGTTCTGCCCTGCAAAGGGTTTGATTTGTTAACAATCCTTTTAATTCGATAGATTGCGTTTTAAGTTTTAATTACTTTACATTATTGGCAGTGTCCGATGCCTGTATTGTAGTCTATGTAATAAATAATAATTCTTACATTTAAAAATTGTAAAGACAACAGTAGGAATGAAGTCGTGTTTTCTGTTTTTAACAAATGAGATTTGAATTGTCTCACTTAAAACGCTATAAGTTTAATGGAATTTTACAAGAAAAACAGAAAATACGTAAGGGAGATTTCATTCGTGATTGGGACCATTTTAAAAGTAACAAGACCGGTGATCTTACACATCCAGAGTGCATAATAAAGAAAGAATAAAATCTTTGAGGGTTTCATGCTAGGATGTGGTGGTCACCCAAAATATTCAGAAAGAAGTAGAGAAAAGCGAGAATGTCTTTATAATCAGAACTTCCTGCAGGAAACGTGAAGATAGGATAGCATAACGCTTAATAATTATAACAAAAGCAATGCTAACTTATTCACATTGGTGTCACAGTACTGGATTTCTTAGGCCCATATTGGTATATTGCACTACTGGCCTCTTTAAGGATAAATGAGCTTGAATCCTTATCTGAATTCACGTTCTCAGTGTACTCAGGAGTACTGTTAATTATATCCAGGACACGATCGGCTTACTGTGTTCCCTGGAGACTACGGCTGTCTCTTGAAGAGATTTTATCCCTTGATTCCAAATCTTAGTCTAGCGCACGGATTGTGTTAAAGAGACAGTTTGGAGAGCCTTACCTTCCAATGTTCGACCTCGGAGAGTCTGTTGGCCACGACGCAACCTGCAGAGCCGGCTCCCACTACGATAAAATCGTACTGCTGATCATCAGGGATGCTACACTTATCTGATTCGTCGGGAGAACGGCCCAAGAGCTGGACAATCAGCTGGAGGTAGAGAGCAGCGGCCGATGTGCAGCTTGACGTGTTCACTCCTGGCTGACACAGCGAGCTCAGATTTGGAGGCACCCACGACATTCTACAACAGAGTCAGCAACAGTCTTGTTCACTTTCTGATAGGGAAGCTTGTCGTTCGCTGAATAAATGCCGTTGTCACTTGGAACATGCTCACGTACAAAGGTAATCCACGATACTTCACGTTAAAGAAGGGCGTTCGAAAATGATTTACCACATGCAACATCACCTCCCTAATAACTTGAGGAAATCATTGTTTGCGAGTACAGTGGCACTTGCTCAGCGAGTAGTGGCGAAGCACTCCAGTCAACCAGTTTCCGATTTGCCGCTTGTGCGTTACAGTTGCATGGATAGGACTTTCTTCTCTCGTCATGTCACGCGAATCTTTTTATAGAGACTTCAGCCGTTTTGTACTTCTGAACGTAATGGTATAATCAATTCACTGTTCCGATGTTGACGGACATTCTTGTGTGCAGATTCCGTGCCGCTGCCGTACCCACTAACCCAGTTTGAACGGTCTTCTGTGCAGAAGCTTCTTGACCACATAAGTGCATACAGTTTTGACGGCTTCCTTCACAAAAACTATACAGTTCATGATCGTCGCCTTCCATCTTGTTCTCTATTTGACAACAACGCTATACGCTATGCTTACAGCGTCTGCCCATAGATTGCGCGGTTTAAATTATTTCCATCGCTTTAAGCTGGAAACGCAAGCCACACTGTAAAAATTGTTTACTTGTAGAAATTGAAATGTTTTGTTTCTATTCTTTAAAAATAGAGAGTGCTCCCTAGGTAAACCGTTAATATCGTGTTCCCTAAAAGCTTTTAACACGTTTCTCAATATTATGTACCGGTTGAAACGACTTTGTAATGAGTTCATCTCTTTAAATCTGTTGCATAGAAGCTCACTCTCGAAATGAATTTTTGATGTTTCACTGAACCTTTACTGCATTACAAGTTGAGAATTATGTCGAAATAGTTATAAATGAAGAATTCCCAACCTACCAATCCCGCATAAACTAAAATACGACCAATGGAGCTTATAGTACGCAATAGTTATTTAAGTAAAAATAGGATTTTATCCTGAGTGGCCCCAGAAAGAAAATCACTACGTTTGAATAAAATGTACTTTCACTAAAGTTGAATGCGTTATTTTATCTACTACTAGAACGAAAATAATTTTCAACTAAATTAGTATTTCATTTCAATTAGGTATATGTACACAATTTGATAAAAAAAATACAAGTAATATCTTGAACCCAAAGTTCTTCTAAGTCCTACTCGGGACGCGGTTCACAAGGTAACCAGCAAAGCTGTGTAGCCACTGCAGCAGTTGGGTTATATGACATGCACTAAAAATGCTGACTAGTATGTGTGTGTGGCAGAGTCTGCAGTGATGCCAGTGCCTCCCGACATGAAACACTTTTTTTTTATAAATCTTTAAGACAAATTAATTTGGTAATATTGTTTCGTATGCAGAGTAAGATTTAACGTTAACAAGTTATAATGAATATTATAACATTTCCTTCAGTATTTGTCCTATCTAAATGCAGTATGCTGCACATACACAAAGAACAAAAGATATCGAAGAAGCCTGGGATGTTATAGGCTCTCGTCCACACTACTGTAGAAATCGGACAATTATACGTCGAAAATTGAGTGTAGGTATATAACTGAGTGTTTATACATCCGATATTAATTTGTGTTTATTTCTGTATGTTTTCATTTTAGATTATAAATGTTTCTGTTCATGTATTTATGTAGTTATTTGTAAAGAATACGTAAGTTTGTGATCACGTTTTAGTGTGTGCCTGGGTAATATCATAAATCTCAAATGATGTGTTAAAAAATAATATAATATTAAGGCAACACGAATTTCTACATATACACTTCTAAATTAATAACAAAAAATAAATATAATAAATAAAACAAAAATGTCGGAGATCTGAAACCAGAAGAGCAGGGTCTTCTAAACAGCTCGGCCACCCCTACTCTACCGTAATGTTCTATTTTCAGATGCTTATGATTGCGACCTTGCGTTTACAGGCAAAGCGTCCACTGCAGTATGCCAGTCGCTGCAAGTGTTTTTTCGATCGTCCCCGAAGTTCTGTGATCGACACGTAGAACCAGGGGATCTCTCTCTCTCTCTCTGTCTCTGTCTGTCTCTGTCTGTCTCTCTGTCTCTCTCTCTCTCTCTCTGGGTCGAAGTTTCTTCAATCAGATCCGTCAATGTCAATAATGTTAGTGGTTATGGACACATACAAGGAATAACTGAAATTCTTCGTGAATGCATAAGCCTCTTTATAGAAAATGGCATGCTTTCATCGGGAGAAGTTTCAAGTAATGCCCAATTTCCTGTCTCGTGATATGAACAGGAATGTAATTTATTCTCTGTGGATGCAGAAAAAGGAGTGCCACTTTGAAAGCTGTGTTAACTTTTAATTAGTACTTATTACGTCAAAAGTGAATTTATTTTTCTGAAATTGTCAAAAGGTACAGGACGACTCAATGAACTAGAGTCATCTGCGGTGTTTTGCCTATAGGCCGCCTGCAGGTAGCATGGAGTGGAGCGGACAATTTTTCAAAATGTTACTTATGAAAACTGGTCACCGTTGTTGTACATAATGCCGTAAATCTACGACAAGCGATCAACGCTTCCGAAAGAAGCCATATTTGGGATATTTACGTCTTTAAAAAAACATTTACGGAACCCGCTACTTTGGGTCTACGAGAGACCAAAAGAAATATATTTTCAATAATTACCACCGCTGTGATATCCACTCTCTGCTTGCTGTTTCTTTGAATGAATTTAACTTATTTACAAATCATTTCCCTGCTCTATCGGTAGCGTTTGTGGTCCGCTATTTGATTCCCAGTTAGATTAGTTTCCTATATGAAGTTTTTTATTTCACCTCAGTTCTTTAGGTAAACGAAACCGCCAACAGTTATACCAAAGAGGGAGGGCAGATTATTGGGAATATATTTTTTTCCTACCATGCCTATTCGAACTTTGGGATACCCCTCTCCAGCCTAGCGAGCGTATAACCGACTTCTGAGATCGGGACACCTGAAAGGCGGGCTTCATTGTCCCAAGGATAGCTGCCGGAGGGATAATAGATGATAAATGGACGGATTAGCTCAGAGATATTTATGACCCCAAGATTTCCAGGCAGTCACCTAAAGGCCTAAGGGAAACATGAGAAAACCTCAGTCAGGAAACTGAACAAATCGGGAATCGAGACCGAGCCTTCTGCTTAGAAATCAAGAATGTTAGAGGGTCACTACGAAAGTTTTGAGATGAGGAAAAGTGAATGTTGACTCACATGAAAGGAATGTGGCATGTGATAGTTCCGTGATTTACGAGTAAAAAGGTACTCACTCTAATAGTGTGAGGTAAACAACCCCTCCAGCCGTTATGACGGGACTGGAGAGAGACCAAGTTCGTGCTGACTTCAAGAGCGGTTTAAACGAGTCACAAAGCCTGGCTTTTGGAGCAGCAGATTTCCCGATTTACTTCACTGCAAGATGAAAAGAGAAGTGGGCGTCCGGAAACGGCAGTGCCGGTACCGAAAACAATTGTTTAATATTTAAGCAGTCTTCCAGATGGATCGCCAGCAGTATAAAAAATCGTCCAGTATCATCTTTGTGTCGAGAAGGTTTCCTCCCGTTGGGTGTCTTATACTTGACAGTAAAGCGCTCCCGCATCGAATTACAGCGAAGATTCGACAGAGGGATGAATGAATGAATCTCTCACACATCACCATGCAAGATGTTTTTATCGAAATAAACACAAAATACTCAATTAAAATTTAAATACAGGATCAGTGCCTTCGGCAATTTTAGCAGGCACCAACTGGAATCAGAATTTAATAAACAAATATGTAATTAGTAACATCTTTATAACATTATGAACATATTGATTCTAAATACTTCAATCCAATTTGATTACCCAGTCACCGGTCATCTGCTGGAATGTTCAAGGGACCCGGCTCCACCCCTCAAAGACACATACTATAAATAATTTACCATTATTTTGATCAATTAACTGCAATTTCTACACTAATGATGCCCATATTTCTGAGTTACTCAATTACACCTAAATGTAACATGTACGACAAAGAACCCGTAACATAAATTACCATTTTCACAGCTGTGTGTGCCCTCCTCCACTTACCCCTTACTTTTGCTAGGAATTCCCCAGTCTCGTTGATTTTCTCTACCCTAATATTCCACTCCAGATACCTTTTTACCATTTCACGTTCAATTAGACTATGGAATACAGTATTCACTTTCCCACACATAATACGTCGTTCTTTAACGTTTGTTCTTAATCCTTTGAAAAAGATGCCCCTGTACGCATCCATTAAAGTCCCACTCTTCCGAATTGACCACAACTATCCAAATATTTCTCCCGTTCGCAATTTCTTTTAACTCTTTATATAAGTCTAAATGGTTGTTTCTCTAAGCTATCCCAAAGCTCTTGTTTATCTTTCTCTACCCTTTGTCTCACTTCTTTCCAAAAGTTGCTAACATTACTTTCCCCCATTCCGGTTTCTTCCCCACCTCCCCGTACCCACTCTCTCTTCCCTGTACATCTATTTGATACATAAAACCTTTTATTGTGTAATTTGAAGTATCTGTGCAAATATTTCAAGTTTATCTCCGCGGTCGTACCTGTCCTTGCTACTCTCCCTGTTTCTGCCAACTTTTAGTAGCCCCAGAAACTCTCTACAAAATATACGGAGCGAGCTCAAGGTTATCACGGGTGATGAAATATCACATTACCAATTTGACCCTGAGAGCACACGACAGCAGGCATTTTGGATCTTTGAAAGTGAAGAGGGACCGAGGTGTTGAGTGGAAAATGATGGCCACGGTTCCTGCTCA
The DNA here is from genome assembly GCA_030762175.1 of Metallyticus violacea. Classification (NCBI taxonomy): domain Eukaryota; kingdom Metazoa; phylum Arthropoda; class Insecta; order Mantodea; family Metallyticidae; genus Metallyticus; species Metallyticus violacea. The sequence continues at coordinate 1,334,765 of CM060833.1, read as the reverse complement.
GTGCTACACCACAAGCTTCGAGATCGCCGTCCAGGGGCAGGAACTGAGGGGGATTCTGCTTCACCCCTCACATCACCATGTAGTAGAGATCAGACCCGTGACTCATCCTCCCTACAGTCCCGACCTGGCATGCGAGGAAAGCCGTTTACAGTCCTGGAGTGGTTGTGGCTGCATATGAAAATTAACTTTTCACACCTGATGAAAATGAGTGGTAGGGATGCTTTGATAAGTTGATTTTTGAGGAAGAGAAGTGTACAGAGTGAGGTGGAGAGCACTTTGAAAAGATGCAACAGTCCCCATTTGGCGTGTCTCGACCTCGTACCAGACCACGCGAATTCGAGTTTGATAAAGTCCGAAACATCCCAACAAGTTAACAAGAGCATACGCTTTGAGCCCCGGTTGTCTGTCTATAAGTCTAAAAGATAAAATGTTAACAGCGATTGGTACATACCTCGCTGTGTGAGACTCACGTCCGTCGAAGTTCAGGATTCCGTTTCTAGGAGAGAGCTTTATAGTGGGAGGCGATGGAAGGGGTAGACGGCCAAATTTATGACTTTTTTTATCGTCCAGTTGTTGTAAGTTACAGCATGTACAACAAGTGACACATCTACGGAAAACATTCACCATTTTATTAACCTAAGTTATGTACAATGTTATTGCTGTTTCGAAAGTTTACAATTGTTTTAGTGTAATAATAGGTAATGATTTACCATTTTTTTTGGCAACATGTCTTTACTAATAATTATGATGATCTTTCTCAAAGTGTTTCCTTTGGACGCAATGGACTTGTCCCAGCGTTTCTGACAGTCTTCAAAGACATGCAGGAAACCATTTATGACAGGTCTCCATAGCCTTCACCACTGTTTCTGATGTTGGAATACGCCTCCCACAAGTAAAAGTGTCAGGATGCTAAATCTAAACTATAGAGGCATTTATGATATCGTGGTGATTGCAGAGTTTTCAGGACATTTCTGCAGTATTTGTGTGTGTGCTGGTGACCATTCCTTGAGTTGATCATAATTTCCCTAACAGAAGCAATCACTTTTGGTAGGTTTTCACACAGAGCTGTGCTGCATTGAAATGATGTAGTCAATTTGAAAGAAACTTCGCATTTTCCCGGAACATCTTCAGCTGCATGTGAAGGTCAGCAGTCTTAAAATGCACCGTGCACAAACACGCCTCATGTGCAATGTGTGGGCGCTACCCACTGAGAGTGTTGTTAATATTTCTCACAATGTTAATCTGTGTCGTCTTACTATGAATTTGGTTGAAACCCCATCTTTAAAAATGTTAAACCGTCTCAAGCTGTGCTATGGGGAGAGCAAATTCTCTATAGACCGCAGCTGAAGATTTATTGAGATAGAAGCAGAATTTGTATATTGTTCGTCGCGTGTCACCTTAATATTGCTGTAGGTGGAACTGAACATGTCTCAGCTTGTACAGCTCTCACAGACGACAACAACCGCCTAGTCCTAACAGAAGATTGTAATGTCGCGAGATTATTATAATAATTCTTTATTCAGCACATTCACAATTAATTCCTATATATTGTATGCTTTATTCTCACTAAACTAGACTAGATCAGATAAGATTATGTCCTGAGCTACCGCTGTATTACGAATTAGTTTTATGCCTTCCCTCAAGTGTCGGTACAAAATTGTGATTTCTGTTTTATAACTGTCAACAAATGAATGCTTCTACAATCATAAAAACGCATTCCTATTTTCCGAAATTCTTTTTGCTTTTTATTACTATAATATCGTTCTCCTTTTTCTTCTCATTTGGTGCTACAGCCATGGCCTGTCCCGGCGACCTCTGCTGCTTTCTGTACCTTCATTTTAGACTTCATTGGTAGAGGGCATGTGATCGGCCTGTCGCCTATCACGGGCTGCTTTCGTGATTGAAGAACGCCACCTGTCAATCATACAGCTTCCCAATAGGGTGGGCCCCGTTCCAGACCTCCCTAACTTAGAAACTTTCCAAGCAGATGCCGGAAATCGAACCCGGGCCTTCCGGCCAGCAGTCAGCAACGCTAATCACTAGACCAAGAGGAGTCTCATTACATCGTTGTTTTAATTAACGCTGTCGAAATGCAATGTACTTAACCAAATAATAAAATTATATCGTAAAAATCAATATAAAAGAATGTAGCCGGGAATTTATATTTATTAGCTCTGGGAGCTTCTAAACATGTCAAGTTGCTGAATTGTAAAACAAATGCCCGTCACTTTCATGAATCAGGCTGGCAATCGCCGCCCTCGAGATGCATGTCTGTTACGTCACGCAGAGGTTTTCCTTAACGATGTCTCCAGCAAGGGAGGGAAATTGGAGAGAATTCAAATGGTAACATGAGGTTTTGTAATTTTTTTATCCCTGCGGAGTCATCACTGACACTGACATACAGAGATGAAATGATAAATTGGAAAAGGATTTACTTTAAGTATAGATATGCTCTAGGCCTGAGTTTAAGGATACCTCCCCGGCATTTGCTATTTATGAGGACTGAGAAAACTAAAAAACTCAGTCAGGGAGGAAGGCACTGGTGGGAGACAAACCCCAGTCGCCCCGCGCACTTGCACTGTACTGTCTACTTAACAATACCCGAAGTTTAAGCATAGTTATCCACAAAGGTGCTTTATCTCTACTGTCTTTTTTTTACAAGAAAATGTATCAGCATTACACAGAATTCCTTCCTTCCTTCCGTTATTAATATATTTATGGTAAATGCCAAGGTGATGTATTCAGGATGATTGTCATAAGCATGTATGTCACTTAATGCATTTTCATTGAACTTTAAATATGTTTCATACATTCCCAGTAGAAGTGAATTATTTAATACTGCAATAGTTGTGGTATATTACGCAGCCTGTTCAATAAAGTCTGATAACATTGAACTTTACAATCTTTTGTTAAAAATGCGTGATGTGCGCATGGTACCCGCTGGAGCTGTCACGCTATCAACAGATCTTCAGCTAAGCCCTATAGCTCAACTCTAAGATGGTTTAAAGAGCGGAAGCAGTCAATTTCAAAGGACCTGAAACTCCAGTTTGTGCTTAAACGGAAGAAAACGTTAACACCGCTGCTGTCTTTGTGTGTGTTTTTTAAATTTTTATTTGATTTTTCGCAGATATCTCAGGTCATTAACGTCCCATTCAATAAAGGCTTAAGGTTCTTTTTCGTGCCGTAAATGTAAGACACGGGACCCACGGTTTTACTTCCCTTCTGAAGGCAGCCATACTTGGGATATTTATGCCCGAAAAATCCATTGGTCCTGGCCGGGATCTAACCCGCGATCTTGGGTTTAGGATGCAAGTATGGTAACCATTACACCACCAGAACCGACATTGTGAAAGAAGATCGTCGAACAACATCAATAGCACTTTTAGAAATTCTGAATATTTCACTGGGTGTCAATCACACGTTGGTTATTGAAAAGTTGTGCATGTACACGGTGGCTTCCAAGATTCCCTAACAAAAGTGCGTTCGTATGCAGTTGAAGATGCGGAGTTTCTTTCAAAGGTTGGTTACATCCTTTCGATCTTGAGAGCAAACTACAGAGTTCCTTGTAGAAAGCTCCTTCATTACTAACACACAGAAACTAGCTGGAAAAGTTATGATCATCTCATTTTTAAAGGAATGGTTTACATGCACGCACAACTGTAACTGAGCAATACTACAGAGATGTCTGACAACTCTACAAGGGGATATCACATGCAACAAGTCACATTTCCATCGATACTGAAATATGACATCGCAAATGTTGTTGCCGAATTTCTCAAAAAGTAAATAAATGTTGAGTGTGCCCCCCCCCCCATAGAGGGCAAATTTAACTGCTCGTGACTTTTTCTTTTCCCCCAAATTAAATAATTGCCTTTTAGAGGCATTTTCCAGGTGTGAAGGCTGAAGAAACTGTTTTCAGCATGTCTTTGGAGTACTTTTGAGAAAGATCGTCAAAATGACGCGGATGTTGTCAAAATTTTTATGATCATTCAGTCCACATACAGATTCATTACATGCCAGTTTGTGTTTCTGCTTTCAATTTGCATACCTAGCTCGACATTATTATCTATGTTTTACATAAACAAACCATTTTGTATCGTTACGTCTAGCTCCATCTGCATAAATCATTGTCGAATTGGTTTTGAAATTATCGGGAGATTTGCGATTCAAGATATTAACAAGATATAAGATGTTTTTCTTTATTAACTTAGTCGCTTTGTAAATCAATCACCGACTTTCCAAATGTTTTAATACACTCCACAGTAAAGTACACCTGTGAAAAATTAGCGTCTGTCTCAGCATCATTTCATGTGAACCGAGCCATTTCTTCAGTGTGGAAATAAAAAGTAATCGCTGGGAGCCAAATCTGGTGTATATGGTGGATGTGGAACTGCTGTGTAGCAACAATCCCAGACGTGTGAAAGCGCATTATCATGAGGAAAGAGGACTTTTCTTTTCGACATTTAGCCGTAATAGTGAAGCGTAAAAACGATGGATGATTGTACAGAATGCCATAGTCATGACTTTTCCTGCAGGTGGAACCGTTTTTGCCACCCACTGTTTGGACTGCTCTTTCGTCTCTGGCGTGTAGTAATGAATTCTGTTCATGCACTAGGAAACACACTAGAATTGCGATTAAACAATTCTAAACACTCTTGTGAAATGTTCATTCGAATGCGTTTTTGTTTCATTGTTAACAAACGCGGCATTCATCGAGCGGAAAGCACGTCGTGTAATGTGTAATGGACACGTTCTATTGAGGTCTTTGCAATGTCAGTCAACTCGCGTACCTTTGATCGGCGATCATTGAGTACGACATTGTAAATTTTTGTCACAATCTCGTTAGTCGTAGCAGTTTTGGAACGCCCTGAGCGTTCATCTTCTTGAATGGATGTAAGACCACGCTTAAACTCAGCAGCCGACTTTTTAACCGTTGAAAACAAAGAGGAAGAATCCTTTAATGTGGAATCTAACTCCTTTTGCATTTTCATTGGGGTTAAACTCTTCAAAACGGTACCTTATCACAGCTTTACTTCAGTTTTATTCATTTTGGAGAAATTGTTAACACTGGTTTGTTTAAACGGTCGTCACAAACAAACAAACAAACAACACTTACACGTTTGAAACTTTACAGCACACCATCTAAGGGTGACGCTTAAAAACTATCATAGCAATTTGGGCATCTTCACGACATACCTCAGAGAGACCGATAAATAACTCCTGTGTATCAAAATAAAATGCAATTAAATGATTATGATAATACGAAATAGAATTCTTGAATTACATATTTTAGCATAAATGTGCAACATCGTCGCTGTTTGTAACTTGGCGACTTGTAAATTGCACTTGCTATAGCAGGAGGGATGATTGTCACCCACTGCAGCGGCTCCCATATGTGGATCGGCATCCCTAGTGAGGTCGTGGTGGATAAGAACGTAACCATTTTCACAGTAACAATGTTTATATGATTATTTATAAATCAGCGCAACAATAGCTATTGCGATCAATTAGATGTACATTGTTGAAGCGTGCGCGCGAACTTGCAAATTAATTGTTATTAAGCAGGGATGTGAACGGACGGATCTTCAATAATTTCATTGTTGAAAATGGGGTCGTCAATGTAAGAGTTTGTATCAAAAAGACCGAGTGCGGCACTTGTGTTTTATCGTTCCTGACTACGAACTCTTTAACGATCGTTCATGTTGTGGGCATCATTTTGCGGTTTATTCGCTTGAATGAAAGTTATACTGCATCAAAAGTGAACTATATATATATATAGTAAAAATCTAAAAAAGAACATCTAATGAAGCTTTCGTTAATTCTAGCATATCCTTGATTAGTTATTTTCATAAATCAACTCTGTGTGCAACCTCGACCAGTCTACTGTTTCCTGTTTTCGTCACGAAAAGCTGAGACACGTGAAAGTCGTGGGGATCGTCATTTACATCCAAATGCGGATGGTTTATCTATAAAGAAAAACTCACGCAATGTGTTGCCAATGGCGCACCTCATAAAGTCGTCTATTGTTACTGTACTTTGTTCGCGCACACGGAACATCCCTCTGCGAAATTCTGTAAGTGTAATTGGTACCATATTTGGCTCATAGACCCTAAGGTCATGGATACAAATCCGGCCAAGATCACCAAATTTTTGGGACTAAATATCCTAAATATTGTTTCCTTCGGAAGGGAAGTAAACTCGTGGATTTACAACTTCAAGCCTGAAATAAGAGGCCTCTGAGCAAAATTTATCGGCCATTTCACGCCCTGTATTGAATGGGACGCTGATGAACTGAAATGACAACAGAGTTAACGAAAACGCTAATCTGAATATTTTATTTCATGACTCAAGAATGCCTGGAATGTATAAAAGACATGCGCACAGTTTCAAATTCATATATTGTTGCATATCGTCATAGCACCTGTTGAAATTATCAGCTGATTGACTAGAAAATAATAGCATGTCCAGGAACAGCTTCAAATGATATGCCAGCAACTTTGGGGAATGTGCTGTGTTGAAATGCGATACGAGGGGCATTTTGAAATGATTAACAATAGAAGGTTTTTCTACCTTATTTATCATGCAGCATGGTTCAATGCATATTGGATTTCTCAATATACTGCCATCAGCCGGTATCTTCATTATGACGTTGCAAAACCATTGTTTAGGAGTACCACTCGTGATTAGCAGCATGGATTTCCTGTTATTGTCGGAAAATGTTACTTGCCCTTACACACAGAGGTACCCTGTGCTGGAGTTAGGCCTCCTTTAACGAACGGTAACGGAGAAAGCCGAGCCCAAGTGCGGGCGGATGGAACAAGCAATCATAGCAAAAAATTAACTTTTTGAAATGCATTTTAGTACTTAATTACATTCAGTATAAGATGAAATGTAATATAGCCATGTAACAAATATAATTGATGATACGGGAAAAGGCATACGCTTTTAACACCATAAGTTTTGGTACATTATTTTTTTAAACCTAATTTAACCTAACCTATATTTGAAACCTATGGTGTAAAAAAACAATGACGCGAAACTTTTGTCGTCATGAAGCAAAATGGAATTTCTTTTATTTGAGCATATAAAAGCAGCACATGAAATCAAAGTAAAATTCCAACTTATGCACTACCTTACCTAATAAGTAACATTAAAAATTAAACTTTGTTATATTAAGAACAAAATGGGGAAATTGTGAAGATGAAAAAAAGTGCTTGGGAGGTCGAACCTACTACCTCCATGTTATTAGCCCGACGACCTTACCAATTGAGCTAGCAGGCCGACATCGTGCTATAATCCTCCTCCATACGAGGGTAGGTGCATAAGTTTCCGGTCTCGCCGATAAGGCGTATAGCCTTCATAAAACCCTTATCTGGTGCCATTCCTTATCTGTTAAGTAAATAATTGCAGCTGAACTTCAGCTCCGCTATGTTCACTTGTTCAGATATTGTTGCATAAAGAAGGCTATGTGTACAAAATTGACATGTTCAAAATGGACTTTAGACCTGTTATTAAGTTCTTGACAAAAGTAGGACACACTCCAAATGAAATTAAACAGCGATTGGACGGTGTATATGGGGAATTACCCCACCCCCCTCATATTCTACCGTAAAAGAATGGGCCAAACCTTTTCGAATGGGTCGAGAAAGCATTGAAGACGAAGAGCCCTGGGAGGTACTCACTCCTGAAAACATCGCTCTAGAAATTATGGTAGACCGGCGGCCCAAAGTTACAGAAATAACAGCCATGTTGTGCTTTTATAATACCGCAGTCCTTCGAATTATTCATGAACATTTAAACATGAATTAGATTAGTGCAAGATTGGTGAACTTCTTTCCTCATTCCAAAAGCAGCAACGAGTTATTTGGTGACGGACATTTTTGGAGCTCTGCCGTGGCAACGAAAGAAAAGTTCAGCAAATCATTGTTACAGGAGATGAAACAATGGTCCTCTACTACGATCCCTTGTCCAAAAGAGAATCAATGGAGTGCGTAAACCTCTAAAGGCCGAGGTCACTCAGTCAACCAAGAAGATCATGACCACAATCTTTTGGAACTGTAATGGAATACTCTTCATTGACTTCAAGGAGAGGAACACCACAGTAAATGCAGAATACTATGCTGGCCTACTGCACAGACTACGTGCTTCCATCAAAGAGAAAAGGCGATAAAAGATGAGTGGCAGTGTGCGCCTTCTTCACGAAAACGCGCCTTTTGCACAGAACTCTTATTGCAAAGGAAGCTGTGGGGAAACGCTGTTTCAAGGAGATCGACCATCCACCCAATAGCCAAGATCTAGCTCCCAGTGACTAATTCCTTTTCTCAAAACTCAAGAAGGACCTTCGAGGAAGGAAATTTAAGTGTGACGAAGAAGTGACAGAGGTTGATTATGCCCATTTTTTAGACAAGACTTCTGGCTATTCTGGGGGGGGGGGGTGGTTGAAATGCTAATTCAAAGATGTGAGAAGTGTATTGCAATTAAGGGTAACATATGGAAAAGTGAAATATATTTTTTATCTTTATCACACCCAGAAAAATGGTTAGGCCGAAAGCTTATGGATCTACCCTCGTATTTTGAAATCTCTCTATCTAGATTTTGGTCGGTCCTGGTGGTGTAGTGGTAACCATACTTGCCTCCTAAACCCAAGATCGCGGGTTCGAACCCGGCCAGGATCGATGGATTTTTTCGGGTGTAAAAATCCTAAGTATGGCTTCCTTCGGAAGGGAAGTAAAGCCGTGGGTCCCGTGTCGTACATTTACGGCACGAAAAAGAACCTCAAGCCTGAAAGAGAGGCCTCTGAGCAAAATTTGTCGGCCGTTTCACGCCCCGAGTTGAATGGGACGCTGATGACCTGAACTGTTAAAGAGCGTCCATAAATAAATCATTCAAAACATATCTAGATTTGGGCTTTTTCCGTTGCCGTTCATGAAAGGAGGGTGACTCCCAGCACAGATCCGTCTGTCTGTAGGGTTAAGTAATTTTTTGCTTCTCAGAAGCGAACTCTTGTCGAAACATCCACGGGTGGCCCTTAACGTTCGGACTCCTAAGAGGGAGGTTTGGGGCTCGATTCCCACCAGGACCGTCTTCATTCCTCATAAATGGCAAATGCTGGGAGGTAACTAAACTTAGGCCTGGAATGCTTCCTTCCTTAAAAATTAAAAAAATAAAGAAATAATAATAATAATAATCCTTTCCCAATTTATCATTTCATGTATCATCATTGTCCACTATCTCAGTGCTAAAGACGGGCGTTATAAAAAAAATGTCGAATCAGACGGAGCGAAATCGCGTGAAACTGTTGAGTTTAGAGAAACACTGCTGTGGTAGTGACTGGTCACCAGCTTCTCCGAATCTTTACCAGCAGCCATTCAACGCCTGTGTCAAGTCAATGCGCGATTGTACCCATAAAAAGATTTTTGAAATGTCCAGGGATCTTACTTTCTAGGCACCAAAAATGACGATGAAAATTCATGCGCATGTGGCCGCATTAGCTTTTTTCAATGAATTTCGGCAAATAACAATAAATTAACAAACGATTCAGCAAGTTCGTTAAGCAGCAAAATTGGACCATTGGGGGTGGAGGTTAGCCTAAAGAAATGTAAAAAATCGCTGTAGCGGCCGCAATTTTTTTATCAACGAATGTTGGTATATGCTAATAACAAAAATAGTCAAATCAGACACTTATGGTACAAAGCCCGCAATTTAAAAAAAAAAAATTGTAACGAAACTCAATATATATCATTTAAATAAAATAAGAAAAACAATTTCTTAAATTATCAGGAAAATCGGACCATGAAAGTGAGGATATACTCCGGGGGGGGGGGGTGAGGCATACGGTGGGTTGTTATTGTTAGCATGAACAATTGGGTATAATCGCCAAGCAATAAACTGGAAAGAGTATGGGTAAATAGTCTGCGCATGCGCATGGACTAATAATTGGCCATCCTGCTGCTTCAGTACTGAACGGCATCCGAATCCCATTAAATGCTGAAGCGATGTACAAATCTTAACCGGTAGTGTAAAATGTACTTTATAGCTTAAATATTAAGATAATAATAACACTGAGAAGCATTTAAAAGTTGTTTTTATGTATATCTTCAATTAGCGTCACCTGCTTTAGCGCTTTGCAATAACCTTCACAAATTCAACTTTCTGAAGAATTCGCTCCTGCATGAGGGAGTTTTTTTAATTATTTTTGTTCATTTTCAAATCATCATGAATAAGGGTGTGCAGGTCTATCCGACATTTCAGATTATCAAAGTTAAGATGCGACCTAAAAGACGATGATGTTTACGGAAAACCGTGTGCTGATTCCAAACCCATGTGTTCATTTGTCGCTTTCCATGTAGTGTCAGTCCACTGGCCGCATAGACTATGAGCATGATGAAGAAACGTAAATTTGTTACATAAAAGACAATTTGATAAGGTGCCATCAGTACGCTGTGCTTTTATTGGGAGAATGACAAACTTGCGATAAAGCAGGCAGGAATTGAACTGTTTCAACATCCATCAGACTATTAACTTTCACTATTTACTCGTCAAATAGACAACTGAAAGGCGGGTAACATTTTATCTATTAGGTCACAATTTATTAAACTTTAATATATGCATTACACTTTCAAACTTCCCTTCCATGCATCTAAATCATTTTAAACTCACGTAATGTAACAGGAGAGTAATAAACCACTGGGTTCTCCAGTTTTGGGGTTCATTCAAGGTTGGACTAGGTTAGATTGAGTGGGGTTAGGTTAGGTTAGCGTGCGTGAGTATGTAGCACGTGTAACATGAAACTCGGTGTGTGGGGATAACCGTATACTTCAGGTTTAAACGGAAGTAATTGCTGTTCTATTTTAATTCGAATACTCAACATATTTTTACATTTTTAATAATATTCATTGAGAGCTTTTCAAAAAGTGCCCACACTAAGTACTTCTGTTGTTTATTGTTCCTAGATCAAGAACGCAAAAAACTGTAGCTTATTATAAAACGCTCCTTCCATAACTTAAAACAAAACAATCTAGCTCAACATTTACATTGTGTGTTCCAACTGATAGCCCTCAGCTGCTCGACAATGTGCCAGAAATACAGAAGGTGCCAAAAATGTATACACACTTCAAATAAAGAAAAAACTCTATTAACATAACAAAACTGAATTCACACAAGCAGAAAATGATGAGCACTACTCATCTTACACTTTTACAGTTACAACAGTTGCTCAAAATGCCCACCATCGGCGTCGATACACTTGCGTTGAATTACTGATTGAGCAACGTTTGCGAAAGTGTCCTCAGCGATTGCAGCACATGCCGTTTCATTTTCTTCCCGAAGTGCTGTCAGTGTAGCTGGTTTTCTACGGTATACAACATCCTTAAGAGTTCCCCATAGGTAGAAGTTCAACGGAGTTAGATCCGGAGAACGCGGTGGAAACTCAATCGGACCTCCATCCTATCCAGTGCCTTAGATAGTGCTTTAGATCCAGGGCGCGGGGCTTGTAGCTGGTCTGCCCAGATCTGCCCTTGTGAACATCGCATACGGTACCACGAGTCTCAAATTTGTCTCGAATCCGTGCAATTGTTACTCGCGTTGGCGGTTCTGTTCTGTACACACGTCTCCATTGCCTTTGAACTTCAACAACACTCTCGGTTTTGCAATACAACTTCAAATTTACTTTCTCCTGTTCAGACGATAATCTTGGCTCCAATTTTGTTGTAGAAACGCTAGCATAACGTAACGTGAGTCACGTCTGTTTACAGAACATCATATGATAATCTTGGTTTCATTTGTTCATTGTTAATTTATGATAATTTTGACTTCATTTGTTTATTATTGATTTACCTGTCACGTAGCACCGCTATCATAATGTATGTGAGTCACATCTGTTTACAGAACATCATACTACACATTACTGTTGTTTTTCGGTTCAATTTTGAAATATATTAAATTGATATCTACTGTGAAAGTGAGAATACATTTTTTTGGCACCCTCGGTATTTGACTTAACAAGTTTTTAGGAATGTCTTGCACCAATACTCCAGATCTCTTTTATGTTGTTGGGTCTTTCTGAAGAAGTCTAAATGCGATATATCTGGAGATCCTTAGTAATTACAAATTTCAGCTCGCATAAAGCCCAAGTGGCGAAATTTACAAATACAATGCGTGCATAGGAAAAGGGCACTCCAAACTTGCCCTGCTTGGAGGTTATTTATTCTTCACACAAAATTGAGGCCGATACAATTTGCCCCTCTCTGCAGTTTTGTGAGTTGTGTAACATTTTCCCTTGACAGACGTCATTGTGAATGAGTTGTCTAAAGAAACGTTTGCTTTTTGTTTCAGGTAAGCAAAGTGACGGTGCTCAGAGCTGAATCACAAGGCAAGTCAATATTCCTTACCCATTTCGTCTAATGAGTTTGCATCTTTGTTGGAGTTCAGTGGGTATTGTTAAACACGGTTACCTAAAGCTGACTTACCATTTAAAGTTTATTTGGAATAAGTAGAAACGGTATCAAAGTGTTTGTTGGATAAATGAGTTTAAATTATATACTTTTTAAATATGAAAGTATTTTTATTTGAAATGCTTTTTAATAAAATAGTGATTGTATATGTGAAATTTAATGAATTAAGTTCATAACTAAGCGAACTTAAAATTAAATAATAATAATAATATATTTGTAATGACCATTTTCAATTTTATAATGCATAGTTTCTTACTTTTTAGACGCCAAAAGCCTGTCTAGATATAAAACGGTACAAGCCGTTCCTGTTCTCACTGATAGAGCTCAGTCGGGAAACGAACACGCGGCATCTGCATCTTATGTTGCCTGCGCATGACTTTCATTTGATTGTTCATCGTCCCTTGAGGGAAAATTATAAGAAAAGCAAAATTACCTGTCTACGTATTGAGAGGAAGAGAGAAGGTCATAAAAGAAAGGAAATAAATACCCCTTATTGTTTTATTGTACACGTTTCGTTTAAAGCAAGGGAATGTCCGGACGTCGCTGGCTCAGTGCAACCAGAACTGCTTGATGAAGTCTGCGCCACGTTCGCCGATCATGACAGTTGGCGCATGAGTGTTACCAGTGACTATAGTTGGCATGATGCTGGCATCCACTACCCGGAGCCCGGAAATGCCCTTGACTCGGAGATCTGAGTCCACCACGGTGCCCATACTGCATGTGCCGACCACGTGGTAGATGGTTGTGCCCACTTGGCGCACGTAACAGGCCCAGTACTCGTCCGTAGCAAAGTGATGCATCTCACAGCCAGGTATTCTGGTCGTGCTCATGATGGTCTGGAAGCGCTCACGGAGTGCCCGGGTGTTGCCCAACTCTATGGCGATCTTCAGCCCTTCCACCAGAGTTGCTACATCTCGCGGGTCTGAGAGATACCTGGTAAACAGTAAACAATACCGTGGCATTCAAAATTCTTACAATACAATAATAGGCTCTTCCCAAACAAACACACAACCGTTTTTTTTCCTGTTGAATAAAAATATACAGAATTACAGATATTACACTTTCCTATTTTATTTTTTCAAATTATTTTTTCGTACTCAAGATCAAAATAATAATAATAATAATAATAATAATAATAATAATAATAATAATAGTTTAAAATGTGTGTAGTACTTAAAGAAATGTCTACAGGATCTGTTCATATTTTCCTTCTTAAATGTTCATATTAAATAGTAAACTTCCGACAAGTCCATACTCACTTACTCAGCCCACATGTGAGGCCAGAGTTTCTGAAAGTGACACTTAGGAAGCAACATGAGAAACTTCAACTCAAAAGCCCATCACGCAGGAGCGAATTTTTCAGCAAGTTGAATTTGTGAAGGTTATTACCGAGAGCTAAAGAAGATAATATAGTAACGCTAACTTAAGATATACATGTAAGTATAATAACAACAGGTTTTAAAGTATATGCTTTTCCCGTATCTTTATTATTTTATTTATGTATCGTATTGTTAACTTAACGGTTCCATTTGCACTTCGTTGTATAAGAAATATAATAACAACAGGTTTTAAAGTATATGCTTTTCCTGTATCTTTATTATTTTATTTATGTATCGTATTGTTAACTTAACGGTTCCATTTGCACTTAGTTGTATAAGAAATATAATAAAAAACAGGTTTTAAAGTATATGCTTTTCCCGTATCTTTATTATTTTATTTATGTATCGTATTGTTAACTTAACGGTTCCATTTGCACTTCGTTGTATAAGAAATATAATAAAAAACAGGTTTTAAAGTATATGCTTTTCCTGTATCTTTATTATTTTATTTATGTATCGTATTGTTAACTTAACGGTTCCATTTGCACTTCGTTGTATAAGAAATATAATAAAAAACAGGTTTTAAAGTATATGCTTTTCCCGTATCTTAATTATTTTATTTATGTATCGTATTGTTAACTTAACGGTTCCATTTGCACTTCGTTGTATAAGAAATATAATAAAAAACAGGTTTTAAAGTATATGCTTTTCCTGTATCTTTATTATTTTATTTATGTATCGTATTGTTAACTTAACGGTTCCATTTGCACTTCGTTGTATAAGAAATATAATAAAAAACAGGTTTTAAAGTATATGCTTTTCCCGTATCTTTATTATTTTATTTATGTATCGTATTGTTAACTTAATGGTTCCATTTGCACTTCGTTGTATAAGAAATATAATAAAAAACAGGTTTTAAAGTATATGCTTTTCCCGTATCTTTATTATTTTATTTATGTATCGTATTGTTAACTTAATGGTTCCATTTGCACTTCGTTGTATAAGAAATATAATAAAAAACAGGTTTTAAAGTATATGCTTTTCCCGTATCTTTATTATTTTATTTATGTATCGTATTGTTAACTTAACGGTTCCATTTGCACTTATTTGTATAAGAAATATAATAACAACAGGTTTTAAAGTATATGCTTTTCCCGTATCTTTATTATTTTATTTATGTATCGTATTGTTAACTTAACGGTTCCATTTGCACTTAGTTGTATAAGAAATATAATAACAACAGGTTTTAAAGTATATGCTTTTCCCGTATCTTTATTATTTTATTTATGTATCGTATTGTTAACTTAACGGTTCCATTTGCACTTCGTTGTATAAGAACTAATACGGGATGTGATTATTATTTATGCTACAAGTTAATTTTAGGCATACGATTGCTTATTTTTCTGTGTTCTCTCCGCACACTTTACACTACCAAGGTTGATAGAGCACATACACTACACATCGCTCCGTACCCTCCAGCATTTCCTGGAATTCGACTTTTCCCGCTGCTGTTCGGTACTGAAGCCGCAGAATGACTGCTGTCGGTAAGGGTAATCAATGTCCTGGGCGATTACAAAAATTCGGTTTTTAAGTAACCCTCACCCCTAATGGTCCTATTTTCCTGATTTTCATAACCGTTTTTCTTGTTTTGTTTCATTGGCATATCCGCATTTCACCCAGTGAAACAAAATTTCCGGCTGCTAGAACATTTAATGTTCACACCTCCAATGGTTAACGAAATCGATGAATCGTTTATTATTGATGTTATATATCTATCGAGCAACAAAAATCGCGGCTGCTAGAGCGTTAACAAACACACACTCATGTGTGTGTGTGTGTGTGTATTCATCGTCCTTTTTTGTGTCTAGTAAGTAGAATTGATGGCTATTTGAAAAAATGTTTCAAGAATCTTTTTGTGGGTAATATGTCAATACCTACTGCATCCTTGGGAATTCTCTGTTTCGTCTCGTAAGATTGGATGTGCCTTAGACTTTTGTCTACCCAAGGATATCGCTTGTCGCACACTTAAATCATTTCCACAGGGATGTTAAACTGGATTTTCCTTCCGCGTACATTTACACTTTGCACCTGCTGTAATTTCTTTGGAAGAGACAGGCATGTTACATAAGTTCTTTGCTGTATAAATGCCACATAATAGACCAAGATTTGTGCATAATTGACAATGAGTGTTTATGCAGAATCTCTTTGTGTATATATCCTACCTTTACCTTCGCAATGTACACATTGTTTGATCATACCAGCTGTTTCTGTATGCAATGAGATACACTTAGGCTAGAACAGAAATCGATTGCTGTTATATGCAAACTAAATCGCACATGTACTGCAGAAGTAACATCTTCAACGCAAAATGCAATTGTCATATTGTTGAATAAAGTTCGAACCCAAGGCGTTTCATTTACAAGAAGCCGAGGACAAACAGGGAGAAATTTAATGAAATAGGCTATCGATTACAAACTTCTCGAAATTTTGTAATAAAATTACCCCGCAATTTGTGTATCTGTAGGCAGTGCGTATAAAGCCACTCAGCTGCTGAATCTTCATATAGCCGTGGACTATGAAGAGCGAGATATTTAACTGGTGTACTGCTGATGTGCAAGACTGTAATGCAACCTTTTTCAAATATGGAGGTAATTTCCATCTCTCAGGATAATTGATCTTCCCTTTTACAGGCATGTGCTATTAGATCAATATTTTAAGAAGGCGCTCTTAATGCTGAGGTTTGGAACCTGCAGGAGGTTGCGACTCCATACACGACTGTAGAAACTCTCCTAGCATTGCATGGTGAGGCTAGAATTACAAGTTGTGGTTTGTAACCCCGAGACCTTCAGATTTAAATCCTTGCGATTAATATTTGTGGAGAAGTTTTAGAAAAATATGCATACCAGCATTCCCACACCATCTGAAGGTTAACGCAGCAACTACTCGTCGGCAAACAGATTTCCGATTTGTACCTGACACTTGTTGTATGTATATGTAAAATATTAAATTTCTGAATAAGAACAAAATGGCGGCTTTAATTTTTTAAATTATTGTTATTTTTCAACACTCTAATGTGCTTGTGCTGCAACTCCTTTATACCATCGCGTCTGAACTCCTCATCGTATGAAAATTACTTTCCACCAGTGAATGTTCTCAAATTAGGGAACAAGACGGGTTTGACAGCTACGACCCATGTGCGATGACAAATATAAAATGTCTTCAATATTCAAAAGATTGGCTTCGGTGACATTGGGAAGATAATCAATTAGCAGTACACCCTTAGCATCCCAGGAAACCCACGCATCAGTCGATTGAACACTGTGAAGAATCGTGATGCTTCCATTGTTTAATCATTGATTACAAATCGAGGGAAAGTCTTTGAAAACGTGCCAAACGTTGCACTATGATTCACTTTTAGTTTGACACCCGTCCTCTCAAATGTGAAATTTGAATTTCCCTGAAATTCCCAGTGCTTCAGCAATTTTAGACAGATCTATGCCTTACACCTTTGTTGTGTATGCGTCATCTTCCGTCTAAGTCTGTAGTCTCCTAGAGTGATTTGTGCCGCGTGTACGCTACAAGAAACAGCTTTAGCTACTACAAACAATCCTCCTATACTAGCAAAATGTTTCTGTAGACGATGGCTGGTTTCAGTGCTGTCCGTAGAACTTTTTAACGACCCTCATACATATGTTATAAGATTGAAATCCCGTAACCTCTTTAAATTATGGAATATAACTTGGCTCTTTATTACACGAACGAAAAAATAATTATTTTTATTTATCTGAAGTTAAATGCGGAAATGGTGGTCAGATAGCAGAATTTCTAAATTAAAACAATAATCCAACTATCAATTTTTCTTGGCTCACTTCTACAACTGAACTATTAAATGGCCCTTCACACTCAAGGCTGTCCAAAACCATTAGCGTGTGTAAATTATAAAACCATCGGTTATGTCCATCATTGTCAGTGAAGTTAGCTAGATTTAAACAGCCATAGAAGCGCTCGCACAGCAAAAGAGATAAATACAAAATATTTTTAAGGAAACACTTTAAATTCAGATAGGTTTAAAACTGACTGTCTGGTTTGAAATAAACATATCGATATACGCTGTTATAGGAACTCATATATCCTTTTAAGCATAAATCATATTAATACTATACTACGCTGTACGTTTTCAACAGGAAACTAGATTTTATCTCAAGATCTGCGATCTGTTTATAGAGCACAGATTTCAAATTATTAAATCACATGATGAGATTGAGTGCCTAAAGGTTTCTATATCGAATACCTAAAATGTTTGAAGTGGTTATTTTAAAATTTTAAAAGTAATTTCAATTTGTGAAATTGAGTTACATTTTCAAGTTATGCTGTTGAATGTATAAATAAATGTTAGTCATTTATTCCTTTATCACGATAATTGTTAATCGTCTCGTCATACGTTTCGCTGTAAATTCCTTTCTTGTAACACGAGCACCAATTTACCTCGTGCATTCACATCTCATGTGGGCGCTGCAAAGTGTATATGCTACTGTCGATCTAGTGCTTGCAATTCTCATTTCAGTTCACCTCGTGCATTTCTTCAAAGACGAGGCGCTAAGCGTACCACTTGCCTCTCTGTAGATTGAACACTAACCTGGGATCTAATAGTGGTGCCTTCTTGGGATCCTTGCTGAGGAGCCGCAGGATGCCTCTGCTCTTTGGACGCTGCAGTATTGTGAGCGGAATGTAGATCTCAGACTTTCTGTTGGGGATGCCGAAGATGGCCTCGTACATTTCTTTGGTGTAGCGTGTCACATGAGATACCCTGGCGGTATTTTCTGTGTCCATGTGAGGAAACCTATATAGTGGAAGGAAACATTGTCAGTTTAAATGTATAGACACGTTCTTATTTATTCATACTCCTCTGTGCAACGAGTTGATTACCTAATGTGTTGAAACTGTACATCCGGAAAGTCGGCGGTTTCGACATCTACCCCAGGCACATCCAAGTGTGCCAGTTTGGTACTGACGAAGCCCTGCACTTGGATTATGTCCAGGCTACCCAAAGGGCCCGTTCTGTGCATTAGATACTGATAGGTATGGTCTATAAGTTCGGCGGGACTCTGACGTAGCGGATTGGATACGTTGAAGAGAAAAGTAGGACCCAGGACCTGCACGTGATCCTGTAGATTGTGACCTACTGGCAGGTCCGCGATGACGGGTATGCCAAGTTCCTGTAGATGCTCCCTAGGTCCTATTCCTGAAAGCATCAGTAGTTGTGGCGAGTTAACTGCTCCAGCACTGAGAATCACCTCCTTGTCGCAGTGCACCACTTGCAACTTCCCGTCCTTCTCAAACTGCACTCCCCGGGCCGTCTTGCTCTCGGCATCTATCAGCACGTGGGTTACGTGCGCAAACTTGGCCACCTGCAGGTTCTTCCTGTGTTTAACTGAAAACGGACAACGTCATTTCCTGGTTCAACCAGCTGATGCATGCAAATCTTCGGATCTTACCCAGTCTTTGAACTTACTTGGAGCGAGGAAGGCCTTGGCGACATTGGCTCGGGTGCCGTTGACCAGGGTTCCATGTTGCAGTGTGAACCCGCTGTGGGTCTTGCCGTTAATGTCTCCTATTCTGTACCCCAGCTCCTTGGCGGCGTCCAGCAAACCCTGCACGATAGGCGACCTATACTCGTGAGGCTCTAGTGTTAGATATCCTTCCGTCCCATGGTACTCTTCGGTATAGCTGTCGGCTCCAGGGGTGTTCGAAGAGTGCCATTTCATATTCTCGGACTTCTTGAAGTAAGGCAGCACCTCTCTGAGAACAGGAAGCTGCAGCCATAGTCAGACCAATGTTTCAACATTTTAAGATTTACAGAGCTTATGGAAGCATAACAGAACCTTAAGAAAGAGGAAAGCAGAACATTTCATTTCATCTTCAGTTAATGTCACATAATTTCAAACGTAAAGTTCGTCTTAAATCATTGTAACATTTTTGGGTAGTATTGTTGCTATATAGGGGTGTAAACGACTAAGTTTAGTATGCAGGTTTTAGAGTCTGATGCCAGCCACAAAGTACACGGAGATTAAGACCAACCTGTAGCTCCAGCCAGGGTTACCCATGTCCGCCCAAATATTGTAGTCCCTTTTGTTGCCTCTGACGTAGAGCATGGCATTGAGATTGCTGGATCCTCCCAGTGCCTTGCCTCTGGGAAAGTAACATCGCCGGCCCTCCATACCTAGACAGGCGAACTCTTGAGGTTCTGTCTCGTATCCCCAGTCGATATCCGTCTCCTGCAGAAAACATGCTCAATCAGATACTTGTACTTTGCCAATGGGATCGATGCTGCATTTAGCCAATTTAGTGTACCGTAATTAACTACATCGCCTATAGGCTGGATAAACTTTGAGACCAACTGTTCTCACCTTTGATGTGACGTCTCAACCGGCACGCAGTACAAGGTGGCAGATCGCCATTAACACTTTCTGTAGTTAGCAGCAGTCAACATACTTTTGGAACCAGGTAATACATACATACCTGGAAACCTAATATCAGTGAAATCTGTGCGGACAGCATTGCTTTCCAGTAATATTCCGAAACTTGGTGTTGTGTAATCTCCGTGGGGTCTTTAGCAACATCCCGGAATCTGGAGATTATGTAGACTTCGTGGACGGTGCAGATGTTCAGCATCATTTCGGCACCTGGTGTGGCAGATCTTTAGCAATATCCCAGAACCTGATGCACCCAACTTTTAGTCCTCGTGAAGGGCTACTGACTTTTAGTAACATCACGAAGCCTGATACACATACCTGGATTTTATGTAGTCTCATGGGAACATTCCATATAGAGAGTGATTAATCTCTGGAGGCTGGAAAATCACAATAAAACCTGCAGTACATACCTGAAGACTGTGAAATATGGGTGGGATCTCCGTGGAGAACGGCGGATCTCCGCCAGCCTCCAGCAACAGAACATTCCAGCCTGCAACTTCACTTAGCCTATTGGCCACGACGCTGCCTGCCGAGCCGGATCCCACCACAATGAAATCGTAACTTGGGGCGTACTGTGTCGTGTCGAGAGGATACAGCCCAGGAGCTGAAAGGTCGTCTCGTGCTCTCAGAATAGCGTTTAGGAGATTGCTGATAAGGACAGCTCCTAACCCTGAAATTCCGGGTTCTGCCCAAGGTGACGAACACGTCCCTTCCAACTCCATCCTTAGTCGCAAACGAGTACCTGAAAGAGCCACCACTTGCTATTAGTTGGTCCGAGATATATTTGTGTTTTGTTCTTTCACTCCATTTGTAATAATTGCCTCCTCAGCCAGCGTGGTGGACGACTGGTCCTATCAGCTGAAACTAACCATATTCTACCCTTTCCCTTATAAACGGCAACCTGATTTTTGACAGGTGCCATGTATTTTCTGAAACTAGACATACCTCCATCTTAGTTTTGCTTTATAGACGTACTTAAAGCTAGCATATGGAGAGATTATCCAGTTCTTGTATTCTTGTTAAGGGAGTTTTAAAAACCGTTGCTATCGATATAATAAATGAGCACTAACTGTATATGAGGCTCAGTTAATCGTTAAGACTAAAAGTTGATAAAAGAGACAGTTGGCAAACCTCTGCACGGGAGAGGACTAGGATCAGTTATTATTACGAGGGAGGCAATTGACAGTTGACTTAACCAGGGAAGTTGTGTTGGATCTATTCTTGCAGATAACACTTCAAACCCAATGAAGTCAAAACGTTGTAGTTTATATGCCCCTCGTGTTTATTATGTGTTCGGTCTTTTCTTGTCGGTGAAATGTGTGTTACGGACGATCAAAGATGCGACGGTTCACCAAGTAGTACGGAACAATCCAGATATTAGACGTACATTGATCACGGTGGGTACTATTCGCATACAGAAAACTGCCAACGGGTTTTTTTTATTTGAAATAAACGAGTGCAAAAAATAATTTCACACAAGTAAGCAGTTAGGAAATCCCATAGCCTTCTCTGATAGCCCGGGAAAATGTGACAAGAGAGCCGCAGTCTACCCGGTTATTTTGCTGTTACCGTGAAACTCTTTAAGTACATACGAGGGGCTTTCTAAAAGTTCTCGGTAAAATAAACTTTGTCCAAGTGTGAAAAATAAGCGTGTGTCTCAGTTTGACCTCATCATTTGCTGTGTATCTCTGTCCCCTGAGCCATTACAACAAGTAATCGCTGGGAATCCGGAAGTATGGTGGAAATGGAAGCGAAGGTGATGCAGTTTTGCAGCAACAATACAGACGTAGTTGGTCCAGTAGTGCCTTTGTACAGTTAATCTACGAGCACAATACGAAAAAACCGTAGCCATGATCTTTCCTGCAGAAACTTTCTTGGGCAACTTTCACCTGTCGCCACCCACTGTTTGGAGTGCTCCTTTGTCTCTAGCGTGTAATGACGAATTCATGTTTCATCTACTGTTATGAAACTGGAATTGCGTCTTGTGAAATGTGCATTTGGAAGGCGTTTTTGTTAACAATAGCGACACTCAGAGGGCGGATATTTTTCTCATATCCAAAACTTGGTGTAAAATTTAGTGAGGTCTTTTCGCAACGTCAGCCAACTCGCGTACCTTCAATTGGCGATTATTGTGAATTTTTGTCATATCCTCGTCCGTAGTGGCAGTTTTGGGACACTCTAAACCATCATCATCTTGAATGATTGTATGACCACGCTTAAATTCATCAGCTCACTTTTTAATGGTCTAAATCGAAGGAGAAGAATAATTAAATGTGGAAATTAACTCCTGTTGTATTTTGTTGAGGTTAAACGCTTCAAAAGAAGTACTTTATCACTGTTCATATTTTAATTTTATAGAAAATGTTGAAGCAGGAAATAATGCTGCCTTTATTAATTTAATATCTAAAGGCTGCAGAGCTATATTTATAAAGGCATTAGATTTGATAAGGATAATTATTATGTATAGGTATAAGAAATATTTTAGAGATAGGTATCAGAAATAGAAATAATTTGTAACTTGCAACTTACAAAAGGGTTTTTGTATACATTTTGTGTAAAATATGTGAGAAAGAGACAGATGTATACCTGACGACTCGATTGCTTGCCGGTCCTTAGACAAGGCTGAAGAAAGGGTAAACTATCTTTTGTTAGGTCACGAACCTTCTGCCCAGGAAATACTTAGGAGTTGATAATAAGAGAAACATGTGGCCGTAACGGGACAGTATTTAACAAAGTCAGAGGTAGCAATAATTTAAGAGAAAATGAAAATGTCAGAACGGAGACGAAAATGTTTTATTACAGGAAAGCCGAAAACAGCCATAAACACGTGCATTATCTCCGAGAACATGTGGAAATCTACAAACTAAGGAGGGCAAAAGATTATCAATAGAAATCAGAAGGTAAGGAACGGGCCGAAATTTATGACAGGCTGTTCTGGGAAAATTCAAGTTCGTGGGAAGACCTTAGATCAGGGGGAAAGAATAATTCTAGCCAATGGTCATCGGATAAAAGTTAACGAATCAGGAGAACTTAGATACAAATAAATGATTTTAGGATAGCCAATGACGAACATGTAACACAGAAATAGATAAAATACGAGGGAATTTAATTTAGCGAAAGGCGTGGCGATGTAGTAGAAAAACTGGAGTACAGAAGTCAGAGGGGCACTCAGGAGACACATACACACACTCGCAGAAGTCAGTCATTCATACATTCAGACATTCTCTAGCACAGTCAGACCTTCGCAGATTGAGATTCAGACATTCAAGAGAAACAGGGACATCATATGAGAGACGCGAAAGAAATATACGGAATCAGGCAGTCTGAGTCATCCGAAAGTAATCAGTCTAGATCATTTCTAAAGTCAGTTGAGGGCAGTGTAAGTGTGTAGTGAGGTCAGCTACGAGCCGTCAGGAAGTAACCTGCCAAATTGTTAAATAAAGCAAATGTTCAAACAGTGCCGGACTTATTAATACAGTGAACAATCTCCTCCCCCCCCTAACGACTTTCAAGTCGTTAAAAACAGTCCAAATTTACCCTGAGAACCCATCAATCCCCCTACATTGGAACAACTATATTAACCTACTGCAAAATTATCCTTAACAGTGGAACCCCAATAATAACCGTTCCAATGTTAACACTAGTTTGTTTACACGATCGTCACAAATAAGTGACTACAATTACGCGTTTGCAACTTTACAGAGCGTCATCAAAAGAACAATCATAGTAACTTGGCCATCTCACGACATCTCTGAGTTGGGCCTAACATCGCTAGTAGGAGTGTTCTGCCTAATTCATATTTACGGCTTACCTATTTCAAAGCACCCTCTCTTATTTATACATTCAAGAAAGAATCCTGCTAACAGGACTTTAATGCTTCGGGACATCCTAGTACAGCCTCGCGGACCACAGTTTAAGAACTAGCGCTTTACACAACAGAAAGCATTTGCGACAAGGATAACAAATTACATTTGAATATTTCGAATTTGAACCGAGTGTTTATAATAAACACTCACTCTGTTGTTTACACAAGGGAGGGCGGATTAATAAATGTGATAAATTTGAACGAAATAACGCGACATTTTGTTAAGCAGCAGGACTGTTGGTAAGCATGATTCTTGTAACAGTTTTGTTAAAATATTCAAACAGATGCAACGTACAGTTCTTTGTTGACAGCAATCTTAAGTGATCGGTGTATACGTTTCGGATAAAGACGATTATCGTGCAGTGATACAAAGTGAACTGCGGCCCAGATACAAACCTACCAGCACTCAAGACAGTTTATTACTGGATAAATTAGTTTAAACATGGTCGTACGAGCACTGCAGATGTTGCACGTTCTGATTGAGGTTTCTTCTGAAGAAATGATCGATAAAATTAATGTTATCAAATAGAACGCCTTCACATTAAGATTCGCGAGCTTGCTGAGATGGTAGACATCTCATATGAACGGGCACATAATATCGTACACAAGTTCTGTATATGAAGAAGTTGAGTACGCGACGGGTGTCGCGTTTGTTGACTCCGCACCAAAAACACTCGAGAAAGGACATTTCAAAATCGTGTTGGAAAAATTGCAGCATAATGTAAATGAGGCGTCGTTTTGTGGCTGTAGATGAAACTTGAGTCCAACACACACCCAGGAAACAAAATGCAGTCAAAATAGTGGGTTGGCGAAAGTGAAAGTACGCCGTAAAAAGTGAAAACTCTTTTGTTGGGGGAAAAAGTGATGACAAAATTTTAGGCCGGGGAATATCATCATAGTTACAATTGGGGGAAAAAAAAAAAAAGAAAAAAGAAAAAAAAAAAAGGTAAAACAGTCACTGGCTGTTATTACATAACGTTATTGGACTGTTTGTATTGTGAGTTGAAGCAGAAGCGACCGAGATTGATGCTCGAAATAGTCCCCCTCCACCAGGACAGTGTGCCTGCTCACACGTCAGTCGTTGCGATGGCAAAGGTGGACGAGCTGGGCTTCGAAATAGTTCTCCACCCACCGTATTCCCCATAATTGGCTCCAGGTGGCTTTTTTAACCTCAAAAGCTGGCTGACTTGAGCAGAAGAATATTTCGTCGACTGAAGAGATAATCAACGCTAAAAGAGTATTTTACACAGTTCGCGATACCTTTTTTTTTTTTTTTTTTTTTTTTTTCCCGAGGAAATGAAAATACTGGATTAAATGTATTGAGCTGAAAGGAGATTATGTGGGTTTTTGCAAATAAAATGTTATTAAATATTTGTTTTACTCATCGACCCTGATACTTATCTGGTCACGTGAATGCTGTACAATCAGCATGAGAAAACGAATGTCAGATAACTCGTTTGCTGTTCGTTTCATTGCAGATCTCGTAAATTATGTCATTACACTAGGCCCCGTAGCCTGTGGGATTCTGCAAAACACAAAACATTTACTTTGTAACTATAGAACCTATTTCCTGTAATGTTGTGGCCATTCTTGTATACACACATCGGAAAGTCTCCAATTGCCTGTCGTGAATGCAATTGACATTGATTATAAGACTGTAAATGCTATAAAAGTACAATTTTCGCCATACACAAACGTTATTGAATTCCAGCTTACGGGTAAATAAGCGCAGATCACCGCTTACAGGTTATAAGCAAGTCATTATTAATAGAGTAATATGAAAACGTACTCTGAAGTTTTATTCAAGGATTTTCTGTAATAATATTGTTTGAAAAATATTTTATTACTTGAAAAAAATTCCATACAAAGTGAAGGTGTTTGTGGTTTCTTTAAAATAACAGTATTGAATAAAAATATAAAAAATTAGTTTGGGCAATAAAATCTATTTCTCTTCGAAATATTTTATATTCAAACCAATATCATTTAGAAAGATAACGCTTTGTTTTCATTCATAGCTGCCTTTTCAGCGTTTTAACAAATATTTTTATTAATGTGGAAGAATGAACAATTCAACGAGAAAGACACCAGCAAATGTCAATGGCAGAAATAAGTATTTAAATTGCTCTCGCGTAAAATTTATAAACAGAACCTTGTTTTTCACTGCCCGCGATTTGGGGGCTTCCTGGGAAGTAGTCATGATGCTGCTAAACCGCTGTTTGCAAATGAGACTTAATGGCATTTGAAAACTTAAAACGGAAAATACATAGCTACGGCATTTGATTTTGACTAACGCCTTAATAAATATAAGTAAACTAAATCAAATTGTTCAGATAATCCTCGTAGTATTCTATCCTGGAGAATTATTGAACATGGAGACCCACAGGTATCAACTCTAAATGTTACCTCATAGTCATTGAAACTGTACACCAGGGCCGTATTTCACAAAAGCATGGTCTAATACATGATAGGCTTATGTACTTGTAACTTGTAGTGATTTCTGCCACTTTTGTACTTGACTACTCCATACTTACAAGGATTAGTCGAGCACTGATTTCTCTACAAGTGTAGGAACATTGGTAACTTCAAATACTAGTACAACAATTAATTATCTTTTCAATGATTTAGCAGCCAGTTGACCTAAATGTGGTAAGTATTAGCGAAAGTAATACAAAGATGAGTGGAAATGTGTATAAAGTATTTTGTACAATGATAAAGTTAGGTTAAGTACGGCTTATGACTGATTCTTGTTCTAAATGCATGTTTCAGACCAGCAGTTTAGTCCATGTATTTTTAAGGTTCTTGCTACGTGCCACGAAAATACTTTCTTTTTATACTTCATTCTCTTTTGGCACAATTGACCCAGTTTTTGCTTATGAGAACGTGATTGTCAAACAATATAAACAAATGAATATTAAGTATAAAATAAATGAACCGAGAACGATCGGGAAGCTCGATTCTTCTGCCATCTCTCGACGGCTGAAATTGATGCTCTTAAATTTAGCGTCCCATTCAAATCAGGGCGTGAAACAGTCGACAAATTTGCTCAGAGGCCTCTTATTTCAGGCTTGAGGTTCTTTATCGTGCCGTAAATGTACGACGTGGGATCCACGGTTTTACTTCCCTTCCGAAGGAACCCATACTTAGGATTGTTTACTCCCGTAAAAATCCATCGATCCTGGCCGGGTTTGAACCCGCGATCTTGGGTTTAGGATTACCACTATACCACCAGAAGCGACACATTCCTTTAAAAAAAAAAAGTGCTGGAATACTGTTGCAAGAAACAAGCCAAACAATAAAAAGAACTCCTGGAGACATTTGAGTGCGTGTGGTTTCATGAACACATTAACGATTTGATTTTCTCAACGTCCAAACGATACCAGGTGGTGATTCAAGTACTAATAAATACGATGCATTCTATTAGGCAGCTGGGTTTTCTAAAAATTGAAATTTATACTTATTAATATACCATGTTTCACTAACCGCATTATTTATCTAATATTTTAAAACAATAAATAAGCAAATTTATTCACAATTTAACTTTACTTCTTTATTCGACTGTTTTGCTTCAATTTTTAATAAATATATACATTACATGTAAAAATGCATATTTATAATAATAATAATAATAATAATAATAATAATAATAATAATGTCTTAAAACAGTTATGGACAATATGGAAGAAATGAAACAGTGAAACAAATTTAAAAATTCGAATGAAAATATCAAAGACTTAAGGGGTGTTTCACAAATGTATATAACGACAATAGTACATCTAGGGCCACCACTGAGGAACACGTTTTAAGTTTAGTAAATGGGTAGAATCTGCTGCATAGATGCACAGGTATCTACTTCAAGATAAACAGATAAAAACATACCGTACACTAAGCAGGAAAATGAGTGTAGTTCTTCACAAGCCCAGCGAGAATGTCGCTGCTAGCACCATGCAAACTTGTGGGTCAACGCGGGTCACATGCTTGATAACGAAAGGTCACATGTTGGCCTTATGTAACATTGCGCTGGTTCCAAATGTTCAACTAGAGATAGCCGGTTTGATCCCTTTGAGGTTGCAGTACTTAATAGTTTTAAACGTTTCAGCAAATTAATAAATATGTGAATTACGTAATTTTGAGTTGCAGAATTGAATGTAAAAATCAGTTTTTTCCCTGTGATTTTAAAAGTCGCTACTGACATAAACAAGAAATGCAGACCCAGAAAGGTCTAAACGCAATATAATTATGCTTGCTCTTCTTTTGTATCACACTTCTTGACAGTTTTGTTCAAGTAAGTGAAAGCGCTCGCCCGGGACACCTTGTTTGTACTTTTTATTTTATACTAAGGCACTACAGGCGGGTTCTTGCAGTTCTCCAACAGGAAACAGTTATTTGACCCAAAAGCCATTAACAATTGCTTTTAAACAGGACCAAGAGCTGCTATGATAAGACTTGCACCATGCGTGAATATTCTTGGAGAAGATTTTGCCATCTAGTGACTAAATTTTTTAAAATCCTTCTACTCCTCCCATCTAGTGATTATTTTTAGAACTCCTACCACTGCAGTGCTTCTTTATATTATAAAAAGAGTAGCAAATACAAATATAAATAAAACATGTAAACAAAAGAACAGAGAACATCGAAAACATAAAATACGTGCTGCACATTTAAAATGCAGATTGAGAAAACTACGTGCTAATTGATGTACAACATGTCAGATGCAAAATGTCTGTTGACTAGTGAAAATTAATTAAATTCCTAATTGCATATTATAAATTAAACATGTGCATTTTTAGAATAATGAATATTTCATTCATAAGCAAAACTATTTATTTTGAAGCTAATAATTATTAATGTTCATAATATTGTTGTGTATTTCGTAAATAAAATTGAAATACGAACTGTGTGAAGTACTCGTTTTGAAGGTTTCAACCCCGAGAAACAAAAGAAATCAGATTTCACATGAAATTGTTCTTCGCTTTTGTTTTCGACGGTTAAAATGGGGATAGCTGAATTTAAGCGTGGTCGTACATCCGTGCAAGATGACGAACGCTCAAGGCGTACCAAAATTGCTGCGAACGACGAAATTGTTGCAAAATTTACAATGCCAAACTGAATGATCTCCGATGAAGGTAAGCCTGACATTACAAAGATCTCGACCAAGTTTTGTGTATTAGAAAGCGTTCCTCTCGAAAGATATCGCGTTTTTAACAATGGATCAAAAACGCATTCGAATGAAAATTTTGCGACAAACTTGTTCAAACAATTCCATCGAGTAACAGTCGATTAAACATGAATTCCACTACACGCCGGAGACAAAGGAGCAGTCAAACATGGGTTACAGCAGGTGAAAGTGCACCAAAGAAAGCAAAAACTATTCTTTCTTCAGTAAAATCATGGCTACTGTTTTCTGAATTCTCATGGTGTGGTGCTCGTAGACTACCTCCAGAAGGTCAAAACCATCGCCGGGGAGTATTTCACTTCACTACTGGACCAACTGAAGGAAGATATTCAGGATAAACGTCCACACCTGCGAGAAAGAAAATTCTCTTTCATCACAATAATGCTTTGCGATTGTTGCTGCAAAACTGTATGCCTTCCTAGTGCTTCCACACCCGCCATTTATTTACCATTGGACTAAATATATTGATTTACAAGGTAACTATATTAAAAAATTAAAAAAAAAAAGAGTTTCTCTCAAATTTTGTGTTTTATTAGTCAGGCCGAGAACTTTTAGAATGCCCTTGTGCAATGCAGAAAACTTCTTGCAAGAAGGAAGAGTCCGGCCGGCTGCGGCATTTAATGAAGCGACATCCACTTCTTTCCGATTACCAGGGAGAACGTGATCGTGCTAAAAAAATAAACAAGGACAAGAAATAATGTTTTTTTTTCCTAGTTAATTTCACATGAAAAAGTGGTTTCTTAATTATTTTCATATTTCTGAACAGTATTCTATATTTGTACTGCGCCTTACCAAATGCCTTTCTTTATACATTTGTATTTTCACAACTCATATCCCAGAGACTGTTGCAATGTACATTGTGATGTATTTTATAACTGCCTTTCCCTAGATAACTTTATAGTAATTTGTGCCTCTTTCTGTAAAGGTACAAATCACGAGATATTTCCCGCACCTAACTGGAACACTAAGAGCTATAAGAGGTTTTCAGTAAAGATGAGATGTAGAGAGAAAGACCAAGGGAAGGGAACTAATGAAAGACTCAAATTGGGTATTCTCAAAGACGACGAAGATGAAAGAAAAGAACAAACAACCCAGTGGTGGCAAGTGGCTCCTGTAGAAGGGTGGGCGAGGACACCAAACAGGGGAAGTCGTTACACTCCTCCCCGAGCAGCGCCGTTGTACGTTTGCTGTCAGCCAAGGTAATTTTTTAAATCATGAAAAAAGAAGCTTCTTACTGAGTAAGCTCCCATAGTTTTCGGTTGATGAGATCCAAATCGTTTCACTTCCAACTTGACGCAAAAATGGAGTCTTCAATTAAATATTCACTTCATTCATTACAAAAAAAAAAAATATTTTTATAACTTAACATCTAACATTGTGAACATCAGTGAACTATCCACTAACAAACAGTGAGGAAGACACCTAATGTCAAACAAAGTTCTCTGTCCGTGGTGTCAGTAACCTCTCAATATCTGGGACCTTAGAAAAGAGAGAATATCCAGCGCTGGCCCAAGAGAACGCAGAAAGGCTGTCATCTTGAAGGATGACAAATTTAAGTCTTTGTAAAACTTTGTAAGTCTTTGTAAATCTTTGCTGGTTCAATGCATAAATTTTTACGGGCTGGTCCATGAGCTTTCCTCGCTAACGGAGGACCCGCATGCGTTCGCTACTACGGTAGAGAGGAGATGCCCTTTATTGTGTAAGATACTGACCAGTTATACATCGCTATTTTCTTGCATTTTTTGTTTTAAAAGTTGACCAGGAAAGAGAAAATGGTAAATAATTATGGTGTTTTCTTAGGGGGATGCTGGCCCTTATTGACGGGTCGCATACCCTTCAAAAAAGGTGAGGGTGTTTGAGCATCAAGCCGCACTGATGGTTATTTTGTACTTATGTCCCCAAGATTAATGGATAAAATGAGGGAGACACCTGACGACCGGGTCCATACGTGTAACAGATCTTCGGTCCCCAGACTGGTCTCCCCCAAAGTAGAAAGAATCAACACAGAACTTTCTGCATGGCACAAATCTACTACCACACCTCTCAGCGTAACCTTCAACACTGCAACTATGAAATGAGTGAGCAGAAAATTCTGGAAAGGAAGCCACGGAAAAAACCAAGGTCAGGATGGCTGGTCCCAAGAGATTTGAAGTGAACTCCTAGTTCCAAGCGTCGTCATCTCGCTCGCTTCAAAATAAAGAGATGTTTGTTTCGAAAGAAAGAGCATTAGAACCTTGTAAGTAATTTCTTGATTCTCCGACCTCGTGTCACACAACGCCCCACTCTTGCTTGATGATATCCGCAGCCTTCTCGCCGATCATGATGACGGGGGCGTTGGTGTTGCCGCTGGTGATAGTCGGCATGATGGAAGCATCAGCAACTCTCAAACCCTTTATCCCTTTTACTTTAAGTTGTGGGTCCACGACGGCGCTGGCATCTCCAGCTGGTCCCATCTTGCAGGTGCCAACTGGATGGTAAAGGGTGTTACTCAGCTGTCGTAGCATGCATTTCCAGTACTCCGTGCTAAGAAATTGTTTTCCGTTACACTCCTGGAGGGAAATTTCTTCTGGAGTGCCTTCCAAGTCCTGCATTATCTTTGTGTCTACCAGCGTCAGGGCAAGCTGTATACCTCTAAGCATCACTTCTATATCTTCCTTTTCACTGAAGTACCGTGTGTGTATACGTGGATGCTCCAGAGGGTCTGTAGACCGCAAAGTGATCCTTCCTCGACTTTTTGGGTTTAGCAATGTGGGGAGCACCAGAAGCACATCTGACTGTGTTTGCAGACCAAAAAACTTTTTGGCCACATCGGGTGTGAAACCACTCATCCTGGTGAACTCGGTCGTCAGATAGGTATCGTTGTTGTGAAGAATAATGTGGTGGAACTGCATGTCAGGCCGTGTTCCATTCGTCGTGCTGGCGAAGCTGATGATATCGGTGGACCCAATGGAGTTCAGCATTCCGGACCTGCGCATTAGATATGCGTACGCAGCATCCAATGGTGTATGAGGGGAAACAGGTCGTGGATGGGATTTGCTGATGGAGAAGGCGACTCCCTGGAAGATGACGTGATCCTGCAAGTTGTAGCCCACCCTGAGATCCTCCAGGACTGGAATATCAAGCTCCTCCAGGTGCTCACGGGGTCCTATTCCGGATAGCATGAGTATCTGTGGCGAGTTAATTGTTCCGGCGCTAAGGATCACCTCTTTGTTCACATGTACGTTCAGGAGTTTGTCTCCACGTCGTACCTGTACTCCTACTGCCCGGCGCACATCGGGATCTACCAGTATCCGGGTCACCTGGGTGTTTTTGGCCACGTGCAGATTCTCCCTGCTCTTGATGGGAGCAAGAAACGCCTTGCCTGTATTGCAACGGGTACCCTGCTGTAGAGTGCCTAATGCCTTCGCTACACCGACCTGCAACAGAAGGAGACATTATAGTAATTTAGAGGCTTGGATCTCCCGCTTACAAGGTTTCAATGCGTCAAATGGGAAACATGTCCGGGATCTAGAAGGAACGTCAGGTCGGGTGCAGTCTGCCAAATTTTTCATCTAACAGAAAGAGACATTATAGCAAGTTGGAGGCTTGGTAATCCCATTTGCCAGGTTTCATTACGTCCAGCAGGAAATGTGTCAGGGATGAGAAGGAATGCCAGATCGGGTTCATGTGCCAAATGTTTGATCTAATAGGAGAGATTATAGTAAATTAGAGGCTTGAATCTCCCAGTTGCCAGGTTTCAGTGCGTCCAGCAGGAAATGTGCCAGAGATGAGAAGGAATGCAGGTCGGATTCATTGTGCCAATTTTTTATGTAACAGAAGCCATCACTGGCTAATAGTTGCATGTAGGCTGCTGAATTTTGTTACTGGAATAAACAAACATGCTTGAGCCCACTAGTAGCCAAGGATTTGAACACGTGTCCACGAAACATTTCTGTCAATAAATGTTGGTAAGTTGAGAAATAAGAGTATATGATCAGATAATTAACTAAAACATTTAATTTATTAAATATACCTGAATTGAAATAGATCTGGATAAATTGTAGTTGGTTAAAATTGAGTTAATTGGCTCGTCAGAGGCAGGAAGTGTACACACAAGAAAGAGAGTGCCGGTCGTCCGTCAACATCGCGGTCTCCCAGAAACCCTGAGGTTGTATCTGAAATATTGTGGCAGATAGGCGCATAAACTTCGATAAATTGAAATATCAAACAGACCGCGCGAACCTGCACACCATTATCACCAACGATTTGAATATGAAAAATGTGTTTATGTCACGGAACTTGACATTGGCACAGGACAAAAGGATTGAAGTCTGTTGTCGATTACTGGAAATACACAATGAAGATCCAGCATTTTAGTGACTGGTATGACTGCCACACACTAGAGAAGAAAGTTCAATTCATGCAGGGAGTTCGTGCAGACTCACGCTTCATTCGGACTGACTTCCTCAGCGATGTGTACAGTCAGCAAAGGCAAAAGGGGAAGTAGCAGACAGGAGTGTTCTTCCAACATGAATATGCGTGGCTTCATTATTGTGCAATATTATCCGAATCTCTCTCTATTCAGATTAGGGCTCATTCGTAATCTGCGGGTAAAAAAAAAAGGGACAACAACGAGGAAATTAAGGCAGTTGTCCACAAGTGGTGGCGTAGTACTCCCAAACAATGGTTTCGGGACGGAACCAGAAAGATGAACGGAGCATTGGAGGTGATGTCATATTGAATATGTGCATAATAATTCAAATAAACAAAATTCATATCTTAAATCATTTCCGAACATACTTGTTATTTACTTACAATTAATAGGGCGGCGTTATTGAACAAGTCGAAGGTGAAAATTCGAGTTCATTCTGTTAGTATAGAAATTCTTGCACAGTCGGTAAATCTGTGTGCTTTAAACTTTAGAGCAGAAGATTCTTGAAAGCGCGAATAAAACACTTGCCGAAATTTTCAAAGGTACTATAAACGCAAATATATAAAATGCTTAAAAATAAAGAAGGAATTTACAGGAATGGGCAGGGGGAAAGTGCCACAGAACAAAAAGGAAAATAGGGTTCAAGTAATGTTAAATGAAGTCTTCGTTCTGCATTTGTAAATGGTTTAAATGTATACAAGCGAAGAAACTATCTGTTAGAGAACTACTCTAAATGTGTTGTGTTGTAGTGTTTAAGTCACTTAGGAAAATCTTCTTTCCCTTTTCAAGTTTCATAACAATAATTTAGCCGCCGCCTAATTAATGTCTATTATTTGGAATAACAACAGGTGGTCGTTTAACACTGGTTTCGCGTTAACCTGTAATTATGAATCATTGAGCTTTTTAAAGCACAAGAGAAATTTCAGTACCTGAAGGCTCTGTAATGGAAAATTCTTCCCGTGAGTGTCTTTTCTCCCACCGTTAGACTTCCCTTCTACTAGGATCTAATTCACCGTCCAAAGAAAATTTAAATCCGTTTTTTCTTCGTCATTCATCCTTTATCAGTCACCACGTAAGTTTGTTTTCTATTATCTTAGCTTTCTGATATAGCATTTCTTCTACTAAACATATTTTGTGAAGCAATACAGGTATCGAAGTAAAATATATGTTTCAACTTATGTAAAAAGCTACACACACTATTGAAAATTTATGCAAATATCTGTCCCATATACCAGTTTATTTCCAATAAAAATAACTGGCTATTTGTAACAAAAGGCTGGCTCATTCAAACTACTGCAGTAAGTTCTTTGGGAAAAGAAAGGGAAAAGTGTATATTTTGTAATTGTTTGTTACGTTTCGCTTAAAGGCAAAATCTCTGTATTTAAGACACGTTTTATTCGTCTTCAAGAACAAAACGTCCAGTTCCTTATATGCATACAAGTACGAAATCTGTAATGAGGTATCATCTAAACACATAGTAGAAAGTTAACATTTGCTACCAGCGGATCAAGAGAAGGAGATTGCATGTCGCTCATATGCGTTTATTAGTTTCGATCGTTGCAGTTACGCGTTTTATTACATTGGTTTATAGTTTGAAGTAAATCAGCAGTTTTGTGCCCATTGTACCTCTAATTATGGCAGTGCACAGCATATTAATAAAGAAAAGTGGATAAAGTGCAAATTTTGAAGTTCATAATAAAACTTTATTGTCTATTAAATATTTTGTAACAAAATTTGTGGTTAGGAAGGACATTTCCCCTAATCTACCTTATATGTGACAATGAGTTTGGCAACGAAAGGATAGGTCCAGAAGAACGTATGAAGCGAACTTGGGAGCGAGATGAAACGAGTTTTAATGAATGGTATGAGCAGGATATTATAACATGTTTCGACTCCTTTGCAAGTGAGGTTAAGAAAGATCAGTGTCAAGATTCACAATGATAAATATTACGCTGTCCCATGTATGGCGATCAGTTTAAAGATGTCCATTAATTTATAAATTAATGCATTTTTAAAGAGTTATGCTTGCCTGTGGAGAAGTTTAGTTCGATCTTGGAGTGCAGTGAAAGCAAGGAATTAAAATGTTAACAGAAAATAATATGGAGAAATTTGATATTTTGAGGAGTTGCCTTGCTATTATTATTATTATTATTATTATTATTATTATTATTATTATTATTATTATTATTATTATTATTATTATATCTCGCTCATTGAAAACGTGCCTCCATTAATAAACGTTTTCAAGGAAAGTTTACCACTATATCATAATTTGAATACAGAGAAAGATAAAATAAATTTTGCATTAGAGCACCTGAAACTTTCTTATGCAAATCAAATTACATATTCAGCAGAGCTCTTGTTATGGGCTGCAAGTTTTCGTACATGTAGAGGGATGCCAAAAATGTATAAACATTTCAAGCAAAGAAAAAACTCTATTAACATAACAAAACTGAATTCACACAAAGAGAAAATGATGATCATTAGTCATCTTAAACTTTTACAGTTACAACAATGCTCGAAATGCCCACAGAGTCAATACACTTCTGAGTACGTTGAACTACTGATTGAGCAACGTTTGCGAAAATGTCCTCAACGATTGCAGCACATGCCGTTTCCATTTCTTCCCGAAGTTCTTCTAGTGTAGCTGGTTTTCTACGGTATACAACATCCTTAAGAGTTCCCCATAGGTAGAAGTCCAACGGAGTTAGATCCGGAGAAGGCGGTATAAACTCAATCGGACCTCTTTCTCCTATCCAGTGCGGAAGATTGTCATCAAGGTGCGACCGTGCATTTCGGCGGTAATGTGATGGTGCACTATTTTGTTGGAAGTAAAATTCCTCATTTCCATACAGTGTATGGAATGGCGGATAAGACAGATATGGCGCATCACATTCAGGTACACTGGGTCAGTATTCCTTCAAAAAAGAAAGGTCCAACTAGATCCTTAGATGACAACCCACACCAAACATTAATTCCAGGTAAATTAACAGCCTTTTCCAAAATAACATGTGGATTGTTTGCACACCAGTAGAAGTAGTTATGCCGGTTAACAGTTCCGTTCAACTTAAATTTGGCTCATCGGACCAAAAAACTTTTCTTACGAAAACCTCATCCTCTTGCACCATGTTCCGAAACCACTCACAGTACTGCATTCTCCGATCAGGGTCATCTTCGTTTAATACATGCAAAAGTCTTGGGATGAAAACTTTCAACTTTGCTGTTTTAGTAATACGACATAAGCTGATTCTGCTAATCCCAGTCTCACGTGCACATTGCTTTGTAGATTTCTACGGTGAGTGGTCAAAACGTTTCCATAACCATAGCAGAGGACGCGGGGCTTGTTTCGTGCAAGGTCTTCGAGATCTGTCCTTGTGAACATCGAATACGGCACCATGAGTCTCAAATTTATCTCGAATGCGTGCAATTGTTACTCACGTTGACGGTTCTGTGCTGCACACACGTATGCATTGTCCTTGAGCGTCAACAACATTCTCGGTTTTCCAATACCACTGCAAAATTGTTTCCGCCGTTCAAACGATAATCTTGGCTCCATTTTGTTGTAGCAACGCTAGCATAACGCAATGTGAGTTACCTCTGTTTACAGAACATCATACGATAATCTTGACTTCATTTGTTCATTGTTGATTTACGATAACCTTGGTTTCATTTAGTCATTGTTGATTTATCTGTCACGTAGCAACGCTATCATAATATATGTTAGTCGCATCTTTTTATAGATCATCACACTACACATTATTGTTGTTTTTCGGTCCAACTTTGAAATATATTAAGTAGATATCTACCGTGAAAGTTGCATACATTTTTGGCACCCTCGGTATATATAACGTAAATTGTATCGTATTTCTTTACCAGCAGTTTGGTTAAAATTATTTGTACTTGTAATTGCATATACATGGCTTACTATCTTATATTTGTTGACTTTACAAAAATTAGAGCCATCTATATACAGAAGCATATTTGTGTGTTTAAATTATTCATTAATTTTGCACCGCAGATAATTATGCTTAAAATAATTTTTACAAATGTTACACTAATGAAAAATACTGGATAAAGGCTATTCTTATTTATGCATCTTGTTGACGTTATTATTATTATTATTATTATTATTATTATATATTATTACTTACTGCAATTAACGGTAACGGACAGTTGTTGATTAACCATTTTTTGTACATGAATGATTTTATGTTAGCGAAATTTATATTATTTTATATTTCGTTTACATATAAATATTATTGCTTGTAAACAATTTCAGATTCTTAAAAACCGTGGAAATATTTTCTAATGATAAATAATATCCTCTTGTAAACATAATGCTGCGTAAAAGTTTCGTATTTGCTATAAACAATAATTGGGCTGCTTTTCTGCATTGTAATCTGGGTAGTGGGGTAACACTCATGTTTTTCATATGCAGGATATCATCTGTTCATTCATTTGAGATGCCTACCATTTCAGTAACCTCACGAATCTTAATGTGACAGTCTTCTATCACGATACTATGATTTTTACCCACCATTTCTTCAGAAGAAATTTCAATCGTGCATCCGCAACGTGCCGCATCTGCAGTGTTGATGAACAGCCCCATGAACTTCCTTCAGCTCAGTTGTATCTGGGCCGCAGTCAACGTTTTTAAATAAAAATGTTTTATTGCTACACTATACTCGTCTTTATCCATTTCTACGAAACTGTTACATCCATCACTTAAGATAGCTGTGAACAAGGAACTAAGCGTTGCATATGTTTGAACATTCGAACAAAACCGTTACAAAAATGACGCTTACTGACAATCCTAACGCTTAACAGCATTTCCCGCCATTTCGTTGAAATTTAGAAACATGTTAACCCGTCCTCGTTTGTACAGCAGACCCATTGGGGTCGCGGAGCGAAATCCTTGGTAGAGAAGGAGAAAGTGGTGGAAGAATCTTATTTACTCAAACATCATGCAGTGTTTGTCAACTTTCTCTCAAGTGTGGGTTAGCGTCTTACTTGGTTCAGTTAAAGAGGCCATGGACTGCATTGCAAAGAGTCGCTAACGTGTCATCCAACACTAAACAGAATATAATGTGAGAAATATTCAGGTTATGTATTAGAAATGTCATTTGCACTCTTCACCTTGTTAAACATTTTATTTATCGAATGGGTCATTGTCTTTTTTTTTTAATTGTTTATTTTATTTGGGAGAAAAGGATAGCATTGGCAAAGATAATTATTGGTGGCAAGTGGTAATTTTCGCGAGCTAGAAAAACAAAATGTTGGGGTACAAGATGACAGAGTACCCGATAGTTCTGGGAGCCTCGCCCCAATCAAGAAGAAATTTAAGTATCCACTTAACCCCTCCCGCATTCGTTTCACGTGGAATTAAATCTTATTGGTGAGTTCAAACGACGAGTCTCTGTCGCTAGGCGAGTGAAAGGCTCCCCATTGTACCCAAGGATTATTTTAATACTTTGTGACCGATTATTTAAATTGTGAGCAGATTCAATGAAATAAAAACTATTAAAGAATATTGTTTTGTATATCAGAATTATAAACATTCCTTGTTACTGGTCAAAATCGTTACATTAGTAACAATTGCTTTCATTGCTAAAATGCTGTCAACTGATTTTTTTTTTCCAAATGCCCTGCTCTGTTCCCTTGGAAATTTCTGCGACGTGGCAGTGGGTAACTGTCTTTCTAGGCAGGACCGCCCTTAAGGTGCAGCAACGTCCCATTGGGGATGGTGAAGATGACGCGCCAGTAGCGGTTGAGACCTAAGTAACCAGACCATGGGCGTCAGGGGGATCTTTCTAGCCAAGGAGAAATCTCTGGTATATCACCCCGTACTACTACATCATGGGGAAGTCTTAACTAAATATTACATTATTCAAACACATCTGGTGTTAGTGGAGAAATATTTGTACTTAAAACACATTAAATATCTGTATGCCAAATGTAAAAAGCTGATCTAAGTTTTTCACTGTTAGGGGCAGCTCTCCAATCATCGGTGTTGTGTTTAAGAACGAAAACTTTCTTACGTCTGCACTTTTTTACCTTCCTTCAATTTTAAATTTATTTATTATTTATGATTTCTCCTTAAAATTTATAAAAACGGACTGATCAATAAAATACATAATTACAGAATTAATGACAATTAAATTATATTAACAACAAATGAGTTAGTTTTGGTTAATAATACTAACTTGCTTTAATATTTTAGCAATGAATGCATCGTATTCCTTCTGATGCGACCCATTCAGGTATCAATTCAATAACCTCCGTGAGGTTATACGCGAAAGTATTGACTTCTGATAATTTATTAGAAAGTAGACTTTAATATTCATTTTATTTTATTCGTATTCTTTAATAATTATGGTGAACAAAACATAGCATACAATTATTGCATTCGTAAAGGTATAAAATAATATAACGTAATAGTATGAAATTGGACATATGAGAGCGTGAAGTTTGTGTACGGTGATTTAGGACATGGCAGATACTTAGTAGAAACATGCGCAATTTTTGGTCACCCAAACTCAGTCATGACGCAATCTGTGTATAAGAACACAACGAGATGACATAGTATCAAAACGTGGTTAGAAACTGCAGTATTTTGGTGAACTTTTATAACCCAAAGAATGTGTTTTGTTTTTCTTTAGTTTACCACGAAACGCCCTTTCTCAAGTGCAAGGCAATACTGGCTTAGTGCAAATGTCATTGGTTTGAGAAAACTGGGAAATTGAGTCTTGTAGTTGGTACGTGTTTTTAAGGTATTAAGAAATGCATAAGGTATCACCTGCACTTTGGTACTGTCCTGGAGACGGTTGTAGCCGAGTTGTTGCCAAGCCTGCAGCAGAACTTCCTTCATATAGTCGAAGTCGTCGTAGTGCTCCAAACTGAGATAGTCGCCGGACTTCTCGAAGTAGCGAAGAACATGTTGATACCCCCAGCCGCCGTTACCAGCTGCTTCCCAGTCATCGAAGTCACTGCTGTGACCTGCAACGTATAACATGGCGTTGATGGTGCTGGAACCGCCAAGAACTCTGCCTCTGGGCCAGTTGCACCTCTTGTCCAGCATCCCTTCACAAGAACCCTCTTCAGGCTCTACACGGTAACCCCAGTCTATCTCGGAACCCAAAGTGCTGAACAGAAGGCCAGGTATCTCAGAGGTGAGAGTGGGGTCCCCTCCGGCCTCTATCAGCAACACCGTCCAGTTGTTTACCTGAGAGACAGAGCGTTACAGGTGTAACATCTGAAAATATTTGCAGTAACACATTATCGACTACCTGGATAGACAAGTCTTACATTCTGACGATGTAAGCAATGTACTATGGATCTTAAACTGATTCTCGCAATTACATGACAGGAGACATTTCTAGCATGTTCCGAAATTTAAATACCGGGAATCACAGGTATAATCCTGATATTGCATGACGGGTGCGCAGTAAATGCATACAGAACGATAAGATAGGCACTTTGTGCAACTTAATGTGTATAAAGACATTGCTCGATTTTTACTAAACACTGTTTTTAGTATTTAACGGGCCCACTTTTAACTTTAATTACCATGCATGGAGTCATGAAATCACACTTTTATCTGACCGCCACGGGTGACCGAGGTCGTTAAGACGCGAACTCGTGAGCGGGAGGTTTGGGGTTCGAATTCCACCAGAACCGTCCTTCCTGACTGAGATTTTTTCCAGGTTTTTCTCAGTCCCCATAACAGGCAAACGCCGGGAAGTTACCCTAAACTTAGGCCTGAAACGTTCCCTTCCTTAAATAAATCCTTTCGCAATGTATGATTTCATCTCATGTATTACCAATGTCCACCGCTTGTGGCGCCTCAGTAATAAAAACGGGCGTTAAACACTACTAATAAAACACTCTTTTTCTGGTGATGCTTCCGTTTCTTAACAGTCACCCAGAGTCTCTTAGGTTTGAGATCCGATGTTAGGTCAGTCCAAACACTGAAAACCATTTTTCCGCATGAGCAAGGTTTTGCTGGAAAATCGCTGGCTATTTTCTCTAAAATTGTCGCCGTTCAGCATTCCGCCAGTAGGAATCAAACACATTTAGTGCTTTTGAATACAACACATCTCTCTTTTAAGTTTTTGTCCTTTCCTTTGAGATGAAATAGACCTTACTTCTGGTTACATCTTACTGAGATGTGATATCCATTGTTAAATAAAGTTTAAACACAAGCGGCGTAGAGTGCAGGAATCAGTTATTACTACTGCTTGTTCACATTAGTTCGCACAAGAATGCATCTTACATGCTTGCTCTATTATTGGAACATCCCGACATTTGCGACAAGTTTGGATGTAGGAGGACATATTTCAACATCCTCTGTCATAATACACGTGCTTATTTTCATGTAATTGCACTTGATGACGTGGTTTAGTAATTCATACCTTAGTTTCAATTTGGCAAAAACTCAAACTATTCATGATAATTGTTAATGACATTAAAGTTTGTAGTTCTGTATTGATAATGAAGAACTCTGCAATAGACTAACTGGAAATTTAAATTAAAAATTCTGGTCAGGGTAACTGAGTTACCGTATCTAACCCAGAAAAATGTTACAAAGGATGCGTTGATATCTACATACCAGGAGGCTGTGTCTCTTTTTTTTAATTTTTCTCTCCTTCACAGCTTCCGGTAAATCGAGAGTTGTCTTTCAAAATCTCTCGCCCTTCAGCTAATCGAATCCATCTCACAATGAACATACAACTCGCTCTTTCACCTGCTTATAACGTGTGAATGTAAAGTTTTCTTTAGAAATATCAAAGGACTGATCTCAGTGACTGACTATGCAAGTTTGAACTTGCGCTTATGCATATTTTGATAGCTTAAGGTTCATTATTGTCAGTTGCGTTAGTTATATTTTCGTAGACATTATTGTCTTAACAATGGATAGGCTGGTTGCAAAACTTTTTGCATGTTCCTCGTAATATTTAGTATATTAAGAAAAATTGCGACTTTATGTGGAAATATGCACTGCAGAAAGAGTTAAATTATCTCCCTCTTGAAGTTTTCATAATAAACGAAGGAGAATATTTTCATTGCAGCATTTTAAAGAGCAGTGCTCGCTCTACACTGTTCAAGTGCACGTTTTTTTTATTTATTGATTTATTTACGGACGCTCTTTAACAGCTCAGGTCATCAGCGTCCCATTCAACTCAGGGCATGAAACGGCCGACAAATTTTGCTCAGAGGCCTCTCTTTCAGGCTTGAGGTTCTTTATCGTGCCGTAAATGTACGACATGGGACCCACGGCTTTACTTCCCTTCCGAAGGAAGCCATACTTAGGATTTTTACGCCCGAAAAAATTAATCGGTCCTGGCCGGGTTCGAACCCGCGATCTTGGGTTAAGGAGGCAAGTATGGTAACCACTACACCACCAGGACCGACAAGTGCACGTTAAAATGGAATAATTAACCGCTTTCTAAAATATAACCCTGTATCGGGAACGGCTCACAAAATTAAAACTTATTTTTGTGAGCAGTGTAGGCATACAGCACATGCGCGGCCTATTTGTGCGAGCGGAAGTGATTTGAAACAACCACCTTTTCATTTTCTGTTAAAGATATCGGTAATCTGAAAAGTATTATGTTACGTATTCTATATAAGTAAAAAAACAACATGAATTGTAGAAATCTTTTAAAGTAACTGCACGTTGATGAAAGAAATTAATTCTAAGCAACCACTTAGGAAGAAATAATATTTAATAAAGAGTTTTGTACAACCTTTGACCCCCACCCCAAAAAAAAACCGCAATAAGCGAGTACACACTGCAGAGGGCGCTTTGCCTGTAAACACAATGATCTGGAAAAAGAACATCAGGGCGAGAGGTTTAGAAGACATTGTTCTTCCGCTTAAGTTCCTGGGTTCAAATTCTATACAACCTTTTTGTTTTACAAGTGTATATGTAGAACATCATAATGATATAACTTAACGTAATATTACTAAGCACACACTAAAACGTAATCACAAACTAACGTATTCTTTACAAATAAAGTGAAAACACTGAGCATGTATAACTACACTCAATGTTCGAGGTATAGATTTGTACAGTAGTAGGACGAGAGGCTACAACATCCCATCTTCTTGAATATCTTTTGTTCTTCGTGCAAGTGCAGCATATTGCATTTAGACAGGAAATATATGTTAATGTTTAAAGCGTGTTGTGTATGGGACTACCGTTGTGTTTAGCAGAAGCAAACTCCCCTTACCTTTCAGCAATTGGTCGCAGTAGTGCCGAGAGTGCGTGTCCTTTAGGATATCAGAGCTAGAGGGAGATGTGGTTCTATTTCCCCTTGTGGGTGGGGGGTTCTACATTGTGATACAAACTATACCACCGCCTTGTGTGGGAAAGTTTTAAACTTTCCGACACCAAGCTCAGCATGATTTTGCTGTTACGAGACAGACG
This sequence comes from Metallyticus violacea, assembly GCA_030762175.1. Taxonomy (NCBI): domain Eukaryota; kingdom Metazoa; phylum Arthropoda; class Insecta; order Mantodea; family Metallyticidae; genus Metallyticus; species Metallyticus violacea. The sequence continues at coordinate 1,290,643 of CM060833.1, read as the reverse complement.
TGTAAAGCAGAGTTTGACGTGATTTAAACATACTGAACGGTCACGTTAAGGCAAGATACCAAATGTTCATTTGCTACACCCTTCAGCAGTACTTGCGACAATATTACGAAACTAATTTGTCATTATTTATATAGCAATAAGAGTTTAACAATTCATTAAACGTTACTGATATTTTTAAAAAGACGAATCCTATTGAACATAACTGGTGATGATGAAAAGGTACCTCTGTGAGACGGTTGGCAATGACGGCACCAGCAGATCCGGCTCCTACCACCACGAAGTCGTACTCTTGCTGCAGGCGGTGTCCGACATCCTCAGGGTAAATTTCCGTCCCGCCGAGAGCACATTGCGCTGTCATCAAAGTGTTCACGAGATTAGAGAAGAGGAGCGCAGGAACGCCAGTGACATGGCCGGGACAAGCGTTGGCAGCGGGACTGCTGCAAGAATCCATCCTGTGGCAACTTTTCAGATTGAATTGAAAGACATGGCGTTATAAACATCGCAATTTCTTATACAGACAAACTGAGTTGCTGCAAGGTTAAGTTCATCTCAGTCCGCTTACCTGTTGCGAGGCCCTTGACCCACTAGCGACTAACTGATCAAGTTTCTGCCTAGCTCGAGGTAGGCGCGTCGCTTCACCTGTCTGGTCCAGAAGACCCCCCTCCCTTCTTTATTAGTGCAAGCATGGAGGTTGACTTCCCCTCTTATCTGGCACTTCTCCAGAGACGGAGCAAAAAACTTGTTGGGTGCAAATCTCACTTCGGGTTCAATTCCCTTGTATAGAATGAATGTTTTAACGCCCCTTTATGCTACAGAGGCACCACAGGCGGTGAACACAGATGATACATCAGATGAAATGATAAATTGGGAAAGGATTTATTTAAGGAAGGAAATGTTCCAGGCCTAAGTTTAGGGTACCTTCCCGGCATTTGCCAGTTATGAGGACTGAGGAAAACTTGAAAAAAAAAACCTCAGTCAGGGAGGACGATCCTGGCGGGAATCGAACCCCAGACCTCCCGCTCACGAGTTCGCGCCTTGACGACCTCGACCACCCGTGGCGGTCAATTCCCTTGTGACCGGCCTTATCCCTGGTCACTTAGGCAAACGCTGGGATGAATCCTTTCAATCCGTTGATTCTATTACAAGGTCGACCGTGCTAGACGTGACGATGGCTTGCGCTTTGTAAAGATTTCTACCCATGTGTTAGGCAAACTCATTTAAAAGGGGGGAGGGCGTCGCACTTCTCAATCTGGAAACAATGTTAGGAGTTCCGCGGTTGTCTACTTCATCTTCCCTCACTGAGGTGGAGAGAGAAATCCAATCCGGCGGCGTTTTGATATGAAACATAAGCAAAAGTGATCAACTGTGTGTTATAGCGAGAGCAATAGTTTATATGCTTACCACTTGAAACTAACAGTTTGTATACAGAAACACTAGGACAGCAAGAATGACGTTGTTTAATAAGAATAGCCTTTCTTCTAGACTTATAGAAATGTTTTCACGCATTGCGTGTGTGTTACAACATTCGCTCTTCAAAGAAACAAGATCTAAAACTTTTCATGTAATCCTTGCATTCAGCCCATACCCCCCACTTCATTCCGAAAGTTCCTCATCTGTCCACAACATTTGCAAAGCTAATACTTATATCTTGGGGTAGAGCGAATCTGTTTTCTCAGAACTCGCCAAATTGTTGAGAAATTCATCTACAAACTTCCTAGAATTAGAATAAAACTATAGCTGCACTCACTTTGTTTATACTAACTATCCGACTCCCTTTTTGAGTGAACGGTCCATGGCATTCGTAATAACACTAGTACGAACTCGTTAAGATAAAATTGTTCCGCATTAAACAGGTGCACCCTCCAATCTCTCATACATACGTAAGATACGGGAATTTCAAACCAGGAAATCGCTTTAAAATAAGCCTATATATGTAATTGATATTTAAAGCATCAAATTTCCACATCTTACATGAATAGAAATACGCAAAAGTTTTGAAACTCGGCATCAATGAAGATGTGTTCCTTACATTTTGACCAGATGTGATTTTTAACTATTTTGGTTTACTTACGGACACTCTTTAACATTTCAGGTCATCAACGTCCCATTCAGTTCAGGGATTGAAATAGCCGATAAATTTGCCCAGAGGCCTTTTCTTTCATGCTCTCCAAGATCGAAATGAATTTCTCCACGGGCAAGAGCAAATGTTCAAAAAAATGGACTAACTTCCAATTACTGGACACCTTAAACCGAATCGACACAGATGGGACAGCATCGCCTATTTTAATGAAAAGAAGTCTTCCTGGGCGATAGCTATAAACGAAGTAGCTATCTGTCTTTTGTTATCCTCACTTGCAAAGGAGGCAAAACAAAACATTCATTAAATCTTTCTTCATCTCGCTCCTTACGTTCTTTCATTGCTAAGCCTCACTGTCACGTATGATGGTACATTAGGGAAAATGTCCTCTCTACACATTTACTGTCTTCAAAATGTTCACCGTGCATGTTGTTCATTCATATAGCAATGTGATATTTAGAGGTACAACCGAGCACGCACCTTGTACTAATTCCTAACTGCAACGCGTGCTTAATATATTTGAATCTAGATCGACTGTGGATTGCAGTCGGTCTTGTTTGACCGTAGATCTAAGATTTTTGAAGAAACAGTTATAAAGCGGCCAAAACGCATGAAAATTCCCTGTGTAATTCTATCACGATCTCTCCGGGACCTTTATAAAACACTCGATGAATGATTTGGTAACGTTGTGGCTCACCGCTACAGGACCTTGATGACGTGATACAGTTTCACTTAGCGTCATATTTACAATCAGCGATATTTCAGTTTAAGTTGCTTTCAAACGCTCGGATTGTAAACAACGCCTTTGACAAACACGAGACTTCCATCATAGTTAATGCAATTGTTCTGCACAAGTTGACTTAAAACAAGTCAATTATTTTATAAGTTGCTACCTTTATGTTACACTTGATATTTCAAAAAAATAAAATATGTGAAAGCTTTATAAACTTGATAAAAAACCCTAAGCACTTCAACATGTAGTTGTTATATGTTCTAATCAATTTATAGTTTTTTGCTAGAAAATTGTTACACACTGCGATGTTTACAATATTGTAGAGCACTTTAAGGTACACAATGTAATGAGATCTATGCACTCAATAGTTTTTTTTTTGTAGGGTTTAACGCCTATTTTTACTACTGAGGCACCACAGGCGGTGACACTGATGATATATGAGATGAAATGGCAAAGGATATTTTAAGGAAGGAAACGTTCCAGGCCTAAGTTTAGGGTACCTCCCCGGCATTTGCCATTTATGAGGAATGAGGAAAACCTAGGAAAAAACTCAGTCAGGGAGAACGGTCCTGATAGGATTCGAACCCTAGACCTGCCGCTCACAAGTCCGCACCTTAACGACCTCGGCCACCCGTGGCAGTGCACTCAATAGTGAATTAATGTAGGCTGTAATTTCCCATATCATCGATAAGTTAACACTTTGCATCTTTCGTCGTTTTCTTAAAATTATTCCCATATTACTAAAGCTGTTGACAAATATATAAATCTATAGCGATTGTTCCTATCTGTGCAAAGATTTTGAAGATTATAACAGTTGACCAATTATTTTGTGAATTTCAAGTTGGTTTAGATCAAAGTTACCTACTTGTGTTTTGTGACTTGTCTAAGGCTTTCGATCGTGTATTCCTTTATTGAAGGCAACAGAATCAGATCGTAGAAAAACAATTGCTGGTGGTAGCGATGAGTAATCATTAATCATTCTTTGGCTGTTGCTTCTTAATTGAACAATGATAAGACTCGGTTAATTCTTTTTACTTTAAAACAATTTTCACATGTCTAATTACTTGGGACAACACATTGATCCAGTTAGAGTAAATATTTACTTGTATCCATGTTTTGAATTCTTATTACGTTCCATTCCGTAATGGTTTGCATATTTGGAGAACTGGATCTAAAGTTACTAAAATTTTACTTTTGCGGAAGAAGGCTGTGTTGTCCTCTAATTATTGAATCAGTATACTTTTAATTACTCTGTGTCAATATGCTACTAGGAACAATCATGTCATATTAATGCCCAATGTGGGATTGCACCAAACTAAAACCCATTTTTAACAAGGTCATAGATATGCTTAACAGATTACTTCGTGATGCCCACTCTGTTAGTTAAGCAAATTTAAGGATTTTAGGAAAACTAACTTATTAACAATCCTTTTTATAAATTTGATGCCTTTTACGACAGTAATATCATTAGTTTTTAATATTTTTCATTGTATGTTTCTCTTGACTATAGTCCGTACTATTGTCTTTTAGCTCTGGCTAATGAATAATTGTAATTTTAACAAGAATCATGCAGCGTTGTTTATACTGCAGTCAAATCAATATGATTCTGCATATTTGGAGATGTGTGCTTTTCACTAACCCCCCCCCCCAAATGGGGGGAAACAATAATACGACCAGAACATGGTAAATCCAAAGAATTAAAATGCCTTGCCAATATAAAAGCGAGCATATAATGAACTTAAATGCAGCGAAGACCCGAACTTAAAAATACTTAGGAAAGTCACAAAAACAGTGAAATTGCTCCATTATCATAACATGGGATATAATAAAACTAGAAAGACGGTGACAAGATACAATAATCTGGAACTTTAACAACGTGGCAAACTGAGTAACAAACTGGTGATGAAAAAGAAGCTGCAGTTGTCATTTCTGAATTAGCACGTGTCCCACTTCAGTAAACATATTCTGGTTATGTGGAGCTTAACCAGAAGGCATAATGAATCCTTGAAAGCTTTGTACTCGATAGTCAAACCTAGGAGAACGTTTTCAAAGTAATGTATAATTATTTTAAAAGTAATAATAGTCGCGGTTTGAGGAAACAAATTTCAACAAAAAATGCATTTGTGAACGCACTAATAAAGGAATATTTTATGGCTTAGAGAAAGCTTTTTACTGTGTCAACCATGAAATTGTAGACGTTCATGGAATAAAAAATGAACATTTAAAATGGTTTACGTCTTAATTTGGTAAATGGAAATAAAAATAGGAGATAAATTGTCGGTTCTTAAAAATGTAAACAACGTGTCTGAGCGGGGAATAATTAAACATGAACTTTTTCAAGGTCCTCTTCTTTTTCTAATTTATATAAATGAACTCGCCTTATCCATCCAACTGCGTATTATTTGCAGATAACACATGTATGTTGGTAAATTTAATGTCGGTCTTGGTGGTGTAGTGGTAACCATACTTGCCTTCTAAACTCAAAATCGCGGGTTCAATTCCAGTCAGGGTCAGTGGATTTTTTCGGGCGCAAAAATCCTAAGTATGGCTTACTTCGGAAGGGAAGTAAAGCCGTGGGTCCCGTGTCGTACATTTACGTCACGAAAAAGAACCTCAAGCCTGAAAGAAGAGACCTCTGAGCAAAATTTGTCGGTCGTTTCACGCCCTGAATTAAATGGAACGCTGATGACCTGAGATGTTAAATAAAGAGCATCCGTAAATACACCAAAAAAAAAAAAAAAAAAAAAAAAGTAAATTTAATAAGGTTTAAGTTCCCTGTGTTCATGGTTTAAAGCTATTAAGCTAAGTTTAAATTTAAGTAAAACAAAAGTTATGAAATTCACCATCCTCAGATCTGCAAATCCGAAATTATACATAGAGAATATTAATGCATGACATTAAATTCCTTGGCCTATAAATAGATGGGCAAGTTCATACATAAATTAGCTCTACATGATATGCAGTAGAAATCACTGAAGACTTTAAAGTGAATCTATCAAACCCATCATGGTCTCATATTATGGGGAAACGGGGTTGAAAGTAGAAATGTGTTTCTATTACAGAAAAAAGCAAACAGCAGACTTTTCTGTTGCCATTTTAGAAAATTATGCAAGTACTAATCATAGAAGTTTATTTTGAACGCACTTTAACATATAAGCTGTTTCTCCTAACCTAAAAGTGACAAATTTTTACAAAGACTCGCTTCTGTAGATGACTATGTGTAAACTGCTGCTGTAACTGACAACGTCCTAATGAGCGTTGCACGAACTTATAGAATGCTCTGAAAACTGCGAATGGAAAAGTAGGTCGTAATTCATTAGGATATTTGTAAGCTATGATGCCACACATTTGTTTTCAAGTTCTTATGTGATGCCCTCTGGGGGTTTTCTTTGAAACTGTACCAAAGATTTGGTTTATTTACGAATGCTCTTTAACATCTCAGGCCATCAGCTTGTACCTAAATATTTGTATATTCAAATTTACATTCTCTGGCGAATATTTATACATCTTAGATGTATTCACAAATTACATACTTCAGGAACTCAAACAGAAAATAAATTTTCAGTGAAACCAGAAAAGGAATAGCAGACAGAGAGAGAGAGAGCTGAATTTTAAGAATAAAATGAAAGCGCGAGCCCTTTTATATTAATATACTGTTACTAACGTTACTGGGCATTTAAAGAATTTCTCGACTGAAAAACAAGCATATCATATTCATAAGTTGGCAATACTGCTGAATGGACGACGTTAGTCAGTTGCAGTCGAAGGCTTGAGATTAAAGCAGGTGTGCTCATTTTCTCCCTAGTGTGCTCTATGTGTGCGAGGGAATACTAAAAGTTATCTGTCTGATCAAGAAAATACAAGATTTAAGACAAATGATTTTTATTTTCTTATATTACCCCCCCACTTTTTAAAACAATACATCTAGTCCAAGGCCTTCACAACTTTTTAATACCCTCATTAAAATAGGATTTGTCCAACTGTGAAAAATAAGTGTCTGTCTCAGTTTCAACCTCATCATGTTATGTGAATCTTCAGGTTTGGGAATAAAAAGTAATCGCTGGTAGCCGAATATGGCACGTGGAAGCACTTAGAAGCGGAGCAGCAACAATCCCAGAGTGTATAAAGGTACATTATCGTGATGAAAGAAAACTTTATTTTTCGCAAGGTGTGGATGTTTAGTTTGAATAGCATCCTTCATTTGGTCCAGTAGTGAAGCGTAATACTCCCCGGTGATGGTTCTGCCCTTCCGGAGCACCACGCCATGAGAATCCCAGAAAACCGTAACTATGATTTTTCCTGCAGATGGAACTGTTTTTGCCTTCTTTGGTGCCCTGTTACCCACTGTTTGGACTGCTCCTTCGTCTCTGACGTATCCATGTTTCATCTTCTGTTATGAAACGTCGAAGAACCTTACTGGAATTGCATTTAAACAAGTCTAAACACTTTTGCGAAATGTTCATTTGAATGGTTTTTGATCCATTGTTAACAAACGCTCTACCCATCGAGCGTAAAACTTTGTCACACTCAAAATTCGTGTAAAATGTACTGGACACGGCCTATCGAGGTATTTGCATAGTCAGCCAATTCGTGTACCTTCAATCGGCGATCATTGAGTACGACATTGTGACTTTTTGTCACAATCTCTCTTGGATCGTAGCAGTTTTGGGACGCCCTGAGCGCCCATTATGTTGAGTGGATGAAAGACCATGCTTAAATTCAGCAGTTCACTTTTTAACCTTTGAAAATGAAGGTGAAGAATCCTTAATGTAATGACTAGTGCTAAAATACATTGATCTCTATTTCAAAATATGCTAAAAGAGTACTTTTTCAATATTATTTTAAAAATAAATTAATGTTTGTATACTATCTCTTTGTGGATGGAGAACTTCATATGGTTGATTCGTCCTGTTAACCCTCCACAACTGACCCGTATGTAGGAGTGAGATGTTATGACCACTTTTGCGGCACACCTCGATGCTTGTAATGTGTACAGCTCACACTCAGTTACGAGTCTATTCAGTAAAGATTGACAGTTTATTTGTTTCTCATCACACAGTAGAGATACGGTGTTGAAACAGATTTTCATGAGAAGAACAGATGTCAAGAAGCTCGTCTTAGTGCATAGCGTTTGCCATTCCCTTCCATGTGCATACAAATTAATGGTGACTACTTCAGAAAACCTTGACCTTGCCTTGTGTACTTGTGTCAGTCTTTATTGACTAGCCCTCTTAATGCAGTAATTATTTCGCTACCTAAACAAAAGTGCCAGTGCACCACATTTAATCTTCATGTAGTATCAGGGAAGGACATGGTTAATTGCCCAAAGAAATCCTGCAGGGGAAGTGGGTTGAGATATATCAGCCCAAGTTAGAAATTTAACACTTTCAATTCCAAGGCGAAGTACAGAAAGTTAAAAACGGTTTTAAGTGTGTGAAATACTGTTTGATTTTTTATTATTTCAAAAACACATGTGACAGATATTCTTAGTGACTATTCAATTTGTATAGAGTTCAACACTTTACTCTGTTTTGTTGTGAAAACATATTTAATAGAAATACATGTAAAGACGTAAAATATTCACATTTTCAAATTAAAAACTTTCAAGCTACAATCCGTTTCAATTTTATGTCACCTGACTTAGCTGCCTCAGATTCCCATTCGTTCTCATATCTGAAATGGTTCATTGTAGTAAGGGATTTTTGACAGAAGAAGGTGTGCTAACGTTAAGGGAGACCATGATAAACATTAAAACAATTTAACTTTTTTTCCACAATTTCTAAGAGTAACCCTCAACTAGCAGTCGCTTAAAGGAGAGAAGGTGCGCTCCAGAGTACTTTGACGATATCACCACAAGACACAAAGTCTAGGTAGTGTTAGTAGTCCAATCCTCTTTGATCATATCCGCCCCTTTCTCGGCGATCATGAGGACACTGGCAATGGTGTTGCTGTTGGGGATATAAGGATAAATGCTGGCATCTATCACCCTGAGGTTCTCGACGCCGTGCACTTTAAGTCTTTGGTCTACCACGGCATGAGGGTCGCCTCGGGGTCCCATTCTGCAGCTGCCACCCTGATGATTCTCGGGCAGGGTATGACGCCTAATGACGCACTCCCAGTACTGATCCGATTTGAAGCGGTGAGCCTCGCATCCCGAGACAGGGTTCGTATCCAGTTGAATGTCCCAGCGTCCCTTCAGGGCTTGAGTCTCGGCCAGGCGTATAGCCAACTGGATGCCTTCCTGCAGTATGTCAATGTCGCGGCGTGCAGTTAGGTAATTGGGGTAGATGAGAGGAGGCTGCATAGGGTCGTCACTGGCTAGGGTCAGGTACCCCACACTCAGTGGCATGACGTTGGTCGGACGTGCTGATATCCGGCGTCGTCCGCATTGTCCAAGGCTGCCATCGTGACACTCCTCCTCCATGCCCGTGCGAGAACACCGCGCCCCGTAGCCATCGAAGAAAAGTTGCAGGTCGGGAACGTCGTTCTGAGCGTACCTGCAGCACAGAAGACAGAGTGAGATGTTAATAAGCGACCTGCAGACCATGTTGAGAGGTGGCACGTAAAATGTGGAAGAAGAACCTTATACTTTATTGTTGTAGGTGAGCTCAGCTGGAACAAAGATGTCTAGCCCTGTACTTTCACATTGGAATATATTAGTAATCTTAGCATTTCTGTCAGTTGAAATGACACACCCAAGTTCATTTTCTGTTAGAGAGAGGTTAGTCCTCACACAGTAGAGCAATTTTAGGAATGTTTAATAAGCCTCCGCCGGCGATTTCCTAGGAAGGAAGAGCGTTTATGGCAGGAAGTGTAAAAGACTAATCGAGAAGTGGAAGAAAGAAAACGTGCTGAGTTGAGCGCCCCAGGCTGCTGAGCTTGACATTCCACGATCGACTCTTTTCCATTACATGAAGGAGGACTTAAAGGTGAGGGCATATCGTCCGACCTTCATCAATGAGCTGTCTGACGCGGGTATATCTCTTCTAGCAAACAGATGAGTGCGTCATGTAATGCAGCACGCCAAAGAGAAATGTGGCTTTTTGGTCGAAGGAAAATCCTCACCTCACTTCCGAACTTGAACACAACCCACCACATGACATCACAGCATCTCTTTGGGCCGTGTTATTTTATGGGCTCGTGAATGCTGACAGCTTGACAACTGGAGGACAGATGACTAATGGAAGAGCTGTGGGTACAGCAAGACGGAGGCACCACTCCACATAGCCCTAACCTGACGACATCTGATAACTCGTTGTAGGGAATTAAAAGCAAGTCGCTACGGAATGAACGCTGAGCATCATGGAATGCCTTCGGTACGATCGCACTTGGAGTTTTGGAAAAAATGTCACAAAGAACTTGGTGGCGCAGAGGATTATGTGTCCAAGATCCCTTGGAGAGCTAGCCGTTATTTCAAGATAAATTACTACATCGGAGTAGCAGTCGATGCCGTTCTTGCATTATATTTTATAGTTTTGAAGTGGACGACTTTGGGCAACATGTCAGTAATTAACTTTTCCTTGAGAACGACAGTCTGTAGTTCGAATCCAGTCCTCCTCACTGAACACTTTTCTTAGTGGAAAATAACCTAAACTTAGTTCTGAAACACCTCTTTCCCCAATTAATCATTTCACTCCATGGTTACGGCCTGTGTTGCTCCAGTAATTAAAATGCTTGAATTCGACAGTGAAGAAGAAAGAAAAATTCAGATAAGCGAACTCAAATCCAGAAAGTTTGGCAACTTTTGAAATCTCCATCTCTTTTTACTGGGATGTTCTTCTGGAAATAGAAATGTCACAAACATTTTTTCTGCAAAGTCTGGCGCAATTTTGGAAATGAAAAAAGTCCCTACATTATTTTGAAATCTTAATTTTGTAAATGAGTAGTTCTCAAATATTTTACTGATTGCGGAGCCGTTTAAAAATGTATAGCTGCCCAGACCCCTAACATTTGATTCAAAGTTTAAAATCCTAAATTTGCAACCTGTATTTTTTTTAAGTTGTCACTGCTGGTTATATAAATGTATGTGTATTTCATCAATATTTGTTTTTTGTAGTGCATATTTGCACAATAGCCTAATATAAAATTCATAAAAATTAATAGTTGACAAGCCAATGAGGGATGGTGATGCAGCATTTTTTATACCTGGTTCCTCGAGTCCAGAAAAGTATTTTTACACAAAGGGCATGCCATACCTTCTGGGAAAACCTGGGGCAGGTGAAAATTGGAAACTCTGGTGGTACATGCGAATGTTTTGTGCCTGGTTCACGTTTTCGGCTTACCATCCGGAACAAATCGTCGCCTTTACCTCACGTATCATCTTTCATTTTCTTCTAATTCTTTTTTGCGTCTATAAATTCTGTTCACACTACTCTAATAGTTCGCGGTTTTGGGGTATAACGAAGACCTCGAACACTGTACAGTTTGCTATCAGTTGCATGCATAAAACGCTGTTTCATGTTACAGAAAGCAGTCTGGCTGATCTCTTTGTGATTGAATTAGTTTACCAGGGTTAGTCAATGGTTTTTACTTAGAAATAGAATGGTAGTGCACTTGACACAAAGTATCTGCCTGTTCAGAACCGACTTCGTTATATCGTCTCACTTTTTGTCCTGATACGCTCTGTACAGTCCCAGCCAAGTGCTTTAACTTTTTCATGCCTTTTTTTTAACAAATTTCGCACTCCTCAGACGGTTTGTGGTATTTCCAGAAGAAGATTTGAGACTTTTAAGTGCTTCCCTGAAAACTCCATGGAGATATTAATTTTGCTGGGTCGGTCGCAGAACAGAAAGAAATGTCAGTAAATTTTATCTTATTGCACACGCCCTCACCATCTTCACATTTCATTAAGTGACGTATGCTACTTTTTTAGATTTGAAACTTGCTTTTTTAGAATCCTGAATAAAACCAAGCCCCTTCATTATTTTGATTTAAAGAGACTCCGAAGTAAAATTAGGAACTTTTGAATGGTTAAACGTAGAAATTTTAGCACACATGTTGTTCAGGTCTTTGGTATTACCTACTTTTGATTTAATTAGTCAATTTTGCATCAATGTTGAAAAAAGTATTACAATTTTATTGCTAAGAACATAACTCATCCCATAAAAATTGAAGATTTTCCCGCAAACTTTGTAAATGTGTTCTAAATATTGTTTAACATGGCATGGATTTTAAATGCACACTGTTGGTAATTTAAAAAAAAAAAATGTAACATATGCATTCAAATACATGCAAAATTATGGAAAAATTAGGCACTACTGTGATATATATCACAGTCTCAGTCTCAGGCATGTACGAGGGTAGGTCCATAAGTTTCCGGCCTAACCATTTTCTGGGTATGATAAAGACAAAAACTATATTTCACTTTTCAGTATAGTTACCCTTTATTGCAATACACTTCTCACCTCTTTGAATTAACATTTCAACCCTCCCCCAAATAGTCCTAAGCCTTGCCTGCAAAATGGGCATAAACAGCATCCATCACTTCTTCGTCACACTTTAATTTCCTTCCTCGAAGGTCCTTCTTGAGTTTTGAGAAGAGGAAATAATCGCTGGGAGCTAGATCTGGGCTGTAGGATGGATGTTCGATCTCCTTGTAGCCACATTTCTGCACAGCTTCGGTTGCAACAAGAGCTGTGTGCACAGGCGCGTTGTCGTGAACAAGGCGCACACCATCCCTTACCCTTCCTCGCCTGTTCTCTTTGATGGAAGCACGGAGTCTGTGCAGTAGGCCAGCATAGTACTCCCATTTACTGTGGTGTTCCTCTCCTTGAAGTCAATGAAGAGTATTCCTTTACAGTCCGTCAGGTTTACGCCTCTCCATTGATTCTCTTTTGGAGAAGGGATCATAGTAGAGGACCATAATTTCATCTCCTGTAACAATGGTTTGCAGAACTTCTCTCTCGTTGCCATGGCAGAGCTCCAAAAATGCTGACAACAGATGACTCGTTGCTGCTTTTGAAGCGAGGAAAGAAGTTTAGGCACCCATCTTACACTAACCTTATTCATGTTTAAATATTCATGAATAATTCGCAAGACTGTTAATTTAGAATGGCCCAACATGGCTGCTATTTCTGTAACTTTGAGCCGCCGGTCTTCCATAATTTCTCCTTCCACAAGAGCGAGTTATCAGGAGTGACCACCTCCAAGGGCCGACCTACATCTTCAATGCTTTCTGGACCCATCTGAAAATGTTTGGCCCATTCTTTCACTGTAGAATATGAGGGGGATGCTTCGCCATATGCACCATCCAATCCATCGCCACGGGTGGCCGAGATCGTTAAGGCGCGGACTCGTGAGCGGGAGGTCTGGGGTTCGAATTCTAACAGGATGTCCTCCCTGATTGGGATTTTTTCCAGGTCTCCCTCAGTCTTCATAACTGGCAAATGCCGGGGAGGTACCCAAAATTTAGGCTTGGAACGCTTCCTTCCTTAAAAAAAAAATCCTTTCCCAATTTATCATTTCATTTCATATATCACCAGTGCCCGCCGCCTGTGGTGCCTCAGAAGTAAAAACGGGCGCTAAACACTACTCAACCGTCCAATCGCTGTTTAATTTCATTTGAAGTAAGTCCTGCTTTTGTGAATAACATAATAATAGCTCGATACTCCATTTTGAACATGTCACAATCTTCTGCACATAGACTTCTTTATGCAACTATATCTGAACAAGTGAACGCAGCGGAGTGGAAGTTACAGCTGCATTTATTTACGTAACAAATAAGGTAAGATACGAGATAAGGCTTTTGTGAAGGAGAAATCCTTATCGGCGAGGCCGGAAACTTATGCATTACTCTCGTGCATTAAAATGGTGGAAGAAGATAAGGTTAGAGTGCAGCAAACTTACTAATCGAGAAAAACGTATTAGAAGTTTTGGCTATCTAAAAGTTAAAGGCCAGTAGATGGGGCTTTAAAGAAAGCAGGCATCTTAGAATTGCTGTCAAAACAGCTGTTCTAAGGAGCACTTTACAGGAAGGTTCTTAAGGATTCAAATTAATTTTGGAGAGCAAAAACAATAAAACTAAGTACACTGCTAAATATTTACAGTAGTATTTCTGTGGAATCAACCTCTGGTGTGTCGCTTAGTGATACGTTGTTTTCCTCTCTCATCTTCTTTGATTTCAGTCTCTCGTGAGGTTTTCATTGGAGACTTGGCAACTGACGAAAGTGATCTTGGTAGATTATTAATTAAGTCATTCTGAATTATCATTTTGATGCCAGTGCTAAAACGTGAAATTTCGATCAATGTCAGCACAACATGTTCTGTCACTACCGCGCTCACGTGGTTCACTAGAACATTGAGCACTACAACATTGGCCGCGACACCCTTAAGAACATTACAGAGAATGACTGATAATTAATTTCAATATACATTCAGAGTAATTCCAGAAAAAACATTCTTGCAAATATCCTCATTTTAAAGATTGAGTTTTAATGAACTTGTAACACACCAATTTTTACTTGCTTTTATCAATTTTGATTCAATGACGTTTATAAGCCAAAGATATACACTTTCTTTTTGTCAAATTGTTCACTTAACTTTTATGCTCAATATTTGTCCACCAAACTTCACTAACGTTGAAAATGGGAGTTCTATTAATGCACACAACTCAAGTTCACCCTAAGAATATCCCTCCTCTAGCCTTAATTAGGCCGCAGTTCACCCGGGCATGCTTTGGATATTGGAGTTGAACAATCCCCACGTCAAGATACCGCGATACGATATGCGCTGTGTGTGGACGAGGATTGTCATGCATGAATATGAGTTCATCTCCAAAATTGGAGCATAGAGCATGACATGATAGGCGAGAACATCGTTGAGTCTACTGTTCTCGATGAACACTATATCGGTTCGGTCCTCCCTAGCAATACCATACCAGACCATCTCGGAACCTCCTTCCAGATAATGTGCACTCCGCAAACCGCTGTCCAGGTCGTTTCCAGACTCTTCCGCTACCATTTGAAGATTTCAGGGAGAACCCAGAACAAAGCAGAACTCTACTGCTTGGGGTGTTGACCAGCGACCCTGTACCTTCTGGCAGGTTGTCGAGACTGAAGGTTGTTCTCCAAGCCCTCTTGCTCACATTAACACCTCGCACATGTTGTGACCGATTCACAGCTTCACACGTTGTTTGATAGAAGTTGGGGGATGAGAAATTATGAAAGACCGGCGGCTTAAAGTTACAGAAATAGCAGCAAACAACAGTCCTTCGAATTATTCATGAACATTTAAACATGAATAAGGTTAGTGCCTAGACTTCTTTTCTCAGTTCAAAAGCAGCAACGAGTCATCTGTTGTCAGGCATTTTTAGAGCTCTGTCCAGGCAACGAGAGAGAAGTTCTGCAAACCATTGTTACAGGAGATGAAACTGTGGTCCTCTACTATGATCCCTTCTCCAAAAGAGAATCAATGGAGTGGCAGGCGTAAACATGGCGAAGCACCGACTCTAAAGGCCAAGATCACTCAGTCAGCCAAGAAGATTATGGCCACAATCTTTTGGGACTGTAAAGGAATACTCTTCATTGACTTCAAGGAGAGGAACACCACAGTAAATGGGGAGTACTATGCTGGCCTACTGCACAGACTGCGTGCTTCCATCAAAGAGAAAAGACTCGGAAAGCTGAGTGGTGGTGTCCGCCTTCTTCAGACAGCTCTTGTTGCAACCGAAGCTGTGAAGAAATGTGGCTACAAGGAGATCGAACATCCATCCTACAGGCCAGATCTAGCTCCCAGCGACTATTTCCTCTTCTCAAAACTCAAGAAGGGCCTTCGAGGAAGGAAATTAAAGTGTGACGAAGAAGTGATGGATGCTGTTTATGCCCATTTTGCAGGCAAGGCTTAGGACTATTTGGGGGGGGGGGTTGAAATGTTAATTCAAAGATGCGAGAAATATATTGCAAACAAGGATAACTATATTGGAAAGTTTTTTTTTTTTTTTTTTTTTTTTTTTGTTTTTTTTTGTCATACCTAGGAAATGGTTAGGCCGGAAACTTATGATCCTATCGTCATATAAGTGGTTATTCCATTTCTCACTCATATTAAAGGTTACTCCTAATAAACAAACATTTTTAACAGTTTGTATTTCTTGCCCACTGTAGTACATTTTTCATCACTGCCATACACGCAGCCATTTTAAAAGTCGTCGTTTTTGTTTGGTTAACATTTATTATCGTGCACCATTTCAGGCAATACTCTTCTTGGAGGTGAATGTCTTTCTGTAAACCATTTCTTGTTAGAGATGAATTAGATCGTCTGCATACAAGGTACAGGAATGCACTTCAGGGGCATTCTTCCATCGCTGACAGGACATCCGAGATATCGTCTATAATTAGATTAAACTATAACGGAGAAAGAAAACATCCCTGATGAACTCCTCTACTGGCTGATCTACATTTCGGCATAGTGTTACGACCGACTTTCACGCTGCTGCATATCTGCATCAGAGCTTTTAGCATTTTGTTGGAGACAGCTTCCTGATACAATTTTACTCTTAGAGCATCTCACCCCGTTTATTTTTAAGTTTATATCTATTAGCGTCTTTATAACGAAAATATTATTCACCGTAGAAAACCTTTGCATAAACTGCTTGATACGTAGATACTTTATTGTATTTGTTAACCATACAGAATCTTGCAGTACACTTTACATGTCCCTAAAGAGGAACATTGTTCCACATAGGACTCTTTGGTACAGAAAAGAAGAAAACGTCTCATCGCATTTTCTTTGATTCAGTCGCTCGGGACTGCACCCGGAAGCAGGTGCTCCGTGTGAAATAAAAACAACCGCGGAGTGATCTGCTGTCGCTCGGGACTGAACTTCCACACTTCTCTGTGCAGTGACAAAACGAGAAACTAATCATTGTTTGTAGTTCCAAACAGAAAGAGCGATGTGTACCCTCAAGTTAGCCTATGACGTGGAGATAAAAAGGGACCAGACATTCAAATTCTAGTTAATGCATCCAAGAAAATAATTAACCGTATTTGCCATGGTACATGTTAATAATTGCACTGAAAACTAGGTAATTACCGTAATGCTTTGTATTCCGTTTGGTGGGGGGTGGGGCGGTGAGTGCGTTTTGTTTATAAATGGATGGTCTATATATCATAAAGTGGTAGAAATCTTAACACATTAAATTCCATTACAAACAATATAGAAATAGTATAGCACTAATTTTTTAAAAATTTGTGAATAAATTTCAGTTTATTTTACACCTGATATTTTATATTCTTAACTTACTTCACAGTTCTGTAAATTCTCCATCTTTTAGGGAGTTCTAGGGTGATGGTGTGTAACTACTGAAAGTGCAATACATTACATACGTCCTCCTGAAATATGAAAGCAATACGATGTAGTATTTTCAACTTAAATTTAGGATATCTATAAAGTTTTGTACCGCCTTGTTCTCCACACCCGAAATTGACTATTATTATGTCCAAACCATTTACTTTGATTGCAGTATGGGATTGAGATTCAAGCTGAAAACGGTACATTCTCGAACTGCACATATTGAAAGGAGTTTAGGGACATGCTCCCTTAATAATGTAATAGCGGTAGGGAGGAAATGATGCCAACATACTAAGCAGTGAAAAATATATAGGAGTAATACAAATTGAAGTACCTGTAACAAAACTTTTCATATCGCAGTGAAATGCGTTAGGTCGGGGTGTTCCGGTTTCTGCCAATTATCTCGACTCCTGCTCAACCAGTTGACTTTGTGTTTTTATAACGTTAGAAACTCTTACTTAGTCCCAGACATCGTAGTTAACTACAATATTAAGAAATGTGGCAGATTCGCGGCGGCCATACCGTGAAAAACCAGCATTTCAAATGAATTAAATGTAGAATTGTATTTAGCGTATTTCATATGTTTACTATTTAAACAAAGCAGATTCGGAAAACAAAATGTGATTGTAAGTTTGCATCTCATTTCTCACCAGACGTGAAAGAAAGAAGAAATTTATTTTACCACCTAACTCGACACATCCCTTAGAAGCATTGGTGCCGAGGACTCTTCCTCTTGCGTCCAAACATTATTCTGCGGAATACAGGTCTCTTAACTATGGAACTTGATGTAGGAAAGGAGGAGAAGCCACAGGCAACGTGCTGAAGATGGGAAACACATTTATACTGTTCTTTAAAAAAACATGTTCATGGTCTCTAGTTACGTAATCCCTGATTGACTAATTGCTATGCGTTACAAACATGCTGTTGTGTGTTAGAATTAATAAAGAAGTGTAAGTTTATTTAGTGAGGTTGTTTCAATAATTTTATAAAAAGATAAATTGATATCTACAGTGGGGTTACTTTGAATTATATTGAAAACAAAGAAGCCCCAACACATGACCATTTATTTTTGAAAAACTATACCATATGGGATTTAATTGGTGCATTAAACCGTACATCATATCCTAAACCGTAGTAGTTGGAAAATGTGTCCATGTTTACGGCATTTCTTCTCAGATATGATTGTCTACATCTTCTCAAGTTTTCAAAAGACTGTTACATCCTTTATTGGCAGCATTTCAGCTGATATCTTCAGTGGGCTTCTTCATACCCTCAGTTGGAATCTTTCTATTTATTGATTTCCCGATATAAAGAAACAATATTTAATCTGAATGTCACAAAATTTCAAAGTCAGTTATTAGTTTTCGTAGATAGTGCAGTTCATAATTTCCGGCCTCAATGCATGTCTCACATTTCTGGATTAACATTTCAATTCTTCTAAAAAGAATGCAAGGCTGTCTCTTCGATTCATTGGTCAGAGTTCAGTTCTAATAGCCCTGGGGGCAAGAACTACCGTGTGGACTGGTTGACTGTTCTCTAATGGCATTGAGCGAAGTCTTATCATCGCAGTTCCTTTGAAGATGCAAAATATTCTCTGCGTCATTTTAGCCTTACAAGGGCGACTTCTTGCTTTCCTAGCCTGTAGGTAGAATATCTTCAGAGCTCGTACAGTGGAAATCGGTCACTCGTTATTACGTCAAAACCAGCGCGCTGAAGTTGCGATCTACCAGTAAAAGGCGCAGGCAAATGAAATGCTCAGAGGTTTGATATCTAAAAGCCAATCAAGGAATTGACCTCGGAAGTACCGTCAGACAGCTGCCGATTGGAATTTTGGAACTTGATTCACTTTCAGCACTGTGCCGTAAACACTCCCAAATTGGTTTTGCCCGAAACAACTACTGTGCTGAGGAGGCACCGGAATACCGCTGACAACTAGGGTCAACGATTTGCATTGAACGCTGAGGTCAACAACATACAACGGTAATTGCTAGCTGGAAAGTTTGTAGTAATGTTATCTTTCCATTTTCCCACGCTTTGTATTTGCGACGTTAAAGATTATAAATAGAGCTTCCGGACTTCGTATGTCAAGAAGACTGATAAACATGTTTCTGCACAAAGGAACTCTGACAGAACAATTTATGATATAAATAATTGTTTATCAGAAACGTTTACCTGAAGACGATAGGTTTGACCTATAAGTGAAAAGTAGCCCAAAGCTATGTTGCATTTACTATGAGATACATAAGACCATAAGGACGATTTTTCAATATTCCTATCTAAAGAATTCATTTAAATAGCAACACATTCTTTCATATATTTTAAATAAAGTTTTCTAAAGCAGATTCCATAAAACCTTTATCACATGCAGTGACAAAGTTAGTAGTTAAATATTCTTTAATTTCAAATGGACGTTAAATTTTCAACGAGTCAAAATGGACCGTTGAATTTAAGCATGGCCGTACAATTCGTGAAGATGACCCTTGTGATGAACGTCCAATATGTGCAACAATAGCAGGCAGGATTCATTGATCATATGCATTATATACCCGGCGGATTCGAGTGCTTGAAATTGAAAAGACTATTGGTATTTCCAAGCAACGTGCAATTAAACGTTACACGAAGAATTGCTTTTGAAAAAACTTTGCTCAAGATGGGCGCCAGCAGATCAAAATAGTATTTGAGCGTTTTAACAACAGAACCGATTTTATAATTGTAATTTACAATGAGACTTGAATCCCCCGATGCGAAAGAAGATAAAGTCGGTTCCAAGGTTAAGGGAGGCTGAGGAAGTTTTGCTAGTTGGGTGTGTTCAGATATTAGACGAAACAAAATATGAGGGTATTGTTGACGCGAGCAACAGAGCCGAAAGTGAGCGAGTCTAGAGAAAAGATAAGCAACACAACCATTAAGTGTTTTAGGCATGAGAGAATTGTACTCCTTGTTTCTAAAGCTCAGATTCCTCCTCGCCGCAATTGCATTGAGAGAATAATGTTCAATTCCTTTCTCATTAGCTTAAGAACTTTTCACACTACAAGGTCAACCATACCAAGTTTTCTAAACAAAAAGTTTTATTCATAAAATGCTCTTCCTGAAATGAGCGCTACTGTAACCTATAGCTGTTTTAATGTTTTTTAGCACACCACTTTTCCATTTTGAAAACACAAAGTTGCCATTTCTTTATACCTTTCAATTTTGTAAGTTACTCAGAAAGTTGAACACACAGACTTGAATGCGTTCCAAAAATGTGTGTCTGTGAACCAATTAAACCTCCCTCCTTTACTTTGGTCCCTTTGTTCCGAGAGCTTGATCTGTAAAGGGGGTAAAAATACTTGAGGACTTTGCCTGGAGTGTATGACACCCAGAGCGAAGGAAGCTGTTATCACGACTGTCCCACACAGCAATGTTTAGTGTAACCTTGAGCTCTTGCATTGTTTCATAAGTCTGTTATTTGTGAATGGAACAAGTTGAAGAAATACTGCCTTTAAACTGAATGTATAATAGTCGGTAAATAGTATCCACCGTACCAAATGCTTCAGACAAACCTACTATTTCATTATCACAGAAACAGAAAGATTTTTCAAAATTACTCTGGTGTCTCCTAAATAATTTCCCTTTAACAATTTTCTTCAACAGAATCTTGTCGCTCCTGGTGGTTAATGGTGTAAACATACTTGCCTCCTAAACCCAAATTCGCGGATTCAATCCCGGCCAGAATCGAAGAATTTTTCGGACGTAAAAATCCTAAATATGGCTTCCTTCGGAAGGGAATAAAGCCGTTAAGTAATAGATTTACAGCACTAAACGAATTTTAAGCCTGAAAGAAGAGGTTCCGGACAAAGTTTACGGCCATTTCACGCTTTGATTGAATGGGACGCTGATGACCTGAGATGTTAAAGAGCGTCCGTGCATCATTACAATCATGAAACTTGTGGATCAATTGCCCGATCACTTGGTGATGGCCTAATCATCATGACTGAGGGTAATAAATGACACGTTTTGACTTTGTAGAGACTGATGCGATCTTACGATACCATTAGCACAGAGAACTTTTTGGAAACTCTCCGCACATGTCTGGGTTGTTTGCGTGTGTGAGTCATTCTGAACTCAAGAGTGCAATGAACTGTTTCACTGCTGGGTATAAGGAAATTTACCAGATGGCAGCACAGGGGTATTTTACTAGCTGTAATGGTAGATGACAACACTTAACAAATTAATTCTGAGTTTAGAAACTCGTGAAGTATAAGTCTCCGATGTAATGCCAAATAATGAATTTGGAATGCTAAACGAACGACAGCTGATAGAGACATATTCGTGACATAATTAATAATATTCACCTATTAGTATAGTGTAGGATTTCACAATCTCTTACATTAGTTAACTTTAAGAACATGAGGAAGAATGCAGGCTGGTGTTAGGAAAGCGGGGACTTGGCCTACACTTTGCGAAGGCGGTACTTCCGCGAGAGCGCTCCCGTTAGCTACTAGGTCACGAACATGCGAACTGCAGGTTGAGATGAGTTGAATTACCTGGAGAGAAAGAAGCCGGTAGCCTGCGTGGAACCTGTGCCGGACATGGGTCCTCCTTGCGTCTCGACAAACTCCTTGAGGGTCGAGGCTGTCAGTGTCTGGAACCAGGTGTCGTTCACAGTGAACCCCACGCGCACAGCGACGTGGTTGCGGAGATTGCGTCCAACTGGCAGGTCCTTGAGCACTTGCATACCAAGGCGCTCCAGGTCTTCGCTAGGTCCTAGACCGGAGAGCAGCAGTAGCTTGGGGGACTCTACAGCACCTCCACACACCACGACTTCCTTCCTCGCCCGCACCGTGCTGGTTGTTCCGTCCTTGGTCCGGAACTGGACTCCCGTTGCACGAAGATGGCCTTGATCCAGGATCACCTTGGTGACTAGCGTGTTTATCACGACGTGCAGGTTGCCGTGGTGCCTTGCGTGTCTCCTGAGGTATACCCTTCCTGTGCTAGCCCTCAGACCTTCTTCAACCATCATCTGAGCGATAGCCACGCCGGTCTGGTTCGCGCCATTGAGGTCTCCCTTGCGGTACCCCAGCTCCTCACCCGCCTCCAAGATCGCCTGAGCAAACGGCGGGTGGTGAGGGAACTGCTGCACTGTCATGGGGCCTGTGGTTCCGTGGTACTCCGGCTCTGCTAGCTCCGGATTCCCGTTCTTTTCCGACTTCATGAAGTACGGCAGCACGTCGTCGTAACTCCAGCCGTCATTACCTGCGGCCGCCCAGTCGTCGTAGATCTTGCGGTTACCTCGGGTGTACATCATGCCATTCATAGCACCCGTGCCGGACACCATCTTCCCTGTAAAAGCAGTAGCATAAAGTGAATATGGTTCACCTCTCTGTTAATGAGGGAAAACAGGAAAGTTCCAGGATAATTGCTTTATGTGATAAATGAATGTTTTTTTGTTGATTGATTTATTTATGGATGCTCTTTAACATCTCAGGTCATCAGCGTCCCATTCAACTCAGGGGTGAAACGGCCGACAAATTTTGCTCAGAGGCCTCTCTTTCAGGCTTGACTCGTAAATGTACGACACGGGACCCACGGCTTTACTTCCCTTCCGAAGTAAGCCATATTTTAGGATTTTTACGCCCGAAAAAATCCATCGGTCCTGGCCGGGTTCGAACCCGCGATCTTAGGTTTAGAAGGCAAGTATGATAAATGAATGTGAGGTGGAGAGTTGTTTAATGAACGATACCATAAAGTTGTGTTAATGCATTTGAAACACAATGTAGGCTTTGTTTTAAATATCCCAAAGCTCTTCAAAACGTCCACATCTGTTTTTAAAACAAGTACAAAATGACAAAAACGTTCCTCTTCCAGTTTTAACCCGCTTATATTACGGCGGACTAACGACAACCTTAGTGATATTTTGGGAAAAATATTATTAAAACTAGAAAATGTGATCTTTCCAAAGTTAAAAATACTACTTTTGATTGAAATGCTAGAAAATTTTGAATAAATCGTCCATATTTTCATGAATGACAATATTTTAATATATTATGATGGATACCAACCCCTCTGTGTAACATTATCGCATTATCCAATTATCTGTGGACCGACGTGGCGACGGGCACTGCATTAGTCGATGAAGCCACAGCATTCGACCAATCGGGCTATACTGGAGTTGGGACGAGGCAACTCAGGGTGATAAGAGTGATAGTGTAATAACTTTTTATGTACTTAAAAAATTGTGTACTCACGCAAGGAGATGTCAGATGCCATTGCTGGCATTTGCTTATGAAATTACCCATCACCCTTATTAAGTCTGAGGGAAAAAAAAAAAAAACAGTAAAATTAATACTGTCTATAGAGTGAATGATGAATTACATGCAGGCGGTACAAAACATGCCCACATTTGTACTTTATTCTGCAAGAAATACTCTTGTGACTGGTTGGTATAGCAGAAAGATTGACGGGTCTTATAAAGGATCAGGCTTTTGTACAGTCATTTTAATGCCTATTTAAAACGAAAAGCAGCGCACAAAATGAGCAGTCAAAGAAGAGAAAAAGTATTAGAGATGTGAAAAAAAATGAGAAGTTAACCAGGCTGAGAAATTAGTGGAACAGAAAACTGTTGGTAATGTCTTCAGCTAAGTTGTTATGTATTTCGGTATTTTTAGAAACATTCAATATTGTTTGAAATATTCAGCATTGTTGCAAATATTCAAAATTGTCGAAATGTTAATTTTGTATGGAAATATTGAATAATTTGAAAATATTAATTTTTGTTGGAATGATTCATTGTTGTTGAAGATATTCAGTATTGTTGGAAACATTCAGTATTGTTACAAACATTCATTATTGTGCAAACGTTTAATATAGTTGAAAACATTTAATTATTGAAACATGCAATATTGTTGCACTGTTTTAATACTGTTGAGTAAGTGAAATATTGTTAGAAACATTCGAAACATTCGAAATTATTGAAAACATTCAATATTTTTGGAAGCATTTAATATTACGGAAAGATTCAATTTTGTTTTAATATTAGGTATAATTACGTGAACTATTTTATTATTATTATTACTTTAAGGTTTCTATATAACTTTAGATTATTAAATAATAATATGTATATTTTCAACAATTGTGATGAAATCTTTATGCAATTTTACAACCTTCCAAACAAAATTGCCCAAGACTGTTGAAATGGAAAGGGTAATCAAATGTTTGAGAGAACACTAACCTTGCTAATATTGAGATGACAGGCAGGTAACAGCTGTGGAGAGAATCCGACTGACAGTATGGCATATAGAATACTACTTTTTTCTGGGGAATAGTCAAATATACTTAATAATAGATGCAATTGTATTATTTCCTGCTAAAATATCACATCTCCCTGTTTACTCATAAGGTTTATCTGCGAAGTCTTTTTACAGCCATGAGCTTTACCGCGACGATCAGTGTCTTGTACCTCCATCACATGATTTCATTGGTACAGTGCAGTATAGCAGGGGGGCACACCGCGTCCCGCCGGTCGCTATATCGGAGATCGCCACCTCTCCATCAGGCATCTTCCCAATTGTCCTCACGAGGCTGGGTGGACCCCGTTCCGGACCTCCTTATCTTTGAAAAAAAGTCCTAAGTGGATACCGGGAATCGAACACGGGCAGCGGTCAGCCTAACCACTAGACCAAGTCGGTGGTTTGACATCAAGAAATTTAATTGAAGGCAGGCTGTGAGTGGCTGTAACATTATCAGCGGATCTCCTGAAAATGGACAAGGTTGTTTTGTAAATTAAATGTGTTCAGCTTCAATTTATAGCTCTTTGTACAGAACGTTAGCTGAGAAAGACGTTCTGTGAGTTACTACACTACACTTATTTTGCTGCAAATTCCGCAAAGCAATGTAGATATTGAAACAGACAAGAAATTGCCACTTTGTTTTGTGGTGATGAAATCTGATTGTTACAGTGTTAATAATGGAAAATGTTGTTGGGTACTGTGACTTCTGTCTTCCCCCTCAAAAGAAGTAGTTCACGTCATCAAACCTTTTAGGAGAAGGAGGTGGAGTCATCGGTTACGCAGAGCTAGGCGAATTCTAAGAAAGATGACAGCGCAGCAAACGTGTAAATTCATATAGAAAGCGTTTTGTTGAACACTTTGCCTATTTAGATACTTAAATCGCAATTTAATGTTTTTAAATAAAATGAGCATGATTAACTGTTGCGGCATGGACACTTACGATATGAGATTAAATCTGAGTTTGAAGTACCTCCCCGGCATTTTCCAGTAATGAGGACCAAGCATCAGTGATACTTGAGAGCTTACCTCTGGGCCACTTGCACACACCGCCATGCCTCAGACATGCCGTAGACTGGGGTTGTGTTCTGTAACGCCAGTCCAGTTTGGTGCCTATGGCGCTAACGGCAAAGGCTGGCAATAAGCTCGCCGTTGGTTCCTCTGGACCCGCCTCAATGAGAAGCACTGACCAGTCCGGACGCTCGCTGAGCCTGGCGGCTACCACGGACCCTGCGACGCCTGCCCCGACCACTATCATGTCGTATTCGTCCAGAATCTGCAAGAGGAAGTTGTGTCAGTTGTGCAAAGCGTTGCTGGAAATGACAGCGAGAGAAACACTCACCTGGGAGCTGTCGCGGCTTATCCTGTTGCAGGGGTCCGCGATCCTGCACTGGGACCGTATCACCAGCTCCACGAGGCTCATGAACACGGCAAAATTGGCACCGCAGGCTCCAGAGAGGTACTGGGTGTCTTCGTACAAGTCACAGCCACAGCAAGCCATCGCCTGTAATAAGACAAAAGTGGTTGACTCTGCCCTCTGCTTGAGGCATTACCAGTAGAAATCGGTTGTTATCGCGACATTGTCAGTAGGTTGTGTTCCACATAGAAACCGCTTGGCCTCCTTCCTGGCAGGTCATTAGCATTCTTGCAAAAAGGTCATATAGGCACCAAGTAACGGAGTCTTTTATTTATTTGAGTATATTCTCTTTTCGATGTCAAAATAACATGACATAATAGATTTAATAAATGTATTTATTTATTTGTTCTTTCATTTTAAAAATTACACGTGGTAAATTAATTAATTAATTAATTTTATTGAGTTTTGCACCTTGCTGTGTCAAGTTATGTTATAAATTATTAATAATTGTTTGTTTATTTTAATGATTAGTAACCTTTCTTATTTAAAATTATGGGATGCAGTAAATTAATTAATTTCTTAAAAGAATGGGATATGGTAATTTAATTAGTTTAATTTTTTTTACTATGGCGCTTCTTGGGGCCTGTATTAGGACCTGTAAACTCAGGTCAATCGCCTGTCGGGGAGCTAAGTAACAGGGACACGCGTGAAGTATTCGAGGGGCGTTCTAAAAGTTCTCGGACTGACCAAGAAAACGCAAGATTTATGGGGGGGGGGGATTTCAACAGTCACCTTGTAAATCAAAACATTTAATCCAAACACCCTCAGTAAAACAAGATGTCTAACTGTAAAAAATAAATTCCTGTCTCAGCTTGAACCTCATCATTTGATGTGTACCTTCGTCTACATAGGTTTGGGAACAAAAACTAATCGCTGGGAGCCAAATATGGCGGGTGTGGATAGCACTTGGAAGTGAAGGTTATACAGCAACAATCCCTGACGTGTGAAAGCGCATTATGTGATGAAAGAGAACTATTTAGCCTGAATAGCGTTCTTCAATTGGTCCAGTAGTGAAGTGTAATACTCCCCGGTGATGGTTCTGCAGGTAGTCTACGAGCACCACACCATGAAAGTCCCAGAAAACTGTAGCCAGATGGACCGGATTTTGTTTTCTATAGTTCACTTTCACCTGTTGTAGCGCATGTTTCATGTGCTGTTATGAAACGTCGAAGAAACTAATTGCATTAAACACTTGCGAAATGTTCATTCGAATGCATATGTGGTCTATTGTTATCGAACGGAAAGTTTTCTCATTCCCAAAACTTCGCGTAAAATGGACTGTCGAGGTGAATATGCCTTCAGTCGGCGAACAATGGTTACGGTATTGTCACAGTCTCGTCTGTCGCAGCAGATATGGAACTTTCTGAATGCATTTACACCCAGCCCACATTTTAGAAGGGGACCAGTCCTTTAATGTGGAATCTAACTCCTTTTGTATTTCTGTTGGGGTTAAACACTTCAGAACGAAGTACTTAACACAACCGTATTTCAGTTTTATCCATTCTGTAGCAAATGTCAACACTAGTTTGTTTACACTAACAAGTGACTTCACTTACGTGTCTGAAACTTTGCAGCTAAAGGATGATATTTAACAACTACCGTAGTAACTTGGCACCACATCTCTGAGTCAGACGAGCGCGGAATGAAGAGATAGAAGGCGAATCCGTGTCAGAGAAATGCTAATCCGACACATGTCACTTTCTTAAAGTAGACTGGGGATAACCACAGAAAATCTCAATCAGGTTAGCCGGCCACAAGATTTGAACTTGGGACCTCCCGAAGTGTTACCCGCTCGTACATAAAGCACCTCTATGAACTTGTTAAATAAATGTTATTCTTTTATTTTTTGCATTTTTGTATATGAAAATGACACACTGTGCATTTTGCTAACAAAATAAAATATGAGTCCAATATATTTATTGTTGTTGCAATATAATTATTTGTTTGAACTACTCGGTAGCCCGGCTAAAGAAATCTACCCTTTACATTAAGGCGGCTGTGAAGCGGTAAGCTGCACTTTTCACGTTTGTGGAAACGTGCGCCGAAATGTTACGTAAGACCGCCAGCAAGAAACCAGCAGACCCCAGTCTTTTAGGCGCAAGTTGAAACCCTGAGGAACTTCAGTAATAAATTGAACGAACAGGACAAACTGTTGTTTCATCAAATAAACGTCTAGATTCTACAAAATAATAATAATAATGACGAAAGAGACCGGCTATTGATGCAGCAGCGATAAATGTTTCTTAAACGTGCACAGGAGATTCGGCTTTTCGTCAGAGTGCCAACTTTTGATTATAGAAGTTGCAAACGTGATTCAATTGATAGCAGCCACATATCGTGTTAGTGCAAGATGTGTTTAAGTCAGATGTTTACTTACTGCACGTGGAGAGATGCGGTTGCCGGCCGGTTCTTCCTGGATGCTGAGCTAACACTGGAAGATGCGCTGCATATCTTCGCCTTATATACATCCCGCGGTTTGCTCTTTAGCTTTGATCGCTTTGCTTATTGTTTAAGTAAAAGTATACAGTTCTTTGTAAAGTTGGTTTCAACATAAAACGTATATAATGACAGCTGTTAATTGGGTAGAATAATAATAATAATAATAATAATAATAATAATAATAATAATAATAATAATAATAATAATAATAGCAAATTATTTACGACTTAAGGGTGTACAGGATGGAATTACGGCCAAAATAATTTTATTCCCTTTTTAACGAATTCCAAAGGAATACAACTATCGCGGTTGTACCCCTGGAATTATTTTTGAAAGATTTCTGCAAATCTCCATCGGTCCTACCTACTAGATATCTGCTGAAAATTGCAATGGAAAAAATTATTTATGAATATATATATATATATATATGACAATTTTTGTTCTTTCTCAACAAACTCTGCACATAACCATCAATTAATAAACGATTTGTCCATTTCCAAAATCAGTAAAATTGAAAATTTGAGGATAGATGTTTAACTAAAGGGGGAAAAAAATACGTAAAAAATAAATAAAAATCGCTTTAGCTGCCAATTTTTTTTCCCTAAACGAAACTCGATATATTGCATAAAAATAGTTTATGAAAAGTAGGGCAATCTGGGCATTAAAAGTGGGGATATACTTGTAAACCGAGTGAGGGCTAAAGCAAAATTTAAAATCGCTCTGGCCGCCGCAATTTAAAAAAATTTTAAAGCAGGTTCAGTATATGCAATTTAAACTAAATGTGAATATCAGGGAAATCGGAGTATTAGGATTGGAGTTTACCTGAAACCCATAATTTAAAAATTGCTCTAGCGGCACCAATATTTTTTTCTCATCATAACAAAATTCGGTATGCACCATTTAAATAAAATAAGAAAAATATTTTCTAAAAAACATGGAAGTTGGGATATTGTAGTGGGGGTTTACCTAAAACCCAAAATTTAAAAATCGCTCTAGCGACATTATAATTTGCTTTTTCGCAACGAAACACGGTTTGTATCATTTAAATAAAATAAGAAAAATGACGAATTTTAAAAATCGCTCTAGCGGATGCTTTAATTTTTTTTCCAAAGGAAACAGTGTATGATATAAAATCATTTCTGAAGGACTATTAGGAGTAGGAGTGTACTTGCGTTGAATTTTCTGTATTAAAATAAAACGAGAAACTAATTCAGCATATAAACAAAACATGTCACTATTTAAAAACAACTACACGTTAGTTTCATGGATTTTCAGTGGCTTTGAAATTTAATTTAAATGTTATTAACATGTAACGTAAACGTTTTCTGAAGGTTATTACAGAGCGCTCTTACATACAAATATAATTCTCACACATATTACATTAATATTTCACATTTCTATCTTCACGACGATACTTTTGTTAAATATAAAACATATGCATTCTTATAAATATAGTTTATATGCTGAACTAATTTGTTCTTTTATTTCAATACAATATAGAGCAAGAGCGCTTTTTTCGGTTTTACTAAATTTCCGATTTATCTAATTTTCAGAAAATATTTTTCTTGTCTTATATCAATGGCATATACCGAGTTTTCTTTAAATAAATAAAAATTACCACCGCTAGAGCGATTCTTAAATTTCGCCTTAACCGTTACTCGGTTTTCAGGAATAACCCCACTCATTTTCAGAAACCATTTTTATTAATTTATTTTAATGAAATGTATGAAGTTTCGTTGAGAAAAAATAAAAATTGAGGAGGCTAGAGCGTTGACAAACACATAAATGTTGTGTTTTTTTCGGTGCCTAGTAAGTAGGATTGATGGAAAGTTGAAGAAAATGTACAACCGTATTGGCTTCGGAATTCGCTGGAACAAATCCCCACGCATTAGAAGAACTGATGCAGTAGGGAACTATTCAGCAACATGTTAAGGCAGATTGTTTTCTTTTCTGCCAGAAACTACAAAAGTCTTTTAGGTTAACTTCCAGAAATGTGAAATAAAAGGAGTTAGCTATGTTGCTAATAGCAGTTTTATAAATTAAAGCTCTCTTAATGCAAACATTGGTTGTAAAAAAGCATAACTAAGTACACAAACAATAATTTTATTCATAATTAGTATTTTACCGTTCTGCATAAAGTGATGTTTTTATATAATATGGGTGGGTAGGCTGATAAAGCTATACGGGTCACAAACCTGTTATATAATATCAGCAGATTACGAGAGAATAATAGAAGCAGAAATTAAAACTTTAGAAAATTGTAAGGGCAACAATTGTCATGTGATTGAAAGAACTGAAACATTTTAAATGTTAAGATAATTATATCCGGTCATCCAGTTATCTGATGATCGACGCGACGGGAGCGCAACGGCCAATGTGCAATCGCTCACCGCCAGCAGAGCTAAACTAAAGTCAGGGCGGGTAGGCAAGGCAATTCAAGTCGACAGTGGGAACACTAGAGTAACAGCCTAATAAAGTCTAATGCACTTAAACATTTATATGCTCACCCTCCCATGTGACGGAAGAAGATGCTGGAATATTTTTGTACATCTGCTTCTTTATTATCTTTGAGAAGTTAAGTTGATTTCTTAACAGAGGATACTACTAATTTATGAATCATAGTGATACTTGAAACTCGGTCACCTGTGTCATATAGCCATCTGACAGTACGAGTCATGCATAGACACTCTTAGTGGAATAGAATAATTAGCATAATTTAAAATTAGATATGTGTTAAGTGGCGCAAGACTCAAGGCCAACGTAGTAGTTCGGCAAAGTTTGCCCGGCTAGTCTTGAGTGATTGGTGTCGTACACTGCGCCGCGCCGGTCATATAATTGAATGCGCAGCGTTCATAAGAACACATACACTTAATTCGTTATATTAATGGTAAGCTACACTGAACAAATATCACAGGTTTAATAATAAACCTCTTACTTCTCAATTTCGAGCTTTTTGCAAACATTTGATATAAAAACTGGTGTTTATACTTGGCGTAGAATGAAAAAATGTTTTGCACCTTAAAGTAAAACGTTATTACTTCAACATAAATTTACAGAACGTATTACTACCTCATTGAAAAAGTTTCACTACATCACTTTTTTTTCGCGGAAATAAATAATAATTAGGCGAATAATACCTTTCTGTCATAGTTTTAATTTTTTCAAAACAATGTTGTTATTATCGTTCTCTCTTTGTACCATTTTGGCCAAATTTTGAAAATTAAATTTCTTTGCAGAATTTTAATTTATTTTGTTCTCAATTATAATACTCCTAAAAGTTGTGATGCCTTCTTAACAACGACGTTGGACATCAAAATTGCTCTGAGTTGGTTTGGTAGCGTTCTACAGCAATGAATAGTTAAATGGCAGACCATTTCTGTCTCATTTGATTTGCTTAAATGTTGACAGTTAGAATGAACTATTTATCAATACCAGCACGTACATTTCTAAAGAAAAAAAAATGGTAATAGCGTAAACTTTTAGCACAGTAACAGGGAGAAATTATAAAGTGTAAATGATGATGATACAATAATGGGTAGAAATTAATAATTTTAAAAAAGAATTAAAATTCTCCTAACTTTTGGAGAACGTCATAGAAAATTTTTGAACGTTTCATTTCCTGTCGCGTAGAAATGCCATTTTCACATATGCATGTTGTTCACTCTTCGTGTTCTCCATTCCTGACGACTATCACTCACCAGCTGAACCTCGAGACGTGCTGAGACATGCAGTTCTGCTCACATACACCATCTGTACATTTCATAAACTTTCAATCGCATCTCTTAGATTTTTCGTGTTATCTCTTGTTTATAACAGTGTCATGAATTATGGCTTAGCCCTCGTACTTCAAGGACATAAAGAAACCCCGTCTGGGTGAAGTGATAATCTCGTCATTTCTTACTTTAAACGGGTAAGAAAGAGTTTGTTCTTACAGAAACTTTGTTTCCTTTCGTTCGCTACATATTTCTGGGACAATTGCAAGTGCTGACTGATTATTGTTAGCAAATGAAAACATCAATTGTTCTGTTTACATGGAGTGTACGGAGGGATGGGAATATCAGCGATGTATGAAGATTAAGATTTACAGTGTACTAAACATGAAACAAGTTGGTACCTTATTGATATTATCCATCACAAGAGCAGATTTGAAACTTTCAATAGGAGAGCATTGTATATTTATTCTCCTTTTTGATAACAAGATCGTTCGCAATGGGTCTATATAGATTACTCTTTTGTCTAATGTTTATGTTGTGTATTTGCATATTTTTAATGTAAAAGTGCACAAGAAAAATATATTCTCACAAGAAAGATTAAAAATGTTTGGTTTTAGAAATAGATCTCTACACGACTTTCCATTATTCATATTTTTGTAAAATGAATTACTTTATATTATAGCAATGATGTGAACGTTTTCATAATAAAAATAGAAATGCAATATATTAATTAGCTGTACGTAATGCTAAACGAAGTAACCGGCTGGTTAACAAGAGCGACAGATGACAACATTTCTACGCAACTTTTGAACCATTTCCTTTCATATTAATTTCCAACTTTCTCCTACCTTTCATCTTGTTCCTGAAATTTCGTCTTGTTAAGTACCTCGTAATGTGAATACCTTGAGTATAAAACTTTTAAGGGCGCTGGGATTTTTAATTGCTCTTATTGAAGTTTTGATCGTATTTGTTGCATGAAAGTGACGATCTAGCCTTTCTGTCAGGTTAAAATGTAAATATAAAAATAGTAAGTTCATAAACAAAAATATTTATGTGAAAGTTGTGAAGTCCTTTATATTTTATAAGTAGAGGCAGGATGTTCAGGTTAAAAATGAGACAAAATGCATTACTGGTAAGTAAAATTATATTTAAACGCAACAGTAACAGCATTATTTGTATAAAAATACGCAAGACATTTACTTAACTTTTCTCCTGTAATAACAACGTCAGATTATTAAGAAAGGTTGCTGCAACAGCTGAGGTACTCCGGTAGTTGTATTTTGCTTTGCATAAACTTGTTCGTCATCTTCTCTGCTTCCGGTGTGCAGTGATATATCAGAAAAGCGAATCAACTTAATCCAGTTTTTGTATAAGACAAATGGTTTACTTTCAGTGTGGCGTCTTCTATTCTGAAGTTCTTTTCCGGTCACCTGCCTCATGAGGGTGCAGTGTAACAATGATACACGTTCATCTTGTGCCAGGAGCGTGTGTGGTGTTTATTTGCATTTTAGAAATTGTATACAATACCAACTTTAACTACAACATTAGGTAAAATTTACAGCCCCTAATTACTGAATTATTTTACAGTAAAACGTATATGAATTATTATATAAACTGTGCTGGACTGTTGTATTTTGTGCAAACATTCTGTTAAATTATGTATAATAGTAAACGAGAAAATTGGAATGAAATTTAACTCCAGAAGACACAGAGTTCAGCTCTTGTCTTGTTTGTAAGCGTTAGACATGAATATTCAACGTAATGTTAACTGAAGAAGGAGAGAGAAGGAACAAACAAGATATAAAGTATATGACAATTTTTCTCCTTTGAGTTTCAGGGCCCTATTTCGCAAAAGTTTAGTTTAATTAATTCGTTTGATTTGATTTATTTACGGACGCTCTTTAACATCTCAGGTCATCAGCGTCCCATTCTGTTCAGGGCGTGAAACGGCCGACAAATTTTTTTCAGAGGCCTCTTCTTTCAGGCTTGAGGTTCTTTATCCTGCCGTAAATGTACGACACGGGACTCACGGCTTTACTTCCCTTCCTTACGGAAGTCATACTTAGGATTTTTACGCCCGAAAAAATCCATCGATCCTGGCTGAGTTTGAACCCGCGATCTTGGGTTTAGGAGGCAAGTATGGTTACCACTACTCCACCAGGACCGACTAATTAATACGTGAGAAGTGTTTTTTCTTTACTACCCCATACTTATATAAGTGACTTTTCATTGTATTGTTCCACAGGAGTATTAGCATTAATCATACTGTTGTAACTTACATAGCTTTCTGTTCAAGTATTGAAATATTGGAAGCTTAAATGTCATTTGAATTGTTATAATCTGTTTAATAATTCAGGTACTTAGTTGACTTTGTAGTGGTGAAAGAAGAAAAGAAGAATGCACTTAATTTTAATTCTGTATTTTAATATTTTTTTTGGTGTTTAACGCCCGTTTTTACTACTGAGGCACCACAGGCGATGAACACTGGTGATACATGAGGTGAAATGATAAATTGGGAAAGGATTTTTTAAGGAAGAAAACGTTCCAGGCTTAAGTTTAGGGTACCTCCCCAGCATTTGCCATTTATGAGGACTGAAGAAAACTTGGAAAAAACCTGTCATGGAGGATGGTTCTGGCGGGATTCGAACCCCAGACCTCCCGCTCACGAGTCCGCGCCTCAACGACCTCGGCCACCTGTGGGGGTGTTTAAATACAATAAATATAATTAACGTTTTACGTTAAATATAAATACTGACTCACAAATATTGTCTGTTTTTATTTTTAACGTTTTCTGTCAATGAATTACTAATCTTAAAAATAAAGGCTATTAGATTCTATAGCTATGAGCCAGCGACGTTTGTTATACGGTACCAATTCCTGAATTTTGATGCGAAGAATTCGGTGATACCTTCAATGTTTTAGAAATTTCTTCCGCGCTAGAAAAGGCCATGGATAATCTAAAGGCGCAAGATGTGCTGGGTGTGGTAGCAGTTCGATCCCTCCCAATCATTTTTTTAGTTGTTCTGCTGCTGTTTCATTTAACTAATGCTGGGTATCCTCTCTCAAAGCTTCAGTAATTCATTCCAGACATTGAGAATAAGATTCGGATCGACTGCATGCCGGTTTGGAACAAACTCCTTTAAAATTCCACCAGATACAAGGGGCCGAAACCTATTTTTTAGCAATTACTTTGACGAGCATCGAACCACTGTGTCAGGGTTGCGGTAAGACACCCATGTAAAAATTCTGTTGATATCCCTTCCCATTTATCATCAGTGTCCACTGCCTCAGTAGTAAAACGAGCGTTAAGCACCATTCAAAAATAAAGTTCTTTTGATAAATCTATCATCCATGGATTTGCGATAAGCTAATGACAGATATGCACTCTGGTTATGCCTGTTCAGGTGTGTACATCTTCTGTTTGATTTGTACGTGACTTAATGGGGGATGTACCAAGTCATCTAACAGACTATGAGTCTTTTTGCGGATTTTCTTCCAAAACTCTGCTGTATATTAGATCTTTCAGGTCGTGGTAAATATTTAGAGTTTTCTTCTCCATTATTGAAATCATCGTTGTGCCCTACCACTTCACGCATTTCGAGCCGCGGCAGCAACTTTATAATCTTGTTTCAAATAGTCTTAACCTGAAAATTTGTTACCTTCGTTTTATGATTGTGTATTAACAATTGATGAATGACACACGGTCACAATATACACAGTAATAACCATGGCGTCCTGTAACCAAAGAAAAGAAAATCATTAAGGGACATTGGGAGTGAGTTTTTGGCCAGAATTGATCAAATGATTCCTTGAACCTTTGGACGTCGAGTCAACATTTGCATGACGCGGTTCCCTTCGAGCTCTATAATCATTTAAAGAGCTTCCGTGTACTTTTAAATCACACTTTCCCAGAGTTTATCCCAAAACTTCCTTTTCCCACATAAAAAATACCCCGTGCGTCACACTTTTTGTTTAAATACAATTAAAATTTCGCAGAATGTGCAGTAGTAACATGCCAACACCAATAATTTCAATTAAAAATATTTTCTCTGAACAAATGTTTCAGTCCAGCATTTTCTCGCTAAATGCCACGAAAAGAATTTCTTACCTTGCCTCATTTGATTTTAAAATAAATAATTTAGTTTCTTTTGTACCATTTTCACAATTTTGCACAGTGATAATGTGATTGCCAAACAATACAAACAAGTGGACTAATAAAGTAATGTAATGCAATCGTATAGATCCATTTCTGTGTCATCTATCGACTGAAGTTGGTGAACATTTACGACGGCCATTATCAAAGTGCAAGAACGTTGACAGAATGTACATTATTATTATTGCTAAGAAAAATATCAGATTATTATTGTAGTAATGATACTGTACATTAAAAACAAAGGAGTGAACATAAACTAATTCCTTAATCTTGCACTTTTATGACGTCACTTGAAACTCCTTACTAATACTTCACAATTGTGTATTATTTTGTGGAACAGGGACCCTGTCGCGTTTCTGCGCTGATAGTTACAATAAGTAAACAAATAATACATGTTGTTAAGAGCAAGATGGCAGGGCCAAAGACACCGTGGGGCTTTTCTATAATTCCTTTAAAGATAACTTTGTCCTTTGCCCTGACTATGACCGTGCGATAACACCACACTGTTACATAAATACAGAAATTTACGTGAATTTCTCTCATGTTACGGCTTTATGTCGTTCTTTCACTGACTAGCACGCATTGTCTTATCAAGAACCATACAAAACTTGGCTTTTTCTCCGAAGCAAAGAAAGCTTAGAAGCAATTAATTTCTTTGTTGTTAGGCTACATAACGAAGGGTTCAAAGTGCACGATTGCCACACGATCAGAATGACGTTGCACTACCCGATTGTTTGTTAAGGTAATCTAACGAAGCCAATCCTGCTTGATCATATCAGCGGCTTTCTCAGCAATCATGATGACCGGTGCGTTAGTATTTCCCGAAACGATGAGCGGCATGATGGAGGCGTCAACGATGCGTAGGTCCTCAATGCCGTAAACCCTGAGCCGGGGGTCGACGACGGCGTTCGAGTCGGTGGGAGGTCCCATCTTGCAAGTACCCACAGGATGGTAGATAGTCATTGAGTAGTGGCGTGCTGCGCATGCCCAGTATGCGTCAGACAGGAATTCCAGGTGTTTACAGCCCGGGATGCGTAATTCGTTGATTCGAGTCTTCAAACGCTTCATTCGTTTCGTCTGAGTCAGAGCGTAGCCGAATTTGGCGCCCTCCACCTGCAAAACGATCAAGACAGGCCTTTTCTTGTATAGAGCATGTGACAAGTTTCAAGGTGGGACTTGTCCATATAAAATATTCGTGATAGGTTTCAACATGGTTTATATAAAATATTCGTGATAGGTTTCAACATGGTTTATATAAAATTCGTGATAGGTTTTAACAAGTAAGTAGTTTCAAGGTGGGACTTATATACATATATTGAGAACTTTCACATAATTATATCTAACCCTTGTATCAAACACAGACGATAAGTTGTAGAAATGCAGACACTCACCATCACGGCCATGTCCTTTGGATCGTCAAAGTAATTGGGATAGATGAGCGGGTGATTGTATGGGTCCTTGCTCTTAAGACGAATCCTGCCTCGGCTCCTGGGTCGCAGCAGGAGTGGCAGTATGGAGATCGCATCCTTGTACAAAATAGGCTCGTACACCTCGGCGTAGTACTCATCCGTGAGACCGTTGTCGCGCTTTCCGAATAACCCGCCGTCCGTGTTGTCGGCGTAGGCGGCCAGGAAGAGCTGAATGTCGGGCCAGTCTTCGCTCGCATTCGCGTACCTGGACAAACAGAATACATGACAACAGTTGGGGGTTGTGCACCGAACTTATGTTTGGTTTTAATGCTGGCACTCACAAGCCACGTACTTGGTTTTGATGAAGGCCATGACCTCGACCTCGGGCAAAGCGTACATCGGGCCTCTAGCCTCGTACGCGAAGCTGTGAAGGGTGTGCAGGGTCATAATGCGAGGCAGTACAAAGCTGACTCCGTGGGGGGCTGTGTGAGCGGGGGGTTCTATCAGGTACGCTGTACCTCCCAGAGCCACGTGGTCCTGCAAGTTCTCTCCGACACCAGACGAGTCCAGGATGACCTTGATCCCCATGTCCTTGAGGTGCTGGCGGGGACCTACTCCAGACAGCATTAGCAGCTGGGGAGACTGTATTGACCCCGCACATAGAATCACCTCCTTGTCCGCATACACCTGAGTGAAATTTTAAAAATAAAGCAATCTAAACAAACGAACTTGCTCCCCACCTTTACGAGTGTTAACTACTTTACCTTCTTGCGGCCGCCGAACTTTCTGTTGAAGATGACGCCCTGTGCCCTCCTGGACTTAGGGTCTATGATGACTTTCTCGACGTGCGAGAAAAGGCTGATATGGAGGTTATTTCTCCGGGAACAGGGCCTCAGGAATGCCTTGGCTGTGCTGCAGCGCAGGCCGTTGCGTATGGTGCCATGCGACATCGTGAACCCTGTTTGCGTCTCGCCGTTGACGTCCAACTCGCTGTATCCCATATCACGCCCTGCCGCGATGAACGTTTTGGCAATGGGCGACTTGTAGGCGAACTCCTCGATGGTGAGAGGTCCCCCTTTACCGTGATATGGGGAGTCCATAAGGTGTTCTATCCGCATATCCTCCGACTTCTTGAAATACGGCAGCACCTGCAACACAGTCACGTTCGCTGTTTCTTTCTTCGCACTGGGTTAAATATGAAACATCTAGCAACCTACCTACCTCTCGGTAACTCCATCCTGTGTTGCCCATCTTCGCCCAGAGGTCGTAGTCCTTGGCGTTGCCCCTGATGTATAGCATGGCATTGAGAACGCTGCACCCCCCTAAGACCTTCCCGCGAGGCCAGTTACAGCGACCCTGGTTCATGGCGAGGCAGTAGGTCCCCGATGACTCCGTCTTGAACTGCCAGTCTAAAGGTGTCAGTTGTAGAGCGGGCATTAAGAGCGGTAGATCCGAGAGCACGGTCTCGTCTCCGCCAGCCTCCAGTAGCAGCACAGTCCAATTAGTCACCTCGCTCAGCCGCCCCGCCAACACCGCCCCCGCCGTGCCGCCACCCACTATCACAAAGTCATAATGCGTACGAAGCTTACGCACTCCACAGTCTTTGGGGCGAAGGTCCTTATCGACAATGTCGGGCCTCAGGAGCTGCACCACAAGGCGAACCAGCAAAAAGAAACCGAAACCTGCCCCGTAAGACAAGGCGATCCGCGCTATGGAAACCATGCTCATCAGCGACATGACTGGGCGGGTAATCCATGAGGACAGGTGTCACAGCATCTTGCCTAGCAGTACTTGATCGCTTGCAAAATGCCAAGAACACACTTTGACGTAAGAATATGCAGACTCGACAGAAAAGCCAGACCCGGTATGTGGCACGTATGAGAGGCCAGTCCTTGAGTGAAACATGCAACGTGACCCTCTCAGCTGTGTCCTTGTTAAACCATGAAAACAACTGCAACTCTTAAGTGAGGGTATTCCTGCAAAGTGTTTCAGTCTCTAACGGAAATTCCAATTTTAAAATATTAAGTTCTACGAATTTAAAAAAGTTTCGTTTCGTTGCTGAAAGAGTGCGTATCCCTTTCTTTCGATTTTCCCTTTTCTTATTCATTTTCTTTTATTTTTCAGTGTTCAGCACACTTTGGCCTTGTGTGGGTTTTATAATTGTTTTATAGAATTCTGAAGAAATGTAAATATTGCAGTTGTACCCATGAGAAGATTTTTGAAAAAAGTCTTCAAATCTCCGTCAATCTTACTTACTGGGCACCAAAAATGACTATGAAAAATTTAATATATATGTTTGTAATGTATTGTTCGAGATATAGCCAACGATAATTCTGTGAATATTTAATTACTTTATTCAATATCTGGGACTTTACTAACACTGTTCAAAGTTTTATTTTATTATCATTTATATTATATTTTGTGTATGTGGTTTAGAGGCCACGAACTTTGTTTTTTCTCAAAGAAGCTCGGCATATAACCATCAATTAACAAACAATTGATCGAGTTCATTAACCAGCAAAATTGGACCATTGGGGGTGATGGTTAACTGAAACCAAACGTTATAAAATAGCCCTAGCGGCCGCAATTTCTCAACGAAACTCGGTATATTCCATTGAAATAAAGCAAGAAAAATAGTTTCCGAAAATTAGGAAAGTCTGACCGTTTGGAGGGGGGGTTTACCCGATACCCAAAATTTAAAAATGACTTTAGCGGTACCAATATTTGTTTTTACGCAACGAAATTCGGTATATGCAATTTAAATAAAACATGAAAAATAACCTCTGAATATCAGGGTATTCGTGCTATTAGAAGTGGGGTATACCTGAAAAGTGGTAAGCTCTCTAGCGGCACCATTTCTCTGCTCTAGCGCTCTTTTGATGTGCTTAGTTTACATTGTTCTTGCGTCACGGACGTTAAGTGCGCTATTTTAATTTCACGAATGATAAGCGACAATTTTAAACGGAAAGCATAAGATATATGAGGTAATTCAAAATTGAGACAAGAATACAACCGTTGGGCAAAAATACAAGTTTGGGTTTTAATTTGTTTCTTGTCGCATTCTCTGTTAATAATTTTGTTGGTTAAAACGTTAAACTTTAATAGTAATTTTAATTGCAAAACGCTAGGACATAGCTGGTCCAAAATGCAATAAAAGTCTTCATTAATTTAAGTCAAAAGCCCATGTTCTGTTTGTAATTATGGGGTTTCAATCAGGAACTTTGAAAAAACTGGTTCTATTGCTGATAATAAGAAACGTGGAAGATTCAATGTCACCGGTGCTGAAGTCATTCATGCAAGTAGTAGTGGTAGTGGTAGCAGAATTCGAGGTGTACAGTCAAATTCTAAGAAAACATCTTAGTTTGTTTCCATATGATCTGTACAAGTGCCCCCCCCCCCATATGCTCAAATTTCAGGCGAAGACGTCCAGTGAGGTAAAAGTTTGCGCTACTTCACCCACGTCAATTCTTCGTGTTCTCACACTTGATACTTAAAACACGGAGTTCACTTAATCGCGCTCGTGACATGTGCTATGTAAATATGTTTTTATTAGTTATAATTTTTAAAAGGATCGCAAAGCTGATGCCACTGTTACAGGTAGAGAGAGAAATAAAAGGAAAACGGTGCAAACGTCTGGTATACTTGACGCTAAAACGTAATTTTCAATTAGAGGCTTTGTCCTTTATCTCGTTTTTAATGCACTTTTGAAGATTTGTAACTGGAATGAGAAATCTTCTGTTAAGTCTTCAACTTACTGCTTTACTATGCAATGCATCGTCTTTTGCAGTGGACAGAAACACTAAATAGTTCATGGAATTGAACCTTATTTTGATTTGATTAAGGGTGATATCTAATGTTAGGTAAAACATTTACTAGAAAATATTTTTAGAATCATCTGTCAGACGTTCATCTTCAATCTTTGATCGAAATGCCTCTTAGTTTTCAAATTTGGCGTCAACTGTCCATTGTTTTGCAAGAAACGTGCTGGACAACAATTATTTCTGTAGTCATTTAACAATTTGCAACTGTTTGGGGTAACACTGAAGCTGGGGAAAGATCAAGGTCGTTAGATTGCAGTAATTTTGATACAAATTAACAGCTGCAAGTATTTGGTGCAGGACAACTATAAAAACAATTTAAAAATTTTCCATTTGTTTTTTCAAGCACATTGGCTTCATTCCGCGGTGCAGCGACAAAGACAACTCGTTTAATTTTCAATACTCGATTTGCTGATTGTTGACATGTACCGGTGTGTTCTGAAGTTGCGAACTCTTTTTATTTTACTGCTTTGCATGTCTTTCTCCTCCATTATGATAATCTATCCTTTTTTCCGGCAGAGCCCCCCCCCCCGTACTGGGGTGTCTACGGGGCCCTCAGTTATGCCCCTGACCTAGGATGTTAATGAGGGTCCATAAATAAAGTAAATCAACAATTACCAGCTCCTTAAGTTAACTTTTTATATAATTCAGAAGCGTCGTAATGCTTTCTTGACTAAACATGAAAAAGGAATTTAGGAGAAGAGGAAATAATTGTAATGCTTAAAAATGCTTCTTCGCGTGCCACCTTCGTTTTGTTGTAGGTGAAACTGAACATGTTTCAACTTGCACTATTCTCTGAGGCGGGAACCGGAAGTGAC
Source organism: Metallyticus violacea (assembly GCA_030762175.1). Classification (NCBI taxonomy): domain Eukaryota; kingdom Metazoa; phylum Arthropoda; class Insecta; order Mantodea; family Metallyticidae; genus Metallyticus; species Metallyticus violacea. The sequence goes on along the minus strand of CM060833.1, from coordinate 1,248,518 downwards.
AACAATTTACGTTACGCATTACGCTAACAAAATATTATTAAGTGGAATTTCAGCGCGAGAAATTATGTCTGGGAAAAAAATGACGAGACCTATGGAACTTTCTTCAAAGGTAATCGCCGCTGATGAAATTTGGCAAACAGCGAACAAAACTCCATCACCAGCATTTTTGGATATTCAAGGAACGATTAACTAGCATGTAGTATCTGCACACACAACTGTAACTGCAAGATGTATTGAAAATTCAAAAACATGGAGGCTGCACCCCTATAATGCACAAAATCAGTGTGAAGTGTGCCTTTCGCCTTCCCTATAGTTTAAATTTAACCCCGTGTGAATTTTTCTTTTTACTCAAATTGGAAAACACTTCGCAAGAGACATTTTCCATCATCAGAAGAAGCGGAGAAATATTTTACAGAATGTCTTTGAAGAAACGTAACTTGCATCCAACTTTGACAAAGAACGGCGAACATATTCCGAATGTTCTCTAAAATCCAAACCGCACTTGTTCTTGTTTGTCTCTCAATTAGTGTGTTATTAATAACGCGTTAAAGTAGTTTTTGACAAAATCAATAATTGGCACATTTTTATTGTCTTTCTTTATATCTCATTAAGACATTTCAATTAAGTTTCTTTTTAGTAAAGTTTTTAATATGTAAAAGCGTTTAAAGGAATTTCAAAGGTGATTGGAAGGAGATGAAAACATCATGTAATAGTTTTTGCTGTATCAAAATGTCATTTTCAGGGTAAACTTTAAATGTTTTCCCCAATTTGCGCACCTAACAGATTAAGCAACATAATACACAAAATTTAAATCTCTCTGTTGGTATTGCCGGCTACCGTTCATTTTTTATTTTTGCTGTTGCAGCTAACGCTGATAAGACAAGGAAACATGTTATCATTCAGGTAAAGGAGAAAGTAGTGTGAAGTGTGTTTATCAGCAGTATAATTACTTCTATCAAGACAGTTACAAAGGATAATTGAAAGTCTAAGATACAGTGCCGATAAGGTTTGTTTGTGATACTTTCTATTACACAGCAGCAAGAACTTTTGCAATGTGTGGTCATAAACTGCACTACTGGTTCGATAGGAAAACTCCTATAGCTTCGAAACTAATCACCAATAACTGCCGCTAAACAATGTCTTCTTGCATTTCAACAAAATACTGTTTTGTTAAAAAGGGAAATGTTTTATGTTGTTGCCAATGAAATTAAATTAAAAGAATTTACTTTTTAATGCAAATATTTATGTTGACGTTATTTATCTTCTCAAAAATCTTTACTAGTAATAATAAATCTTGAAAATTATTGCCTGAACATATTTACCATTCAGAATATTACATAAGGAACATTCGTGTTTTCAGATTTTTTAATAGTGTTTAACTACTGAGGACACTGATGATGCATGAAATGAAATGATAAATTTGGGGGGGGGGGGAAATGTAAAGGAAAGAAGCGTCCCTACCCTAAGTTATAGGGTACCTCCCCGACATTTGCCATTTATGAGGACTGAGGAAAACCTGGAAAAAAACTCATTCAGGGAGGGCTGTCCTGGCGGGATTTGCACCCCAGACATCCCATTCACCAGTCCGCACCCTAACAGGCAGTGTTTCCGGACCTGAGCAGACTGTATATAATAATTTGTAAATATAAGAAAAGTACGTGAGAGGGTTTGTGATAGGAAATGAAATTAGGAAAAAATGCGTCACGCAGGAGCGAATTCCTCAGTAAGTTGAATTTGTGAAGGTTATTACAGAGCTCTAGAGCAAAGAAAATTTTAAATTTTGGTTTTAAGATATATTTCCACTGCTAATGGTTCCATTTCGCTGATTTTCAGAAACTATTTTCCTTATTTATTTAAATGATATACCAAGTTTCATTGCACAAACATAAATATTGATGCCTCTAGAGCGATTTTTAAATTTTAGATATGAGGTGAACTACTTTTAATTGTTTCATTTCATTGATTTTGGGAAACTGCTTTTCTTGTTTATTTTAATCGCACATACTGTTTCGTTGGGGAAAAATTCGGCCGCTAGAGCGTAAACAGACACTCGATACATTAAATTAGGTTAGGTTAGATTATTTAAATAGATTGATTACATTAAGACAGATTAGATGTATTAGATATGTTAAATAGATTACATAGATGATGTAGATTATCTAATCTATCTAATTTACAGGTAGGTAGGTAGGCAGGCAGCAGACAGACAGACCGGTTCGATGGAGATTTGAAGAAATATTTCTAAAATCTTTTCACTGATAAACCGCAATCAGGATTTGCTATAACCTGAAACGGCTACATTGATATTGGAAGTTACAGTTAGACTTCTACACCCAGTGTCTCAAAATTCTTCCCTCCATTTGAATGCAAAATCATGTTCGAAGGCGATAGTTACCCGAATGTTCTTCGCTCATCAGTGTCTGTCTCTCTCGGTCCTGGCGGTGTAGTGGTAACCATACTTGCCTTCTAGACCCAAGATCGGGGATTCAAACCGGCCAGGGTCGATGGATTTTTTCGGGCGTAAAAATCGTAAGTATGGCTTCCTTCGGAAGGGAAGTAAAGCCGTGGGTCCCTGTCGCACATTTACGGCACGAAAAAGAACCTCAAGCCTGAAAGAAGAGACCTCTGAACAAAATTTGTCGGTCGTTTCACGCCCTGAATAGAATGGGACACTGATGACCTGAGATGTTAAAGAGTGTCCGTAAATAAAACAAATCAATCAAGTGTCTGTTTCGGGGCTGTCGACAGGCTGTCGGTATTTTAGCTATCTGTACAGGAAAAATCCAAGGATATTAAAAATATGGAACTCAATCCTGGAATATTCTGAGTTTTACATTGGATAAGAAACTGACCTGGAACTACCATATTCACAACATTCTCCATAGAGTCAGCTGGTCTGTTGTAACCATCCCAAAACCACACACCAGCCAATGTTAAAATACCAGATATCTTAGGGCGCCTTTGTCTGGTGGCGAAAAACATTACGAACTACTGTAGCAGATAAGTTTACCAAGGTACAGAGATTAGCGAGTCTATGTTTTACAGAGGCCTTCAGAAGTACTGCGACCATTGCATTGGAAACTGTTGGGTTTCCCTCCCATGGACATTTACTTACCAATGGAGGCTAGGCTTACTGCATACCGGGGATTGAAGAAGTAACAACGGTCACACCTCTAGTCTAAATTTCCTGGACATTTCATTATCGAGCACGAGGTTCGACTTTGAGTATTCAATATTGTTCCCCCTCTCCATTTAACTCTCAGATCTGGAAAAGACTGGGTGCGCCGAAAAAAGATGTGGCCAACTTGTATGGTTCACCGGTGGATCCCGCAAGACATATTGGTGTATTTCCAAAGACAAACATCAGTGTAATCCTTGAGAAATGTTGCACAGTTTTTCAGGCAGAAATGTTTGCTATCCTCAACTGCCCTTTTAGAGGACTTGAGAAAGAGTACCCTTTCTCACAGATAGCCCAATTGCTTTAAAAGCACTCTCTTCCACCCAGGTAAAATCTTAAACCGGTATGGGATGCCTGAGTGCCCTTGCATCTCGCAACAGGCTTGAACTTGAAAATGAAAAAGCAACTGAGCTGTCAGTAAATGTGGATGTGGAAAGGTCACCTCTCTTCGGCAAAACACATTCTGATTGATAATTTAAGTTCGACCCCTGTAATGTTTCTGATTTCATTTGTGATATTTTCCTTTAGTTCCTCCATTGTGTGAGGGTTTGTTTTATAAACTCTGTCCTTCAGGTAACCCCCACACTGTTAAATCTGCTGAGCGAGAGGACTAGACACCAGCACTAATCACTCGATCTTCAAACACTTCCTTAATTTTATTCGTGGACCTGTATGTGCAGATGCAGAATTCTGTTGAAACCACCCATTTGATTTCTCTTCTTCTGTACGCTGCTGAAAAAATGGGGTCAGAATGTCCCCTCTGTACCTTTCTGTATATATTGTCGTCTCGTAAAAATCGAACCTCTAAACACGCTTTGCGCTAACAGCACACCAAACTCTTTCCTATCATAAAGACGGTTTCTTGTACATACATCCTTTGTTGGCCCTGAACCCCACTGCTGCTAATATCGCGGCAAAAACACCAACTTAGGTCGTAAACCTATCCTGTACAAAAGCAAGCTAGGAAACTGTTCCCAGGTCCTTGCTTGGACCTTTCCTCGTGTTCTGAAATTGGATAGAAGAGGAATAAGGAAAGCAGTCGTTAATCACCGAATAGGAAACATGTACGTGAAGTGAGACTCAATAAATATAATGCATCCAGCGCTTCTGTTCTTTTCAGGCGAGGCCTGGTTTCAACTTGAGCGGCCGTTTGAACAAACATGCGCTACCAAAAGTACACATAAAGTACAGGAAACGTCTTTATGATAGGAAAGAGTTTGGTGTGCGCAAAGCGTATTTATAGGTTCGATTTTTACGAGACAACAATAGATGCAGAAAGATACAGAAGGAACATTTTGACCCCATTTTTTCAGCAGCGTATAGAAGAAGAGAAATCATATGGGTGGTTTCAACAGAATTCTGCATCTGCACATACAGGTCCACGAATAAAATTAAGGGAGTGTTTGAAGATTGAGTGATTTGTGCTGGTGAATGGCCCTCTCGCTCAGCAGATTTAACACTGTGGAGGTTGCCTGAAGGATAGATTTTATAAAACAAACCCTCACACAATGGAGGAACTAAAGGAAAATAAAATATCACAAATGAAATCAGAAACATTACAGGGGTCGAACTTAAAGGTGTCAGTCAGAATGTGTATTCTCGATACAGTGTTTGTTTGGCCGAAGGGAAGGGGTGACATTTTCAGCATTTTCTGTGAGACAAGTTTTTATATACGAGTTTAGAAGCGAAGTTAAAATACAATCTCTGGCGGCCGCGACACGTTCAGCCGCCGAGAAAACATCGCGCTTGGGGGATACTTTTTACGTGAAAACCCTGTAGATTTGTATATATGTATATAAAACTATTACTATATGTGATATGTATGTATATATAGAGATACGAAGGTAATCATAGCAAATGTTGCGTTGATTGTTAAACTGGCGGTATTACATGTACGGATGTAAGGCCCATACGACAATTATAACAATTTCTGTGCTTTTAAATTGATCATAATTGAGTCCCTTACTACTACTGTTACTACTATTACTACTACTACTACTACTACTACTACTACTACTACTACTACTACTACTACTACTACTACTACTACTACTACTACTACTACTATTACTACTACTATTACTACTACTACTATTACTACTACTATTACTATTACTACTACTACTACTACTACTATTACTACTACTATTACTACTACTATTACTACTACTATTACTACTACTACTACTATTACTACTACTACTACTATTACTACTACTACTACTACTACTACTACTACTACTACTACTACTACTACTACTACTACTACTACTACTACTAATACTACAACCACCATCTCCACTGTATCGCCACGGGTGGCCTAAGTCCTTAAAGCACGAACTGTGAACGGGAGGTTCTGGGTTCGATTCCCATCCTCCCTTACTGAGGTTTCTTCCAGGTTTTCCTCAGTCCTCATAAATGGCAAATGCCGGGGAAGTACCTTAAACTTAGGCCTGGAACGTTTCCTTCCTTAAAAAAATACTTTCCCAATTTATCATTTCATCTCATGTATCATCAGTGTCAACCGCCTGTGATGCTGCGGTGGATGAAAGGGGGTTAAACACCATTAAAAATATTGCAGCTCTTAAAGGAAGGTCTTGGCGGAATTCGAAAGACCTTCCCCATTCACAGGTTTGTGCCTTAGTGATCTTGGCTACCTATCTATGTTGGTTGTTAATGCATTTAGAGCTTACAGATTTGAAATTTAGTTATAAGCTTGCCTTAGGAGGGTCTCATTATCACAGTATCAAGTGTTTGTGTTTTATTATCCTAATTAAAAATTACAATTAAATTAGTTTTCATAGAAAACAACAACAACATTACTATAAAGAGAATACATTCTTTTACTTTTATCCAGTCACTGTCTTTGTATCCAAGTTCAGTTCTGAGATCTCTGCTAAAACTTTCGTTTCTTTCTCATACGATAAATCGACGATTAGGCGCCTAAAATATTTAAATTATGTAGGTTTTTAAAATTACTCATAACTTAAAATTAAATGGAACTGTTTTAGGAATACTTTGGAAAACATCACGTCTTATATGTGAATTACGACTTCATTAAAAAAAAAAAAAAAAAAAAAAAAATCCATTCCCCCATTTGTTTGGGGGAACAAATGTTTTGGAACACTTCATCAAAATCTTACTTAAAATGAACACAGAAAATTGCGATAGGTATGTAAACAGATATTATTTATGTAGAAGTTTGGAAAACATTTTACATGTCGAAGGAATACTTGAAATGTCAAATATAACTCTATGCAACTTCATTTTACTGATTATCAGGTAATTAAATAATATAAAAGCATGTACCTGGGAATACTATGGCACAACGGACATTGAAGGAGCAGAAATATAAAGGATGATGATGAAATGGAGTATGTACGAGTAGAAATTTAATGAAGAGAAGAGCATAAGAATTTACTGTATCAACTTGAAAGGATTGAGGTAAAGCTGGTGTAGCGCTTTTCTCCTGTTTTGTAACATCACTATGTGGTTACTGCTGAGAAACAGAGAAAGAGTTCTTTCCTTAGCCGCTTGTCGCAAAATCATTTACTACCGAGTGGTGGCACCAACGGAAGCCAAACATTGGTTTGCAAGAGCTACACGGCATTTAGCAGCCTCTGTGAGTATATCGACGGTTCGTTGCCAAAGATGGGAAGACCCCTATCTATCCACTACGGGCAGAGCATGCTTGTGTATTCCTGACCACTGTTGCTCACTAACTGAACTTCGGGGCGTGCTGAGACACCACTAGGTTGCTTCATTTCAATCGTACAGCTTGTGTTGTCCCTTGTTCGCAAATTAGTTGCATGAAATGACTTATCCCTCATATAAGAGCTGTATGCCTGGTTGCCATGAGAGCCAGACAAATCTTAGACTGTATGCTTTGAGGCCACAGTGAAGCTCTAGCCCAGATTTTTTCGGGGGGGGGGGGGAGTCCCTTGCTGAGGCTATTCAGTGGTTCATTAACACCATGAAAATCACCCATTCCCTACTAGAGTATTGTCCTCTTAACATCACTTCCGTACAGTGTGAGAAAACAGTTGCTAAATTATCCGCCGTGAGCCGTGTGGAGGAAGTAAAGCATCGTCCATTATTAAAAAAGTTTTGGTGATCTGCAATGAACCTGCAAAAGTACTTAACACCATTTTCATAGTGAACTGAGGGCGATTTATTACTAAAGAAGAGATTCTTAATGAGTCAGCGCAAAATATGCAACATATATTTTAAATATGAATATGAGTGGTTCTTACTTGCAGAAACTGTTTTATTGGCATTGTCTATTTCTTGGAGTAAAAAGCCATTTTGGAATTCCGATGACTTTTGTGACATACTGAATACAGCAGATCTGTTAAACATCTGAGAAGATCGGAATATCAGGCAAGTTGCATGACATAAAAGGGCTTCGCCTATGGTTTAGACCACTAGCAGCTATTGCAGAAATATGCAAAACAACAATTTTATATTCCAGCCCTTAAATGAGGTAATTTATATAGCCTAAGGTATGGCAACTGAAAGAAGCAAAGAAAAATACAGATGGATTTTTGGTCTCAAGTTGCAAGAATGTCAAGAAGAGAAAACTATTTAAATGTAGCAACCAGGACAAGGCATTTCAACAAATCGCTGAAGATGATATGAGCAAATGTAAAGCATGAAACATTGTAGGCTTATCAAAAGTTTACAGAATGATTAAGGAAAATAGAAAGATCAAGTAGAATGACAACAGTATAGAGAGGAATAAACAAAGGCGAGCATAAGATGTCATAGACGTTAGCACTCATTTCATAGATTTCAAAATATTCCGCTTTCATATAATTTTTTTTTTTTTTCCAAATGTGACTTTTCTGGTTTAATTTTTATTGAAAGTGTGCCTTATTTTTGGGTCTTAAATACTGCTACAGTTTTAGCCGCTCAGAAAAACAAACAGTTGGGACTGCTTATTTACATTAACACTCGACTTGGTTGCCAGTTTGTGTTGTTTATCCAGAACTCCTTGATGAGATCGGATCCCTTCTCGGCGACCATGATGACCGGTGCGTTTGTGTTCCCGCTAACAAGGGTGGGCATGATGGAGGCGTCGATGACCCTAAGACCTCTGATGCCATAGACCTTGAGTTCCGGGTCCACCACGGCCTCCGGGTCCCAGTAAGGGCCCATCTTGCAGGTGCCCACCGGATGGTAAATAGTAACGGAGTATGTGCGGATCATGCATTCCCAGTAAGCGTCAGTCCACATGCGCACCTGACTGCAGCCTGGGAAGGGAATTTCGTGCAACTTGGAGCCGAATCTCTGGAAAGCCCGGGTTCTGCTCATGGCCAGAGCTATCTTGACACCCTCTACGAGTGTCTTCATGTCGTGAAGATCAGCGAAGTAGTTGGGGTAGATGAGGGGATAGTCGAAAGGGTTCTTGCTGCGTAGCTTGATTATCCCTCGACTGCGTGGTCTGAGTAGCACGGGGATCACACTCCAAGTGTCCATGTTGTTGATGGGCTCGAACACCTGCAAACATCCCGCGTCATGTACCAGTCACGTCACCTTCAGCTCACAGGCAGGGGGATGAAAAATGTTCTTACCTTGTGGTAGAAGGCATTGGTAAGACCGTGCGCTTTACGTATCTGCCGCCCACCATCAGAGTTGGTAGATCCGGAAATGAAGTGAAACTCGATGTCAGGGAAGTCATCAGAAGCGTTCACGTATTTCGTACTGACGAAGGCGAGGCCCTCTACGCCACCCAACACCGTCAGCGGTCCGTCTCCGAACATGGCGTACTTGAGAACAGAGGGCACGTTCTCATAGCGACTCTGTATCAGTGAAACGGGCTGGTTCACCATGAATGTGAACCCTCCGAGTCCGATGTGGTCCTGCAGGTTGTGACCCACTCGCAGGTCTTGTAGCACGGGGATTCCCAGTTCCTGGAATACAACATTTCAGTGTGTACAGTACCTCACGTCGAGCCCGTTGCTCTAACTGCTCCCCCTATCTATAGTTTCTACAATAGGCTCGTAAATTCAAAGCGGGGTTCACAGAAGCGCATGCACGATGAACAGCATATTTGTTTTGGACACACTGAGAGTGAACAGAGAGGCCAATATAGATTTTCGAAAAGCGTTTGAGTCCGTGATTTTTATGATTTTCCCTGGATGAATGTAGTACTACATACTCCCAATCCACTGGCACCAAAAGTAGACAAGATTGTTTTTCCCCTGTACCCTTTAATTGTTTGTTAAGTTATGCAGCTGAGAAGTTATCGGAAACCACAAATTTCCTAGAATTGTCTCGCACATATCGATACAAGTCATTCGCCAGGACTATTCAAAACTACTATACCTCCCTCATTCTCTCTATTTCTTGGCATTCATATGTCCGAGATGACCTTGCGTTCCTTTCACTAATGAAGATTGTGCTATTTAAAGAGCTTAAGGAAGGGTCGAAAATACAGTTGTTGAATACTTGAAAAGAAATAAATGTATAACAAGATTCTCAGTAGATATTTTTGTGAGGTGAACATGCCACTCAATTTTTATAACCTTTTCACTTGGATATATTGAAATTCTTTATGTGCTTTTTGCATAAATATGCGTAAAAAATCCATAACGATCCAAAACAGACAAAAAAATATTTTAAACCTTAAAATAGGCAACAGAAGCCAAAATAAAAACTGGCCCTTTCGACCCCAAATGTACGGAATAAATATATCCATCCAAATAGAACGGGCATTTTGTCTAACTTCCGGGCTCTGAACATCAGTGTCCACCTCCTGTGAGTCTCAGCATAAAGTGTGCACCGAACTCGCAAATGAATTATTATTTAGCAGCGAAGTGAAGGAGGGTCATTCTCGAAAAGGGGTCGTGCACTAGATAAGACCTATCAAATACAAATGGGTAATTGTACCTAAGAGTGCCTGATTTAAATTTCTTTTTGTTTCTAGTCCTTCCCGTCGTAAGCGACGTACGTTTTTCTCTTGCATTTTTGTTCTTATTATTTATCATGAAGTAATCGAACCATGAGAGTTTAAGTCTCAACCGACGAACTTTTAAACATTATCTTATTCATTGTTACAAAACGTGCCTACCTCAGATTTAATAACTTTTATGTATTCATTTGTAACATTTCGATTAAATATATAATAAAATGTCTGAAAATGTCCCCTAAGTCTAGGCATTCTTTTGACAAAATATTTTCTATCATATTTTGTGGCTCGATTTCGTGGATAACTTTGAAATTGCTTTTTTTTAATTTTCTTATTTATGCAGCATAAACGTTGTACTTAACGAAGATTCCACAAAGAAAAAATTCGCAATCAAGTTACCGATGTTATTGGTCAGTGGTTCACAAAATTTCTGTAGCAGCAGTTCGGTTGTTTCGCGCGCAGTGTGACATGTGACGAACTACAAACTACAAACTACAAACATTCGGGAACAACCATGCCCCAAATGCTCGTTGACATACACATTAAGGATGATTTTCTTAACAAAATCGCTATCTACTTGCTGAATCTCCAGCACCCACCCAACTTGGCGAAATCCGCTTAGAATGTGATGTAATAGCGGCTTCGTGTAACTTTCTGTAATTTACTTGAAACTGTGGTATGGAAAGCTACAACACAGTCTGTAGCATTAACCAAGCCGCTTTGTTGCTTTTGAATCAGAAGTTACCACTTTGAGGATTTTTTGAATTATATTTTGCACTGTTTTCGTGTGCTTTTAAATCCAACACAACTGAAAATACTTTTGGTCATCAGCATCCTTTTAAAATCTGCGCGTGAATAAGTATCGATAAATTTTGCCCAGAGGCCTCTTCTTTGGGTTTGAATCCGTGATCTTGGGTCTACGAGGCAAGTATGGTTACCACTAGTCCTCGAGGACCGACAGTATTAAAATTAAAATGACCGTCATAGAAATACGCATTCAAAATTGAATACTAAAGCTAAAAGTTTTGTACTTTTAAAGTATAAATGGCTTATCTTTGTTAGGACATATTTCCGGGAGGGGGGGGGGGGGCAGAACCAAACACTGCGCTTCGCTTCATTTGCAGTTCTTTCTTTTACAATTGATTTAAAAATTTTATAAGGGTTTCATTAAAAACAGTTTCTTTTCGGCATTTTGCCTTATAAAACGTTTACACATCATATTTTTACATAAATCAAAACACATTAAATAACGCGTACACAGTTTACTGTTAGCTCAGTCGACAATGTGGACTGTTTCTGATTGCATACATCGCGTGATGGTTCTTTTGCGTGTACATTTTCCAATGTAACATCTATAAATTAATTAGTTATAACTGGCAAGAGATAGCATGCTTATGTATTAAAATTATCCAAATAAATAAGTCATTGTTTCAGCTTATGTGAAATGCTTAGGTATTATTATTGACAAAGCATGTGTAACAAACAATACACAAATTCTACTTTCTTGCGCAAACATGTACTTCGTGTAGTTTCACTCTGTAATTGGGGAAGAACCGTTAAATCAGAGCTCTCTGCTGTAACGTAAAGTTTATTTACGTAAACCAACAAATCAAATTTTCGAACAGTTTAACGTCTTCACTATTGAGCAAACATATAAATGTTACATATTTTCATAAATTCTGGGACAATTTCAAAGCTGAACACTATGATAGCAGCCGTATCCTAATTACTGAACCCATGTATCATACTACTGGAACATACAAATGCTACAAACTAAGTACTATGGAGAGTCTGCGAGACCTTGTCTATTATTATATATTCAAGGGGATCTAGGTACATATTCAATTATATAACGAAAACGTAAACAATAACAAAAATTGCACCATTTCTATACTTGTTATAAAATTATTCACAGTCTTAGCTTGCAGATGTACTGAGTAGCAAACGCAAAGAAAATTACTTAGACAGAAAGCAGTACAGAAATGTAATACAGAAGGAACATGACCCATTTCCCCAAAGCACTGCAGTTGTAAGTACTTCACGCAATTTTTGGAATACTCGAAGCCACAACGATATCTTTCAGACCGGAGGGCAGAAAGTGCAAAATGCTCTATCTGTTGAATTTGAACTTGCTGTGGAGTTTAGTAGAGTTTTCCTTACTTCTGCCGTCTTATCATTCACGGCGGTTGTGCTATTTCAAGTTAATAAATATTTCCAAGTTATTGTTTTTCTTCAAAAACGTAATATGCATTGTCTAGAAGGCCCCACTTTTTCTGATATGTTTAATGTAAAGGCAATCAATACTTGTGCAGACTAATAAGAATATTATGGTTAGTCTATCATAACAGCACCATCTGTTCGGTTTGTAAACAACGAGCACATCGCGGACCGCACACTCACATAGCATATTGTTTTGCACTCATGTATAATGTTTTAAGGTTTACCACAAGTTTGATGTCTATTAGTTTTAATTCTTCTTGATATCGCATCGGTATGAGGACATTTATATCTCTCAATCAGAATTCTGCTTTATATTTTATACGCCTGCAATTTCTGTATCTACATGTGCAAAATGTCAACGTATATAAAGAACACCCAAGCCGGCCGGGCTTTTACTGTCTTATTGTAATCTTTTGTTGAAGCACTTAAATAAATAAATTTTATTCCAGACACCATGTCATAAACACTGACAACAAAGAGGTTGCTGGCAAGACGCAAACAATATTTTGTTAAAATGTCGATACTGTTAATGTTTCGTCAGCTTTAGCGAATTCCGAAGAAATATAGTTATTGCAAGTGGAAAGTTTCTTAAAATCTGCATCGATCCAACTACCTACTACGCACCAAAAATTACTACGAAAAAGGGGGGGGACGTGTTTGCGCGTGTATTTGTTAACACCGTAGCGACCTCGCTTTTTGTTTTTCTCAATAAAACTCGGCATATAACGATCAATTAACACGTGATCATCGAGTTTGTTAACCAGCAAAATTGCACCCCTGGGGGTGGAGAGTAACCTAAAGCGAAAATTTTAAAATCGCCCTAGCAGCCCCAATTTTCGTTTTTTCTCAACGAAACTCGGTAGATGCCATTGAAATAAAATAAGAAAATCAGCAAAATAAAACTATTAAAAGTGTGGGTTTTCCTGAAAACGGAAAATTAAAAAGCGCTTTAGCGGCACAAGTTTCTCTGCTCCAGCGCTCTATAATACCCTTCACAAATTGGGTTTGCTGAGGAATTCGCTCAGTTCCTGCCTGACGGACTTTCTGTAAATGTAAAACTCCTTGGTGCTTCACACCTTGTGCAAGTTTTGAAACCAGTTTTTTTTATTCTTTTTTTTTTCCTTTGGAACTAACAAGAGGGCATTTGATATTTTTTCCAAAAATTCGCGTGTACCTTGAAAAAAGGAGGACGTATGGCAACCTAAACAAAAACAATGTATGTACTTTGTATAACTGAACAGTTTCAAAATAAGCCTCCCAGTATTATAGAACAGAAGTATATTCTTACGTCGAATTCGTTTACAGAAATTTTAACTTGCATGTGTTGTGAGGTGTCGCGATAAGTTGCCTTTGTGCAACTAAAGTTCCTGAACACAAGCAAAATATTTGAAGAGCTCAAATGTAAAACAAAGATAATGAAATGATCAATGCTGGACTATTTCGCTGTGGTCGTTGGTTGCTTTCCATCGACTGAAAGTGGGCGAGGGGGTGCAGACGTTGTCTCTTAACTTGACACGTTTTGCAAGTCTTGCTTATTTGAAAACCTCTGGACGCTGCGCCCTCTCTTAGAGCAGCTTGTAGCTACTTTCTAAACAAATTTTCACCTGAAGATGAATGTCTTTAAACATGCGGATATTTCTCCTTGAACGGTTTATTCAAATATTTGGTTAGTGGAAATGGGCACGACAAATCTGGTACTTTCAGTGTTACATTTTAAATGCAAATCAAAAGTTAGATCAGTTTTGACTGCGGGCGAGCGCGCCGGGTCTTTGTGATTAGCGAAAGAGTAAAACTATACAACAATACACAAACCAATTTAAAAGACTCGTTACTTACCAAATCAAATGAGGATTTGAAACTGCCCACCTTCATTCCCCACACATTTTTAGCATCTCTTTGGCAAATTATTTATCACTCACTGTAGTTTTTTTTTTTTTTTTTTTTTTTTGAAAAATTCGGACAATTTCGTGAATATTATCTTTGAGTTCTTATATAGTGTGCGGATTTGTTGTATTTTTTTTTTTTTTCATTTACTCTTGAGATAGTCGCAGGCTGTAAAATCCGGGGACCAAGGGGGCCACAAATCCTACTAATAACTCTTATCTTGTGGAAACACATTGTGAATTACTTTCATGGAATTTTTCCCAGTGTGAGTAGTGGTAGAGTCCTGTTGATAAAATGCATAATCACGCTCCCTGTCGGTTAATTCTCTGAAAAAAAGAAATTAGTCTGATATTCAGACACGTAAGTAACAGAATCAACTGCATGCTCAAAAAATAAAAATTGTCCAATGATTCTTTCACCACATGTATGAATCGTACCTACGAGGGTTTTGCAACCAGCATATCGATTGTTGGACAATAATATCTACAAAATGTAACTAACGCAACTGGCATCAATGAACCTTAAACTATCAAAATACACATTAGTGCAGGTTTAAACCTGCAGTCACTGTCGTACAGTCTGTTGAGTTCAGTCCTGTGTCAATAGCTGGTGAAAAATCATGAATATTTCGAAAGAAAACTTTACATTCTACATTTTCACACGCTATAAGCTGATGAAAGAGCGAGGACTTGGTAGTTGTTCATGGTGATCAAGTGTGTTCATCTGATATCATTGCAAGATTAATTCAATCATTTGAAGAAGGGCGAGAGACTTTGAAAAACAACTCGCGCTCTGGCCGGCATCGGGAAGCTGTGAACGAGAGAACAATTCAAAGAGTGAGGAACTTGGTGGAGGAAAATCCACACATTACTGTTGAAATGCTAAGTATGAAAGGGGGTATCAGTGTTGGCAGCATCGACAGTATAGCCTATGAACATTTAAAACTGCGAAAAATCTGTGCAAAATGGGTTCCACATTCCCTAACCAATGACGAGAAGAAGAGGAGAAAGAAATGGCAAGGAAACTGCCGAGCAGAAATATACTCTGGTGATAGGCTGGTTTTATTTCTATGCCACCCAAATAAAGCTCAGAACTGCGTGTGGGTAAATGAGAATGACCCAAGACCAGTTTGTTCCTCGACAAGAGTTTCGTTCTCGGAAGCGAATGTTCACTGTTTTCTTCAACTATGAAAGTTCGTTAGTGGTTTATTGTATGCCAGAGTGAATGGCAATGGATAAGAATGATGACACTTATATTTTGGATCCTTTATTTGAAGAGCTGAGGCAGCGGCGTCCAAATACAGGAACTTCAAGGCTGTTGCTTTTGCACAATAATGCGTATCCTTACAGAACAGCTGCAAATTTGAGGAAACTGGAAGTCGTCAAAGTCCTTTTGCTTGACCATCCACCTTACAGTCCTGACTTTGCACCGTGCGACTGCTGTTGTTTCCTCGAGTGGAATCTTGCATTGCTGGATGAGTGCAGGACCTTGCTCAGCCCCGTTGACAATATCTCAGTTCAAGTACCGGAGTGCTTCTTCACTGTCTATAACTGTGTGTGTGCGTGTGCGGCAGAGAAATGGCAAGTACTTTGAATAAGTTTTCGAATTCAGTTCTTAGCTTGGACTTTAAGGTGACACAAAAAAATTTAATGCCCCTCGTAAAGACACGCTGTGCCATTGTAAGCATACAGTTCAAGTATATTGTCGACGACATCATAAACCAACACACGCACTTGGGAACAGCTACGCTACCACTGCGACAGTCAGCAAGGTCAACAGGTAAGCAAGCAAGCTTGCTGTCCGCTCCAAAGCGCGGCAGACGAGTGGGGCTCGCTCGTAGGAAAAACTACACTGGAGAGGAAAGCTCCACTGATCGCACGGTACATTGTGTTAATATACAAGGAATTATCTTATAAGAGAAAGTGTGATGATCAAACTTACATGCAGATGTTCCTTGGGACCTACACCCGACAGCATGAGCAGCTGTGGAGAGTTGACAGATCCACCGCTGAGGATCACCTCCTTCTTCACCTTCGCCGTATGAAATGTGCCGTCTCTGTTGAACTGAACTCCCCTGGCCGTTCGAGTTTTCGGGTCGATGAGTACCTTCGTGACATGAGCGTGCATCGCCACGTGCAGATTCTTTCTGAGTCGAGCGGGTCGGAGGAACGCCTTGCCCGTGCTACACCTGGAACCCCGTCGAATCGTTCCCTGGGCTATCATGAACCCAGTTTGCATCTCGCCATTGATGTCCCTGTTCTCGTACCTGAAACACACAAACGCGGTTCACGTGTCTACTTGCGCTAAGTTTCAAGATGTGATACATTAAGACAGAACATACCCCATCTCGACACCGGCTTGCACGAAGGCGGCAGCTAAAGGAGTGTGCCAAGGCGCCTCCTGGACCGTCAGGTATCCCCCCGTTGAATGGTATGGCGTTCTGGACAAGTAAGGGTTCATATTATCTTCTGACTTCTTGAAGTAATAAAGTGCCTCTTCTGAGCCCCAGCCAGGGTTCCCCAAGGATTCCCAGATGTCGTAGTCTTTCTTGTTACCCCGGACATACAGCATATAGTTGAGAACGCTGGAGCCGCCGATGACTTTCCCTCTCGGCCAGTTACACCGTCCGTGTTTCATACCTGCGAACAGTCACAAACCTTGAGCTGTGAGCGCAGACTCGCCCCAGTTTGTTAACTCAGACACACCCTGTACTTACCTAGACAAGCCGTACCCTGGGGTTCTGTCTTGTACTTCCAGTCCAACTTACTGAGTTGCAAGTAGGCCGCCAGAAGAGGTACATCGGAGACCTCGGTCTCGTCTCCTCCAGCCTCCAATAGGAGCACATTCCACTGCTCCATTTCTGTCAGTCTGTTCGCCAGCACGGCTCCTGAAACGGTGATCAGCACAACTATCCATATGCTTGACAGCCCCCCCCCCCCCAGCCTTGCCGTAGAAGTGTTCCTTACCTGCGGAACCAGCTCCCACTATGATGAAGTCGTACTCTGGGAGAAGCATTTCCGTGGCTATGTCGATAGGACGAGATTCCGGGTCCATCAGCTCGTAGTGGAAGTAGGCAATGGCGGCGACCAGCATGGGGAAGAACCAGGCAACGTTGGAGGCTGCACTGGCGGCGTATCCTGCCAGCGCGAGGGGAAGGGTGGCAACACTGCTACTCATTCTGTATCACTATAACGAACAGAGCAAGGTGCTTAAAATACTGAAAATAGGCATTTATTAAAATTGAAAAAAGAGAGTAATATCATTAATTATAAGTGTTTAACATAGTTAATATTTTATTTATCGCACAATTAAAATACTTAAACTTACTCTTTTTGGTTACAATCAACAACAGGATATTTTTTCAAGGTATCAACTGTCATAGTCAGCCGCTTGTCAGAGAGAACATTTTTCATCATGGAAAAAGAACGTTCTATTTCCACTGAAGTGATTGGACCATATTTAAAACAAGCTATTTCGGAATAACACATACCAGTTACAACAGAACATTCACCTTTCAGGACATCATGGAAATATTAATCAAGACAAAGTAAGACCGAGGTCGTTAAGGCGCGGACTCGTGAGCGGGAGGTCTGGGATTCGAATACCGCCAGGATCGTCCTCCCCGACTGAGGTTTTTCCCAGGTTTTCTTCAGTCTTCATAACTGGCAAATGCCGGGCAGTTACCTTAAAATTAGGTCTGGAACGTTTCCTTCCTTAAAAAAAATCCTTTCTCAATATATCATTTCATGTATGACCAGTGTTCACCGCCTGTGGTGTATCAGTAGTAAAAACGGGCGTTAAATACCATTAAAAAAGGGCAAAGTAAAGTAGTTTTGAATAGTCCTGGCGAATGAGCAAAATATGCGTAGCGGTTTCTAGTGGAGTTTATTTTCTATTTATGCGTTTATGGGGAAATAAGAATTATATCTCTCTTACTTCCGTAATGAACACATTGTAGGGACGGTTTATTGCACAGCTGTACCGCTCTCATCTTTCTCGCTTGTAATTTCCTTTAAATCACAAATTCCTATAATTGCCTGGCGCAGGTCATTTGCCAGGACTATTCAAAACCACAGTGCTTCCCCCCTTTCTATTTCCTGGTATTCGTATGCCCGAGGTAACCATGGATTCTTTTCACTAATGAAGGTTCTGTTATTTAAAGAACTTAAGCAATACGTAAATAATCGCAGAAAAAATCTATAACGATCCGAAACAGGCAAAAACAAACTGTTATACCTTAAAATAGACAGCAGAAAACAAAATAGACACAAAAAAGGAAAAATAAAAACTAGGCCTATCGACCCCAAATGTACGGAAACATGTTCATTTCTATCTTACTTAAATATATCCACCCAGATAGAAAAGGCATTTCGCCTAACTTCCGAGCTCTGGCTATAAAATGCCATTTTTTTACCAGACTTTTAAATTATCTGAACATGCTGTATATCGAACTGGAAAATAGCCCAATAACAGAATTAGAGAACATTTAATATGGTGCATTTCTTCACTACAGACACATGGCTTGATAAACGTGGAACCATTGCCCTAGAGTATGTTTTAGGGAACAATGATAGATAGCGTTTATTCAGAAAAAATCGATATAAGGAGAGAACTTATTTTATCACATTATCACCCCAGGACACTATAAAGATGTTACTTGTTCATTGAGAATGTACACATTAGCTCTATCATCATGTTGTACACAATTCCCTGTTGTATAGCCACCCTGCATTTTAATATGCTTGAAATTGAAATACGTAATTATATTTTAATACTAATGAAAGTAATTATGTTGATCAGAATATCGCACATCTTGGTTCTAAAATTTCGGCATGTTCTATTCCTTTCATGAAGTCTTTTTTTGTATTTCCTACATGTTTTAGGCAGGATTCCCAATCTGTCAATGTCACGTGTCTGTTTCATCGTTAATGAGTATTTCCACTTCTCTCAGTAAAGGAGCCCATGACCGATTTATTCGCAAGAAGATCAAGCACATACATTTTAAATTAGCCAGTTTTAGACTCGGTAGCCAAACGTTCTGTACCGTTTTATTATTATTTTGTAGCCATTAGGTAATTTCATATTTTCTACTACATATTTTTGGAATTTTGTTTGAAGTGATGGAGTGATATGGAGCACTATCCAGTTATTATTATTATGATTATTATTATTATGATTATTATTACTATTATTATTATTATTATTGTTGTTGTTGTTGTTGTTGTTGTTGTCGCTCTTTACAAATAATTTATAAATATGCTTCGAGTATTGAACACATTTCCAATTTGTTGGTCTTACTCCTCCACCTGACCAAGACATTTCTGTAAGTTTTGTATTATGGGTTCCATTTTACGTTAAATGTATTGGGTATTTCCTTTTTCTGTTAGATAGCATTTTTAAACGTTAATTATTTGCAATATGAGGACAAGCACGTTTTGAGTTAATCTTTTTGTTACATTTTACCGTGATGCCAGCAAATTTGGGATATTCATTTAAAAATCAAACACTTAGTGCTATTAGTGTTGTATTCACATTCCCATTGTGCTGTGTCAGTGAAATTTTGTGTTTCTCAATTTGAAGGCAAGCACGGGGTAATATTAATGTTTTATTTAATTTTACCTTGTCGTTAATCTCTTGTATTGTTTGTGTTTACAGTAATGTTTAAAGAACTCTTATTGCGTATTTTATGTTTCATGTGTTATTGTTTTCTGAAAGGATTGTTGGTGCTGCGGAGGAGCACAATTAAGGAGGGGGAATTAAGAGAGATTTCGGGGTCCACAGCCAGATCATACAATGTAAAATCAGAGTAGTGAACTACGGGCGAATTGTTCATGGGAACCAACTTTAATTAGGGCATTGCGTTAGCATGAACAGCTGGGAATGGGAGGGAACATGACATGGACATCAAAATTAAGAAACGGACTAGAAACAACGGAGGTGGGCTTCATTTGGATGGCGGCCCAGGAGCAAAGAAAGAGCGCATGGAGAAAGGTTAGGAACTGCTTGAGGGATATGGATAGGCAGCAGACAAATGATTTCGCTGGAAGTACAATCGGGGCTAAAAAATCGATGAAGGAGGGAGCAGAACATCAAAACAGGCTCGCGTAGCTCAGAATCGGGACATGGGGAATATGAGCGGAGACTTGGGGCAGATAAGTAAGCAGTGTGTACTGCTTGGAGCTGGGGAGATGTGCATAGTGATAGACCGACTCAAGCCCACTCTCCAGCTCCCAGCCTTTAAAATCGGTTACTCTAATGCTAATGTAAAGTTGGTCGTAGAATGAAAACTGCGGAAGTTACTTTTGAGAATGGACAACAAGGAGTTGTGACAAGCCATGCAACTTTTCCAAGCTTTAGATAGGCAAATCTAAGCGCGCTTCAGCACAGCTGTGCCAGACGCTAGGATAGATCTGAAACAAGAACATTTACTAAGTTGTTTTAGGGGAAAGATTGCATCGAGCATTTGTCGCTGTTCACTATTTTTTTTTCCGATGATTTTTAGATTTTAGAAGAGGAAGGGATTTCCTCAAAGATGAAGGATGGCCGGCTACAGCAACAGCCGATGAAAATGTGATGAAAGCAGAGTGCATGTTGCGGAAAGGTCATCTTACCTCATAGCTGTAGGTCAAATCGCTTTGCGTTATATATTAAAAAAAGAAAGAAAGAAAGAAAGAAACACCTGCAGTTTTTTGCATTCGTAACGAAAGAAAAAGGGAATGAAGAATTCTGTTCGAAAGTAAATTTAGTATCACCTTTATTCTGTGATCTTTGTTTGAAAATTTGAGCTGAATGGTTTTCTATCATAGCGAGAGAGCAAGAAACAGAGGGAAGTTAAACGAAAGTGAAAGTAAGAAACCGTGTACGCATTTGAATTTATTTAGCCAAGCGATGGAGTGTGTCAGAACTAAAGATTTGATTGTGAAAGTGAAAAGTTCCGTTTCTTAGAGTTATTAATAGAAAGAGGGCAAGTCTGTACACTTAGAAATAAGAGAGAGTATTGTTTCTTCTTAGTGAGCATTTTTAAACAAACAAATTTTTTATGTTCGTTACTACCGCGGCACCGCAGACAACAGATCTGTGACATTGCCCATTTTTTCGTATTTTATTCCTTTCCTATACGCTAATAAACTATCGATTATACAACCTTGGGATTAACATGTAGAGCCTAAAATTCCTAGTTTTGGTGAAAAGTGGCTATTGGTACATTTGAAACCTATTTCGGTGTTTTAACTTTTCTCATATTTTAAAATCATCACTTCCTCTGTCATAGAATTCGTTGAAGAAATAATATGTTTGAAGATGTATTGGAACGGGCGCATGTTTGAGTCTACTCAATGACAATTTTTTATTAGTATTTAACGCCCGAGTCCATGATAGGCGGTGGACACTGATGATACATGGGATGAAATGATAAACTGGGAACGTCCCAGGCCTAAGTTTTTAGGGTACTTTCCCGGCATCTGTCATTTATGAGGACTGAGGAAAACTTGAGAACAGTCCTGGTGGGAATCGAACTCCGGACCTCCAACTCACAAGTCCGCTTTTAACGACCTCGCTCACCCGCGACGGTGTCTCTATGGCTCATTTCTGTACGTTCAATGTTCACGCGGTACTAGTTTCATTGTTGTCGCTTCCTGTTGCCCTCAGTGAGAGGTTTACCACAACGAACATCATACTGCTACGAAATTCTTTCATCTTTTTAGCTAAGGTCTATGCAGAGTTTGCTCTTCCGTATAATACAGCTCGAAGATTGTTTAAAGAGGGTAGGCAATCGTTTTCAAAGAAGCCAATCCACGTTTTACTCTAACGGAAAACAGCAACACGCTGCTGTCATTGTGAGAGGAGTTTGTCAAACAACATAAGAACACTTTCAGGAATCCTGAAAAGTTCACGTTGATATTGCAAAGTTGTCGTGAGACGTGTTTCATGACTGCTGATTCCCGAACAAGCGCAGTTGAAGATCAAAGCAATCACTGTTGATGAAACTTGGCTGCCCTGAGCTCAAACAGCATCACAAACACACACACACACACACACACACACACACACATGCACAAGTGATTGCTGTGAACGTTATGCCATCTCATTTTTCGGTAATAAGGGAATAGTTACCAATATGTACACACGTCTGTAACTGGGCAATGCTACAGAGATGTCCTGAAAACTCTGAAGGCACAACAACGCAAAAGGCTACAAGCTGGATACTGTATGACCGCACATCCTGTTAAATAGCTCTCAAAAATCAACGTGAAGTGTATTCCTCACCCTCCTATAGTTTTCCTTTTCTCCAAATTGAAGAAGGGGAGGCATTTTCCACTTCTGAAGAAGCTGTCAAAAAGTAGTTTCCATTATGTCTTTGTAAACTGACAGAAACGCTGGGACCATTGCTGTGCTCCACGGGGGATTTCTTTGAGAAAGTTTGTCGGTCCTGATGGTGTAGTGGTTACCATACTTGCCTCCTACACCCAAGATCGCGGGTTCGAACCCGGCCAGGACCGATGGATTTTTTTCGGGCGTAAAAATCCGAAGTATGGCTTCCTTCGGAAGGGAAGTAAAACCGTGGGTCCCATGTCGTACATTTACAGCACGAAAAAGAACATCAAGCCTGAAAGAGAGGCTTCTGAGCAAAATTGTCGGCCGTTTCACGCCCTGAGTTGAATGGGACGCTGATAACCTGCGATGTTAAAGAGCATTCGTAAATAAATCAACAAAAAAAAAAAAAAAAAAAAAAAAATCTTTGAGAAAGATCATCAAAATTATGAGTAAATTTGTTTTTTGTCAATAAAAGTGTGATTCTTTTTATTGAACAACTTTCGTATGTTGTGAAGCAGAAATGTGCATATAATTCGGGCAGGTAGCTCCAATATATGGGAAGAAGGAAGTAGTTCAGCATTAACTCGAAAACATTTCAACCGGAGATTTTAGTCTTGAAGTGAGAAACGTCAACAACGTCCCAGATGAAGATCTGTGATTATTGGAGAAAACCGGAAAAGTGAAGAATTTTATAAAAAGATGCTGAGGATCAGAAAGGCTTTATGAAATGTATACTTCAACTTCTGCGCAGCATTCTTTCTGGATCTTCTGAGGCAAACAATAGTAGGGGGGGGGGGATTAAACCTATGGGTACCTAAACGCAGACTGTAGGGATGGATGAAATGAAAGTAATTAATGATGGCGCCATCTGACATTCAGGTTCTCAGAGTGAGGAAAACGACTGGCAGACAGCTTAACCTGACTGGGAATGAAACCTAGGACAGTAGTCGCAAACGATACCACTAGACTATGAACTTGCCACTAAAGGACAAAAATGCAGAACTGCCTGTGGTGATTACTTGAGTATCAATTATATTGTTGACTGTGTTGGCAAATCTTAAATAATGAGATAAATCACATACTTTGCAACTAACTGTGAATTAATCTGTACGAGAGGCATTAAAAACATTTTGCAACGAGCCTATCCATTGTTGGACAGTAATGTCTACAAAAATGTAACTATGGCAGCTGGTAACATGGATCTTAAGCTATCAAAATATGCATAAGTGCAAGACTAAAGTTGCATAGTCTGTTGAGTTCAGTCCTGTGTCAGCAGCTAGTGAATATTTAATTTCTAATATACATTTTCACACGCAATAAGCTAGGTGAAAAGGGGGAAGAAGAAAAGATCCACGAGTATTGGTAGCTGTTCATTTGATACACTTTCAATTTGGATTTGATAATTTGAAAGAGGGCGAGAGAATATTAAAGAACACCCTCAATCTGGTCGACCTCGGGAAGCTGTGAACGGGAGAACAATTCAAAGAGTGAGGAACTTGTGGAGGAAAATCGGCATATAACTGATGAAATACCAAATATGGAAGTGTTGGCAGCATTGACAGTATACTCCATGAACATTTAAAGCTACGAAAAAGCTGTGCAAAATGAGTTCCACATTCCCTAACCAATGAAGAGAATCAAGGAATGTGCAAGGGAACTGCTGAGCATGTTTCCACCAAATGATCCTAAACGTTTGACAGATATATGTACTGGTGATAAGTTGTTTTGTTATTATACCACTCCAAATAAAACTGAGAACTGCGTGTGGGTAAAGACCAGTTGTTATTCAACAAGATTTTCGTTCTCGGAAGCGAATGTTCATGTTTTCTTCAACTACGAAGGGCCATTGGTGATTGACTGTATATCAGAATGAATGACAATGAATGGAGAATACCAAGACACTTATATTTTGGATCCTTTAATTGAAAAGCTGAGGCGGCGACGTCCAAAGACAGGAACATCAAGGCTGTTGCTTTTGCACGACAATGCGTCTCCTCACAGGACAGCTGGAAGTCGCCAAAGTTAAGTTGCTTGAGCATCCACCCTACAACCCTGACCTTGCATCGTGCGACTTCTGGTTGCTTCCTCCAGTGAAATCTTGTATTACTGGAAAACCTTTTAAACGAGAGTAGGACCTTTCTCAAGCTATAAATTCAGCTCTGTTGACAATATCTCATACCGAGTACCGTAGCGTCTTATACCAGTGGTTGCATCGTCTACAGCAATTGTGGAGAGAAGGATTGTGAGGATAAGTTTTCGAGTTGAGCCCTTAGGTTGAATATCTCCATTTTATTCTACGATTTAACGTTCGCCGTTCATGTTTGAAAATCTACTTCAGTATCAGCGCCAATGCGCCCCGAGGTTTAGGTGTACAGCAAAAAAGTGGGAGGCAATGATACCTTACCTCAGTTGATGATATAACACTGGTGCAGACCGTTCAGTAAACTCATGTCGTTAATGCAACACACGAAAAAACATCAACATACTAGCAAGATATGCCATGTATTGAGACTGGCCTCCGTCTTGGGTAACATGACGAGCTGCTGGCTCATTGACAGTCAGGAAGATATGCTGGCCGGCGCTTTCACTATGTCGCCATCCAGTTCGATCTATTTGGAATTATTAAAGACAACATGGGAAAGAAGAACGGTGTCTGTATGAGCAGGGCAGCTAGCACCCTCACGTACTGCTTGCTGCTCTGGAGTCAATGCACGTCCTCAGTTACTTGGAAATGCACGTTTCCCAACGTCCTGCAAGTGGGTAAACTTTTGAAAATGAAATTATTTTGTCATTAAACTATTTATAAAGGGAGTGAAGCAGTTTAAAATAAGATGAGTAAGTTAGTTGAGGCAGTGCCATTTGGGTCAGCCGCCATTGTCCGCCATGGCAACCTCACGCGGCGGGTGACCCACTTGCAGAAGTTTCCGTACATACCACAGTTCTCGACCTCGTAACTGTCAGATAAACTTGCGAAATAATTGTAAATTTAACTTGCAGAAGTTTTGTCGATATCTAGCGATTTAATTCGCTTATTGCATGCAAGGTTTAAATGCTGAATTTCATTAACAAAATTGTGCATCCCCGCCAACAAAACTAAATAAAGGTAGCTCCTGTTATGTGTCATATTGTGATGTACTCACCGAAGTGCAGTCCCGCAGGCGAATCACAGGCACCAGAAGAAACATGTCCTTGATACTGGCTGTCAGGAGGCATACTGATTCTCGTCACACGTGGTAGAGTAACGGGGAGTCATCCTAACGGGACAGCTCGGCGACCATCTTTATTTTCTCCCATTCACTTGTTGCAGGGGCGTGGCAATTCCTCAGAACCGAAGAACTCATTTTTAAATTAGGTCAAGTTCGATGGAATTCAGCTTCAATGACGAATTCAGAGAGTTGCGCGCGGGGGGGGGGGGGGGGGGCAGGGTTCCGCTTCGGAAATTAAAAAATTCCCCCCTCCGAAAAAGTTTAAATGTATGCATTATTTATAATGAAAGGCAAAATAATGAATGAATTTAAATTATCGTGCCTTTTGATAACTGCTAACTTGCGTGTAGAGATGCAGGGTAATACGCTTCCATTGTTGTAACAAATTTCAACTTTTTGCTATTAGGGCGACGTGTTTGTGCAGTCGAAACAACAAACGTTATTAAATGACTCGCTAGTGATAATGAATTGCTTAGTCGATTAATCAGTCTTAGAACGGACTGGCCTATTCTTAAGTCGTCATGCTGAATAAAGTGTAGAAAGTGTTCAACGTGGGATTAAGTACAAGCCAAAGTGGGAGTGTAAACACAATTGGTTGTACCGTGAGCGGAATGTTTAATTCCGAACCTCTCACAATTTTTATAAAAGGTACTGGAAGCACGAGAAAACTAGAAAAGTGCGCCAAGTCAGAAAAACACGCAAAAGTCGCTGCACTTGAAAACTGTACATAAAGGAATTAAACGCTCCATTTCTGCGCAGATAATTCAACAAAATAAAACTAAAAAAGCGCTGAATCGGCAAGCTGTGTCTTCTACAATTCGACGTGTGTACTTTCTTAATAAGCAAAGAAATATGACCCTCTAATTCATAAACTAGTGCTAAAAAGCGGAAAAGTGGGTTAAATTTCAGAGCGAAAGGCCCACACATTACTGCTTCAGAACTGTTTAATTCTATTGATGAAGTTCTAGGCAATCAAATTGTAATTGCAAATGTTTGTGTCGTCTCCCTCTTTTGAAGTAAGCAGAGGTTTTAAGGCACTACGCTGAATCCTATAGTCATGGAAATGTTACAGTAACCTGTTCTGTCACTGGTAATGTCTTACATCCACTTCATGTTGATTGCTGTCACTAATAAACACGCATTGTATGTTGTTAACGATATTTAAAACTTGTTCATTCTTCTTCTAAACGAGAAAATATATTGCATGAAATTCAGTGTGCTTTAGAACAACCCGAAGCCGTTGACATCCATTTGTTGAGTACGTATCGTGTCGCCTGTCCATTATGATGGGTTTTTTTTATTTGTTTTATTTACGGACGCTCTTTAACATCTCATGTCATCAGCGTCCCATTCAATTCAGGGCGTGAAACGGCCGACAAATTTTGCTCAGAGGCCTCTTCTTTCAGGCTTGAGGTTCTTTATCGTATCGTAAATCTACGACACGGGACCCACGGCTTTACTTCCCTTCCCTTCCGAAGGAAGCCATACTTAGGATTTTTACGCCCGAAAAAGTCCATCGGTCCTGACCGGGTTCGAACCCGCGACCTTGGATTTAGAAGGCAAGGTTACTACTATACCACTAGTAGTTGACATGTGAACGATGCAGATTTAGCAGGGAGGATTTTGTTATAATTGATGAGTTACAATTTAGTGATTTTGGACGAAACATTAATAACCTTGATCTGCAAAAACAATCACTCAAAATTTCACAACTCCCTGTACTTGTTTCTAGGGGTTTGGAATATTTTAGAAATATCGATCGCCTTAGCGGAAAATGAAACCTTAAATAAGAAGTGGATGCAGCAGACCTCAAACGTGTGCTGTTCACGGAAGACAAAAATCAATCATGAGAAATGTAAGGAACTTTGTGAAAAGTGTGAATAATGAATTGGAGCAAAGATTCGATGACAAGAATGTCATAGTACATATTTTGAAAACTTTAAAACATTTCAAGAATTTAGTGTAAATGGCGCTTTTATTGCAGATTCGTCCTCTGGTGTTGCTTATTTTATCTTAAGGGTAGATATCCGCTATGAAACTCTTAAGGACACTCGCTAAAAGTGCACTGTGCATTCCGTTTTCCATTGCCGGATCGTTCAGCGCCAAGAATAGGGTGTGTGAAAACGTTTCATTGATGTCACACAGATATGCTGAAATGTGAGTTATAATATTATTGTATTGATTGTCATAATTTCATTCTTAAAGATAATTACTCATCTGAGATAAAGGGATTAAATATCAGTACTGGTTGAATCCTATAAACCCCCCGCCCGACCGAGGAAAGCGGCTAGATTGAACACTATTCAGGTCGCACATGTTTAAGTTATAAAGTTGTGGTTGTGTGTAGCGTTGTCACACTGAACCACGTTCACAGTCAACTAAGATAAAGACCTCAACTTCCGTAGACACAGATTTACTTCTTACTAAACTTACGGTGTCGTCCTGTGTTGTTTCTGGAAATGGCGGTTCGTGAAGGCAGGAGTTTCCTAGGGTAGTTCTGCGTCCTTACTGTTTTCACTGTCCATCAACAACTTTACATACACTCTCGAATAACGACTTTATGACGTAATAACTTGGGCCTTTGTTTTAATTGCTTAAAATCGCAGGCAATGTTAATGGGACACAGGCTTGCTAAGTACCACAGACATAGCCAAAGTTCCTTCCATTAGTATCTGTCAAACTATACTTCCCTTCGCCGATTCTGTGAAAAACCTTAGAGCTTTTGCAGACAGCAATCTGCTGGAACCTGCAGGAATAATCCACACCTTTAAAGATTAAACATGTCCCTATCCAGAACCTTAAAAAAAGTCTTAGTGCAATCTCTGATTTTCTGCTCACAGAAATTAACCTAACGTAAAAACTACAGCTGTCGTTGTTTCGCTTAAAAACCGAAGAAATATTCATTGTCTCATGCTACTTTTCAACACATCTTCTCGTTTTCAAAACCTGTCTTCCTCTCATAACCTTAATCCCAGCACATACTCTTCATCGTTCACAGTAACCGCTGCCCGTCTCTGGAATGCATTGTCAGAGACTGCCGAACTTTAGGAATTGTTTAACATTATTAGAAATAATCCTAGATTTAGGTTGCTTTTGTTACAACACGTGTATTATTTGTTTCATCCTGCGATACAATTATTGTCAATAAATGATTCTATCTTCTCATATTATTTTCAACTTTATGTTTTGCTCGTATATTTATTTCCATGTTAAGGATTTACATAGATATGCTTATTAATTGATATTGTTAAAGCTTGTATTATTATCGCTCTTTTTATTTTTCATTATTACTTTTTATACTCCATGTTTTACCATGGTTTATATGATGTATACAAGTATTGTCCTCTCAATGTTGTGAGTGTAATATTTTCGCTAAAAATTGCTGTCATTATTATTAGATTGGTAGAGCAGAAGATAAAGCCTGATAAACAAATGAAGTTGGTGGCAAATTGGAGCTAATTTTTCAGTTTTGTAGGTTAATTTAACCACCTGTAGTTGACCCAGCTTGTAAATGAGAATTATATTTTCCAATCCGTTCGCACTGTTGAAATGATCTACGGTTAGTGTTTATTTACCATCAACCCAAGTCTCAATCTATGTAGGAAATGTGAGAGGGTTCTATGACACTTTTTCTGTTATTCTTTCACTTAAAACCTAATTCTGAAATGATTTTCCAAATGAACTTTGCCCCCAGGGTTTTTTTTTTTTTTTTTTTTTGTGCTACATGAAGCATCTTATT
Organism: Metallyticus violacea; assembly: GCA_030762175.1. Classification (NCBI taxonomy): domain Eukaryota; kingdom Metazoa; phylum Arthropoda; class Insecta; order Mantodea; family Metallyticidae; genus Metallyticus; species Metallyticus violacea. Next base: position 1,219,068 of record CM060833.1, on the reverse strand, counting down.
AAGTGTAGGAACGCGCTGTTCAACAATATAAAGTCATGTATGATACTGCCTATCACAATCGTTATTTTTGTTTTTGTTCATTTAAGGACGCTCTTTAACATCTCAGGTCATCAGCGTCCCATTCAATTCAGGGCGTGAAACGGCCGGCAAATTTTGCTCAGAGGCCTCTTCTTTCAGGCTTGAGGTTCTTTATCGTGCCGTAAATGTACGACACGGGACCCACGACTTTACTTCCCTTCCTAAGGAAACCATACTTAGGATTTTTACGCCCGATCCTGGCCGGGTTCGAACCCGCGACCTTGGGTTTAGGAGACAAGTGTGGTTACCACTACACCACCAGGACCGACATCACAATCGTGAATAGTGTGCCTCGGTTCTGTTTTCCGCACACTTCCTTGCGGTTTCAGTATACAAGCACTGAACATGATATTTTTACTTAGAGGTAGAGTCCTCATTGAGTTGTGTGCACTCGGTAACTTATCTGTCAGTCCTGAAAGACGTTTTTAACACCGTCTTCAGTATCGCCTCCGTTGATGAACTCGCAGCTCATTTTGAGACAGGAAAACAAAAAATGCCACACAGAGCTTCATGGAAGTGGGGCAAACATTCGATTTTTACTGGCAAACGTGAGGACGGGCATTGTCATTTCCTCGCAGCGAGTCCTTAATGTTGTCGAATAAGGGGGTGCGGCACAAGAGTCAACCCAGCGATTCCAACTTTGCAGCTGGTGTGGGGCTGCGCATTGTTATTCTGCAGGAATACGACTGTCAACAGCACACTCAACAAGGGTAAACGTGCAACTGGCATATGAGGGGCTTAGTATGTGACCACTTCCCTTTCCGCTTTGCTGAATTCTGTGTCTAAACCATATAAGGTCTCGCTGTTGACAGTCGTTCCTTAAGGAAGCCTGAAGTGTTCCATATGTCCTTGATCATGTGCTTGCCCGCAGATGGAGCAGCACAAAATTTCTTGGGCTGGGAGTTCCCTGAACGTTTCCATTGAATGGATTGGATTTTCTTCCCTGGTATGTAAAGGTGACACCATGACTAATCACCAGCTTCTCCAAAAAATCCAAATCTTCATTATGCATTTGCAGAACCCAGAGCAGACTTCAATCTTTTTGCTCTTTTATTCCTGTGGCAAGTTCCAATGTGCGCACACGCTTTTCATGTTCAAATTATGCAGTCGAGGCCTGTCTGACATTCCAGTTTATCAAAGCTTAAGCCTCTATCAGCCATAATCAATTCAGACACAATCTCAATGTTCCTGGGAAACTGCAATGTTGACGGATAACCGTACACCCTGCCGCTGGCAAACCAATGATCCAGTTGTAAACATCTTCTGTGCAGGACTGCTGACCACATTAAATGTCTATGAATTTCTGCAGTTTTGACGTCTTCCTTCTACAAAACCATCAGTTCATCTTAGTCCAGGATAGTCGTCTTTCAGTACATGACGCTACACATTTTGCTTACAACCGCCATCTAGTGTCCATAGCCCTATGTCGCTGTAGATTACGCGGTAGTCGGAAAGCACCGCTATTGTCGAACTCTCCTCGTATTTCAAGTTATAGGTTAGGTTTATTAATAACTCTGTGTTTGTTTCACAAAATACACTAATTCTGGCTCAATTTAAGGTTGTAAATGTTCCTCTTTGTAAATATGTATATACTTACTTAATATCATAAATGAAGATTACATCATTATGTAGTGATTGCTTCAAATCTTGAGCATCGTCCACAATCACTTAACACATTTCACGACTGGACTAACCTCTCATGATAACAGCATTTTGTGTTTGCTAAGATATCTTGTGACTCTCAGTATTACTAAATACAACATATATTATTAATACAATAAGCGGTATTGCTTTTTTTCTTCTTCTATTAGTGTGCTTTAATACAATTCCTAATGTTAAAATTAATAAAATCGGACATCTTTTTCCATTATGCAGTGGACTGTTTTATTGTTCTGTTATCATTTGCTTCATATAAACTCTGACACCTTCAAGGAAAATAAAATTCCCTTGCTTTGTTAATTATTTCACATTTTAAGTGAAATAATTTTAAATTAGGCGTATTTTAAATTAGGCTGCATGAATAGAAGTTGTTTTCCTTTAAGTGCAGAAATCTAGGTATCCATTTTGATAAATTTGAGGTGCAAAGTGCAAGTAGAATCTATTATTTCAAAACTATCAGCTCCATATCCACACTAAAAGTTGTTTATTTTGCTTATTTGTATTCAATTATGAAATATAGATTAATATTTTGACATTTCCTTGTGAATATTTTATTTTTAAGTTAAAATCAACAATACTTTATGAAAAAGATGATAATATATATATAAATACTAAAAAAAAAACCAAAAAAACAAATCTTCATAGACCCATTGTTAATTTATCTTGCTATCAAAAGGAAATGCATTATAAATGCTTAAGAATATTTAATGCTTTTCCAAACAATTTCAAATCATTATAACACTACTGGTCTTTAAAATTGTACGGAAATTATGTCTGTCTTCTCGTTCAGTTGTTTGACGGAGTTGATGGGATCCTTCACGTCTGTGTTTTCGTCCTACCTCGATTCACTGATCTCGTGTTCGTTTCGCTGTGAACGTATTTCGTCCAATATCTCGGAAAGACATGCCACAATTCTTTCTTGATCAAGTTCAGACACCTGCTGATCATACTCGTTCCTTGTAGGGACTGTGGGGTCCGTTTAGTGCATGTCTTATGGGTATTGCAATTTTAATGGCCAGCAGTGCATTGCTCAGTGATGAACAAATCTATACTCTGTCGAAAATGTTATAAATTAACAATACGTTGATAATATGTTTAATGAGGTACTGCATATTATATATTGAATATTCTCTTGAATGAGTACTGTATAACATTAAAGAATGACAAATGTTTCATGCATTTTCAAGTATAACAAACATGAACGACGTAGCTAATGTAATAAGAACTAGAGAAGCAGAGATATTTGGTACCGCTTTTGTTCTTCCTGAAAGGCAGAAGATAGCCTTCTCTAAGATAATGACTAGTGGGAGTGGCCTCTGCTTTAGCCAGGACTTTCCTAAACCTAACAGAGGTGATGATTTTACAGGGGGATGCTGTGGATCCACCAAGAAGAACACGATCGTTGGAGGATGGTCGTGGGCCTGGTGGTTCGTGACGGATGTACAACGGCTGTCCCTCGAGGTGATGACGCTCAACCCGATGTGTGAGAGCGTCGAGACGGCTCAGGGTGTGCCCCTAACGGTGACCGGCGTAGCTCAATGCAAAATCATGAAGGCCGAGGAGTTGCTGCAGACGGCCTCCGAGCAGTTCCTCGGAAAGAGCGTCAAGGAGGTGAAGTCCACCGTACTACAGACACTAGAGGGGCATCTCAGGGCCATCCTCGGTAAGTTCACGGTACTGCAGACCCTAGAAGGACATCTCAGGGCCATTCGCGGTAAGTTCACGGTACTGCAGACCCTAGAAGGACATCTCAGGGCCATTCGCGGTAAGTTCACGGTACTGCAGACCCTAGAAGGACATCTCAGGGCCATCCTCGGTAAGTTCACGGTACTGCAGACCCTAGAAGGACATCTCAGGGCCATTCGCGGTAAGTTCACGGTACTGCAGACCCTAGGAAATCTCAGGGCCATCCTCGGTAAGTTTACAGTGCTGCAGACCCTAGAGGGGCATTTCAGGGCCATCCTCGGTAAGTTTACAGTGCTGCAGACCCTAGAGGGGCATCTCAGGGCCATTCGCGGTAAGTTCACGGTACTGCAGACCTAGAGAGACATAAATAAGTTCTCCGATAAGAGAGTAGGCCCAGGGCACTACAGGACATATGGAGCATGATAAACTTCAGTGCTTCTTGGGTAAATCATGCTGCTGTTCTAAACTGTTTGTCCTCAAGAAATTCCGTAACTGTGCTACAGCTGAAGGAAGGTCACAGTTACGTCACCGCGTTGCTCAACACTAATTTGCTTGGTGTTCCAGAAAGACCGGTAGGCTATAAAGTGTTGCGTAAAAGACCAACACGTACATTTGAAGTCCGAAACATTTGTGTACGTCTCACCCTAAAGAACGAAGGAAGTATATCTTCAGCCCGAGTTCACTTGGCGGGACTCGAACTATAGTCCGCGTGGTGTAGCAGATACATTAAACCTTAAAGTTGAGTGTGTGTTTCGTAATCAGATGTAGGGGGGTTCACCGTCCAAGGTCAAATGACCTTCACCTTGCGTGTGTGCGGAATGATACTGACCTCGCAGTAACGAAGTTCCTCAAACGTGCGACCTTGAACGCTAATTTTCCCCATTTGTTGCATGTCACGCGGCAGACTCAGAAATGAGTTTTACGCTGAAAGCGACGGTTGGTTTGGCCATTTCGGCGGGCCTGACGGCAGTGCTGATTTGCAACAGGTAGGTGCAACAGGTATCCACCTTTGTAGGTTAAAAATTTCTGGTATATGTATTGGTATGGAGAGGGTCGCTCGGTTCTACATTATTTTGTGATCAGCACCTTTCCTATTTCTTATACAAGATGATGTAACATGCTAACTCTTACTGTAACCTTTAAATTAATTTTATATTAGATTAACTTCTACGGAATTACGAAAAGTTGTTTGGTATTGGTAATAAATTGAGCTAACTTAAATTAAATTGAGAATTCATACTAAACTGGCTAAAATGCACTACCATTAATAAAAATAGCGCTTAAACGAGCTTTTAACAGTTAAAATAATAATTAAACATTAAATGGGTCGTTTATAAAGTTTATACAGAACTTTCATTTCAAATCTTGCCACTCTGTTTAACATATTTTAACTTAAAAAAAAAAAAAGCTAATTTAGATATTAAGGAGAAATTTCAAATTAATGTAATAGCGCTTTAGATTACACCCACTTATTCCGTGCCACCTTCCCCCTCCTTTAAATTTCAACTGGCATCCCTGCCTTTTAATGCTTAAATTTTAAAAAGAATTCATTTTTAAATCATTTTCTGGCGACTTAGGTTGTTTGAATTTCAACGAATATAATAAAAAACTGTTCAGTGTTTTTTAATAACCCTTTGTTTTAAAATGGTGTATGTCGTCCAAAAGTAGTTAACTGTAATGAAAAAAACCTAAGCTACAACCCAAGAAATGTTGGAAAACAAATTAAGTCCTCTTTATTTAATTACCTCAAAGTAGGAATGTCATTTGAAATTTCAAAGTGAAATCTAAAGTGTAAGCAATAATTGTTTTAAACTTACCCTCAATTAACGTGTTTCATTTTTGTTTCTTTGATCAAATTAAATACGTGGTTAATCAGATGGAAAGATTTGAAATAAAAGCACTGTATATTATTTATGTAACGCAAAATCCTGGGAATACCTTTGAAGGACAAAATACCTACAGTATTGATATACCAGTTATCTCAGACAACAGACATCCCACAATTAGCTACCAGAAGCAAATGGCATTGGGGCGGTCACGTCGCAAGAATGCAGGGCAATAGGTGAACCTACAAGATCTCCATATGGGACCCCCGGATGGGAAAAAGGACACAAGGCAGACCCAGAAGAAGATGGAAAGACCTCTTCAAGGAATATGCAGGTCCAGATTGGTCAAGAGTAGCAAGAGGAAGAGAAAAGTGGAAATCTCTCGAGAAGCAATTAGGCGCTGAGAAATGGAATAACTAAAGAACAGACTAGTGTCTTAAACAGCATACGAACAACTAGCGAGGAATAGTCACCAGTTAGGAAAAAGCGAGCTTTACCTACATGTTAGGAGGCCTTGCCCTTAAGGAACGCAATAAGTTATTTTATCTTTATCTTTTATTATTATTATCTCTAAGGATGCAGCAAAATTGTTATTTTTTTTATTTAAATTTAGTTCCTGCATCCCAGTATTTTTGCACTAATCGACGTGACACTTTTTCTCGCATTTTATCTGAAAGAAGGAAGGAAGGCTATTTAAAAGTTGGTGTTGGTGATTACTGATTATCAAAAGCTATCTACCTAGAGCAGACAACTTCGTCAGTGTGTACTTTTGATGTTTTCTGCTGCAGCATTTTTTACAGATATGCCTTAAACCAGAGACACACACTGCAAAACTGATTTAGGACATGTTAAAAATAAGCATAAATCATTTGTGACTCTGTGTAAACGCTGTTGCTTCGACTATCACTGTAAAATTGGCGGCAGTATTGTTGGCTTAAAATTTACCCATCGTTACATTTGAAAGGAACAAAAATTTTCCAATAATTTCCATGAAGTAAAATAGCGGTTCTCAAAACTGTAGTTCGCGAGGCTCTACCAGAGTAACCACGAAGTATTAGTGAGTACTGTTAACGGCATGTATTCTTGAATGTAGAACAAACCACGAATTATACGAAAACAAACGATTATATAAATTGTATTTATTGAAATTAGAATCAAATTTAAGATGAATATTTGTTCGAAGGGAGTTTTCAAATAAAGAACTCGTTATATATATCGTCATAGTTTCCCGGCAACAGCGAACTGCGTAGACAAGCGAGCCCCAGATTTTCCCTCACTATCAAAGAAGGCCATGGAAACTGTTAATGCTTTTCTGATTGATTGATTTTTATTTATGAACGCTCTTTAACATCTCAGGTCATCAGCGTCCCATTCAACTCAGGGTGTGAAACGGCCGACAAATTTTGCTCAGAGGCCTCTCTTTCAGGCTTGAGGTTCTTTTTCGTGCCGCAAATGTACGACACGGGAGCCACGGCTTTACTTCCCTTCCGAAGAAAGCCATACTTAGCCCGAAGCCCGAAAAAATCCATCGGTCCTGGCCGGGTTCGAACCCGCGTTTTGGGTTTAGGAGGCAAGTATGGTAACCACTACACCACCAGGACCGAATAATGTTTTTCATAACTAGATTATTAAAAAACTAAGTTTGAGAAACTTGGAATCAGAACTCAGAATATAAATTTCTCCTATTAAGTCCGATACATCACGATTTGTTAGTGAAGTGCATCATCATCATCATCATCATCATCATCATCATCATCATCATCATCATCATCATCATCACCACCACCACCACCACCACCACCACCACCACCACCACCACCACCACGATCATCATCATCATCGCCGCTGTCATTCAGGAATTAAAATTATCAAATAATTGTTCATTATTATTAATAGTAATGTTTTGTGCATTTTATATATTTTGAATGTATTATTGTTATGTTTAGTACTATTATGTAAGGATACATTGCTACAAAAATACATATATTGTAAAATTAGCATTTGTAATCTAGTGATGAACAACTTTTTTTGAATCATATCTTATAATGTTGGAGAAAGATAAAATTTAATTATTGTGGTTAACAATGCAGGATATCATTAAAAGTTGTGTGTGTAAATTTCTAGGACCTTAAAGCTATACAGTTCAACATTTTGAAGCATGTTAAATCTATAGAAATCTTTTGAATCCTTGCAAAGGAATAAAATAGACATAAAGGGCAAAATTCTAACAAGTCTTCCAATAAGTGATATGATTACATACAATACTTTTAGATTACATGATGTTTAGATTCACCCTTAGATCACAATGGACATGTCCAAAAGAATGCAATTACAAATTACATGAATATTTAACAAATATCTGTAAACTCAGAGTCAACCTGTTTAGAATTTAGATAAACTATAATATTAATGATTAATCAGAAGATGCTTATGTATGATTGACAGACATTAATGCATTTAAGCAAGAATTCTTCTATGGAATAATAGCACTATCAATGAGATATTAAAAGTAGTCTTGCATTCTGTTTCTTTTATGTAATTGATGGGCAATTTATTGAAGAAACACCCAATTTGTTTTGTGGGAAGGACTTATGTCTCTGAAATCAATATACTGGACATAGTTATAAGTCAAGAGCTGTGCATTTAGTTTTTATTTCGATGCCATTTTTTTCTAGAGTCTGCTATTTTAATTAGTGAATATCTGGAGGTTCAACAGACTGAGAAGTTGTTCTTTTGTTGCAGGAACGCTAACAGTAGAAGAAGTATACAAAGATCGGGATCAGTTCGCAGCACTGGTACGAGAGGTGGCAGCCCCTGACGTGGGGCGTATGGGTATAGAGATACTGTCCTTCACCATCAAGGATGTGTATGATGAAGTGCAGTATCTGGCATCACTGGGGAAGTCGCAAACTGCTGCAGTCAAGCGTGATGCAGACATCGGTGTTGCTCAGGCAAACAGGGATGCTGGCATAAGGGTAAGTAATGCAGTCGGAGCCACAGTATTGAGAGTAACATTAGAAGAAAGTATAGAACACTGATAAATCATTTGCTCTGTTGCAGGAAGCAGAATGTGAAAAGTCAGCTATGGACATCAAGTACAACACTGACACCAAAATTGAAGATAATTCAAGAATGTACAAACTGCAGAAGGCTAATTTTGATAAAGAAATCAACACTGCCGTAAGTATTTGTTTAGTTGCTGGTTTTGTTCGCTTATGTTCATCCTAGTAAATTGATACTGGTGTTGGTGACACATTATACACATTTATTGCAGGATAGTTAAGTCTAAAAATGGACTCCAAAGTCACTGCCTACTGAAGAATTGTTTTCCTTCTGCATTGATACATTGCTGATAATCTTGAGCACTTAAACTTCTTTCTTCCAGAGTATATGATTCAAATAAATTTTACTTTTTTAAAAGCCCTTTTAGTGACTCTTACATACTCTTAACAGTTGTAATTTTGTTGCATAAACTTTTGCCTTTAATCAGTTTCCAAAAGAAACTGGTTACTAATCTGGGACAGCTTTGACCCATGCCTTTATGTAACTTTGCAAACAAAATCTATTTTGATATTGCAGAGCACTATAATGTTGAAGCAAAGATAGTGTAGTTATAATTACTCTTTATTCTGCAAATGATGCACTTTTCAATGTTTTCAAGTACAGTGATTTTTTTTTTTTTAAACTTACACCATTTAATTAGAAGAAAATCTATCTCTCTCAAAGTGGACAAATATGTTTTTGAACATGTATTAAAGCCATGTTTTTTGTCAGAAATCAATGTTCACACACATGTATGCATGCATGCACACACACAGAGCGTCCAGTTTAAAACACCAATAAAAGAATAAATGTTAAATGACAAACTTATTTAACTAAAACTTTGGAATTGCTAAACCCTCAAGATAGAAAAATTAAATTTACGTCTGAAACAGAACAAGACAACATGATTCCTTTCCTTGTTATAAAGATTATAAGAACAAACAATCATTTGAAATTTCGAACATATAGAAAGGATATGCAGACTGAATTACATAAAGGTTTCAATCCCACAGCACATAAACTTGCAGTTCGCAGCAGCTTAGCACATAGACTCATTAACATACCCATGAATGAGTTTGAATACAGTGAAGAGTACTCTCACATAATACAAATGGCAAAAACCATTGAGTATGACCAAGAAATTGTAGACAAGAAAATCAAGTAATTCAAACAAGAGAAGAGGATCATCCTTTGGCTACCAAGAAATTCCAGAAAACACTCAGAGAGTTTGGTGTTACTAAGTCCCCAGTGAACTCCAATGATAATGATAGGATATCTGATTTGAAGAAACCAGGAATCTATCAAATCAACTGCTTGGAATACAACATAGTATATATTGGCAAAACAAAAAGAAACATTGGAATTAGGCTCAAAGAATACTGGGGAAACATACAACCGGATAGGTAAATCAGCAATTGCACATCACTTTTGGAGAGATAAACATTATATAGAAATGGAAATCAAATTACTGAAATTCATAGAAAGCTTATGGAGCTGGGAATATGGGAAAACATTTTTATAGCAAACTATGAAGATAAGATTATGAATTTTGAAATCTCAGCAGAAGACAAATTAATTCAAAAGTTCATAACATGCCCATGAGAGCTACACCAAGTCTATCCAACCAACAAAATATCTGTTAATCGACTCTCAGTTGATGATGTGGGCAAGGGCATGTGAAACATGTTCTGTATAATTCAATGATAAGTGGACTATAAGAATATAATAAATCAACTCTCCAGCTAATTAAGAATACTGTTGAATGTATCAAAATTTACATTGTTTGCTAATTTCCTAACATATCCAGTTATACTAAGATTTTTATTAAATTTTCATTGTGTTTATCCCATCTTTTCCCATTATAATTCCAAGGAATTTAACACTGCTTGTGGTTTCAATGTAGTTTTATTAAAAATTGCTGTCAGTTTTGTTATCTTCCTGTTTGCTTAAGGTGAAAATGCACTGCAAGTGTCTTTTCTGTGTTGTTATTACCAACTGCTACAGGTGGCCGAGGTCATTAAATTGCAGACTCGTGAGCGGGAGGTCTGGAGTTCGAATCCCGCCAGGACCGTCCTCCCTGACTGAGATTTTTTCCAGGTTTTCCTCAGTCCTCATAAATGGCAAATGCTGGGGAGGTACCCTAAACTTAGGCCTAGAACGTTTCCTTCCTTAAAAATAAATCCTTTCCCAATATATATTTCATTTCATGTATCACCAGTGTCCATCACCTGTGGTGCCTCTGTAGCAAAAACGGGCATTAAATACTATTCATTCATTATTTAATGCTTGTATTATCAGCATATTGAATGATAATTTGAGTAAACAGATTCCCCCCCCCCCCCAAATCATTCATAAAAAGTTAAACAGCACTGGATCAGATATTGCATACTCCAAGTTTTCCCTCTTGTTTGATTGAGGTAATTAAGTTTTCTTCTATCTATATGTGGGTTATTCTATCATTTAAATATTATTTTACCAATTTAGCATGTCCCTTATGGCAATTTTATCTGGTTTAGCATAAAGAATTTCATGGTTTAAAATGTTGAAAGGTTTGTGATGTTTCCTTTTCTATGTAATACTTTTAAAACATTGTCTACAAAAGTAAGTAATGCAGTTTTGGTAGGTTTATGTTTTCTGAAATCAAATGAATCTGATAATATTTTATTTTGTTCAATGGATGTTAAAAGCCTTTTATAAAAAAACTTGTTAAATTATTTTTGAGAAATCTGATAGCAGTGAAATTGGTCTATAATTGGAGATCTGTCCTCTATCATCTTTCTTGTACAATGTTTTTAATTTAACGCTTTTAAGAGATGTTGGAAAAATTGAATTCTCAAAGGAGCCATTACACATGTCAGAGATCGGTTTAGCTATAAAATAAGCACTTGTTTTTATTTAAAAATCTGGGATGTCATCTATCTACACTTGCAGAGAATTTTGGCTTTAGCTTGTTCAGAATTGTTAGTATCTCATTTTGACCTGTGGTCTGTAGGCACATCTATCTGCCTTGCATTCTTTTCCAGATTTGTTTTTGTATGATTTATATACTTTGCAATGCTAGTGAAGTAGTTATTAAATAATTAAGCTTATTGTATAATTACACATACTTATTGGCTCTGCTTACTCCACAATAAGAGTGTGTAGTTCGACAGTAATCTTAAATATAATTAGCTTCACCGTACAAGTTCTAATTAGCATTTCTAGTTATTAAATGTTTCTGTAACTGTGATTGGGTGGGTTATAATAAATGAATTTTCTTTCAGTTTCATATTTTCAAATGTAGGTTGTCTCGTGGAATGATTCTTAATAACTAACGGTCTACCTGGCTTTTATTTTGTTAGAAGCTGACTGAATATATTTGTCATTTGAGAATTCCTTTGCTTGCCTAATGACATAATTTATGATAGTTTTATACTTCTGTAAACTGGTTATATTTTGGTGCCAGCTTAAAATGGTGGTTGCATTAAGATGGCTCTGTCCCTCTGATGATCTTAAGTATTCCTCTAAGACTTGAGAATGATTTTTCAGCTGTATAAGTTGACATCAGAACAGTTAAAATATAACACACAAATTTGGATAACTCTGGAAGTATTTCAGACGAACAGATATCACTTTTCAGAAGCTGTACAACTGAGGAAGTTATCTAGGGCAATAAAGATTATAGTTGTTGTTGTTATTATAATAATAATAATAATAATAATAATAATAATAATAATAATAATAATAATAATAATACTTCTTTAAGATTTTAACTGATACATAGTATGGATATGTTGTGATGCCCCTCAAGACTAAAAGGAAATTTCTCTTTGAGTATTTAGATAAAAATATTTATGAAGTAACATGTGAAGAATAAAATGACTCATAATTTATTTTGTCGTATTAATATATTCCTTCAGCTCAAAGTTTGGATTTCTACCTCCATGTTCAATAGTTATACTATATTGTTACAGAAAGCTGAAGCACAGTTAGCTTATGAGCTGCAGGCAGCCAAGATTCGACAGAGAATCCGAAATGAGGAGATCCAGATCGAGGTGGTTGAGCGACGGAAACAAATAGAGGTAGAGGAGCAAGAAGTGCAGAGAAAAGAGCGTGAATTGAATGCCACTGTGCGACTTCCTGCTGAAGCTGAGAGCTACCGTGTACAGATGATTGCTGAAGGAAAAAGGTAAATTTAACTACTATATCTTTTGTTTACTTACATTACAAAATAAATATTTACTTAATAGAAAACATACGAGGAGTGTTTGTGTTTTAATTTACAATAGTAGTTTTTGTACCTTATTTATATGCAACATGGTTCAGTGCACATGGAATCTCTCGATAGGCTCCCCACCATTGTAACTTGTTATAGCAGAGCAGTACATCACCACTTGTAGACAGCTGCATGAATTCCCTCCTAGTTAAATTTTTTTACCTTGCAACAAGTCCTTCATGTTGTTGAATCAGATGGGGCAAGATTCGGTGGATATGGTAAACATGATGCGAACTTTGTGGCTGTAGTGTTACTGGTGTGGGTCATGCTGGAGGAACACTTCTGTCAACTATTTCCACTTTTGCAGTTCTGAATCCTGTGTCTAAGCCATGTTTCACTGTTGGCAGTCATTTCTTAAGGAAGCCAGTCCATTAGCAATATATCTGAAATGTCCAAATGACTGTGATCATCTCTTGCCTGCAGATGGAGCAGCACAAAATTTCTGGGCTGTGAACTCCCTGCATGAATTGGATTTTCTTCTCTGGTATGTGATAGTGACACCATAATTTGTGTACCAGTCACCAGTTTCTCCAAACAAATCACATCTTCATTATGCATTTCCTATAGTTGATAACTGACTTCAACTATTTTGCTATGGAACACACATTTTTCATATACAAACCATCATGAATAATGGTGTGTAGGGTTGCATGGTCAAAGTCTGTCTGGCATTCCAGTTCATTTAAGGTTAGTGTTTATCAGCCTTAATCAATTCAGACACAATCACAATGTTCCTGGGAAACCATGATGTTGACGGATGACCAGTACTAACATTCTTGTGTGTGGATTCTCTGCCATTACCAAACCCATTGATCCAGTTATAAATAGTCTTGTGCAGGAGCTTCTTGACCATAACATCCTGCAGTTTTGACACCTTCCTTTAACAAAACCATGTAGTCCATCTTTGTCCATAATAGCCTGCTTCCAGGTTGATTGTTCACATCTTTCTCTACTTAACAAAAATGAACATTGTCCTTTCACTACACACTCTGCTTACAACTCTAATCACGTGTCTGCATGGCATACTACTTTTAGTTTATTGCCCTACGAATGGATGAATCCAGATTCTGCAATATTCATAAAACATTGCTATTGTAAATTGTATCTAAATGTTCCTCATTGTAATTACTACATTTAATAACTTATGCATATGACATAATTGGAGAAATAAATTAATTGAATTGCACTGAGTTAAAATCTTGACATTGATAGTCTAAATGTCACATCAGTGATTCTAAATGTATAACAGATTTCAGCAGTTCTAGTGTTAATGACGGGATCCCAGTACCTGATGATGATGATGATGATGATAAATGAATTACAAATACATACAAAAAATAATGCCTTATTTCATTATTAAAGTTTGTCTATCTGTGTACACATTTATATTACATAGTCCCTTATTACATTACTATTTATAGCTCATCTAACCTGTATGTATATATATTAAGTACTTTTTGAAGTCATATTTAAATTTAATTAAAACTCGTTGGTTTTCATTAACGCAGTTGTCTATTTAAGAAAATATTGTAGCGAGCCTTGATGCTGTGCTATGCAGTACAGATTTTTCCATGTAGAATAGCTTGTTTATGTTCCTTACAACTCTCTTCTATGTCAAAAACATACCAGGCTACACTGGCATGGAAAATGGTGACCTCCAACACCCCTATGAGGTTGGAACAGTCCTGTTTTTCCCAAAGTTAACACTAGAATTAGTGGTCTCTCAGCCTTTAATATTATATAGGCCAGCATCAATTTAGCATGTGCAGTTTTATGATATATGTTGTCTTAACTCTTATTGTATAAATAATTACTTGTGCATCTTCATGACTAAGGGTGACAGAACAGTTAGACAAAATTTTATCAGATAGCAAAATCAAAAACATAAATTACATGAACTGCCTGAGTATGTTAGGAAAAAAGGAGTGGACACAGCACTTGAATTGACTTTTAATGTACTTCTGAAGCTGTAGACAATGAGTGGTAATATATCCTATAAGAATGTATTAAATATGTTCACATTAACTCACTTACTTATATGCCATTAGGACATGTTTTGGGGGCAATCATTCTTAAGAACAGCTGTTAACTGACTTCTCGATTTGGTGACTAGATCCCAAGATGTTTCTGTGGCAGTCTCTGATGGTTCAAGTAGGAAATTGTTGAGTTCATCCATGGGTGCAGCATCAAAATTCATTAAGTTTCTTCCTATTTTTTAGGGTGAAAATTGTTTCCCAAGTAGGTAGCTCTATTGGGTTGTAAAGTTCTTTCAGCAGCTTAGCCTCTGGTTTAATTTTATGATTTTTGATCCAAAAGTGAGCTACCACTTCTGATTTATCAATTTGCTTAAAACAAATATTCTTAAAGTGTTTCTTTCTCCAAATTTCTAAATTTCTCTTCTTTTTCTTATGTATCTTTGGTTAAAGATGCACATTCTATTTCATAAATTCCTGATTTATGTTTTGTTGGTATGTTGTCTTTTATTGTGAAACCTAATAAAGAAGGATATAAAAATAATAGGGTACTATTAAGGTATAGTTAGAGAGAAATGGATAAGAATGACAAAGAGGAAGAGGAAGATGGAAGGAACCTTAGACATATAATAATTAAAGGATATTACAGTAGTATGATGCATTTTTTTTTTTTTTGAGTAGTGTTTAACGCCCGTTTTTACTGCTGAGGCACCACAGGCGATGAACACTGATAATATATAAGATGAAATGATATATTGGTAAAGGATATTTTTAAGGAAGGAAGAGTTCCAGGCCTAAGTTTAGGGTACCTCCCCGGCATTTGCATTTATGAGGACTGAGGAAAACCTGGAAAAAACCCCAGTCAGGGAGGACGGTCCTGGCAGGATTCAAACCCCAGACCTCCCGCTCACGAATCCACACCTTAATGACCTCGGCTACCCGTGGCAGTTAGTATGATGGTCACCAATACACTAATAACTTGGAGTTGTGTGCAGTAAGGCCAGAATGTTAACAAACAACTTAGCAACAAAGTATTTTGGTGAATATTAGCGAGGCAAAATTAGCTGATTGATTTAGTTGTTTTCTATTAAGAATTGATTAGCTCAGTAGCCTGATTTTAAGGAGAATTAAGTGATTATTTGTGATTTATTAGCAGTATGTGTAACGTGGTTAGAGTTTTATTGGATATTACAGAAAGGTTGATAACAAAGTAATGGGGACTAGGGTTCAAAATGAATAAATTAATAATTGTATTGGATTATTGTAAAAAATGGAAATGTGTAATTTTATTGTAATGTTGTTGTGTTTGTTGGAAGTAAATTGTGTGTTTCTCTTTTCTATGGATTCCAAAGTTCTATTTATTTCTTACAATTTTTAAATTTAGGAATGTGAACCAACCATTTTTCTCCCCTTCCGTGGTAAACTATAGATTCGTGATGTAAATTAATAAGTTTCAGAGCATCTATTGAATGTTTTTAGGTATTATTGCAAATATGTCATCCACATATCTATGCCATGTCATGAAAATTAATGGGAGTGCTTTGGTGGTATGTATTTCAAAGGAACCTATGAATAAATCTGCGAGAAATGGAGACAAGGGGTTTTCCATTCCTAAGCCAGAAACTTTGGTTAAAATTGAAGAAATTTTGCCGAGTGCATATGATTGTAAGATTTAGTAAATCTTCTATTTCTTCTTTGTTTGTAAATTAAGGAAGTTTACCATTTCTTTAACATTTGCAGAAGATTCTCTGTTGGTATGCTCAGAAATAAGACTTTTACATCAAAAGACACCATTATATCTCCTGTTGCAATTCAGACATTTTATAGTTTTCAAATGAATTTTTGATGCTCTAGCTTTGAAATGTTTTAAAAGAGTTGAAATTGTCATTTAATATTTTTGTATGTGAGTGAATTGATATAGTTAATTATTGCTCTCATTTTGTTATCTTTTATGGATTTTAGGAAGTGCATAAAGTCTAGGTAGTACTGGATTATTCTGTGATTCTCTGTTTTTCAGCAGTGGATAATATTTTAATTTCCTTCAGCGTT